>OX465596.1:87507500-88132500 GCA_950022295.1 Bromus sterilis
GCTCGATCATACCACAAAGTGTGCACGAGACGGAGTCTCGAACAATCGCATCGCGATGCCCCAAGCTGCGCACATCTAAAGGCCACTTGGTGTATGAAAGACCGCCAGCCAGAACACAACTAAGGTCTCGAAAACCCATACAAAGACATGCATGTTATAAACATACACGCAGCACACATGCCTTATATGAACAGCAGGTACCATTGCAATTCTCTACAAAGTGTACATTTTTATTAATAACTCTTATAGAGTGCAAACAGAGATCACATACATGTGATCCAACAGTACAACACAAACGGAAGCAAATTATGTCTGAGTACAGACAAGTTTAACAAATGGCTTAAGAAGCCTTATTTAAACACAAGCCCTCCACGAGGGAACCAGTCGTCTGACTGGGACTAGACTCGTTGGTCTTCAGTCGTCCAGCTCGATGAAGAAGCCACCTTCGGAGTCAGTGGCATCATCTAAAACATAGATTAAGCAAACGTGAGTACAAAGTCGTACTCAGCAAGACTTACATAGGAGCTATACTACTCATGCATATGTATCAAGGTAAAGGGAGGTGGGGTTCACTTGCAGAAGTGCCAGCTTTGACTTGGCTAATCCTGAACTACGAGTACCAGACTTTGAGGTAAGAAGCGTACACGAGTCCACTACTTTCTCCAACCAATACACCACTATGGTTCCTTCCTCGACTTCCCCACGAGGAAGCACGCCATAGCACTCACACTTATCTTGGTGTGTTTTAGAAGTATCCGGTTCAAGTTATCTAATAATCAAGCTAAGCTTTCCAAGCAGTCCATAACCGCGGACGCGGCTATTCGAATAGTTTTGTTAACCTTGCAAGGGTGTACCGCTACACACACATGACCATCATTTACCGCCTTTGATCTCGACACCATTCAAGGGGTGCCAGCGAGGATGCTCACCACAACTGTTACCTCATAGCCGATCTAGTCCGAGAAATCCGCCTACTTGGGTTGGTTACCACAATCGTGAACCCGGCCGGTTTACCGAAGTGGACGCAAGTGATGTGTGCGTGGTGCATAAGCCGGTCTCGGATGAGCCGTTCTCTCACTTAGCATCCAGGCCACAAGCCTACCAGAACTCCGAACTATTGCGACATCTGGACATCGAAAGGGATGAGTTAGTAAGTTGAGAGGGGTCAGTGAGCCCAATGTGTGGTTGTACTCTTCATTTTGGATCACCACACAAGAACTCGTACTAGGGCGGTGTTCAACGAGACAACCCACCGTGTACTCCTACACAGCCTCTCATCGTTCACCTTGTATTAGGGTCGATTCACCAACACTTTTCTACCATCATCAACATGATCATTCCCATCCCGACTCACATCACAGTAACAACATGGTAACATACTAAGCATGCAATAAGCAGTAGCATTACAGGGGTTACATGATATCAACCAACTCCTACATTTGCTAGGATTGTGGTTTTCTTACTACTGTGACAAAATGATAGGTCATGCAAAGGAATGGGTTCATCTATGCGGTAGAAACGAAGCATGGTGATCATCCTAAACAATGCATAAGCGAGACATGAGAGGGAAGTGGGATTTTATCGACATGATCAATGGGGGTTTGCTTGCCTTGCTGACGAGGTTCGGGTTCGGGGTCTTCAACGAAGGTTGCAACCTCTTGCTCCGGTTCCACCTCTACTCGACAAACAAAGCACAAAGTAGCAATCAATATGAATGCAATGCTCAAGCACATGAATGAATGTTGAAACTTGAAGTATAAGTTTTGATGTGTGAGGCAATTCCATTTAAGTGGAGTATATTGCATTTGAAATGCAAATTCAAACTCCACATTTGAATTCAAATTAACCAAGTTGTATATGACATGGTTTGATCATTTTGAAACAACTTCAAATGTGTATGATATGCCTCTGATGTGTGATTGAAATGTAGCATGTTGCCATGGTTCAAGTTGCAAAAATTATTTGATTTGAATTTGATTTAATTCCATTTAAATCAAATAGAAAATTCTACTGATCACATTTTAAATTCAACTCAAACAGAGTTGAAAGTTGCATATTTGGAAAGATAATTTTCTCCTGATCATTTTTCATATATTATTTGTCCAATTTGGAGTTAATATGAATTTTCTATGAATTTCCAAAGTTTGGGGTATTTTCTGGAATTTCTGGAATTATTTTAATTCAAATAATCTCTGGAAATTCATTTAAATGATTTATTGCGCAGGTGCTGACATCAGGGGGGGGCTGATATGTGGGGCCACCTTGTCAGTGGCTGGGTTTAAATAACCCGTGGGTTAAATTAATCCAGTGGCTTAATTAAGCCACTGGGCCCACTGGTCAGTGACCCAGGGGTCACTAACTGGGTGCTTAACAAGGGGGGTTAGAGCTGACACGCCGGCGGCTAAACGCCGGCGACTGGACTGCGGCGGCGCTGCACGGGGAGGGCGAATCCGGCCATCATTTGGAGCGCGAAGACCACCATCTTGAAGCTCTTACTCGCGCGCGTCGAACGGGACCAAAACCAAGCACTGGGGTGCACCGTACGCTCGCCGGCGTCAACTTTTGCGGCGACCTAGCTACGGCCATGATCGAGATTTGGCTCCAGGGCACGACTTGAGGCAAGGCTAGGCTGGTTCGACGAGGAAGAACACGGGGAACAAGATGGATAACAAGGCGGGCTCGATTACTTAACGGGTGGACCTCGCCATGGATCCCGGCGGCGAGGAGCTTAGTCTCTCATGGCGGTCATGGCTACAGGGAGTAATCGAAGGGGAAAAGTGAGGGGTTTTGACCCCAAGCTCACCAGGAGCTCAACAGAGGTGGTGGCGAGGGCTGGGGTGGCTCAACGGCGACGTAATCGACGAAGTCCTTCACGACGGGCGGCGGGAACTCGAGGAAGAATCCGGCGTCTACGTGGGCTCCGGGCTCGATTCCTTCTGCAAGTCGGTGAAGACGACGACGACGAAGCGCTTGGACGCAGTCTTGGGGCTTCAAGGCGTCAATGGCCACTCGTGTGCTCGACGGCGCTCCGGCGTGCTTCTCGGGCGGCGATGAAACGGGCGAGAGAGGAGAGGAGGGAGCTCCTGGAGGGGGGGAATGGACGCATGGCGTCTCCAGCGTCTCTGTGGCGTCGCTAGAAGGCGCGGGAGGGGCAGGTGGCGTCTGGAGAGACGGCGACGTGCCCAGCTAGCTCGGTGGCATTCCACCGAGCAGCTTGGAGGCGCGGGACGGGGAAGAAGACCCCGCTGCCCCTGTGGGCCGGCTGGGCTGGGGTGGGCTGACTTCGCCTGGGCGCCAGGTAAGGATTTTCTGATTTCTTTTCTATTTCTCTTTTCTGACATTTGTTCTGTTTAGCCAAATAAAATAGCTAAACATTTTATTAAATGCTGAAAAAATTTATGTGGCCTCATAATAATATAGACTAGCCACTCATAAACTTTCAACATTTTTAAAATTCAAATAATTTGAATCTTAAATCAAATAGGGGTATTTCTTTAATTCCAAGGCACTGTTTGAATATTTGAAAAATCTATGAGCATGGGATGGGTCCCACATCACTTGATATGTGATCACACTCATTTATAAGACTTTTCAAAAATCTATCATGAATTTTTGGAGAAGATTTTTATCTGGCCTTTTGAATTAATTCATCTGGGGGGTGTTCCTTCTCTCATTTGGATTTTGAAGTTGAATTTCCTTTGAATTCTTTCATGAATGCAAAGTGAAAAAGACCCTAGCACATTACCTAACAGAGGGTTCTGACACATGACTTGATGCAAACTGGGGTTGATGTTTCTTCAAGAGGGTCCTTAACATCTCCCTTCATCATGAGTACCTCTATCTGTTTACTAAGAGCTTCCTTCATCCCTTCCTTATGTTGTTGGATCACCTTCTGTACCATGGGGTATAAGTTACACTGGGCGGGGTAATGGGTAGTTCCTTCACACAAGAAACAGGTAACCTTCCTAGTGGGACATTCTTCAGTTTGGGTGAGTTTCTTCACAATAAGGGCATTCATCCTGATGTTCCTCCTGGGTGTGTCCTATATCTCCATAGATCTTTCATGCGCATGGTTTCTTCAGATCGTTTACACTAGGCTTCCTTGTTCGGGAGAAAAGACGTGATTTTAGCAGAGTCAGTTTGAATTCCTCCCAAGTGATTTCTTCTCGCCATCCATTGATAGCTTGGTACATCCTCCACCAAGTAGCAACACCTTTTGCAAAGTACTGAAGAGCATATTGCACCATATCGTTTCTTCTAACACTGCTATCCTTCATGTGATCCTCCATGTTCTGAATCCATTTTTTGGTCTTCAACCGAGTCATCGCTCCGGAAAAGATGAGTTCATCTCCATACAGCATCTATGGGGTCCAAGGGTTTTGGTTTAGGGGATAAGTTTGGAGGGGGGGAGAACAACACAAAAAGATAACACATAAATCATCGCATCTAACGTGAGCATATAATAGGGGTTTAGTCCTCTAAAGTCATGGGTAGTCTTGGGATCTTCATAGTCTTCAAATAAATCTTCGAGTCTTCAAAATCTTTGATACTTCTAGTTGGTAACTTCCATTCTTCCAATGCACGGTATAATCCCCTTTACACTTAATTTATCATGAGTCCAATAACTTGTCCTTCTCGGTGTAGCGTAAGATGATCCTTCCAAGCAGTCAAGTGGCACGGGTATAGTCTAACTTGTTTGGGGGTAAGAGGGAGTGTAAAAAAAACTCAGAAAAGATGAGGAGTAATGGATTTTTTTTTCAAAATAATATTTTTAGCAATAGAATTTCCTATGGCTTTCCAGTTTCTAGGGTCACGACCTACAGTCAACATGTGCTCTGATACCATCTTCTAACGACACGGTCCCGAAGGGAACCAAGTCTACTGTGCTTCTGTGCTATCCCTGGATCAGTATGCTAGCACACACAGGTACTCGATGAAATACCATAGTATCACATGTCATAAATTAACGTAAATACATGGTATTTATTACCTTACAGCCCTTGGGCTAGAATACACAGCAGAACAATCAATATATAAGTGGAGTCCCATCAACGCCAACGGCAAAGTTGAGTGTAGACTTCACGACCCTATATCGTATCACTTACTCGTCGTATATAATCCTGCAACACCGAAGGTTACAGCCCGACAACTGGTCAGTACATTTGAATGTACGGCAAATCATATCCCAGAAAGAAGTAAAATTTCCTACAATACATGCAATTTGGCTGGTGGAGCTTCTACATTTATTTTTGCAATAAGCTAATTTTTCCTTATAGAATAATAATAACTAAGTTCTACAATAGCATATGATTGAGATGGGAACCCCCACTCAATCTATCCCAAAGTGATTAAACCAGTCAGTTAATTAAAGATGATGAGACAAATCAATATTTCCACAACTAGTTGCTCAAATTGTCCATAACCGGGGACACGGCTAATCGATTAGTTTTACACTCTGCAGAGGTTTGTGCACTTTTCCCCACAAGAATCGATCGCCTCCTTTGTAGTTTGTCACACTGCATGGTGTATGACAACCGGAAGATCGAGACATGGTCTTTCAGAAGAGTTTCCCTTACTCCGGTAGCACCCATCCCACCTACTCACAACTACTTTCGTAGCGCTACCTAGTAAGAGCCCCTATAACTGATCAACCAAGCCAGAGCCCATAGTAGCTTGTGGCTGCACACGTAAGCTTCTAGGTATGTCAATACAAACAGTCCCTTTGAGCCTGGGTGGCTTTCCGCAGTCATCTCTGGCCACCCCCGGGATACTCGCAACCATCCCACCCAGGTAGTTCATTAACTTTATCTTGGTCCTAATTACTACTTTATCACTCATACCTCATAATGATTCACTTCCCAATCCACGTCTACTTAGCATAGCAATATCCTATTATACGATGGTGACAATGATGTAAGGATCAGACCTACCTCAATGAACTACTGGGTGTAATAGCATAGCGTAACCCATCATGCAATCTAAAGAAGAAGAACTAATGCATTGAAAACATAGGTAATAGGGAGTATGGTCAAAGATATGACTTGCCTTGAATCTTGATGAAGTTATTCGCGCTCACAATTCCGACAATTCTACTCGTCACACTCCGAGCAATCTATCGTAACCAAACACACAAGGTTGCACACAATCAATACACAAACAAAGGCAAAACAAGGTTCATGAACTCCAAAAGAAAAGCCAAATAAAATTTTTTGCAAAACAGATCATGATTGAGCTCAAAAGTGGGTTGCAAAGTGTCTATCATATAGGGTTTAGCTAGGGTTTTATTTTGCAAAAAGAATCAATCAAATCCGAGTTGTAAAACAAAAGATACGATCAAAAGAAACTTGATTTTGAATCTGATCAGATTTGAATATTTTCGAAAATCAAAAAATAAATTTTAGGGTTGTACTGGATAGAGGATTCTGAAAGAAAATCGTGGGCTTTGGAATCACGCAAAACGGATATAAGGTCAAAAAGATATTACAAAAACAAATCTACATAGGATTTAGATATATTTTTTTATCAAACGCAAAATAATTTTTTCCTCAAAACTTGGATCGACAGTACCTAATGTGTAGAGGATTTGTAAACAAACAAGTGGCCGCTAGTTTCATCTAAAACGGAGCAACGGATAAAAGGTTACGGCGTTTTTACTAACCGCGGCGTGTAGATTTGACGCGATGAAGACGACGATTTCGGCGATCTCCGGCGGCAAAGAAGTCGTCTAGGGTGTAAGGCTTGATTAGAAGATCACAACGGTGGTGGTGATGATCTACAACGTCGTCCGTACAGGCGTGGCAACGCGGTGAACCGAGCGCGCTCCGATGAACTCCCGTGGTGCGCGTACAATTTATGGATCAATCTTGCGCAAGAATAGAAGAGGGAAAAGATGTCAATTAGATGCACAAAGAAGAAAGAAGTCGGTATGCAAAATTTGGGGTCAAGGGGAGGCTTACCGGTGACGAAATTCGTCCAACAATAAAGTTTCGTTGGACCTAGATCTACCCCGAAATTAGCTCGATTTGGAACGGTTTGCTGCGAAATTTTATAGGGAATCGGTGGAGGGAGTCATGGGGTATTTATGGGACAAGTTTTCTTGGAAAAATGGCAAGCGGAGAGGGGTCCTAAGCAACCACGGTCGCTGGCCGTTGCGCGTACAGAGTCCGGCCTGGACTCTGTTTTGGGTTCTAGCTGGAGATGAAGAAGAGAAGGCGCGTGCTGGTGCGCCGAGCTGGTGCCTGGCCGCTGGATGCTGCTCGGTCGGCCTGGCCACTGGCTGGGCCGGCCTCGGCCCGGCTGGCCGGCGCCAGTTTTTTTTTTGTGAATTTTTTTCTTTAAAATAAAATATATATGTAGGTATTTTTAATATAATAAAATTAGCCCTAAAAAATAACATTCTATATTTTTAAAATAATAAAAATACGTAAAACGTAATTACGTTTATATATATACGTACTTTTTAAAAAAAACTTTAAAGAGTTTTATAAAATAAAAATATAAATCGGAAAAATACGAAATAAATTTCTAAAATCTTAGAAAAACGTAAATAATATTTTCAATAAGTTATTTATACAAAATAAAATAATAAAGAAAAAGTTCATTCAAGAAATTCAAATAAATCCGAAGCAAGGTTTTAAATCATTTTCAATGAAATTGAAGAAGTTATGATATCTTCCCTCATTTAATTATTTTTTATTTAAAAAAATAAAAGTATTCAAAATAAGATCCAATAAAATAAAGATGAAAACTTTTATTTGAAATATTTCCCAACTTTATTTTATTTATTGATGGAGTCATATTACCTTCTCTCTATTTTTATTTGTTGGATTTGTTTTTAAATAATAAATGTAAAAGAACATAAATGAATATTAGGGAAAGCCATTTTATTCCCTCTCATTTTTAATATTCATTTAAACTTCAAAAGTTTCAGATCCTAGTCTATCTCACTCAGATCAATTACACATAAATCAAACAAGAACATCATAATAATTTAATTATTATAACATTCCAAAATTTAGAATTTTGGGATGTTACACAAATGGTATAAGTTGTCGATTGTAAGATAGGAAGAGGAAGAAAAGAGGACCTAAGAGCAGTGGGCATGGAAACATGATGGAAGGCTAAAGCCCCCATTCCTTGTCTAGCACTAGAGGAGGCTTTGGTTTGAGTTTTCTAATGTCTCACATGTCTATTATTCTTTGGTGCGAGGACCGGGCTGTAGCCTAATGGTAGGGGTCACGGTGGTGAATCCCTGCAACCGGAGTTCGATTCCTGTCAGTGACGAATTTCTAGTTTACTCACTAGGGTGGGCTTCTTCTATATCAATAAAACCATGGGTGCTAGTGCCCATGGAGTTTCATTTTTTATTCTTTGGTGCTCCTTCCTCTTCCTTTTGTATCACATACCATAAAGAGGATTCATGGTATAACATGATGTGGTCAAGTTAATACACCCTACATAATAGGAGGATTATTTCCATGTTCTTTTGGCATTCCTTAATCCATCTGTAAGATACAATGGTAGATTGTTAACTAGTATATACTTTATAATTTAGTATCATGATTTATGTTTCAGATTCTACTAGAAGAACCGAACACATATTTAGCCCCAAATTATTGTGCTCCTAACTACATATCATGCCAAGACATTTAACTATACATATATACATGAAAAAATATACATGTCGTAATAGAAACATACACTAGCATATTTTAGCACATACATTGGTACATATTGTTCACTAGTTCCCTTAAGTTGAACTCAACCTGCACATGAATTGGATCGATGACACACCACTCATGAATTCTAAAGCAAAGAATAGGAGCATAGATCAGAGTGAGAAAGATTATAATTAGTGAACATAACTCATAGCATTATATGCATTGATAATGACTATAAGCACATGGTAGCATCCACCATGTTAAACAATCTGAATCAAATAAACCCTTCCAAAGAGTTCACACATGGGCATAGGGAACTAGTGGATAAATAACTACTAGAAAGAAACAACAATGACTCTGAAACACTTTGTTTGCAGATGTGCAAACTCTAAAATCCAATGGAATTTGTAAACTTGGTCAGATAAATCTACGTTGTTCTTTTCACATACTGTTTAGACGGGCAACTGATTTCCCCTGCTCTTGAACCTGAGGGCTCATTTGGTAGCCAAGGGAAAAACACCCAGGGCACTAAATCCTCAGAGAAGATTTTTACTAGCACGTGAGTAGCCATGGTGGAGATTTAGTTTGGAAGCAAGGAAAGTTAAAGGGGGGAGAAAGAAGTGGTGCGCTCAGTCCAGGGATCTCTTCCCCCATGTGACGAGGCGTGGATAATTTTCTCCTTGGATTTAGTGTCTATCAGGGTGGATTACCCCCGCCGGGAGGAAGATTGGAAGGCTTTTGACAGGGATCCCGGAGGGATCCGCTGCTAGCAACCAAATGGGCCCTTAGTGGGTGATATGATCCGGGGGATGGTGGATGAGCCACAATGTTGTAACTGTGTAGTAGTCTGCGGCTGGAAGAAGTTCCAAGATCACTTCATGGCCTCGGTTTTCCTATTTTTCTAAACCTTATTCCAAAAATACTAGATGGTTCAGCATATTGACTAGCTGGTCAATGTTGAATCTATGTGTAATCGAGTTCAGACGAGTATGTGATCATTATGCTGCCACCAAGGGATTGTGGCTGATGATTCTTTTTTTCCTATATATTTTCTTTCATGTACTTGTGTATGGCCTACACAATCTGAACGCTAAATTACTTACAAAATAGAAAACATATGTATGTATTTTTCCTTGGAAAATAACCTGTACATGTGTTCAGTTTTTTTGTTACGAAATACATGTACTCCCTCTGTTTCTTTTTACTCCGCATATAAGATTTTGTCAAAGTCAATCTTGATAAAGTTTGACCACTTTAATAGAAAAACCTATCAACATTCATAATATGAAACCAATATCATTAGAAGCATCATGATATTAATTTTCATACGATATAACTTTGATGTTGTATTATTTTGATACTTTTTAATATAAATTTGGTCAAACTTTATCAAATTTGACTTTGACCAAATCTTATATGCCAAGTAAAAATAAATGGAGGGAGTAATAATGGGCTAATCACATTGTTCTATGTTCTAGTGTAGCTAATATATGAAGTCCATGTGTACATGTTTTAACTGGAGTTCTCTGCCATTGTTTTGTATCTTTTCTATGTTTGATTGTTCCAGGTCCATATAATTTATGGTTTTAGCTCATAACTTCTGATTGCTACCAAATTTTTGTACTCATATTATTTTTATTTTTACCCCATAACATTTGGCTTTTTATAAACGAACAATTTGATAATGATAGGATGATAGTGCTTGTCTCAGCCAAAATTTGATTCGAGTTAATTCCATTGTATTGGTCTGAAGCACGCCTCCTTGTACTTCAGTGCCAAAGATGATTCGCAGCGAATCTAAAATCAATTCTATCGAAGTTGAAGCCTAAACAGGTCAATATACCAACTTCGGGATGTTGGTAAGCAAAAGATCTCCATTCACATGCTTTAAATAATAGTATACGGCAATAGGACAAGGCATCGTGATTGTGTGGACCCATTTTCATTGATTGTAGGATGGTACCCCATGCACTAGGGATCTAGGGTCTTCAAAGACTTTCTTCGATATTTCAAGCTTAGTTTTTGCATATTTGCGGATTTCATAGGCACTAAGAGTAAGACGTGCGTGAAGAGGAAGAAAGAGAGATCTTAAGAGCGCTAGGAATGGGAACATGGAGGAAAGACAAACTTATTTGTTTTCATCCGTGATGGAGTTGCAAATATTATTTTTGATGTTTTCCTCATGTCTCTCTTTCCAATGGTCTTGATCAGTCCTTCCTCTTCATTTTGGCATGCACAATATATTAATGAAGTATTATGGCTACATATGCATACACTTTAGACAATTTGAGAATGAAGTATTATGGCTACATGTGCATACACTTTAGACAATTTGAGATATAGAAGACACGTTGATAAGAGAAAAAATAGAGTGCCTTAAAGTAGTGGGAATGGAAACGTGGAGGAAAGACCAACTTCTTTGTTTTCACCTATAGTGTTGGAGGTGAAAATTTAGTTCGGTGTTTCCCGGTGCCTCCCATTCCTATTATTCTAAAGCATTCCTTCCTCTTCCTTTGTTGGATTGCTTGATTGTTTTAGCTTAGAAACCGAATACATGTGTGCACATATTCTATGTGAAATCTCAAAAGTAAGCTAGAAAGAGAAATAAAGAGAGGGCCTAAGAGCATTGGGAATGAGAACATGTAGGAAAGCCTAACTTGTTGATTCTTCACATCTTGTGTTGAGGTGGAAATAAAGTTTGGTATTTCCCAATGCCTCTCATTCCTATTGTTCTGAAGTGCTCATTCCTCGTCCTTTTTTTTGCTAAATCGCTTAGCAAACAAACTAAACATATATGTGGATAAATTCACATGATATGAGATGTTTATTGCAAAGCAAGAAGAGGAAGAAACATATGAAATAGGACCTAAGCGTAGTGGACATGGGAACGATGATGGGATATTGAAGCCCTTGTTCCCCGTCTAACACTGGGAAAGGCTTTGGTTTGAGTTTTCATATGATGCCTTATTTATCTTACCTTTAGTCCAATTCCCTTGTATCTTCATCTAAAGTTATAAGAGATTGTTGTTTGAGTTTTTCTAATGCCATCCATGCTTATTGTTCTTTGGTTCTTGTAACAGGCTGACATTTCCCCGCAATTATAAATTGCTTATTATATTTTTTTTATCTTGTCATCACTGTTTGCGATAATAACTAATTAGATTGAATATATTTTTTTGCAAATTTTTCAATTGGTGAATTCTACCCCCTCTTCTCGTATCAGCGTGTGTGTTTGGACCCACCCACGTGGCACATAGCCTCATTGTGGCATCCGGGAAGTCGCCCGATCACCATCTCAACTTTCTCACAAGACCAACCATCACCAACGGTGTGTGAAAACCCTAGTGATCTATAAATTGTTATTTTATTAGGCAGCATTCAAGTATTATCAGTTTGGCGCGAAACATTGTAAAAGACATTGTTTCCCCGTATCATTCGAATTTTGTGCATTCCAGATCCGTATGGTACGTGTGCGATCAGTTATGCCAGACATAGTAGTCGTTTATAAGTGCAGTGTGTTTTCCATGAAAATGCCAATCAAGCCTTACCCACGCTTGCCTTGCCTAAAGCCCACCAATTTCAGCCCAAACCCCCCCCCCCCACCTTGCCCATCTATAAATAGCCAACACCCCCTGCCATTTTAGGCAATAATTCCTAGCCCAACTTAGGGTTCCCCTAATACCAAGCCTATCTGTCATCCCCCAATACCATCATATTTATTGCCCCCCATTGTAGATCTGGACTGATCGATCCAGATCACGCGGCTCCTAGGTGCCTCATTCACACATGGAACACGAGACCTAGATCCAGGCCCGTCGGGCTCGAACATGCGCCGCAACCAGCCCGTGGAGGATCTCCTTCCGCTCCCAAGTGCTCGCCTTGCCCCATCGTCGTCCAACCGTGCGCTGCCAGACCATGCGTTATGTCATATCAGTGTGATGGCCTTATATTGGTATGGTAGGAACCAGATGAGTGAAAGTTTAAATCCATTTCTTCACATTCTCTTAGACTATTGATATGACCTTAGTTGATTTGATTGTTTAGTACTCCCTCTGATCCATATTACCTTTCTTCGAATGGATGTATTTAACACTAGAATACATCTAGATACATCCATTTTAAGATAAGTAACACTAGTAGAGAAATGCTCTCCTATGGTCTGCCAAAAAAGGCACTGATGGTGTAGGCACCCGACTCCAGTTACATGGCGCCAGTGATAAAAAGAACGGGTGGCATCGTTGCCTACGCCATAGATAAGTTGTACTCTGATGGCGTGCCAATTTAAAATGGCAGGAATATTATTTATATAGGTGGCATTCTAAAATTTTGCACGCCACAATAACACGATTAGTATTACTGGCGTTCGGTTTTTCCCACGCCATTACCGTCATTTTAAGGCACTCTAATTGAAATGAGATAGCTACGACATCAGCGGTTACCGCTGTCGCGTCACGTTTTGTCACAACCTTCAATATAGAAATCTCTTCTCAAAAGATAGATAAGAAAGAATGTTAACAATAATGAATATATAATGTTAATAATATATATAAACTTAGATTACATAATTAAGATGGATAGTGTAGTTCCAGAATAATGTTTACACACAAAGGAGAATGTAATAAAATATATATACAACTTTGATTACATATAAAAGACCCGTCAATCATTGTTTGGCTACCACTAGTCAAAAGGTGCCATCACGACACACCTTTCCCAAAACTTTAGAGCAAAACAATTCCCATAGAACTTTTGCAAATAGTACATTCAAAATTCCTTGTGCTTGAAACTGAAACGTGCGGGATGCATAATCCATCAGTCACGCGTTTGAAAACAATTTTGTGGGCAATGTACGTCTGACGGTTGTTCGAAATAACCATCCACTATAAGGTGTGAGAAAGTCCATGGTTGCAAAGTATGAACCGCTAGCCCTTCTTCGCAATCGTTGATAGTTACTGAAATGTGTGGATGCTTAATCTATCAGGGACGCTTCTAAAAATCTAAGGATTGGTGACACATGACACACAGTTCGTACAATCAATTATATGAAATAGCACCTGATAACACTTACGGTTGCATAAAATGAACCGCTAGTTTCTCTTAGCAGACGTTCGGAATTTATAAATTGTGTGTGATGCATTAAATATTATGCACGCATCTGAAAATCTAATGGTGGGTGATCACAGCATACGGTTTATACAAGAAATTGTGCGCGATAAGAGTTGAGAACACCTATGGTTGCAAAAAAATAAACCGCTAGCTTCTCTTAGCAGACATTCTGAATTATAAAATTGTGTGCTATAATGTGGTAGAACACAAACATGTTAGTTATTGAGAATGTCTATTTTATACCACACGTGTATTAATGTTTCCGCTTAATACAGTTATATCATGATATTAAACTTATTATGAATAAATGAAATATGCTAATAAACATGCTTTATTATTTGCCTCTAGGGCATATTTCCAACACTATGGCTGCTCCGAGGAGGCGCGACCTCTAGATCTGCGAGCGGATGTCGTACCCCCCCCCCCACTCTGCCACCTCCGCCCGCACTCATCTTGGAATGGTACGACGAGGACGTCGCCTACCAGGCCGCCCTCAACAATTCCCGTCAAGAGGAGGCTAGGTCATGGCACGGCTTCACGGGCCTACTCGAGGTCACCTCGGCGCATCCCGATGCCACGGTGTACAAGCCCTTCATGCCTCCTGCACGGCCACCATCGCCAGCACCATGGCCGTGGTACGAAAACCTTGTGCCGGATCCGCTACCGCCACCGACCAACGAGGATGAGCTCCGCGACCGGGAGTTTATATGGTCCATTCTCAGGACTACGTGGGTGTTCAAGATGCCCCACCCTAAGATAGAGCCGCGCCCTACTTCGATGGTCAGCTTCCACCGCGGCCCCACCGCCGCCGCAGCAGCCGAGAACCCCATCGAGGCTGCCGCGCTAATTCAACGAGGGCCATCTTCGGCCACCGTAGCAGTCCTACTGGCCGAGCGGCATGTCGTGGGGACCGCCAACCTACATCAACCTCAGCGGCAACAACGGCGACGATGAGTAGCCGCCGACAAGGACCACTAGAGGACACCAATGAGCACCCCTGCTATCTGGTTTACGTTTTCCAAAAAAATTAATGTATAATTATGTACTTTGATACCTTCACACAATTATTCTCGCATTGCCAGTTGGGTTCCCGTGACCCAAAAGGACACGACACGAACATTTGGTCCACCGAGGTGACCCAACGAACAAAAGGCGAACCAAATTTGCTTCTGTTTGGATCCCTCCTTTGGAGTTACCTTTAGAATTGGAATGCGTTGTTTGTCCTGTTGTTCAGCTGTGGCTTTGGGTTATTTCCTTTTCTACACACGTTGGCCAATATCATGTATTCATGCAAACGGGCATGTAGCCTAGTGGTTGCAGCAAACCTAGTAGCACGCTGATGACCCACAACCGTAAGGGATCGAGATAGTCTTCGCGGGTAAGTTAACCCAATTTATTGATCCGACACACGGGGAGCCAAAGAGTATTTATAAGCTTTGACAGTTGAGTTGTCAATTCAACCGCACCTGAAATATACTTGCTTGCAACAAAAGATAAGTGGTAATGGTAATATGATAGTGATGGTGGCGACAGCAAAAGTAAACAGCAAAAGTAACAACTAATGACAAGCAGGATTGAAAACACTGTAGGCTAGGGAGATGGATGGTTGGGCGCTGCATGGATGAGAGTGAACATGTAATAGATTCTAACACGGGGAAAGGCACACAGAAAAGCAATGATCATCTAGCACAACATCTTTTGTCCTACCACCCCGCTACGAACGGGGCCAAAGGGAACTTATGGAGATTAAGGTGCTCCTGTCAAAGAGCACCGGAACAAAGCAATAAACTCAATGGATACATGGAATCCTCAAATTATGGACCATCCCCTTTGGTGTCCCAAGCTGTCACCTTTGGGATCGCCGGTTCCGGACCATAATAGGTGCATACAACTCATAGATAGGATCTAGAACACAAATATATTCATGAAAACACATAGGGTTCAGATCTGAAAACATGGCACTCGGGCCCAAAGTGACAAGCATTAAGAGCGACAAGCTGAAGCAAAGAAGATAAACACCAAAGTAGATGATAGGCAACATGCCCCCAACAATCTGACGAACTATTACATGATCAAACTCATCCAATCCCTACCATCCCCTTTGCCTACAGCAGGGAATTACTCACACGTGTGAAGAGAAATCATGGAGGAGGGATGGATTGGTCATGGTGATGACGATGGCGAAGATCTCCCCTCTCCGGAGGCCAAATCAGCCTCCAGATTAGCCCTCCCGAAGAAGAACAGAGGGTGGTGGCGGCTCCGCGACGGAAACTGGAAAAGCGACCTCTCTTCTGGGGTTTTCCCGTCACGAGAATAAATAGGAGTCGAGGTAGAGCACGAGAGGAGGTGGGAGCCTCCCAGGCGGCCCCCCGACGCGGCCAGGGGTGGGGCCGCTCCAGCCAGGCACCTGGGGCCCCTGTGGCCCCCCTCTGGCCCCACTTCTGGCTGGTGGAAGCTTCTGGTGCGTGGATTTTCTTTGAATTTTCCCAGAATTTTCTGAGATACCTAAAAATCCATTTTCCTGCACACAATAAAACCATACAGGCAGCTCTGCTGAAAACAGCGTTAGTCCGGGTTAGTTTCGTCCAAATCATGCAAGAATGAAGGCAAAACAATAGCAAAAGTGTTTGGAAAAGTAGATACGTTTGAGACGTATCAACTCCCCCAAGCTTAGCATATTGCTTGTCCTCGAGCAATTCAGTTCAACGAACTGGACGCGACAAAGAAAACTTTGAAAAACTCTTTTGCTTCATTAGATGTATATAAGCATGTACTACGAAAAGAGTTTAGCAAGTATTGAAACAATGCTATAAGGACAATGCACGAAGCAATTCTTCTTTCATGTGATCAATCACAAACAACTAAAAGTAAATAATATGCTACTGAAAATCAAGACAAGATCACAATGCATATAGCTTGAATATACTTGAGTGGCATCTCGCTAGCCTCCATTAGTGAAGCAAAACATAAATGCAGAAACTCCTCCGGAGTTTTAAAGGTGACTCGAGCTCAGAATTTTAGACTAGGAATAACACAAGCATGCAGAAGACAATGTAATACTTTGGGACAATGCACATTACACTAAGAATGACAATTATGCTCTCATAGTTGGTGCTTTGAAGAAAGAAGGGGAGACTCTCGAACCGTGGCTTTTGGTGGCAAGGTTGAAAACCCGTGGTTGGAAGCAAAGACAAAACATGTGCCAGAGCTCTTGGTTTTGAAAACAGAGAAAAAAACATTTTTGAGAAGTGAAACTTTCCAGTCAACGGTGAACGGTAAAGGTCTCTCAATATCTCCCATGCCAACCATATTAATGCCTTTTGCATACACATGTTCCCTTATCCATGAATCTTTGATGGTCTACGGAACCTTTTATTTTGCCTCAAGGATGGAAGGAGGGTATCGTTCCACCTATCATTAGCAGCATTTGATCCATTTCACTCCATCATCAAGTATGGGGGAGGTGTAACTTTCCTTTTTTTTATAAATGACTAGTTAAAACTTCCGTCAAAATATTTTTGGCATGAAAGATACTGATTTTCCCTCACCGCACCATGATCTTGTACGGTTGCAAAAGGGAAGCTTTTGAATAAATTTCGAGATGGCACAAGAAAGTCTAAGTTAGGAGTGGCCGGTAAATACCACATATAGTAAGGTATGGTGGACTCATATGGAATAACTGGTTTCAAGGATTTTGGATGCACAAGCAGAATTCCGCTTAGTGCGAGCGAAGGCTAGCAAAAGACTGGGAAGCGACCAACTAGAGAGCAATAACTGTCATAATCATGCAGAGCGACAAAGAAACATTGAATCGGGCATGAAAGTGATATAACTATTCTGAAACAAAAAGATCATCAAGGCATAATAGACTTTTTAGTCATAAACATGTGTGAACATGTGCCAAGTCAATCCAAAAATTCTCCAAAGGGAAATACCACTTCAGTATGCCAAACCATGAACAATGCAATGCATGTAAATCATTTCAACAACACATTATGTACTCTAGCTATTTGAGATTAGCCACACGGAAAGCATGAACACTGGGAAAGCATTGTAAACATAGCACTATGTCGCTACAAGCTGGTCTCTAGATCATAAGTACAGGCATATGTACAAAAGTAGAAACAAGAAGATTTCATATCGGTTTTCCTTGTTGCTTCCCTTCCGTCGATCTTCGTCATTACTGCCTTGTCACTTGCACGATCGAACGTCGGAAATATTATCAAATGCCATCACGGACTCGAGCTGAACTCTGGGAACAAAGCAAACTAAAGAGAGAAAGGAAATCTTTTTGGGTTTTTTAAAGGTTTAAACGAGAGCAAAGAAAAGAGAAAATCTTTTTGTTGTTTTTGCAAAGAAAGAATCAAAGAAGAACAAGCAAAACTTCGAAAAGATCAAAGCGAACAAAAATAAAACGGATAATACAATGGAAAAGTGAGAAGGGCACGTACTCCCCCAAGCTTAGGATTTTGGCCTAAGTTGGTAGTAGCTAATGTCCCCAGGAGCCTCCTGCTCCAGGGTGGTACTGGTGAGTCCAAGGGTCGTATGAGGCTTCCGGTGCATACACCGAAGTCCTCGGATCCTCCCACGAAGAAGGATCCGCGCTCCAAGCAGAGGAAGACCCTTCACCAAACTGGGTGACGATCTCCCCCTGGAAAGGTGGTAACTCACCATGCTCCTCCTCACCGGGCACAACCCCATCCGTGAGGTTATGAAACTGATGCTGGACCATGAACTTATCGAACTGGATAGCATCAAAGGACCATCCGTTCCTGCGAGAAAATTCGAACAAAAGAGGTGCAGGTAGACGGATCTTGCGTTCCTTGGTGGCTCCGAAACGCAAGATATAATCAAGGTTACCAAACTCGGAAGTCATGGTAACAAACTTATGCCTCTTCATAGCAGCAAGATCAAAACTTAAATAAGTAAAAGGCTTATCATCAGGGTGTGGGGTGCCATTAAGAGACTCTAGGATAAGAGTGGCGTAAACGCCACCAAATAAATCTCCCTTGTTACCGTTCATAGAAAGGCGTCGAGCAATTAAGGCACCCACATTATAGTCAAACCTCACTGAGAGGGCGGTTGCCAGGATAGCAATATCCGGCGCAGAAATGTTGCTCGTGTTGTCACGAGCTAACACCCCTCTAGCAATATAATACGCAAAATACCTGATGTGTGGGAATAAGATGCTGGAGATTTTTGACCGATGAATATCCCTCGTATCCATGCTACAGAGAGAGTTGAAGACGGTTCTCAGCTCAGAGGGCTGAGAGCTTATCTTCGCCGTCAGTCCAACGTTCGGCACACCTATTATTTCACAAAAAATTTCCAAAGGCATGGTCAAAAGATTATTGTAAATTTTAAACTCAACAGAACTAGTATCAAGGTTATATCTAAAACTGTTAATGAAACAGGAGGTGAGTTTTTTATACTGAGCAACACGGCACGTTGCGAGCCGCGTCAGACCTGCATTAGCACAAAGATTATAGAACTCCTCCTTAATTCCTGCAGCTTCAAGGAATTCATTGCACGGGAAAGTCATTGCACGTGCTGGATTTGTGTCCTCCAACAACTCTACGGGCACATGATCTTCGTTGTAGCTCACCCTAGCAGTCGAGGGTGAAGCTGCAGCTCTTGTAACTCGATCGGAGCGCTCGGGCCTTTTCTTCCCAAGCCACCCCTTTGCTCTTCCTAGAAAACTCATTTCTGAAATTTTTGACAAATTACAAAAAAAGGATTTAAACAAAGTGATTTAAGGCAAACTACTCAACCCACTTACCTAAGGCAAAAACTTGCATCAAAACTTGGAAAATAAACTTCTACACATGCAAGCAAGCTCATCTAAACAGGACCAAGAACTACTAAATACTCACAAATGAAGCCACCAACCAAAAATCTATTTGGAGGAGTGGACGAGTTACATACCAGGGAGTATTTGCTCAAAATCTCAGCTCAAATGATGGGTTGTGGAGAGAGATCGAAAATCAACTCCTAGAACAGCAAGAACGCAAGTTCCAGGGCCAGAACTCGTGTTTTTGCAAAGGAAGAGAGAGAGAGGAAGAAGACTCACCTGGAGACGGCGCCTGTGGGCCCCAGGCGCCCTATGGGCGCGGCCAGGGGGCAGGCCGCGCCAGCTGGCCGTCTGGGCCACTGGTGACCCCCTCTGGTCAGCCCCAGGTGCCTCTGGGTGATGATTGGCTTCTCGCCCTTCGTTGGTAGGCCCCAAGTGGAAGGCGTGATGCGGCACAGCAGCGAGTTTTCCCTCAGTAAAGATACCAAGGTTTGTCTCCAGTAGGACTCCAGAGATGATAAGTAGGTGTCAGCGGCGCACCTGACGCGGACCTGCACACAGACACAGATAACTTTGTTCCCAACGAAGTTTAGAGAGGTTGTCAATCTCTCCGGTCTTGTTGTTCACAAATGATAAAACACAAGGGGATAATGATAGCAACTTGAAAGTAAATGCAGAAAAGTAAATATAGCTTGGAAACAACAATGAGGATATGGACCGGCATACGTGATGTTCGCTAGTGATCTCTCTCTCCCAAAAGACGATAAAAATTGCTATGCGAGGTAAACAAATTACAGAAAGGCAATTGACAGGATTATGAACGCACCGCAATGCTAACTATGCTACAAAAGAAAGGAAGAGGTTCAAAAGCACGGGCAGTACGCCAAAGTAAGTACACCGAAATCCATCTGCATCTACTGTAAGCAGACCAAAATCCATCTGCATCTACTACTAATCATCCACCTTGAGATATCTATCCAAAACATCTCGCTGGTATTAAGTTGCGAGCCCCACCCAAAGTGTAAACCCAAAGCAACAGACAACTGCATTAAAAAGAACTTTGCATAAAGTAAACAATCCTTGTAACCGCGGTTACAAACACCGTTGTTTTCCCCCTTGTGGCAACAGCACATCCCCTAGACTCATGTTTCTGTCACTCAAGCATGTCATCGGGGAGGCATGAACCCACAATCTAGCACAACGCTCCCTCTTGGAGTCACTACCTACTACTTGGCCAAAGCAATAAAAAACAACGGAGAGCATGCAAGAATTACTTAGGAACAAAAATACAAGAGATAAGAACCAAATATATTACTCTATCACAATCTGAACATAATCTCATAATCCATCAGATCCAATCAAATTCAACATAGCCATAGCAGAAATATTACAAAGGTTCCTCGATCATGTAGGGCAGCTCATGAGGTCTAAACAATGAAGATCAAAGAGGGGAGGAGAACATCACATAGCTACTGATCACGGGCCCATGGTCCAAGGAAAACTACTCACGAGACATCCGGGGAGCATCCATGGTGAAGAGGAGACTCCCGGAGGTCAATCCTCCCTCCGGCAGGGTGCCGGGAAGAGGTCTTCTGGTGCTCCCGATCTTGGAAGCGCGGCGGCGGCGGAACATAGGCGAGTTCGCAGAATAGGGTTCTGCTTCTGGAGTTTTCCCGTGACGGGGGATAAATATGCGAAAGGGGGCAGCCAGAGGTGGGCCAGGGGCCCCAGGCGCCCCCCTGGCGCGGCCAAGGGTGGGGCCGCGCCAGGTGGCCGCCTGCCCCCCCCCCCTTGGCCCCCCTCTGGCCCCTCCCGGGCTCTTCTCGAAGCATCCGTCACGCTGATTTTTTATCTGAATTTTCCCGAATTTTTCTGGCACTTTTTATATTGGGGAAAACTGAAATAGAAAAACAACAGAAAACAGGAATTGGCACTGGGGTGCACTGAGTTAATAGGTTAGTCCAAATATGATCAAAAATGTATGAAAGTGTATCTAGATCATAGCAATATCACACAAAACATGCATGGAGAAAGCAGAAATTATCGATACGTTTTAGACGTATCAACATCCCCAAGCTTAATTCCTGCTCGTCCTCGAGTAGGTAAATGATAACAAGCATAATTTCTGTGGTGACATGCTAGCAACCATAAAAGAACTTTGAAAAGTAAAGCAAGCAAGGTTAGAGATTCAATTCAAGTCATAACATGCAAGAGTCTATATTAGCATTGAAACAAGTAACAAAAGAACAAAAGGTGCAAGAGCTCTTGCTGTCCGTGACTCGAATGTCTCCAAATGGTGTTTGCGTGCAAGAAAGGGGATAGGGAATACGAGAGAAAAGAGTTTTTGTTGAGAACTCAATCTACTAAAGTTTCACACTTGGTCCTCTTTGGAATCTTATGTTGACTCATCCCCAGACCACTAGCCAGGTACAAGTCAATTTGATCCACTCCTTTTTGATATTTTGAGAACTCATGCAATGGATGAGCGTAAGCATGAGAGTTGACACTTAGGATGGCAAAGAGATAAATATGGTGGAGGAGGAAGGAAAAAAGGATGAGAAAGGCTCACATCAATGAGGACAATCATAGGCAAGAGATGCCAAATGATAGATATGATGTGAGGAGTAGGGATTTCCATGCAACGGATGCACATTCGAGCTAAGAAGCTCTCCAAACTATATGCAAAAAGATCATCTCTATTGAGTACAAGGATGTAAAGGGAGTACTAGTGTGGATCTATCAAAAGGATAGTAGTGTTGCCCCTTTCTCTCTTTTTATTTCTTTTTTTTCCTTTTTTCTATTTTTTTCTATTTTTTTTGTGGCCTCAATGGCTCTTTCTATTTAACTCTCATTTGTCCTCTTTGGGATCTTTTGATTTGTCCACTTTGGGATCTTTTCCTCACTTAAGGGCAACACTCTATTTTACAAGAAGGTAAAGGAGATCTTTCACACTTTACAAGGTACTCAAAATCATAAAGAAGATGTAACTATCATGAAGTATGCAATGTATGTCGCTGCCAGTGTAGCAGGAACATGTATGACATGAAGATCAAGTCATGAAGAGGTGGATGTTGCATGGCAATGTAACTCGGAAAGGCTATGGAATTGCCTTGATAGGTAGGTATGGTGGCTGTTTTGAGGAAGGATAAAGGGAGGCTTATGATGACAGAGCGTATCATGCCAAGGGTTTGGATGTACCGGCGAAGGTGGACACCAACTCTCGGAGTGAGAAGAAGGCAATGCACGGCACGGGAAAGGCTAGCAAAATATGGGAAGGTGGAAGTGTCAACTCTCAATACTTACATTAGTCCGAAGAACTCATGCACTTATTATCGGTAACTCTCAATCTAATGAGAAGGTTCACAAAGAGACAAGTACCCCGAGGAGGAGTGTATGGGGGTTTGGTTATCCTTGCGCATCCTCGACTCATGGTACGTGAGTGTACTCTAATATTCGACTCCTCAGAAGAGTAGTGATCCATCTAGTAGCTAGAGTTCTCAACTAGTTTGTAGGTTTTGAAAATAAACACAGATTGCCCAAAATACGACACCTATCACTAATAGGCAAGAGCTCTTGACACCAAAAGTCCAAACATTACTCACAACAAATGCCTCAAAACTATTGCAAACTACTACTAAAATTAAATAGCAACCTCAATTACCTACTTTCAAGACAAAACACAACTCAAGGCAACAACCAACTCTCTTAGCAAGATAAACATGAAAACTAAAATAGTTGCAGCAACAAACTAAAAAAATCCAAGGCTCTTGCTAAAGACAAACTAAGACTAAAACTAAACATGGCAGTAGCTATGAAAAGGTAAAGAACACACAACAACAAAAAGATAAGCAGGAAAAATCCTATGATGTGTTCTAGATTTTGAAAGTGGAGCGTGTTTCTCTCCCACACAAAGTAAGAAAGGATCTAACTTGTTATGAAGAGCAAGAAAAGCTAAATAAAACTAAAAACAAAACCTAAGAGCGAGACGCTCCAAGCATAGCACATAACGCATGAAGTGATAAAAATATAGTGAGACAAAGGACGAACTGATGATTGTTGATGGAGAAGGGGATGCAGGGGGGCATCCCCAAGCTTAGACGCTTGAGTCTCCTTGAATATTTATTGGGGATTCATGGGGGCATCCCCAAGCTTGAGCGCTTGACACTCCTGGATCTTCTTTCATCATCTTCCATCGCACACTTGAAAACTCCCTTCATACATAACTCATCATAAGCTGATTAGAGAGGTTAGTACCCTTAATAAATAATTTTTCTCCACTGGATATAAAGATAATCTTGAAGATCTACTGTTTCTCAAGAGTGCCAAAAAGTTTTTTCAAAGAAAAAGCAAGCTTAAGGTTTGCAAAAGTAAGGAGAGACAAAACGTGGCAGAATCTGTGAAAAACAGAACAGCAGATAGTAAAGAATTTTTTAGGGGAAATTCTGCAACTCAAATCAAAAAACTCAGAACATACGGAAGTTTCTTAATTGTATAGAGCATGCTGTGTAAAACATTCAGCTCAAAAAGATGAACTGGGATTGTTCTGGAATTTTTCTGGTCACGAGGACAGAATCTGTTTTCTGGAAAGCATGTCACAACTTTTACTTCACTTGCCGTAAGAGGCTATAACTTGGCACAAAGCTGAAAAATAAAGATACAATGATGTTGCTACAGAAGTAACAATCATCAAGACACAACAAAAGCAAAAATAAAAACCTAAATTCGTTGCGGGCTGCCTCCCGAAAGCGCTTCTTTAAAGCCATTAGCTAGGCATAATGCAAAAAGAAGAATCAAGTTTTATCAAGAGAAAGAGAATAACTAGCCCGTGTAACGGACTCAAAAGGTAACTTGATTTTCTTTCTAGGGAATTGTTCCATCACCTTTTTGAATGGGAATTGGAATTTTATATTCCCCTCTTTCGTGTCAATAACCGCACCAACGGTGCGAAGAAAAGGACGTCCAAAAATAATTGGACATAAAGGTTCACACTGTATATCCATAACAATAAAATCAACGGGAACATAGTTGTCATTGACAATGATAAGAACATCGTTGATCTTCCCCAAAGGTTTCTTTATGGAAGAATCAACAAGACGAACACCAAAAGAACAAGGCTCAAAAGGCTTCAATTCAAACATATCAAATATTCTTTTGGGCATAACGGAGGTACTAGCTCCAACATCACATAAAGCATAGCAAGAGAAGTTATTCAATTTAATTTTGATCATAGGATCCCAACCATCATCTAGCTTCCTAGGTATGGAGGCTTCTACTCTAAGCTTCTCATCCCTAGCTTTGATAAGAGCATTCGTGATATGCTCCGTGCAGGCAAGATTAAGTGTGCTAGTGTGGGGGTCTCTAGACATTTTGTGTAACAAGCTAATAACTTCTGAGAGGGTACAACTATCAAAATCAATATCACTACTATCAAAGGTGGTAGTAGTGTCATCTAGGCTCACTTGTTTTAAACCCTCTATGTTCATAGGAGTTTCTTTTTCTACGGTTGAGGTATTAGCATCACCGTTAATAGGTCCAACGGGACTAGGAGTACATTGGGTGCTAATAGTTTGAGTGTCCTCAACAATTTGGATAGTGGCAACTGTGTGGTGTGTAGGAAGGCACTTAATTCTATCCTCTTCCTTTTTTCTCTAGCCCATCTTTCTTTCAGTTTATCCATCATCCTAATGTTTTCATTTATTTGTAACTGGATAGCATTAATAGGAGTGCTCTTATTCTCCTCAAGGGGGGGAGGTTCTAATTTTAAGCATCTCAATATCAAGGGCTAAGCTTTCTACCTTCAAAGAGAGATTATCTATTTTAGATAATTTCTCTTCTACATTTTTGTTGAAGGCTTTTTGGGTAGTGATAAAGTCCCTAAGCATGCTTTCTAATTCAGAAGAGGGGTTCTTATTGCTAGGGTAAGTGTTGTTGTTCCCATAGTTGGATGGGAACGGTCTAGGATTGCTAGCAAAATTTCCCCTATAAGCACTGTTGTTGAAGTTGTTTCTAGCAATAAAGTTCACATCTACTTGTTCTTGAGCAACCAAAGAATTTAAAGGAACATCATGAGGATCAATAGAGGGTTGCTTGGTAAGTAGAGACATAATTAAGTCAACTTTTTCATTGAGGGAGGTAATTTCCTCGACAGAGTTTACCTTCCTACCTGTTGGAGCGCGTTCGGTGTGCCATTGGGAATAATTGGTTATCATTTCATCGAGAAGCTTCGTGGCAGCACCAAGTGTAGTTGACATAAAAGTTCCTCCCGCGGCCGAATCTAACAGGTTCCGCGAGGTAAAGTTCAAGCCTGCATAAAAAGTCTGGATAACCATCCAAGTAGTCAAACCATGTGTAGGGCATTTCTTAACAAGATATTTCATTCGTTCCCAAGCTTGGGCAACGTGTTCATTATCCAATTGCTTAAAATTCATAAAATTACTCCTCAATTGGATAATCTTATCAGGAGGGTAGTACTTCCCTATAAAAGCATCTTTGCACTTATCCCAAGAATCTATGCTATTTCTAGCCAAAGATTGAAACCAGATTTTAGCATCTCCCTTAAAGAGAAAGGAAAGAGCTTGAGCTTAACAACATCACCTTCTACTTCTTTATACTTTTGCATATCACATAATTCAACAAAATTATTCAAGTGTAAAGCAACATCATCTCCAGCACCAGAGAATTGATCTCTCATAACAAGATTTAGCAAAGCAGGTTTAATTTCATAAGAGGTAGCTGAAGTGGCAGGTGTGGCAATGGGAGTGCAGATAAAGTCTTGGTTGTTGTGACTAGTGAAGTCATATAACTTGGTGTTTTCAGTGGAACCCATAGTAGCAGCAAGTGTGGCAGGTATTTTTGGTATTTTTGATAAAAGACACAAAGATAAAAACTGAAAGGTAAACTAACAAGACTAAAAAACAAAGGTAAAGGGTAGTGTGCAACTCCCCTATCTTAACACTTGGAGTCCCCGGCAACGGCGCCAGAAACTACTCTTGATGATTGGCTTCTCGCCCTTCGTTGGTAGGCCCCAAGTGGAAGGCGTGATGCGGCACAGCAGCGAGTTTTCCCTCAGTAAAGATACCAAGGATTGTCCCAGTAGGACTCCAGAGATGATAAGTAGGTGTCAGCGTCGCACCTGACGCGGACCTGCACACAGACACAGATAACTTTGTTCCCAACGAAGATCAGAGAGGTTGTCAATCTCTCCGGTCTTGTTGTTCACAAATGATAAAACGCAAGGGGATAATGATAGCAACTTGAAAGTAAATGCAGAAAAGTAAATATAGCTTGGAAACAACAATGAGGATATGGACCGGGATACGTGATGTTCGCTAGTGATCTCTCTCTCCCAAAAGACGATAAAAATTGCTATGCGAGGTAAACAAATTACAGAAAGGCAATTGACAGGATTATGAACGCACCGCAATGCTAACTATGCTACAAAAGAAAGGAAGAGGTTCAAAAGCACGGGCAGTACGCCAAAGTAAGTAGACCGAAATCCATCTGCATCTACTACTAATCATCCACCTTGAGATATCTATCCAGAACATATCGCTGGTATTAAGTTGCGAGCCCCACCCAAAGTGTAAACCCAAAGCAACAGACAACTGCATTAAAAAGAACTTTGCGTAAAGTAAACAATCCTTGTAACCGCGGTTACAAGCACCATTGTTTTCCCCCTTGTGGCAACAGCACATCCCCTAGACTCATGTTTCTGTCACTCAAGCATGTCATCGGGGAGGCATGAACCCACAATCTAGCACAAAGCCCCCTCTTGGAGTCACTACCTACTACTTGGCCAGAGCAATAAACAGCAACGGAGAGCATGCAAGAATTACTTAGGAACAAAAATACAAGAGATAAGAACCAAATATATTACTCTATCACAATCTAAACATAATCTCATAATCCATCAAATCCAATCAAACTCAACATAGCCGTAGCAGAAATATTACAAAGGTGCCTCGATCATGTAGGGCAGCTCACGAGGTCTAAAATATGAAGATCAAAGAGGGGAGGAGAACATAACATAGCTACTGATCACGGACCCATGGTCCAAGGAAAACTACTCACGAGACATCCTGGGAGCATCCATGGTGGAGAGGAGACTCCCGGAGGTCAATCCTCCCTCCGGCAGGGTGCCGGAAGAGGTCTTCTGGTGCTCCCGATCTTGGAATCGCGGCGGCGGCGGAACAGAGCCGAGTTCGCGGAATAGGGTACTGCTTCTGGAGTTTTCCCGTGACGGGGGATAAATAGGCGAAAGGGGGCAGCCAGAGGTGGGCCAGGGGCCCCAGGCGCCCCCTGGCGCGGCCAGGGGTTGGGCTGCGCCAGGTGGCCGCCTGGCCCCCCCTTGGCCCCCCTCTGGCCCCTCCCGGGCTCTTCTCGAAGCATCCGTCACGCTGATTTTTTTTCTGAATTTTCCCGAATTTTTCTGGCACTTTTTATATGGGGGAAACTGAAATAGAAAAACAGCAGAAAACAGGAACTGGCACTGGGGTGCACTGAGTTAATAGGTTAGTCCAAATATGATAAAAAATGTATGAAAGTGTATCTAGATCATAGCAATATCACACAAAACATGCATGGAGCAAGCAGAAATTATCGATACGTTTTGGACGTATCACTGGGTCACTCCAGGCATGGAAATTTTTATTTTTATTTTTCTGGATTTTTTCTGAAAACTTCACTGTTGAAAATTTCTCGGAGTTCAAAAAGGTACAAAACTTTCTGAAAACTTAAAGCGGTGATTAGTATTGTGAAGCTTCAAAAACACAAAAACTTGGTACAGCAAAGAGAATAAAAGCTAAAGCAAATGAAAACATAACAAGCTTAACTTTTTACCTATATAAAACAAGCTCACTAGTAAGGTTGATCAAGTCTTACCAACAAACCGGCGATATACAGAACAAGAAGTCTCACCTCTTATGAAGTCATCATTGCACCTTTACTTTTATGGACATTTTCCCCACCATAATGGTTTTGTATTTTTGGTGCACATGTAGTGGACAGTCCCATTCTCCAATCTTCACGGTCTCAACATTCTCTATAGAGTTAAGTCCATGCCTCTTGTCGATCTTCTTTGGAAAATACACCGTGTGTTCTTTATCATCAACGTTGAAAGTGACCTTTCCTTTATTTCAATCAATAATAGCACCTGCGGTGTTAAGAAAAGGTCTACCAAGAATAATGGACATGCTCCCATCCTCGGGCATGTCAAGGACAACAAAATCTGTAAGGATCAAACAGTTAGCTACTTCAACGGGAACATCCTCACAAATACCAATGGGGATAGCTGTTGACTTGTCATCCATCTGAAGAGAGATATCTGTAGGGATTAGTTTCTCTAAACAAAGCCTCTTGTAAAGAGAGAAAGGCATAACACTCACTCCTGCACCAAGGTCACGTAAAGCAGTTCTGACGTAATTATTCTTTATGGAGCAAGGAATGGTGGGTATACCTGGATCACCAAGCTTCTCAGGAATCTTTCCACTAAAAGAGTAGTTAGCAAGCATAGTAGATATTGCCTCATTAGGAACTTTTCTTTTATTTGTGAAAATATCTTTCATATATTTCGAATAGGGAGGTAACTTAATAGCATCAGTCAAAGGAATTTGAAGAAAAAGAGGTTCCATCCATTCACAAAACTTATTGTAATGCTCTTCTTCTTTAGATTTGAGAGACTTACCTGGAAAGGGCATGGGTTTCTGTATCCATGGTTCTCTTTCCTTCCCATGTCTTCTTGCGATGAAGTCTTCACTAGAGTACTTCTTTCGTTTATCAGGTGTTTCTTCTCCTCGAACTTCGGGTGGATCATCCTTCTCCGTGTCCTTTTCTTCAGGCTCGGCACCATCTTCTGTTTCAGCAACGGAGGTAGATATGCTGTTAGGATCAATAGCTAGCTTTTCACTTGTAATAGGATCACCGGGATTGTCAGCCTCCTTGTGTTTCTTCTTCTTCTTTTTCTTCGGAGAGCTAACAGTCTTGTCTTCTTCTTGTACTTGAGAATCTTGCTCGATCCTCTTTGGATGCCCCTCAGGATAGAGTGGATCCTGGGTGTGTGTTCCACCCCTAGTTTTGATGCCATAAGCTTGTATGTCCTGTTTGGCATTATTAGCAAGCAAATCTTTTTGCACATTAGAAATTTGTTCAAGCTGAGTTTGAACCATATGAAAATGCTTAAAAAGACATTTAACATCATTAACTGTTCTTTCTAGAACACCACACAAACTTTTGATAGCAAGAGAGTTATCATGCAACTGACTTTGTATCCTCCTATTAAAATGGTCTTGCTTAATAATAAAATTATCAAGCTCATCTAAGCATTGGTCGGGAGGCTTACCTTTAGGGATGTCACATTCAGTAAAGTCTAATAGAGAGTGTACCTCTACCAAGGGAGGGCGAGTAGTAGGCTCACACAACTTCTCAATAGGCGGTAAGTTCTTCACGTCTTCGGCTTTAATGCCTTTCTCCTTTATAGACTTCTTTGCTTCTTGCATATCTTCTGGGCTCAGAACAAGCATGCCCCTATTTTTCGGTGGTAGAGTGGTTCAGGAACGGACCAATCTTCATAGTTCTTTGCAATTTTGCACATTAATTCTTCTGCATCGTCCGGTGTTCTTTCCCTGAAAACACAACTAGCACAACTATCCAGGTAGGATCTGGATTCATCGGTTAAACTAGCGTAAAATATATCAAGCAGTTCATTCTTGGGGACTCCATGTCCCGGCATAACCTTAAGTAAATCACAAAACCTCCCCCAAGCTTTAGGGAGGTGCTCATCCTGTAATTTTTTAAAGTTATAAATTCTTTGCAAAGCAGCATGTTGCATATGAGCTGGGAAATATTTATCAACAAAGAATTGGACTAATTCCTGAGGACTCTTAATGGAACCATAGGGTAGTGCATCGTACCATGATTTAGCGTCTTCCTTCAAATAAAAAGGAAAAAGCTTGGCCACATAGAATTTTCGTATCTTCTCATCAGTAGTGAATAGGTTACCTAGCTCAGCGAGTTTGGTCAAGTGTGCTATAGCATCATCATTTTCTCTGCCATAAAAGGGGTCAGCCTCGACCGTAGATATAAGTGAAAGATCAACAGAGAAATCATAATCACGATCAGTGATGCATATAGGAGATGTGACGAATTTAGGATTAGGAATAACTTTGTTCTTCATGGAGTGCTTTTTGAGCAACTCCTTAACAGCACCAGGGTCAGAGTCGACACACTCTCTGAGTTCCCTGCAAAAATCATCATCAAGAGTAACATAATCATCATCAAGGATTCTCTCCTTGAGTTCATCTAAGCACGGGTAACCAAAGGTTTTGTAGGTAGGAATATAGGTAGCAGGGGTCTCGGTCTTGGATTCTGCTGCAGCCTTAGCAGTCTGAGTTTCGATATAGTAGCCAAGAAAAGTAGTATCATCAAGAGTAGTGGAAGCATCATCAAAAGCATCGGACATAGTGACAGAATCAGTAGAAGCATCATGTGGTGGTGGTGAAGCAAACTTACTCATAACAGAAGGTGAATCAAGTGTAGCACTAGTGTTCAGAACAGTACCTTTTCTTGTACGGGATGGTAAGATCGGAACCTTGGGGTATCCTTTCTTACCCATAGCGGATGATGTGCAGCAGACAGGATACTTCAAGTAGACTTGTAAATATTGCTATGCTCCCCGGCAACGGCGCCAGAAAACGGTACTTGATGACCCACAACCGTAAGGGATCGAGATAGTCTTCGCGGGTAAGTTAACCCAATTTATTGATTAGACACAGGGGAGCCAAAGAGTATTTATAAGTTTTGACAGTTGAGTTGTCAATTCAACCGCACCTGAAATATACTTGCTTGCAACAAAAGATAAGTGGTAATGGTAATATGATAATGATGGTGGTGACAGCAAAAGTAAACAGCAAAAGTAACAACTAATGACCAGCAGGATTGAAAACACTGTAGGCTAGGGAGATGGATGGTTGGGCGCTGCATGGATGAGAGTGAACATGTAATAGATTCTAACACGGGGAAAGGCACACAGAAAAGCAATGATCATCTAGGCAAATATCAAACATTAGGCATGTATCCCGTAGGTAGTTGTGCGTTCTTGCAATAAGAACTTGTACAACATCTTTTGTCCTACCACCCCGCTACGAACGGGGCCAAAGGGAACTTATGGAGATTAAGGTGCTCCTGTCAAAGAGCACCGGAACAAAGCAATAAACTCAATGGATACATGGAATCCTCAAATTATGGACCATCCCCTTTGGTGTCCCAAGCTGTCACCTTTGGGATCGCCGGTTCCGGACCATAATAGGTGCATACAACTCATAGATAGGATCTAGAACACAAATATATTCATGAAAACACATAGGGTTCAGATCTGAAAACATGGCACTCGGGCCCAAAGTAACAAGCATTAAGAGCGACAAGCTGAAGCAAAGAAGATAAACACCAAAGTAGATGATAGGCAACATGCCCCCAACAATCTGACGAACTATTACATGATCAAACTCATCCAATCCCTACCATCCCCTTTGCCTAAAGCAGGGAATTAATCACACATGTGAAGAGAAATCATGGAGGAGGGATGGATTGGTTATGGTGATGATGATGGCGACGATCTCCCCTCTCCGGAGGCCAAATCAGCCTCCAGATTAGCCCTCCTGAAGAAGAACAGAGGGTGGCGGCGGCTCCGCGACGGAAACTGGAAAAGAGACCTCTCTTCTGGGGTTTTCCCGTCATGAGAATAAATAGGAGTCGAGGTAGGGCACGAGAGGAGGTGGGAGCCTCCCAAGCGGCCCCCCGGCGCGGCCAGGGGTGGGGCCGCACCAGCCAGGCGCCTGGGGCCCCTGTGGCCCCCCTCTGGCCCCACTTCTGGCTGGTGGAAGCTTCTGGTGCGTGGATTTTCTGTGAATTTTCCCGGAATTTTCTGAGATACCTAAAAATCCATTTTCCTACACACAATAAAACCATACAGGCAGCTCTGCTGAAAAACAGCGTTAGTCCGGGTTAGTTTCGTCCAAATCATGCAAGAATGAAGGCAAAACAATAGAAGAAGTGTTTGGAAAAGTAGATACGTTTGAGACGTATCACACGCCAGGTCCTGGATTCGACTCCTTGTGAGAGTGAATTTAAACATGTCTAGAATTTCTGAAAATAAAAGATTGTGGGGTTGTTACCTCACAGTAGGCATTCAAAAAAATCTTGTATTCATACACTTGTACTTTAGAAATTGGCATGACGGTAATCTTTACTTTCTTGGGCCATCGGTTGTAAACTCATGAACTATTTTGTGGGGTTTATCCCAACAAGTCTTGGAATATAATACAGGAAAGTTTGCCACACACACAAAAATCTTGCATTGGACATGCCCTCAATGGCCCACCCCACATGAACTTTAATTATTCACATCATACACTAGGACAATAGATGTATGTATGTGGTACATCAAATATCTCTATAAATTGTTCTGTCTCCAAACTTCCAACTCAGATCTACACCAAGAGCACGAGCAGGGAAGAGGAAGAAGTAAACCTAAGAGGTGTAGAATGGGAACATGAAGAAAAATCAACACTAATGCCTCCTCTAGTGTTGAAGGGGGGATATGGTATGATGTTTTTCTGATGCCTCCCATTCCTATGGATCTTAGGTTCTCCTTTCCCTTATCGTTTGCTCGTACAATTTACTTTGCGATGAAAACAAACAATGTTCCCCTCAAAATAAGAAATACTACATAGATGGTCATGATGGGTCTCATTAGTGAGTTGGGAAGAGGAAAAATTTAGAATCAAATAAGATGAGGAAACTACAATTATTTCTTCTTCACTAAAGTTGGGGGTTAGGATATAACATAATATTTCCTAATGCCTCTCACTCGTAATGTTCTTACAACCTTTTTCTATTCCTTTTTGACTTGTAGATATACATCAACATCTTTTTGTGCTAAGGTAGTTCAAAACTAATTTTGAGAAAACCCATGAAAAGGAGTTGTAAGTAGCTCCAACTTACTTCATTAGTTCCAAAAGAGAGAGCCACCAAACTTTATAAAAGACATAAACTATAATTTTCACACTTTGGTCTCAAACCGATTCAAACTGGAACAGAGCACCAACTTTCTTATTGTCCCTAGATGCTCTCCACTTTTCCTTTTTGCCGACACATGTACATACACAATATCATTAAATTTGGGCTAAGAGCATCTCTAGCAGAAACCTCATCCCGTGGAACTGTAAACGCCAGATACAGTTCGAGTTTTGCGAGTTTTACAGACTGAAAAAACACCACGCATAACAGAAACACGAAAACAAACCGTAAACGAACACAAAGTAGTTCTTCAACATCTACGGCAAAATGAAGCAGATCACACGTCGTCTAGTTGCAAAAGAGGGTCACCGAAGACCATCGCGGCGTTAGTGCTCTACTCCTCGTCAAAGACAAGGTCGATGAAGACCTTATCCTTCTCCTCGATGATGCAGCGCCACTCCTCCTCCTTCTCCCGCGCAGCGCACTCGATGGTGAGCCCCTATTCTAACAGGAGGTCGCCGATCTCCTTGTCGCGACATAGCGGTGCTACATCTTATCCGCCTTCTCTCGCTCTATGCGCGCCAAGATGAGCGCCATCACCGCGTTCTTGGCGACATCGTCGATGACGAAGTCCTCCATCCTGATGGCCTTGGCGATCGGCGCTGCCGATAGCTCCTCCTCCTTTCTCCATGGCGACATCGGTGTGCCTCCTCCTCCATTTTTGGTGGCGGAAGTGACATGCGGCGTCGAAGGAGCTCCCCGCCTCAAGCTCGTGACGTGCGTGGCGGCGGTCAAAATCCTTCACCTCGCGGCAAAGGAGTGAGGGCGGAGGTGGCAGCCCCAAACGGGTGTATCGGAGCGCACTGCGCTTCCTCACACTACTAGGATAATGGCCTTCAGCAGCGCGGAGTAAAGGCCCATCAGCAGCGCGGGGTGCCCGCGCTGTAGATAATGCGCTACAGATAACTTTCAGCAGCAGCGCAGGGACCCGAGGTTGTTGGGCCGCGCTACAGGACTGTACGTCCACTAGCAACGCGGCTAGTAACCCGCGCTGCAGAGGTACATTTCTTGCATTTATTATTATTATTTTTATACAGTTTTTTATAAATTTGCAGCATACACACATAACATTTATATATACACACATATAAACCGCATCGTATCATAGAGCATAACAATAATCTCATCGATCATCATTATATATATATATCATCTTATGATCATAATATCCAACACAAAGATTTTTTACTACTACTAACTAGGACCTAATCCAACACAAGTACGAATTCTCCAACAAGATAATATTTAACAAGTACAAAACAACCTACTCCTCAACCTCCAAAGGGTAAATGTAAATAAACAAAAAGACACCTTGATTTCCATAATGCAATATGGAGAACATCTTGTCCCAAGGTTTTATATTCATCCGACTCACTATCCCTTGCCATCTTTTGATTCTTAAGTAGCCACCATCATGTTCAATTTCAGTGTTGTATTCAGTCTTGAAGAGTACATCCCATGGTCGTGCAGAAACAATTGTAAGCTCGCCTCTACGAGGAATCCACCTAGGCACACATGGTTTCGGGATCCTTTGTTCAAAACATATGAGTAAAATACTTAGTAATGCGGTATAGTTAATCTTAGGTCAAAAAAATTCTAAAAATGATGGAACAGTAACAGAATAGTAAAAAAAACTCACCATGTTCGAACCTTTTTCCCAAATTTAAAAAAAAACGGTGCCAGATCTAGATCTCGCCGCAGCCGCCGGAGTTGGGGTTGCTAGAGGATGTGGGTGGAGGAGGGGGGGTGCCGGAGATGGGGGAGGAGGTGGAGGCTGCCTGAGGTGGTGGAGGAGGTGGAGGGGGTTGCCGTAGGTGGGAGAGGAGAGCTCGCCGGGGGATGTCTTCGGAGGTGGAGGTCGCCGTAGTTGGAGGAGGAGGAGGAGAAGGCATGGCCGGAGGTGGAGGAGGTCGCCGGTAGGTGGAGGAGGAGGAGGAGGAGGAGGAGGTCGCCGGTGGGAGCAGGAGGAGGAGGTCGCCATAGGTGGTGGAGGAGACCATGGCCGGAGGTGGAGTAGGAGGAGGTGGCCGATGGGTGGAGGAGGAGGTCGCCCGGGTGGTGGAGGAGGCCATGGCCGGAGGAGGAGAAGGGGAGAAGGGGAAGTGGAGGAGAGGAGGAGGAGGGAGAAGGGGAGAAGGGGAAGTGGAGGAGAGGAGAAGAGGAGAAGTGGAGGAGAGGAGGGAGGAGGAGGGAGGAAAGGACATATATTCCGAATCCTGTCACACAATTTTGTGGCGTACCACCTACATATGCGCCACAGAATTGTGTCCCCAAATTTTCATTTTTTTGCCCTTCGGATCTTTAAAGGCCCGTAACCTTTTTTCTGTTAGGTTTTTGGGGATTCTAAAAATCTTCAGCGGGGTTCCCCCAGTTGAATTCGGAAGTAACTTTTCGAGTAGATGATTTTCACATAATTTTTTTTTCATCGGAGTTCGTATGCAAAAGTTATGCCCATTTTACAAATTCTCGAGAGATTTTGCAAAAAAAAATTCGAAATTCATGTTTGTAAATTTCCCTAACAACTAGACCACATATTACATAGGAATCTCATTTTTTATTTTTTTTGACATTTCTATCATTTTACTTTATTTTATTTCAAACGGAAAAGGCAGTTCACGGGGGGGTGGTGGGTGGGATTTTTTTTCCACAGAAATATCAAATTTCTGTGGCGCACGGGGCCACATGCGCCACAGAAAGGGGCATCCAGATCCACCTGGTGGGCCCCACCCCAAATTTCAGTGGCGCACCAGAGCACATGCAACACAGAAATATGGACTTTAGTGGCGCATCTGGGTCTAATGCGCCACAGAAATGTCCATATTTCTGTGGCGCACCCTGCTCCATGCGCCACAAAAATATTTCTGTGGAGCACGCCCTTTTAGGTGCGCCACAGGATCTCTTTCTATCTATAAGAAGTTTCTTAGTAGTGGTCGGCTCCCTCTACACCCTTTCTGGCCCATGCGACCGCCACCAAAGAAGCTCCGGGTCGACGACAGGACCCGGAATCCTCACCAAGCGACGCGCCCCGGAGACCACCTCCCAGTGCCAGCCCGGGGGAGCCCAGTCCCGGACATTGTGCATCCCATCAAGAAGGTGTTCTCCGCTGTGGAGACGAGGATGCGGGTCAGGCATCGTCGCCGAGAAATTTTTTAATATACAAAATTTTATTAAAATGTACGAGTGAAAATTTTATTAAAGTACTTTTAAATAATGTTTCATACTTAGATTGGACACATAAGCGAATCAGGGGGGAGCGTAGCATCCACCCAAGTAGGATGCACAAGTTTCGTACTTGTACATATCACAAGGGTAGCTGCACGCTCTCCTCCGATGTCACATAATGTCACAATATATTTAAATCACCGGCATTCTAAAAAAATAGCAAAAGTAATGATTAAATATAATTTGATGTCGAAACACTATTTTATTCCCGTTTCGACACATCTCAAACACTCGATATGTCCTACTTTTCTAGCATAAGTCATGCTGAAATCCACGGAAATTTTTGGCATGACATTTGCTAGAAATTGGACATATCGAGCGCCTGAAATTTGCCGGAACGAAAATTAATCGACATTCCGGCAAAACATTGGTCACTCATAACTCTGAAAATTTTGATATGACATTTCCTAATATAAGTTTGCTCAACAAAAATTATAATTGTCTTAATATGCTAACAAAAATCCTAATTACCACAATATGCTAACAAAAATCCTAATTACCTCAATATGCTAACAAAAACTCTAATTGGCTAAAAAATATATCTATCTATTTAAATTGTTCTATATTTGCATACAACTTTGGCTTGCTAACCTAACTAACAAGTAATTACAACTAACTAAAACATTTGTGAGAGGGGATTAAGATGGAAGCTCATCAGTGGGCGGCGGCGGCGTGGAGGAGCAGGACGCCCGGTGTCGGAGGAGCGGGGCGGCGGCATGAAGGAGCGGGGCGGCCGACGTCGTGGAGCAGCGGGGCGGACGACGTCGTGGAGGAGCGGACGGGGCGACGGCGACGAGAGGGTGCGGACGGGCGATGCGAGAGTGTGAGAGTGAGAGTGGGAGTTAGATCCAGATGTATAGCAAATCATCTGCAGCGCAGGTTCAAGTAGGCACACTGTAGATGTTTAGTTCATCTACAGCGCTGGCGCGACGGCCTGCGCTGCTGATATGTGAGCCCAAAATTACGGGTCGGTGTGCTACCATATTAGAAGCGCATGTATTATGGGTCGCGCTGCAGATGTCCTCAGCATCTGCAACGCGGGATTTCGGCTGCGCGCTTCTAAATTGGCCGGCCATGGGAACTACAGTTGTCACCATATACTAGCAGCACGTTGTTGCAGCGTCCGCGGTGCCAATCTCTAATCACCCGCAGCGCGCTCTTTCTTGCCTGCGCTGCTAAAGTTTACCTGCAGCGCGCCCCATAAGAGTCGCGCTGCTAATGTCCATTCTTGTATGGCTAAGATCCTAGTAGTGTCAGGCGTCGGAGATGATGCACCACCGCCGCTCCTCCGCATCGCCGTTGCAGCCTCCGCGCAAGGAGGAGCCACCACGCGGCCACATGGCGGTGCGATAGTGACGGATCTGTGCGTGGCTACGAGTAATTTCTCACTGGCGGCGAGTGGGGTGTGGATTTTGCGACCAGTGGCGACTGCGGGGGTACGGACAGCGAACTGAATCAGGGTCTCCGCGCGGTAGAAATATGGGTCAGGGATCGGTTATCAGGCCGCGGTAAATGGTTTACAGACCGAGACAGATATACAGGCTTTGTTCTGGCTGAAAAAATGGACTGAACTGCTATTTTTCTTTTAATTTTAACCTTTTAAGGGTTCTGCTAGAGATGCTCGAAGAGTGTTCAGATAGGAGATGGAAAGAAGAAGAAGAAAATAAAAAGAAGAAAGATTGAGAGAATATTCTAGGAATATTCTATTTTACGGTTCGGTTATACGGGGTCTATTCTGCCGTAGCCATTTTCGACCCTTAAAATGTGTTTTTCTCGACCCTTGTCCCAGTTATAAGGGTCCATGGGATAAGGGATCTGCTAGAGTTGCTCTGAGGGTGTTCAGTTACAGTTTCAAGTGAACCAATGAAAACAATCATAGAAAGTGTTCACCTTCATAGTATTGAACGGGGTCATAGTCCTAGAAGTAATGATTGAGATTTAACTAAACAAAGCTACATATTTACATTCCATTAAAGAAAATATACTACACTTATGTGCTTTGGATAGTGTGGTAAAGCTCCTCCATTTCCAGACAAAAAAACGGAATATTGAGGTAAAATTACAACGAAGAGGAAGAAAACCGGTCTCCCACCATACAAAATTGAGAGCTAATCTTACGGACGAGGAAGGACACCGGTCACCGACCAGACAAACATGGAGCAAGGTAGTCTTACGGACTGCATGCTTCCAAGTTACGTCCTGCTTGTGAGAAACGTATAGAATAAGACTGATTTCCTATATTGTAGGTATTTTGCTACCTATATTAATAATCATTCTCCACCCAGCAACTAAAAGTTTTGTACAAAGCATTTTTGGTAAGGAACTGCCTACGCCTCAATAGACTTCGATGAAGTCTCAGTCGACTAGCTCCTATATGCCGCTAGTAGGAGCATTGCTGCATGCTCCTGGTACGTAGAGTACTGTTGTGCATTGATTTTTTACGTACGTGCCCCCGCCCCTGTGAAAGCTCCATGCTTCCGTTTTACTGTTGCGGTGCAGCCAACGACCGGCCGACACTGTTCTTAATTTGCTTTACTACACTGGCTAGTACGTACTAGAGGCTAGTTCTATTCGTTGTGTGAATTGCAACTGGGACATTTTGGAACAAAAAAAATCAGTTGCAGTTGGTGTATCTCGGCTTGCAGTTGTGACCTTGTTGTAAGGATTGCAACTGGGACATTTCGAAAGAAAAAAAATCCCAGTTGCAGATGATATATCCGGGTTGCAGTTGCGACCTTGTTGTAAGGATTGCAACAGGGACACTTAAAAAAGACATCCCAGTTGTAGTTGGTATATCCGGATTACAGTTGCGATCTCGTTATGAGGATTGCAACTGGGACATTCCGGAAAAAATTCCCAATTGCATTTGGTATATTTGGGTTGCAGCTGCGACCTCATTGTGAGGATTGCAACTGAGACATTACAAAAAAAATCCCGATTGTAGTTCGTATATCCGGATTGCAGTTGCGACCTCGTTGTGTGGATTGCAACTGGGACATTCTGGAAAAAAAATCTTGGTTGCATTTGGTATATCCGGCTTGCAGTTGCGATCTTGTTGTGAGGATTGCAACTGGGACATTCCGGAAAAAAAATCTCAGTTGCATTTGGTAACTGGGACATTCCGGAAACAAAATCCAGTTGCAGTTGGTATATCCCGGGTTGCAGTTGCGACCTCGTTGTGAAGGCTGCAACTGGGACATTCCGAAAAAAAAATCCTAGTTGCAGTTGGTATATTTGGGTTGCAGTTACGACCTCGTTGTGAGGGTTGCAACTGGAACATAAAAAAACACGGGCAGAACAAGCCCAACAAGCGGTTGAATCGGTGCGCGATAAGGAAAACAAAACAAAATGGGATGGTCGCCTCTTATCGGGCCGGTGACGCTCAAACCTGCTCTCCGCGCAAATCAAAAAGCACGCTAGATCGAACGGCTAATGACTTGGCTAAGTCTTAGTCTACTGAATTTTAGCAAAACCGAATTATTATAGTAATTATTTATCAGAAATATAATTTTAAAAAATGTGTGCAATGCTATTGTTGATATGAACAGCTAACAAAAATATAGAAAAAATAGCAACTTGATATGTTGCAACTTCAGATTGATATAAAAAATCTAGCTAAAAACGACTTTTTTAACTAGAATTATTTTTGCCAGTGACACTGAAAAATACGTAGTAAAAAAGTGTGTTTGTTTCCCGTAGTAAAAATATGTATTACTTTATTTTTGCTAGTGACACTAAAAAAAGTACAAAACAAACACACATTTTGCAGGGAGCACGGCAAGCTAAGAACGAACGTTGTTGGCTGTTGGTTTGCCTCAGCTCTTATCTCGGTGTCGTCCCATCGCCGGACCGAACGTCAAAATAATCCCAGTGGCCGAACCGGTACAGCCTTCAGTCAAAAATAAAAAACGAAAAAACTAGCAAACAACCCTTCGCGCACGAATCTAAAAGCAGAGACAAAATCAATGAGGAATCAGTCGACTAAGACTTGTCGACTGAGTTTTACCAAAATCGTTTTGCTAAAATGTAAAGAAATAGTCCGCTTATTCATTATTTAGACAAGGCACTTTTGGTAAGCATCTCGGCCCAAAACAATTCAGAACCATGACACATGTAAAATAGCGTACAGGAGGCATTTGGATAAGCATGACGTACGAAAAAGGGGAAATCAGCCCCGTGAGAGGCATTTTTAATGTAAAGAATTTAAGAGGCAATCCAATAACTAGCATGATGGCTGTAAAATCAATAGAATTGAGTAATGAATATATTCCATGTACAAGAGCAACTGATGGCCCATGAGATATCTCATGTAATAAAAATCGTACTACTTCATTTGGAGATATCTCATTCAACAATCCCTCCAGCGACTGAACTTATTCATGGGCTGGAAGCAAAATGGTATCCTATTAATAGTAATAGTAATGGAGCGTTTAGGATCATCTTTCTTCTCACCAAAACCTGAAACTGGTAATTGTAAAAGAACATCTGAAATTTGAATCTAACATTACTTGTATCCACCATAAATACGAAGACATCACATCACTCATACATTAGTAGTCATCCACTTGAACACAGATCTGAAAAAATATTTTCAGTTATCAGAAGCATACCAACAAAAATCTAGAGGCCACCACACACAAGCACATATAACACTTGAGGAGTAACTAAGGCTTCACTACCGTAAACTGGAAAGAAGATCAAGATCAAAGGTATCGCAGGGGGATTTTGGGTGTATCAAATTCATCAGAATCACATGAATACATAACATGCTGGCTGCTAGTATGAATCAAAAGCAGAAAGAAACAAGACAAAGAAGCCAAACTGTGGAGCTAGTGTCTCGGCAATGCACACTGAAGTGTCTTCCAACCAACTGTGCCAGATACAGTGGTGGGAGTCATTATATTGAACTAGTCCATGTCTTGAACTATTTACGACATTGTCTAACTATCCTGGCACCAAAGAGTCATCAAAATGGAACAAAGAAGCGTCTTAATTCCCTTAATGTGGATTTTCTTAATACTATTGGAAGTAGTGCCATTCAACTTTATTGCTCTCTAATGAAACAAAAGGAGCAAAGAATTGGAGGTTTGGCATAAATAAACACCTAAAAAGCTCTTGAATTTCACGACACTGCCCGGTTGGTTTACAACAAACAGTAGTGTGAAAGAGGTACTCCCTTAATTTGTTAGACACACATTACTGCAAGAAAAAGTGCCAAAACAAACCACCATACAGATGAATCAATATTAGATGGGACTAAATAAATGCGCGCCTCTATTCTAGTGGTAATGTGGCAAAAACAAATATACAGGGAATAAGAAATTAACCATATTTGAGTGGATGCTCTACAAGATAGGAAAATGGGTAAAATGTGAACAAAAACGTCTTACAGTAAGAATCTGAAGAAAAAAATGATGGTGTGGATCTTCTTTACGATATCTATGGCTATAGAATAAATTAAATTGATGGAGCCTAGCTAGAGTCGCATCATTACTCGCCAAAAACAGCACATTCTCATCTAGTTTATCTACAAAAAAAAAGCAATTAACTGAATGAAAATTCACATCTTCCTGTTATTCAAAATTACTCCTGGATTGAGGGTGGGTTAAACCCAACAATTATTGAAGATTCAGGCTGGATGAAGGTCAGTGTCCACCTCATGGTAATTGAAATAAGGCCCTGTTTGGTTCCCCGTTTTCGTTTGGATACACTCGTTCCAAAAATACAGGTCTATGCACGGTTGTATTAATTCCGGCTGTAATATGTACTAAGCTCCGTAAAATACACCTGTATTTTATACAGGCCTGTATTTTTTACAGGTCATCCAAGTGCGGCCTAAATCTAACTCGAATTTTCAGCTTTCATGAATATTGACAGGCTAGGAGAGGGTCAGCGTCCAGCAATGTAAGTCGAACCAGCCATATGTGAAAATCTAGCATACTGTATGGAATCAGCCCACATTCGTCAGCCGATGTAAGAAATCTGAGAGATAAATAAATAGGAGAGATATGGGAACAACGTAAATCTAGATCATGTCCAAGTAATACATTTTCCACATCTGCATGTGACGTAGATTGAATCGTTTGTTTGCATCGACATAAAATAAGAGCACGCTCTGTTCAGTTTGTATCAACAGATCCAAAGTAGTAATAAACAGGTACATAACCATTCATCACTCGCCTGAAGCACGGTGTAAAAATATGAGAACCAAACCTAGGAAAAAAATTATTGTACTGCAGGTCTATATGTAGTGCTTTCACTGAGGTGACAAAATTCTACAAATGTACCATGAATTGGAAAAGGAAAACCTGATCCTGCATCTTGAAATTTACGCTAGTTTCTAGTGTTCGGGCCTGCATCTAGAGAAAGTTATGTTTCCTTCCACATAGAGACCCTCTCAAAAACTGCAGGTCAAAGTGAAAATACATATGTTGGAAGAAGATGCCTAGCATGAAGGAAGCCAGCATAGAACACTGAGAAACCATGAAAATGTTTAGCCTGGATTATACGGTACGAGAAATATTTTGTCCTGCATGGAATTGTATTGGACATGATACTACCTCAAAGTACACTTTGCTTGTTTTTTAGTCTTTTCCTTTCCTGTCAATTACTGGGCAGAGTTTTCCTTTTCAAACAATTTATCGGGTAGTGGGTAGAGAAAAACTGAGCATCAATATTATTCAGTGAAGGGGTATTCGTCTTCCATGTATATCTCCGTGTTTCTTATCAGTGTCTGATGATAATGGTGGTGTCCTCATATGTGCTAATCTACATTTCCCATACATGAACCATGATTGTGGCCTTTAATTTTTTGTTTCCTAAATTCTCAGCTCATGTCTAGACTAAGCTATCGGTTTTTTGTATATTCTTATTTATAAGCAATGGCAGGAGAGCAACTCCTACAACTGGTCTACAATTATTACTACATAGGTTCCATGTGACTTGAGAAATGCACTCAGGTTCGGTTGCACTATCACTTACCGCTGTGTCCTATGGTCCACCGTGCAGTAGGTGTGCTTAACTCACATCAAGACAATACCAACAACTCTCCACTTCTATCTATGTATACCTCAGAGCTCTCGAGCAACAACTCAAGATGCTCTTCCGAGTTCTCATGTTTCTGGAATTGTGGAGGGTGGGCCAGGAAGAGGAAGAATGAGAGTGTCCAAGAGCAGTATGAATGGGAACATCGAGGAAAGCATGAGCTTTCTAGATCTCCTCTGCTAACATTGGACGAGATCTAGTTCTGTGTTTTTCCGATGACTCCCATTACTATAGTTCTTGGGTGCTCCTTCCCCTTCCTTTTGGCCTGCACATTCGTATTAATACTAGGGAAAGGAAACAATCTATGTATACGATAGGAGCAGGACCTTGATAGAAAGCTAGGAAGAGGAAGAAAAAAGGGTCTAAGAGCTGAAGGAATAGAAACATGGAGAAAAGCACAAGCGGTTTTTTTTCCCCTCTTAACAATGGAGGTGGAAACTTGGCTTCAAATTTTCTGAAATGTCTCCCATTCCTATCGTTCTTAGGTACCCATTCCTTTTCCTTTTGCTTGCAACGGTGTACAAATACCAGTGTCGTTTTGGCTCTTCATGCACTGTCTGGATATGATAATGATAGCATGTTTTTCTTTCCTTGGTGTACCTGATCCTCTCTTTTTTTTAACTTTTTTTCTTTCTTTCTTTTTTTTCCTTTTCTTTTTTGCTTTTTTTTAACAAAGAAAACATATCAGATTAAACTGATCTCAGCGCTGATGGATCGGGAGACTTGAGCAGCACTGGATAGATCGAAGACAGCAACCGCAAGCAGCACAAGCAGCACGGGCTGGATGGATCGAATCGTAGCACGGGGCTGCTCACGTTGCCCAGGTCCACAGCACGACCGGCTTCGGATTGCAGGCGCGTACGGCCGCGGCTTGGGGCCAGCTTGGAGGCGCACGACAGCGACTTGGGGGCGCGGCCTGCGACGATGCAGGCGTGATCCGGCGGGCGACGAGGAGGCCGGGGAGCAAAGGCCAGCGAAGGCGGCCGTGCGAGCAGACGAGAGGCCGGCCTGGATGGGACGGCGGCGGCCTGGACGGAGCAGCGGCGCCGGTTGGGCGTGCAGACGGAAGGCCGGTGGGTCGGCCGCGGACGAGGTGGCCGACGACAGGGCGGCCGCAGACGAGGTGGCCGGAAACAGGTCTGGACGGCCGGCGGCGGTGATGGGTACAGACGTGAGATTGAATCAAAAATAGCACGAGTTGGGGCGTGCGAAAAAAAGAAAAACCTAATGCTCTAATACTATGTTCCAACGAGGGCCAAATGGCACAATATATAGTACATGTACAGGTGATAAATATGCAGGAAACCCCATAGCTAATAGGGTTACTATAATCTACTCTAACAGTTTCTATCATTAAGGCATGTTTATGGCATTACCTTAATGACATAAAATGTAACATTTGATAGTATATACTCACGTCCACAACAGATGCATGGAATAGACAAATCCAAAAAAAACAAAATTCTGGTTCTTAATAACAATATGTGAGCGACGGCGAGGATGGTTTGATCCGATCTCTTTGCTGGCATCCATGGAGGATGGCGGCAGAGATCTCTTCGATCCAAGGCTCCACCAATAAGTTCGACATAAACTTCGGGGAGGATCTGCCCGGAGTAGCCCCCGTTCATCTCCTCTTCAGCCATCGAGGCGATGGATGTCGAGATGGGATCTGGGCTTCTCTGGCTGGATTTGTCTGCTGGAGGCCCCCTGCTACTGATCCCAACACGAGCTTATTCTCGACGGCATCAACTCGGCGCTTCATCGTCCTTAAGCCGTCGACTGTTCTAGCCGAATGGCGGCTCTTTTTCTGGGCGGATGCGGCAAGTTGCCGGCGCCAGTCAAACCTCCAGGCCTTTGTGCCAGATGGGAGGCCCTTTAGCTCCTGTACTCCGGCAGTCTTCGGTGTTATCACCCCAAGTGGCTGCGTCCCCGGCGGCGACGGCACTGGCCGTGACAGGCAGCTTCGGCAAGTCTGCGGTGATGAGGGACCCGATTGCGTTTCAAGTTTTTCTTTTAGGGTCCTCTTTGTAATACTTAGCCCCAATGTTGTTATTCCTCATGATGTGAGGGTCTTTCTTGTAATTTGTACCGCAAATCTGAATTAATGCAGTATCGGGTCTTCGAGACCCTTCCCGTTCAAAAAAAAAGTAAAAATTAGAGCAGGGGAGAAACATAGGGCGATTGCATCATCGTTTGAGTAAGACTATAAGTAGCTAGCAACTTAGACAAATTGGGATATGGCACACGTATCATCAACTAGCAAGACACGTAATTGTTTGACTGTGAGATCACAAGTTGGCACGTCACACCTTAGCATTTAAAATGAGATCAAATCAAATAATTCATTTCTACTAGTCAAATTACACATCAGTCATGGCATATATTATCAACTAGTAAGAGAAAATACAGTGACAATGGACAAAACACTTGCAGGTTGCAGCTTCTGGCATTCTATGTCGAGTGAGAAGAGGGTGATTACTATCGCTGTCCATGTACAAAAAGATTTCATATCAGGTATTAAAATGAAGATAATCTCTTTTACATGGGAAGATACAGAGCTAAGCACCTGACACTATCCTAAATTTCTCAGTTTCCTGCTTATTATGGATCAAGACTGTCGCATAGCTGAAAGAATATGTTAGTGCTGAACCAAGAACAGAGGCTAATCAGATTATGAATGAACCGAAGGCCAAGAACTTATCAGTTAGTGGGTGCCCTAGTTTTTATTAAGGACCGTTGTTACTGTTTCCTAATAAATGTTATTTCCCTTGTAAATTTAGACTGCTATCTGCTCTGCTCTTCTATAGTCGCTAAATATAGTTCGTTCAACCTTCCATTTTTCTTGGGGTAAACATACAGGAACATGCTGCTTTTAATTATATTTCTCCTTGGAATCTAACAATGTTAATCAATTATAATACAAAATTAAAAGGTTGATTTATGAGTCATCGACACTAGACAGTTTGCTAGCCAGCCAAATCATGAATAGTGCAATTATTTTTATTTTGGAAAAGGAGGGAGGACCCCCGGCCTCTGCATCAAAATGATGCATGCAGCCATTTTATTAAACACAAAGTGCATAATTCGATACATCCAGAAACTAAAATAAAAACATGGCCACAACCGGCAAAAATAGGAAGAGAAGCCTATGCGCCTATCCTATTATTGAACCGCCATCCAAACCGGTTGAAAGTAGCCCATGCTACCATCTCCCAACGGTTGCACCCAGTATCCAAAAGCTCCTTGGCTTCCGAAGTGTTGAGTAATGACCACATACGGATCAATCCCGAAGTCCTGAAAATAACCTGCAAGAAATTTGAAATATTCGACCTATTAAAAGCAATATCATTACGACACAACCAAAGAGCCCATAATAATGCACACACTCCTACACGAATATGGGCCGCCGTATTGGACTCTACCCCACTTAACCAATCTCCAAAAAGATGATCTACATTGTGAGGAGGACTAACGTCAAACGTCACTTGCAAAGAACGCCAAAGTACTTTGGCCATTGGGCACTTAAGAAAAAGGTGTTGTATGGTTTCATCTTGATCGCAAAAACAACATCTTTTACTACCGACCCAACCACGTCTTGCCAAGTTATCTTTAGTCAATATTACCCCTTTGTGAACAAACCACATGAACACCTTGATTTTCAGGGGTACTTTGACTTTCCAGATATTTAAAGATTTGGACAACGTTACCGAGTTAATGCAATCCAAGTACATAGATTTAACCGTGAAAATCCCTGAAGACGTTAGCTTCTAAGTCATCCTATCAGGTTCATCCGAGAGATTGACCTGCATCAACCTTCTCACTAGATGTAGCCAGTTCGTCCAACGTGGTCCCACAATACACCGTCGGAACTGAATATTAAGGGCACCGTACCCAAAACCGTGCTGACCAAATCTTGTTTTCGTTGAACAATGTTGTAAAGGCTTGGATATTGCAAGGCGAGAGGCAAATCCCCTATCCACGTGTCTTCCCAAAACCTAGTGGTGTCACCACACCCAACAACAAATTTGGATCTATTGAAAAAGGTCACTTTAGTTTTCATTAGCCCTTTCCAAAAAGGAGAATCATTAGGTCTACTCGTCACTTGCGCCAACGTCTTAGAGTGCAGATATTTATTACGCAAAATCTGAATCCACATGCCCTCATCCTCCACGGAAAGCCTATAATGCCATTTACTGAGTAAACATCTGTTTTTAACCTCAAGGTTCTCGATCCCCAGACCACCTTGTTCCTTTGGTCTACACATGATGTCCCACTTAGCAAGTCTGTATTTTGCTTTATTTTCATTGCCTTGCCAGAAGAAACGAGATCGATAGAAGTCTAATCTTCTCTGTACCCCTACTGGCACTTCAAAGAAAGATAAAAGAAACATGGGCATGCTTGTCAGTACGGAATTAATCAAAATTAACCTCCCTCCATATGACATCAGCTTGCCCTTCCAGCAGCTAAGTTTCTTCTCAAATCTATCTTCGATGCCCTTCCATTCTCTATTGGCAAGTTTTCTGTGGTGAATTGGGATCCCCAGGTAGCTGAAAGGGAGGCTTCCCAAACCACACCCAAACAACTGTTTGTAGCTCTCCTGTTCTTCCTCGGCCCGTCCAAAGCAGAACAGTTCACTCTTATTAAAATTTATCTTTAATCCAGATAGTTGTTCGAACAGACACAACACGAGCTTCATATTTCTGGCTTTGGCTAAATCGTGTTCCATGAAAATGATAGTATCATCCGCATATTGCAAAATGGATACTCCTCCATCTACAAGATGCGGTATGAGCCCACCGACCTGACCATCCTCTTTGGCTCTCCCAATTAGGACAGCAAGCATATCGGCCACAATATTAAATAGGATAGGGGACCTTGGATCTCCTTGTCTCAGTCCCTTATGAGTTTGAAAATAATGACCAACGTCATCGTTAACTTTTATTCCAGCACTCCCTTTTTGCGTGAAAGATTGTACCTGTTTCCTCCATGCTTCATTGAAACCTTTCATGCGCAATGCCTGCTGTAAGAACGACCATTTCACCTTGTCGTAAGCTTTCTCAAAATCCACTTTAAAGATGACTCCATCCAACTTCTTTGTATGGATCTCATGCAACGTTTCATGTAGGACAACCACTCCCTCTAGGATGTGTCTTCCTGGCATAAACGCCGTCTGAGAAGGTTGTACGACCAAGTGCGCAATTTGGGTGAGCCGATTGGTGCCAACTTTAGAGAAAATCTTGAAGCTAACATTGAGCAGACATATCGGTCTAAACTGTTCAATGCATATCGCTTCCTCTTTTTTTGGTAACAACGTGATGGTACCAAAATTGAGCTGGAACAAATTAAGTTGGCCACAATACAGATCATGGAACATAGGTAAAAGGTCACCCTTAATGATATTCCAACATCTCTTATAGAATTCTGCTGGAAAACCATCAGGACCCGGAGCTTTGTTATTTTTCATTTGTGAAATCGCCTGAAACACTTCCTTCTCGGTAAAAGGAGCTGATACCACCTCATTCTCATCAGTCCTTAATTGAGAAATGTCCTCCACCATACGTTCATCCAAAGAGACGAAATTCTCTTCAGGAGGCCCGAACAGTTTTTTGTAGAACTCAGATATGTATAGTTTCAGATTTTCTTGACTAGTAATGGTTCCTTCATCTTGTTCGAGCTGAATAATCTTCTTCCGTCGGTGTTTTCCATTTGCAACTAAATGAAAAAATTGAGTGTTATTGTCCCCTTGGATCACCTGCCGAACCTTTGCTCGCACAGCCCATTTCATCTCTTCGTCCCTCAGTAAATCTTGAAGCTTCTTCTCAGCCTCCTGTTTAGCTAGACGGTCTATCGTATCTAACGCATAGACCTCAGCTTTCAGATCTAACTCATTGATAATATTAAGAAGTCTTTCTTTTTCCTTTTAATAAATGCCACTATTATTTCTAGCCCAACCCCTTAAGAACTGACGCAGGTGACGAATTTTGAATTGCCATCTTTCAATGTTAGATTTCCCCCTATTCTCATTTTCCCACTCCCTGGCTACCAAGTTAAGGAACTCCTCCTTTTCAAACCATGCTAGCTCGAGGGAGAAGGAGCTCTTATTGCCTACATGGGTTGCATTCCCCGATTCAACAAGAAGTGGGGCATGGTCTGAGAGTCCTCTTTGAAGCGCTCGCACAGATACATGAGGGAATTTGTGCTCCCAGTCTACACTGGTAAGAACTCGATCCAGCTTCTCATAAGTTGGATTCTCAAGGTTGTTCGCCCAAGTGTATTGTCTACCCAAAAATCAATCTCCCTCAGATCCAGACTCTCGATGACGGCATTGAACATGAAAGACCATCTGGCATCAAAATTGTCATTGTTCTTTTCATCGCGTCGCCTAATCATGTTGAAATCACCGCCAACTAAGATTGGTAGCCTTTCATCCCCACAGATCCTGACCATATCTGCTAGAAAGGACGATTTAAGCTCTGGTTGGGCCGCTCCATAGACAGCTACGAGTGCCCAACGAAAACCATCAGCTTTAGTTCTTACCTGAAATTTGACGGAGAACTCACCCAAAATGATGTTCCCAACTTCAAGGGTCTCACGGTTAACCCCAATTAAGATCCCCCCGGACCTACCTCGAGGCGGTAGGCAATGCCAGTCATATTCTAAACCACCCGAAATAGTGCCTAGGAACTGAGAAGTAAAATTATCCCTTCCCGTCTCTAAAAGAGCAATGAAATCCAGTTTATGCTCCCTAGACGAATCCACGAGAAACCTTATTTTAGCCAAGTCTGCCAGACCTCTGCTATTCCAGAAGATGCCCCTCATCTTTCGTCATGGAATTTTTTCTTATATTTAGTACGTGTACTCCGCCTTACTGCCGATTCCACGTAAATTTTTCTAGACCATTTTCGTTTTGGTTTATCAAGTGCGACCTCCTTGTCCACAAGACTAAACTCCTCACTCGGAACCAACCGTGAATGTATAGGAGCCGCATGCTCCTGTGTACCCACCTCTGCATCATAATTATCACATTCTGGGATAAGATCTTGACATAATCCCTCCAACTCATGCACACCCAACTCATTAATTTCAGCTTCAACCATGGGTTTAACCGCCGCAATATTCCTCAACACTTCCATAGCTCTATCAACCTCCAAATCTAGAAGATCATTAACAGAAGAAGCTATCTCCCGACCATTACTACCTAAGGATATTCCCATCCTATCAGCTTTACTAATTATATCTTCTTCAGAAAAGTTAAGAACTGAAAAACTATCATTGACGGACATACCTGTAGTGGCTTCGATATCACGAAGTTTGGCGTTGCGTCTAGCTCGCCCCATCTGCAAGTCGTCCGTGTCCGGTTGGCTCTGCATCCGTTGACTCACCCTCCGATCAACGGAAGCCGGATCAGGGATCCCCCCAAAAGCCTATGAACCTCTTTAAGCACAAGATCCAGCAACAAGGCCCACCGAGTGTCATGTCTCTTGCTGCACCATGCCTTTACTCTTAATAATAATCTTAACAAATGCATGGTTGGTTTCAGTTGGGTTTCTTTACCCTTTATTGAAAGGATCATCCCTGGGTCAATAACTTTAAAGATATGCATAGGTAGAGAATAAACTCGTCTCCAAACATGTCCTACAATAACATAGGTGTACTATGGTCCAACTATCAAAAACTGTTATGATCTATGGTGCATCATGCATGCTCGATGTGCATTCAGTACTTTCCTCAGCGAGCACTGCATTGTAGGTGTATACACTGTAGGTGTATATATATATTATAGCACCCAATTCATTTTTCTCACTAGAAATTGTATGCCAAGATGGTGAGCTGGGAAGAGAAAGCAAGAGTCCAAGAGCACTAGGAATGGGAACATGAAGGAAAACCAAGCTCTAATTTCTTCTCTCGCGTTAGAGGTGGAGAGTGGAGATGGCTTCATGGTTTCCTGATGCTTCCCATTCCTAGGGTTCTTAGATGATCCTTGCTCTTCCTTTTGGCTTACATTATACACAACTAAGATCATGTTTTATTTATTCACGTTGACTTTTGTTCAAGGGGATACAGATGGGGAGATTGTACCCTGATAGTAAAAATATATTACTAGTGTACAATTAGTTTGGAAAAAGGATAACATAAAGACAGAATCGCCCAGCCACCAGGAAGTGTCCAAACTGAATTTCACTGATTATCAAATAAGTTGACGGAACAAAATCCCCCCCGTCCCCTCTAAAGGCATGCGTAGCTTTTAAAGTGGCAGTATGGTCAATTGGGAAAGAGTTGTCAGATTTATCTTTTGTCCCATATTTTTCTATTCTAGTATATTTTTTCTTACTGGGAATTGAAATCTTATCACGTAAGAAACAAGTTAGCAAATGTTTTAATATAATAGCACGAAACAGAACACTTTGCTCAAAACACTCCATAACTTATAAGCCATTAAGGTGGCACATATTATGCCAGATCCATCTCCTTCTTGCCTACTTGAAGTTTAACTTGCTAACAGTCTCAGTTCTTACATTGTGCAAAATGGCATGTCATGATTCCCTTACCTGGAAAACAATGTACAATATATTGATGAAATTCATATATATATATATTGACTTCTACAGGAGAGGAGAACCCAGATATAGAAATAACATAGCACACCAAACTAGAAGTAGTGTACTGAACTGATGATTAGTCTTCCATTTCCCACTAACCAGCAGTCATTCATGTAAATTATTTCAACAAAAGCTCAAACAGTTAATCTGGTAGCACAGTAATGCAGGCTGGAATGTGCATAATAACTACTACGTATAAGTATTTCGTGGAGTCAGTAGAATGGATAAATAATCTTAAATTTATTAGTTTAAAGTGTATAAAGCAAATTCCAAATATTGTAGGGTTTATTGAGAAGACTTAGTGGCGCTGGGAGGAAACATTTGTTGCTTTGTTCTACCCCTGGTGATCAGCAGTTTACAGCATTGCAAAATCATCAGCAGAAATGCATACTGAACCATCATGTCATGTATTTGTAAAAAAATATGTTAACGATTTTTCTGGCAACGGATTATTCATGATTTTCATAATAGTTCTTCAATTCATGAAGTAAAAATAGTTCTTTGTGGTGTTCGACAAAATTAGTTCCTTCGTTTACTTTTCTAGTTCTGTTTTCATCTTAATTATTTTGCACACTCCACACAGACTTTGGTTGATTATTGTTTGAATAATTTCATTGCAGTATCTTCCGCAAATGTTCTCTATACCCTTAGCTCAAGATCCAACCATAACGGCATTGCATCAAAAAATTGAGAAACCTTAAAAGAATCCAAATGAATGCAAGATTCCTCCTCTTCTCTTTCCCTTGTAAAAAGCCTTGGATAGTGTGTACACTATGACTTTTATCTAATATGGTGATATGCACATGCAGAAAATCACCCCCTATATGTACCAAGTGCTGATCTATAACAAGTAGGTTCCGTATGTTCATAGGCATTGAGTGCCATGTCATGGTGCAAAATATAGAAGGTGTCATCATTGCTCGTAGCACTACACCAAAGAGGTCTATATAAACCTCAAAGCTCTGAAAGAATTGTCCAAGAGTTGAAACCTCTTACTCTGGGCACCCCCCCACCCCCCACCCCACCACAACACACACACACACACAATTTTTATGGATATTTAGTATGGAGGGCTAGCTGGGAAAAGGAAGAAATCGAGAGTCCAAGAGCAGTAGGGATGGGAACACAGAGGAAAGCATAAGTTCTCTATTTTCTCTTCTAGCATTGGAGAAGATTTGGCTTTGTGTTTTCCCAGTGCCTCCCATTCCTATTGTTCTTGGATGCTCCTTCCCCTTCCCTTCGGCTTGCAAAACTGTCTTAGTTGATAGAAGCATAGAACAAGAAAGTTAAGCATATATCAAAATGATGGCTCCTAGAGATTATGTTTCGTAAGAGGAAGAAATGAGGGTTTAAGAGCAGTAGGAATGGGAACATATAGGAAAGCTTATGCTCTCCATGGCTTTCTTCTATAATAGAGACCAAGACTTGGAGTTTTCCCGATGCCTACTATTCCTAATTCCTATCGTTCTTAGGTGCTCTTCCCCTTTGGCTCGCAGTAGTGTACCTGAAGAGTTATCGTGCAACGAAGTTTTGTGCAAGTGTGTTCTAATGCTATTAGCATGTCCACAGTCGTGTTGATTGCAATCTCAAGTTATGATGATGTCTTGGCACTTGCCTGTAGAATCTATCATCAGATTCCAAAAGAAAAATAGCATGCATGCTGACTTTCAAAGGATGAGAATATGTACAGCGCAAAATTCTCAACTGCGAGAATCACAGGTCATAAAGTATAAACTACTACTATTCTGATTTGAACAAAAACAACACCTTGTTTTAGTTCATAATACACATTTTATCAAAATTCTTTTGTGGCACTAAACCCATGCTCAGTGCAGATAAAACACAATTTCCAAGGATAGTAGTTGGAGTAGAGAGTGGAGAGAATAGAACAGCATTGTACATTAGCATAAACATTCATAGCATATGTGCAAGTAGTTAGCAAGTTACAAAATAAATCAGATTGGCTCAACTCCTCCTATTCCTAGTCGGCAATAATCTCGGCCATGCGTCATGGGGCATCGGAAGCAAATGGAGAAATACCTCGATTAGCAAGGAATCTAGTACAGTGACAGTATTTGAAGATTCTATAAATCCTACACACGTTAATAAGACATTGATTGATATTACTCCCTCCCTTAAGTACAACAAGATACTCGCATCTCACAGTGTGTGAAGCAGCTACCAAGCTAAGCTATTGGGCAATCTTCAAGCTCTTTCAGTTCATCCAGCGGATTTTGAATTAAGCATATCCTGGCGATAATAGGTGCTTCAGCAGATGCATGCACAGCTGAAATTAAGATGTTCATGCTCAACTTGTATATACACAAACGTTAGGATTAATACTGCGGATTGTGGTTCCTGTTTATTCGTTTTTAACATAAATAGATGTATTGATTTGCTTGTCAAGTTTGGAACTCTCGTTCCCTGGGGTAAACAGACACAATACATGTTTTGCTTAACTATTTTCTACAAGAACATAACACTATCAATTAACTGTGCTCATTTGTGATTAGATTGAAAATCCATGAGATGTTAGTTGAAGGTTCTCTTGTCAACTGAGATGTGAATAGTGCAGTTGCTTGTGGAAATTTTGTGCACATATGTGATGTCTCCTGTTCTCCACCCTCACTGCTCTCACTCCTAACAAGAATCCGAGAGAGTGGTCCCCTTTCCCCTTCTTATAAATGCACCGCCCGGGTTAGACTATTTTACATCGACTGTTATCTGTTCACAGTCACTATCATTGACTGCTATGCTCTATGGTGTAACATGCAGTAGGTGCATTGATTTAGTTGCTTTACTCGCAGGATTTTTGTGCAGCATAGAGCAATGCAGTAGAGGCCTATATATACTTCAGAACTGTACAACCATGTTCAATAGAGAGCTTTCTGGGCTCGAGAGTGAGCCAGGAAGAGGAAGACAGAGTATCTAAGAGCAGTAGGAATAGGACCATGGAGGAAAGCCAAGAGCTCGATATATCCTCCAGTATCAGAGGTAGAGATTTGCTGTGTTTTCCCGATGCCTCCTATTCCTATTGATCTTAGGAACTCCTTTCTCTTCCTTCTGGCTTGCCCAAATATTTTGACAGGAGATGTTAGAAAGTATACAGGCATAGAATGTTCCAGATGATAAAGTGGTGGAATTGAGTCGGGAAGAGGAAGAAAAGAGCATCTGAGAGCGGTGGTCATGGGAACATGGAGGAAAGACAAAAATCTTCTTGCCTCTAGAAATAGGGGCTGAGATTTGTTTCCCATATTTTTCCCGATGCCTCCCATGCCTATTGTTCTCAAATGCTCCTTCCTCTTCCTTTTGACTTGCACGGTATTGATTTTGGAGAACACAAAAGATGTCCAATCATATGCTTAGATAAATATAGGTTTGAGGGTGAGTCATGAAGATGAAAAACATAGGATCTGCAAGGTGACAAGCAGTGAGCACGGGAACAGAGAAAAGCATTAAAAAATTCCATCTAAAATTAGAGGCTGAGATTTTGGTTGTATTTTCGATTTTTCTCAATGTCTCCCATGCCTATTGTTCTTGCCTTCTTTGTTCTTTCCTTCTATTTTCTTGCACAATTTTCTTGAGGGATGAACAATAGACAGATTCATGGTTTAACTGGTCTTTTCTGCTTGCATGATTTCCTGGTCGACTGAATAAAAGGCAGTTTTATGGTTCAATTGGTCTTCCACTTTTTACAATATGGAAAGTAAGTGCTAGGTATTTTTCATTGACATGTATGATACATATATGCTATTCTTAGGTCAATTATTTGAGTTAGTGGCTATTAAGTAGTGGGCACAATTGCTCATGAATGGCGATGCCCTATCTTGGTAAGACAGGAAATTGTGAAATATAATATGAGGGATAAGGTGCCAGCCAGTAGTCAGCTCTAATGAGATAGTGGTGCCTGTGCACTGCTCACTTGATCCAGATGCAGTGTGTAATACTGTCATATGATAAATGCAAATATGAGAATACTAGTAAGAATATGACGTCATGGCGGTTTTTCACAAGTTCTTCACCACTGCGGGGCAGAATTTCCGGGAACTCAACAAGGCTTTTATCTCCCTGATCCCGAAAAAAGACGACGCCTCAGGTCTAAATCAATACCGCCCCATCAGCCTCATCCATTCCATTGCTAATCTCATCGCCAAGGTACTCTCTCGAAGGTTTGCAATATGCATCGGAAAGATCATCTCTCCTGCTCAATCCGCCTTTCAGAGCGGCAAATGCATCCACGACAGCTACCTTTTTGTTCAAGGTTATTTGAAAGCCCTGCATAGAAAACGCGAAAAAATGCTCCTCTTCAAGCTGGACATAGCTAGGGCCTTCGACTCGGTCTCATGGGAATACTTGCTTGAACTTATGAGTAGATTAGGATTTAGCAGTAGATGGCGAGATTGGGTGTCCCTACTGTTATCCACCGCGTCCTCCTCGTGCATCCTCAACGGGACCTCGGGGCGTGAGGTGTAGCACAAGCGGGGACTCCGGCAAGGAGACCCCCTCTCCCCCTTGCTCTTCATCATGGCCATGGACCCCCTCCATCACCTCCTGAAGTCGGCCACGAGTGAAGGAATCCTCAAGAGGCTCCCTGGAAGCGACAGACGATTGAGGGCGAGTCTCTACGCCGATGATGCCGTCATCTTCGCACACCCGGAGCAACAAGAGGTTGACGCTTTGCTTGAGCTGCTCGTTCTGTTCGGGAAGGCATCAGGTCTCCACCTCAACCAACAAAAATCCGTCGTCGCGCCGATTAGATGCTCAGAGGACGACACGGCAGTAGCGCTAGCAAACTTCGGCGGCACCATCTCCAAATTCCCCATGACATATTTAGGTCTTCCGATCTCCACCACTAGAATTAGAATAGTACATCTCCAGTTTATATTAGACAGGATCAGAGCTCGATTGGCAGGCTGGAAGGGCAAGCTTATGAACATCGCTGGCCGTCGGGTACTAGTTAGGAACGTCCTCACGGCCCTCCCGACTTACGCGATGACGGCGCTGCGGCTGCCGAAGAAGATCATAAAGGACATCGACAAGGCGAGGCGCCGGTTTCTTTGGGCGCAAGAGGAGGCACTAACTGGAGGGCGCTGCAAGATCAACTGGGCGACGGTGTGCAGCCCGACTGGCACGGGCGGTCTCGGTTTGCTGGACCTGCATCGGTTCGGGATGGCACTGCGATTGAGATGGCTGTGGGCATCCTGGACCGAGCCGGACAGGGCATGGGCTGACTTCCCGGTACCCTGCGACAACAAGGATAGAAGCTTCTTCTCTGACCATACAAGGGTAGTCATTGGAGATGGAAAAAAGGCCCGTTTCTGGACTAGCAATTGGCTCGGAGGCTCGCCCCTTAGCCAACGCTTTCCAGCGCTGCATAGCCACTCCAAGAGGAAGAACAGGTCGGTCGCGGTGGCGATTCAAGGAAACCGGTGGGTTAAGGACTTGCAGCATGGTAACGTTCAGGATGTTCTTCAACAGTTCATCAGCCTGCGTCGTCTCCTCGCCGCGGCCAACCTGGAGCTGACGGAGGGAGTTGCTGATACTATCTCCTGGAGTGGTGAAGATGGCCAGACATATTCGGCGGCGGCGGCATACAACCTTCTTACCACCGCAGGGGACAACGGCGGCTTCCACTGGTTCATTTGGAAAGCGTGGGCACCGCCTAAGGTGAAAATCTTCAGCTGGTTGCTCCTCCACGATCGGCTCTGGTGCAACGACAGACTGCAAAGGCGTGGTTGGGAGAATGGATACTTCTGCCCACTGTGCCGGAGAAGTTTGGAGACATCGACTCATCTGTTCTGGACTTGCCCCCTTTCCGTGGAGGTATGGCGGAGCATCAGTTCATGGCACGGATGTGGGTCCTTGGGGCCAGGACGGCTGGAGAGCAGTAGCTCCAAATTGGCAACGACCAGGATCATCGCAAGGACTGCTAAGCGGTTTGGGAAATGGGTGAAGTCGCTCATCTTATTGGTCACTTGGGAAATCTGGCACGAGAGGAATGCTTGCGTGTTCCGGAACAAAGAACCGGACGCAAGGGATATAATCAAGGCAACAAGAGACAGCATGGAACAATGGAGAATAGCCGGAGCAAGATGTTTAGAGCCCCCTTTTGGGGATATGATAGCGAGATACAGCCCCTCTTTTCGAGTCACGCCCCCTAACGGACGGCGTGCATTGTGCCCGGGTCTTTTTGACCCCCTGAACCTTGTTTTTCCCCTCCCCTAAATCAATTCAAAGCCAGCAAAAGGCTGGATCTTTCCAAAAAAAAAAAGAATACTCCCGAGCTACTTGATAGTAGAGAGCTAGTAATACACCTGCTCTAAACAAGAGTTGGAACAGACCGTGGAAGGGCATACCGAAACATAACAGGAACATGTAAGAATTGCAATATTTAAGATAGCTAAAATAACTTAAGAGGCTGAATCCCGATGAATAAATTCTTTGTCAAAATCAGGAAGCTCAGAAAAAATCTTGGCAATGGGCTAGCATGTTCTCAAAAGAAGACAGCTCAGGGTTAAACTACCGAGATGGGTGATGAGGCCTTCAGGTGCCTGAAACTAACTTGTTCGGCTCTAAGCTCAAGTCAAGCACTAGAAGGACCTGCTTTGGAGAAATACATCGCCAATCTAGTGCGACCTCAATTAAGATCAGAAAGTTCACAGTCCTACTACTACTGACTATTGACCAGCAAAACTGTCAACCATTTAATAAGGTAACCATCAGGTAGTTAACATATCAATCTTGTGATAAACCGATGGCCCTGTTTGGATCCATGGGTTAGAGTTAGAGTTGGTTAAATTGTACCAAACTAACCCCAAAACATCCAAACAGGAGGGTTAGAGTTGGTTAGATGCATCTAACCCATTCAAAAAATCTAACCCACTCAAGAGGTGCTTATTTGGGTTAGAGTTGGATAGGGCCCACAAAAAGTTACTTTTTCCACTATCTCCACCATACAAAATTCTGAATAAAATAGTCAAATGATTGGAATGGTACATTTATTGCCAATCTAATTCCACCATCCAAACACCTCTTTGGTTAGAGTTAGTTTTGGGTTAGACTAGAGTTAGAATCTAACTCTAACCTCTAACCGAGTTAGAGTATCAAACAGGCCGATAATTGGTTTCGAGAGTTGGAGAGCACCCTAGAATACTTTTTCCTTTATATAGTGTTGCCTTGGAATCTTTGGTTGGCGGTCGGTTGGTATGAGCTCTCTCTGTATTATCTTTTCTAGCCTGTTAACGTGTGATTGTAAAGTCGACTGGCTGCATTGTAAAACTGTTCCATCTATTGAACGAAATGATATGCGGATTTGCATATTCTCAAAGAAGACAAGATCTGGCTCATCTAAAAGCAGATGTCACATGTAGGCATATACTAGTTGGCACCAAATCATCAAGTATAATGTATTCATGTCTGAATCAATACATGATTCCTGATTGTAAAGGCTCATGATAAATTAGTCTAGCTATTAGTGCATCTATATCAAGTAGATATGGCACCGGAATATAGAAGAAAGTATGTACCATGCGAGAGCGCATAATGACTGGACCGCAGTAAGAATTGAAGACATCAAATTTTAACCAGCTTTGGATTTCTGTCAGGTATATTTGGCAGTAAGGATCGACTGAGCTCCAGCGTACGCGGAAAACTATAGAATAATAACACTTTTAACACTGTCAATGCTAGGTGCATATTGCATAATAATGCATTAGTGCTATATTATTATTTCTAGCTCTGGTATCGGTAGTTTAAGAAGAATGTCTTATTGAAGGCAACATCAGATGCTGTTCAACTGGTCAACACATCAGGGGAGTTGCAGAATAAAGAAACCTCATGCAATTTTTCGGCAATCATTTGATATATCGATCTGTTCCGTAGTTCAGGGCATACCATAATGGTTTGTAGTTGTGACATTTATTTGCTTGGTTATGGTGAATTGGTGATCTGACTATTCTCTCTTCCCTCACCTGACTCTCATTAAATATACCGAACGACTGTAAATGCAAGTTCAGGGTCAAGGAAGAAAAAACCTTTAGATGGGCATACAAAAATATCGAAGTGCCCACATTAGCAATAGATGTTTCATGGCCCACTGACCTACGCGTGCGAGGACAAAATAAAACCTAATGCTCTAATACCATGTTAGGAATATGCAACTTGTATTCCATGAGGGCCAAAGACCACAATATATAGTACATGTACAGATGACAATATGCAAGGAACCCCCTAGCTAATAGGGATACTACAATCTACTCTAACAGTTTCATGTTTTCCTGATGCCTCCCATGCCTATAGTTCTTAGGTATTCCTTCTTTTTCCTATTGGTTTGCGGAATTATCTTAACAATATGCACATGTAGGTTTAGATGATGGGGAAGCGAAGGCAAGTCGGGAAGAGGAAGAAATGAGCATCTAAGAGCATCTCCAGCCGCGCCCCCAACAGGCCCCCCAGGGCGGCGAAAATAGTGCCAGATGAACATTTTTCGCCCAGTCGCGCCCCAGCAGCCCAAATAGCGCCGGTTTAGGCCGAAATTGGATCCGGAGATCCCAAGCCGAACCCAGCGCGCTGGGGGCGCCGGACGAAGCAAAACCACTCGTGGGGCCGCGATGTCGGTGAGAGAGGATGCAACTCCCGCCATTTCCCTCCCTTTCCCCGCCGCAGCTCCAGCCATTGTCCTCCAGATCCGCACGCCATGGCGCCGAAGAAGCAATATGTTGCCCCTCGCCGCACCGACGACCCACCACTACCCAAGCCGAGGAAGCAGAGAGCGCCGCTAGCTAGGCCGCCAGGCTTGACGGACGGCAAGTGGAAGGCCGACTGCGAGCGTCGCTCTGTGTCAACAACTGAACGGCGGAACGGGCTCTCCGCCCAGAAAGCCCGGGACGCGGTTGATACGGCGGCGAAGGAGCTGGAGGCCATCCGCGAGGCGGCGGCGGCGGCCAAGGAGGAGCTGCAGGACACCCGCACGGCGGCGGCACTGGCCATGTCTCGCTCGAACGGGTCGCCGCAGTTCCCCCCCAGCCAGCAGAGTGTCGCCTCGCAGGACGACAACTTCTCGCCTTCGGCATGGGGGTACACACAGTCGCCGGAGTACGCCGACATCACTGCCCACGGTGGATTCGACCCCAACCTTGCCTTCCCACATGCTCCTCCTCCACCGCGCGTCTTCCCCAGCTCGGCCGTCCACGCCTACTCACCGAGCTACGCCTCTGCCTCCTCTCCGTCCCTACGCCGCGGAGCCATACCCTTCGCCGCGGAGATGGAAGACATCATCACCACCGGCTCCGCCGCCATCTACGCTGAGACATACGCCACAGAGGACGTGGACGACACCCAAGATGGGGATGGTGCCAAACAGGAGGACGCCGGGGCCAAGGAGAACGCCGAGGCCGAGGAGGAAACGCAAGAAGCACCGGAGCAGAAGGCGGCCAAAGGAAATTAGAAGAGGAAGACCAGCGAAGTTGGACCCAATCGCGTCAAGTGGTCGGCCAAGGAAGACGAATGTATCGCCAAAGCATGGAAGACGGTGAGCTTGGACCCAATCACCGACGCGAACCAGAACGACGACACGTACTGGATGTGACGCCCCCAAAATCAAGTCGTGTACAGTAATCATACACGCAAGGTACACGATCGAGATTAGGGACTCACGGTGAGATATCACAACACAACTCTACAAATAAAATAATACAAGCTGTTTAATACAAGCCAGGGGCCACGAGGGATCGAATACAACAGATCGAGAGCACAAAGTTAGCAGAAGCAATGGTATCTAAGTACAGACACAAGAATACAAGGTTGCCTTAAGAAGGCTAGCACAAATAACAACAATGATCGAAAAGGCGAGGCCTCCTGCCTGGGAACCTCCAAACTACTCCTGGTCGACGGGGAACTCGACGTTGTAGAAGGCATCGGGGAACTTCACGTTGCGGTGGTCGGCATCGGGGATCTCCTGCTCCTGGACTCCAAGGCTCCAACATCGACTGCAGCGGCCGATCAGGCAAAAAAAAAGGGGGAAATAAATAAAAGGTGAGTATCTAGCATACCCGCGAGTCTTACGTCCGCTACTAAGAATTTATGCATTGTATCAAATGGAAAGGGGAGGCTATATATAGTGGACTGCAAGATAGAAATCAAAATAAGGGTAAGAAGCTAGGCCAATCGAAGACTAGCATCTTCTGACGAGTCTTGCAGCATGAGAAGAGAATCAGCCAACAGTTCATATAAAGCAATAAAGTAACAATGAAGCAGAAGTTGCTGCAACATTGTATAATAGTAAGTTGTAATGATTAATAATAATAATGCCTCCGAGTTCCCCTCCTCGACTTCCCTGCGAGGAAGAAAACCCGGAACCATACAGTTTAATAGTAGTAGTTTCTAGTGGTAAGATCCAGCTTCAGCATAAAACGTCCTGTTACCGTGGATACGACTATTCGAATAGATTAAACTCCCTGCAGGGGTGCACTACTGTTCAGCCTGCACGCTCGGATCTCCAGGGTGGCGTACACCTTGTTAGGGAATGCCCCACCGAGGCTATCCGACACATCCCAGCCCATCCTAGGCTCAGCAGAGAGGCCATCCGCCAGACTATATCCTATGCGCCAAGGGGTCTAGGTCCCTCACCCTTGCACGCTCTTGCACGGTGCGAGTCTGTACGGTGAAGCAAAAGCAAATCCAAACACACCTGCTGCAGCAAATAAGACAACACGGCTTCCCGGCGATCAGGCCGCAGTACTGCTGACGTCGGAAGAGCTTTCGGACAAACTACGACGTAGGGGAGCCCATAACTCCTTATCCCACGTGAAGGTAGTGCGTACATACCAACGGGTCTCTCAAGTCATCCGCCGAACCATTTAGCATTTTAATTAACCTGCGTGACAACCGTTATCGTTGCCTCGACTTAACTGACCCGCGGTCAACGACAGGAGTCAGGACCACCAGTACATCGGTGCCTGCCCTGTCGTCCCACCAAGTCTCTGCAGTTACCAACAAGGTGAACCGTCTCCTTACCTTATCTCGCGTGTGCTCTTGGTAGAGCTCGACTTTCGTGGTTTGGTAACTCTCGCGTGATACGAGCAGGGGCCAAGCACGCCAGTAACGTCGGTCGTACCCTCCCTGTCGCTCCCGACAATATACCGCTCGCGGGCACCGTTGGGTCGCCCGACTTCTTACCTTAAGGACAACCGTTGCTCGGATACCTAGAGCGGCTATGCAGAGTCAGCAACGAGTGGAGTACGAGGATTACTCCTCGATAGCTCCACTTGATGTGGCTCGGCAGAGCCGAGCTAAGGGGCCTCAGGCGCTGTCTGCAATGTACCGTACCTGTTACAGTTAATATATCGTATCCGTGTTCACTCCCAGAGCGATCACGGCCCACTATCTAATCATAGCTAGCAATGCGCAGGGCTCACTGCTGAAATATGCATAATTATAATAGGCAGCATAGGATAAAGGAAGGTACATCAAGGGGCGACAAAAACAGGCTATGCAATTGAATATGATTGTAATCGTAGCAGCAACAGTAACAATGTCTAGTGCAAGAAATGTACGGAAAGATAGGAGATATCTGGGGAAGAGAATGGCTCTGCTTGCTTGGAAGCTCGACGGTTGTAGGGGTACGGTCATCGACGACGTAGTCGATCACAGGGGCATCGGCCTCGGTCGTCGGGTCTATCGGACAATAAGAGGGGGGGGGAGAAACAATAAATACACGACAATAATAGCAATACAAATACAAGACATGGCAAACGCAATGTTAACGGGGTTCTAACGCAGTACGATGTATTAGGCTCGGAGCGGAAATTCATCCGGGGATGAAATACCGGCTCTGGGTGATTACCGAACAGGGTGTCCGGAGGGGGAAGGGATCATGCCGGAGGTGTCGTGGACATCCGACAAACGTGTGGAATGTGTAACCGGGCTAGTTCAAACAATCCGAACAACTTTCGTGTTCAAAATAAATTCATCCGGATACTTTGACAGTACCGGACAAATCATCGGACAAACGGTCCGGAGGGGGACGGTTCCATGTCTGTAGTGTCGTGAATATCTGACAGACAAGTGGATAGTGTATCCGTGATCGTTGATGCATTCCGAACAACTTTCATATACAAAACATTTCCATCCGGCAAGTTTTACCGGCACCGGAAAATTACCGGACAGTGCAACCGGTGGGGGAATGCCTCGGGTTCGGTATGTTAGAGGGGTCCGGTGGGGGTATGGGTAGCATAACCGTATTTTTTATATTTTTCTGATCAATTTTCATGTATAAAGTTTTTGAATCTGACTTACGGTTTAAAAGATATTGAATTTTAAAGTTTAAATCATTTTCTGAATTTTCTTTTAATAAATAAATAAACATTATCCAAAACAGTTTATTTGACCAGTCAACTGACAGAGGGGACCCACCTGTCAGCCTCACAGTATTTATAATCCATTTAATTTAGTTAAAATAGAGCCAGGGTCCATATGTCATAGGCTATTTATTTAGCAGATTTATTTAATCTAAACTCTAATTAATGGTAGAGGACCTATTTGCAAATTCCAGAAATTTAGGAAGTTATCTGCGAACTTTTTTATTTGCACATATGGCATAGGCTTAATTGTACTAGCTCATCACAGATTTTTGCATATTTGCTATTTTTCTGCGAATTAATCGGTGCATGTAATGACTTTGCTCCAATGAGATAAAATGAAATACATCCAGTGTACTATTATTCCCATAATTTTTATCTACTTTTGAATCCATTTGACACTATTTTTGCTGCAGTCTAGAGTGATACTTAGTAGTATTATCCACTGTCAAAAATGACATTCTTCAGTGCACTCGACGGCACGGAGCAGCTGTGTACAACAGCAACAACAACCGGAGACGGCTTCGGCAGAGCAACAGCCATGCATGCCGCAGCTGCAGCCAGTAGCAGCTGTGCGCCGGCGACCAGGGCGTCCACGAGCTAGCCGGCAGCCAGGGCTGCACACCACGCACGCACACACACAACACACATAAAGAGCACACACACACACTTTACACATACACGTTGCACACACCATGTACGCAATCAACACACACCACGCGATGGCCGGCCATGGCTGTAGCCAGCCGCAGCGAAGGGGACGGGGGCGGCTGGCACAGGGCAGGGCGTGGCCGGCAGCAGCGGCACCAGCAGCGACACCCAACAGCAGCAGCCGCGCAAGCACGCTTAGGAGCAGAGAGCTCCGGCCATGGTGGCCATGTCCACGGGCTCGTCGGGAGCGGCGAGAAACGACGACGAATTCGACGGGGGGAAGGGCAAAATCGGCAGAGGTGCTCACCACGGTGCTCGATGACGAGCTCGGGAGGCCATGGAGGCGTCGGTGGTGGAGATCGACGCGACGGCCACGACGACCATGGCAGAGAAGATGACGCGATGGCGAGGCAGCAGGACGTCCGAGCTCGAACCGGTGCACGTAGTCGAACGAGTCGTCGACGGGGAAGCTCGTGGACGTCATCCGCACGCCGGAGACGCCGGTGGCCGCGACAACGACGACGGCGCGGCGACGCACCCGCACGGGCTCAGACGAGACAAAGAAAAAGGGGGCGGGCGAGGGGAGGATGGAGCGGGGCTAGGGTTCGTGGGGGCGTGGCGTCCTTATCCCCCAGGGGAGCCGGGCGATGGGCGCCACGGAGGCATGGCGTGGCCGTGGCCGGGGGATGCCCGCCACGCACGTCCTCTGCCCCTCCCTGTACAGAGGAAAGAGAGAGGAGCGGGTGGGCTGGGCCAAGGGTCCAGTGGGGGGGAGGGTTCTTCCCATGAGCAAAAGATAGGGCTTCTTTCTTTTTCTTTTATTTTCTTTTCTGTATTTTTGTTTGCAATTGTTTTCTTAGCCTTTACCTTTAAAAAAAATGTGGATCTGGTCCTAATATTATTGTTGCATATTACTAAGGTGCCACAAAAAGTTTTCTGCCCAAATAAATTCATTTTCGTTTTTGTTTTATTTAAAAAGGATTAAAAGTGGCTGCTTTAGACACTTTCATTTTGTTGGCAATATTTAAATAATGTAATAAAATATCATTGCTATTTTATTGTTACCTACTGATTTTTAGACATTTAATAAAAGTGGTTGCAATATTTTTGGATTAAGTTTAATTTCTACTTGTATCTGGAATTTTTATTTGGTTTGAATTTGAACAAGCTTTGATCAAGGTGATCATCACAAGTTAATCAAGGTGACTTGGTATTAGCACAAGGTGGTTACTGTAGCGTGACACCCGGGGCGTTACACTGGAGGAGGGTCAAGGCGACGTTCGATGAGCCTAAGCTCGTCGACCCGAATTTCAGCGGCGTCTTCACGGAGCGCGGCGCGAAAGCCATGGCCACCCATTGGGAGACTATCCAGGCGGCGTGCAACAAGTGGCACGACATTCAAGAGGTGTTTGCTCGGCTGGAGAGCGGCGCGAACAACGATCAAAAGGTATGGCCTCGCCTCGCCTTGCCCTATCCTCGCCGTGAAATCGCCCTGGCCTCGTCGTGCAGCTTGTGCGCATGTTCAACATGTTTCGACAAGACAACAACAACGCCGAGTTCAAGTTTCTGCACGTCTTCACCAGGCTCGAGTTGTGCGAGAAATGGACAGAGTGCCGGCTCCAGCTCGCCAAGTCCAAGAACAACGTCTACAACCCAGACGCGGCGCCTCCAGCAGCGTCCGAAGGGCGCCCAGCCGAGGGCAACAAGAAGGCCACGACGGCGAAGGGCGGGGTGCCCACTGCCGAACGGCTGCAGTCGGCGATTGAGAAGTGCATCGTCGACGCCGCAAGCAACGCCGTCATCACGGAGGAGAAGGCCCAGGAGAGGTGGTCCGAGCTGCTGACGAAGAAGGACGCCAAGCTCGACCTTCTCAGGACGAACGCCGCCGCAAAGAAGAGGAACACCGACTTGGCATTCCTGACCCAAATGGCAACGATGGACATGGCGACGATGGACACGCAGATCAGGGTGTGGTTCATGTCCGAGCGTGACAGTATCTTCACTACGATGGCGGCGCCCGAGACCACGCCGACTGCCGCGCCGACCGCTTCAACAACGCCAACCAATGACACGCCGCCGACCGTAGCAACGTCGCCCCAGAGCACGCCGCCCACACCGTCCACGACAACCACGCCTAATATGGAAGATCAGGCGGCCGCCGAACTCGCCGATGTCACAACCCCAACTTGGGTAAGTGCTAGGGTTTCATTGTGCCTTTGCATCATGCAAAAAATTCAAATGAAATTCAAAAATGGGGAAAAGAAAAGCCCTAGAGAATTTAATTCAAAAGGACAGATAAAAATTGCCTCCAAAAATTCCTCTGGTATTTTTGAAAAGTCTTATAAATATGCATGATCACATATAAAGTGAAGTGGGTCCCACTGCATGCACCAAGATTTTTCAAATATTCCAAACAGGGCTTGGAAATTAAATTAAACTCCATTTTGAATTTAAATTCAAATTGTTTGAATCTCAAAAGCCACCAAAACTTTTGAGTGGCTAGTGGCTTGACACCTAAGCCCACATAAAAGATTTGGGGATTTTTAAAAATGCTCTGGTATTTTATTTATTAGAGCAAACAAAATAGCAGAGAAATAAAAGAAAGAGAATTAGAAAAGGGGGACACCCCTGGCCTTCGGCCCAACCAGTCTTTTCCCCCAGCCCACCTAACTTTACCCCGGCCCAGCCCACGACACACGTTGTCGTCTTCTACCCCTCGCCCCGAAGCTGCTCCGTGGCAGACGGGAGCACGCCGACGCCACGTCCCCGCCGCTAGGGTCTTCTAGGCCTCCCCTGCCTCCCTCCGCACGCCACGCAGCAGCCAGAGCACCCCCGCGTCCTTTCCCCCTCTCCACGGTCTTCCTCCTCCCCTCCGGCGACTGATTCCTTCACCGCCCGAAGCCCGCGCCGGAGCGCGCCACCGCACCCGCGCGGCCATCGTCTTCCTCTAGCTGCTCCGAGGTGTCCATAAGACTCGTAGTGCTCGTCTTCGTCGCCGTGCTAAAGCAATCAATCCAGGAGGCCCTGTAGATGACGCCGTCCTCACCAAGTCACCGCCGGCCTCCATGAAGTCCTCGCCGGGATACGTCGCCTCTAGCTCCTCCGCAGCCCCGCCGTCCTCACCATCGAGCTCAGGGTGAGCATACGCGCCGTTTCCCCCCTCCTATTTCTCTTTTCCGTGCTCCCAGTCGCCGTGCTCGCCAACACAGTAGCGTCGCCGCCGCAGAGCTCGTTGCCGGCGTGGCCTCGGGCCTCCCCTGAGCCGCCCGTGTGCACCACGCGATGCGCAAGGCCCCCCTACACGCTTAGGTGGTCGCCGCGCTCAATTTGGCGCACTGCGCCGCCGCCCCGAGTGGACTCCGCCGTGTCCAGTGGACACCGGCGTTGAGCCGCCGGCGGGTGACGTGGTCGTGGTTAGCTTAACCACTAACCAGCCCACCCAGCCACTGACAGTGGCCCCCCAGCCCCCTAACCCCCCTCTCTGTTTAATTAACAGAGGGATTAATCCCACTGTCATTGACCAGCCGACCCCACCAGTCAGCGCCCCCCCTCTGACGTCACAGTGAGCTCAGCATGACGCAGTAAATCAATTTCTAAGTTAAAAGAATTCCAGAGAAATTACAGAAATATCATAAAATAGCTAAAACTTCATAAATTCATAGAATATTCATATTAACTTCAAATTAAACATATAATATATGAAAAATTATCAGAAAAATGCATGGATTAAGAATATGCAATTTGTTTTTATGTTTGACCATTTTAAAATGGGTGAACAGTAGCAAACATGCATATGGAATCATTTGAATTTGAATTTGAAGTTTGAATTTGCATTTCAAATGCAATATACTTCAATTAATATGAATATGCTACAAACCAATACCATTCACATCATGGACAACCTTATCATGTGTATGTGCATTTTACTTCCGAAGTTGTCCCCCCTTGTTGATGATTGCCTCCGATGACAGACGTTCCGAGACGGTGATCACCCCCGAAGAAGAAGAAGTCCAGTAAAATCCCGTGTATCGTCAGCAAGGCAAGCAAACCCCCATTGATCATGTCTATTAAATCCTACTTCCCTCTCAGTCTCGCTTATGCATGTTTAGGAGATCACCAAGACACGCTCTTTCTCTTAGTTGAAACCATTCCGATGCATGACCTATCATTTTGTCACCGTATTAAGCAAACCACAATCCTAGCAGATATAGGAGTTGAATGATGAGCATGTGGCCCCTGCAACTGTTACTGCTTATTGCTTCTTAGTGATTGTCAGAACCCTAATTTAGGTTTGTGCTTTTCCAAGCTAGCATTTTTGCATCTTAACATTTTTTGCAAAAGAAAAAGAATTGGGGAAAAGAAAAGCCCCAAAGCATTTTAATAAAAAGGTCAGGCAAAAATGTTTTTCCAAAATTCTTTTGGATGTGTTGAAAAATCATAAAATGAGTGTGATCATTTTAAAAGTGATTTGGGATAAATCCCATGCTCGTAGATTTTTCAAAAATCCAAATAGTGGCTTGGAAATTAAATCAAATGCCTATTTGAATTGGAATTCAAATAATTTGAATTTCAAAAATTCCCAAAACTTGGGGTTGACTAGTACTAAGTCACCTAGGTTTTATAAAAATGATTGGGGATTTTTATAAATGCCCTAGATATTATTTTATTAGGGCAAAACAAATAACAGAAAACAATAAAAAGAAAAACAGAGAAAGACCTTACCTTACGCCTAGGGCGAAGGCCCATCTGGCCCAGCCCACCTTAGCCGCCTTGTCTTCTTCCTCTTTGCCAGGAGGAGAGACGGCCGCGCCGTGCGCTCACGGCATGCGCGCCACCTCCTGCTTCCGGCCAGCGCAGAGCCCTCCCCTGCCTTATCTCCTCGCCGTGGTCGCTCTGGAGGTCGCCCATCTCTTTCCCCCTCCTCTGGCCGTTCTTCCCCTCCTCTCCTCGTCGATCTCGTCGAAGCCCGAGACCTAGATGGAGCGCCGCCGTGCCCGCGCGTGGCCACCGGCCTCCTCTCGAGCAGCCAAGCTGTCCAGGAGCTCCCACGCCCTCGCCTCCCTCGAGCTGCGCCCCCAATCGAAGCCGAGACGCCCGGGAGTCGCCGCTCGCCTCAACTCCTCGTCGCCGGCCGCCGTCAATCTCAAGCAGAAATTCGTCGCGTCTAGTCCCTCTCCGGCTTCCCCGAGCACGTCATCGTCCTCCTCGTGAGCTTCTGATCGTTTTCCCTCTCCTAACTCCCCTCCTCGTGCTACCTGTCACCCGATGCCATGGACAGAAGCCACGGCCGCCGCCGGGCTTGGCCTAGCCGTCGTTCCCGTGCTCCCCTTGGTGCCCTGATGGCACCAGTGGATGCGCGAGGATACAGGGCACCTGCCCGTTGCCCCCTTTCCCTCTCCCGTGCCCGAATCCCTCTCTCCGGCGAAGCTCCGGCGAGCACAGAGCTCACCGGCGACGTCCTGGCCATTAAGTCCCTAATGACCTTGCTAAACCCCCTCCACGTCACTGACCGGTGGACCTGAGGCCCCCCTCTAATTAACCAGGGGTTAATTAAACCGGGTTTTAACCCCTGGGTCACTGACAGCAAGGACCCACTGGTCAGCCCCCCCCTTGCGTCATGCTGACGTTGTAATGACACAGTAAATCTTAAATCTTTTATTAAATCAGAAAATCCCAGAAAATGGCCTAAACTTTGAAATTGAATAACTTTTAAACTATAACTCCAAATTCAAAGTGTAATATATGAAAAATTATCAGAATAAAATTCTCTATCCAAATAATCAACTTTCAACCATGTTTGAAATGTTTACAATAAGGGATCAGTAGCATTTTTCTATTTGGCTCTTTTGTATTAAATCAAATAAATTACAATGCTCATTTGAAATTCAACCAATGCAATGCAAAGGTAATCACTTACACTTCAGAAGCATTTCACACACATGACCAATTGGTTTCCAATGAACCAACTTTAGCAAATGCAACTTGGACCAATTGAATACATTTGGAGTTTGAATTTGAATTACTTTTCAAATCAACTTCAATTAACTTGTGGCAATTCAAACATAGGTCACATAAGCACATTGCCATGCTATGTTTTGCATATTGAATGTGCATTGTATTATCTTGATTGTGCTTTACTTCCAGTGCTTCGGTGATTGCTTCTTCTCGGTAGAGTTGATCTCGGAGACGAGTTCAACCTCACGTCAGAATTACAGTACCTCGTGATCGTCAGCAAGGCAAGCACCCCCTCTTTGATCTTGTCGATAAAATCCCAGTTCCCTCTCATTCTCGCAAATGCATGTTTAGGATGTCACCATGATACGTTCTACCGCTAGTTGAACCCATTCCTTTGCATGACCTATCATTTTTTCACAGTAGTAAGCAAACCACAATCCTAGCAGATGTAGGAGTTGGTTGTTATCTTGTGGCCCCTAGAACTGTTACAGCTTATTGCATTCTTAGAGTTGTTACCTGAGGCTACTTTGTTGTGAGTCGGGATGGTAGTGATCATGTGAATGATGGTGGTAACGTGTTGGTGAATCTACCCTAAACAAAGGTGAACGATGAGAGGCTGTGTAGGAGTACACAGTGGGTTGTCTCGTTGAACACTGCCTTAAGCCCGAGTTCTTGTGTTGTTATCCAAGACTAAGAGTACGACCACACATTGGGCTCACTGACCCCTCTCGGCCTAGTACCTCACCCCGGACCTGTCCAGGAGTCGCAAGTAGTTCGAGCTTTAAACGATCTCAAGCAGGTACACCAAGGTAAGTGGTGGACGTAGGTTGTGGGCACGTTGAATCAAGTGATCATGATCGAGTTGAGCTTGATGGCGGTCACACAACGTTTGAGTCCGCATCAGAAAAATCGGCCGGATTCCGATTGTGGTCCCAACTCAAATAGGCGACTCCCTAGGACTAGAGATGGTGTCGTGAGTGAAGTGTCGTGGCAGCATCCTCGCCGGTACTCACTTGAAGGGTCCATCCCCAGGCGGTAACTGATGAGGCATGTGTGTAGCAGTACACCCCTGCAGGGTTAATGAACTATTCGAATAGCCGTGTCCGCGGTTATGGACTACTTGGAGACATTTACTTGATCATAGATAACTTGAACCGGATTCTTATAAAACTTGCCAAGATAAGTGTGAGTGCTATGGCGTGCTTCCTCGTGGGGAAGTCGGGGAAGTATCCATGGTGGTGTATTGGTTAGAGACTGTTACTTGGACTCATGTACGTTCTTACCTCTCTCTGGTACTCGTAGTTCAGGACTAGCCAAGTCAAAGCTGGCACTTCTTCAAGTGAAACCCCACCTCCCTTTGCCTTGATACATGTGCATGAGTAGTATAGTTCCTATGTAAGTCTTGCTGAGTACGACTTTGTACTCACGTTTTCTCATTCTATGTTTTAGAGACGAGACCACTGACCCTGATGGTGGCCTCGACCTCGAGCTCGACGTGGACCAAGTCGTATAGTTCCAGGCAGCAGCCTGTGCCGTCTAGAGGGTCGTTGTACTTTTCTTTCTGGCTTCTTAAGCCATTTGTTAAACTTGTCTTTACTAAGACATAATTTTCTTCCGTTGATGTTTGATGTAATGTTGGCTCACAAACATGTGATCTCTTCTTGTAATACAACTTCTATGTCTGCTCTGTTTAGCAGAAGTTATAAAGACTGAGTTTGTAGAGTTCATGTTGTGATTACGAACTGTTTATACTAGACATGTGTGCTTCGTGTATGTTTATAACATGCATGTCTTAGTATGGGTTTTCGTGACCTTAGTTGTGATCTGGCTGGCGGTCTTTTATACACCAAGTGGCCCTTAGATGTGCGCAGCTTGGGGCATCGCGATGCGATTGTTCGTGACTCTGTCACGTGCACACTTTGTTGTATGATCGAGCCCGCCCTAGACCCCGACTAAGTGATCGGGCTGGAGTAAGTCTATGTATAGGTTATGGTTCAATCGATAACATGGTTGAGGCGACTTGTCTATGAGTATGGGATTAACCACCCATAAGCATTTAGACTTGTGAGCGGACGATGAGGACCCATCTCAGTTGATCATCCGGCCTGGATGGGATGCCCCTCACGTTCGATGCTTACCGAGAGTGATCTGTGCTTGGCCTTGTCTGCTTAGACAAGTAGGTAAGGCTCTCGGCTCTCCATGTGATGGCATTGTGATCGGAATTACATACGCTAAGCCCGGGTCCCGACAGACTTGGTATCAGAGCAGGACTGCCTGTAAGATTATCAAACCATTGGCCGAAGTCGAGTCTAGCATTCTATAGTTATATAGTTACTTTGGGTATAAGGGAACAACGTAAGACTTCTTTTTTCTCCTTACCCTCATCGATCTGAGTTCTGAGTCACCCTCATCTTGTTCTACGGGAAGATAGGACTAGGCTCATCTATGTCTTTACTAGGACATCTCGTTGATTACTTCTTTGTAGCTGTAGGAGTGTTGTGGTCTTTCTGAGCCATCATTCCATAGTGTTTCTGTGGAAGTGATGTCCGTTATCCTGTAGGTTGTCTCAATTTCCATCCCGGTGCAGCCGTTATGCTGTCCGTTTGTGGCTTTGATGCTATTGCATTATAGTCTTCTATCTTAGCATAGATTTGTGTCCTAAATCCTATTCTGATTGTTGATTCTTATCACATAGAATGTCAGGTGCAAATCAAGGTGTTGATCCCAGTTCCGGTAACATAGACGGTGAAGAACCTCCACCACCAACCTCAACGGCCGAAATCATGATGGAGGCTGAACTGAATCGTCGTGATCAGACACGTCTTCTCGAGCGTATTGAGCAGAACACTTCTCGTCAGCATCATAGTGTTGTTACCATCCAGGACTTCATTCTCCTCAACCCGCCAGTATTCCGATATTCTTCCGAGCCCCTTGATGCCGATGATTGGCTTCGTTCCCTCGAGCGTAAGCTTGAGACAGCCCATGTTGCTCCAGGTGATCGTGTGCTATTTGCGTCATACTTTCTGGAAGGTTCTGCTCTTCAGTGGTGGGAGAACTTCGTGGCAATGCAATCAGTTGGTCACGTGGTGACTTGGCAAGAGTTCTGTGATGACTTTCGAGGATATCATATTCCGGATCAGCTGATGGAGCGCAAGAGAGAACAATTTTGCAATCTGACCCAAGGAAAGATGTATGTTCATGAGTATAGGACTGAGTTCACTCGTCTAGCACGTTATGCCCAAGAAGAAGTATCCACCGATGCCAAGAAACAAGCAAGGTTCCGCAAGGGACTTAGCCCCGTCCTTCGTCATGACCTGAATCTTCACGAGTTCGTCAACTTCAGGGACTTGGTCGACAAATCCATCAAGGCCGAGTATGGAAATGAGTTGTATGAAGAGTCTCGTAAGCGTGATCGTGAGTTTGCACCATCTTCTGGCCCAGTTTCTCGGAAACGCTGTGTATGGATTCCCTTCAATGATGTCATTCGTGCTGTAAGTGCTTCTAGACCACCAACCACCATATATCGTCCACCTCAACCCAAACTTCCTCCTTGGAATTTTGTTGGACAATCAAGTGTTCAAGTTCCTTTCATTCCACGTGGTGTTTGTTTCCAATGTGGACAATCAGGTCACAATGTTCGAGAGTGTCCCTACAATCATGTAGCCACCACACCTAATCCAAAGCAAGCCTTTCGTCGTGGTAAGCCACTATCCAAGACTTCCAATGTCAAGCCTCCTGCCTATGAATATGGTTATGTGAATCACATATCCATTCTAGATTCCCACAAGTCAACCGATGTTGTACTCGGAACCCTTCCTGTCAATTGCACCCCAGCTTCGGTTCTTTTCGACCCAGGAGCATCTCACTCATTCATATCCCAGGACTTTGCACTGTCACATGACATCTCTTTTTCGATGTTATCCACCCCCTTAGTTGTGCAAGCCCCTGGATCCAGATGGCACACCACCATGGTGAGTCATGAAAATGAAGTTGCTATTGAGGGTTTAGTATTCCTTGCCTCACTTATAGCCCTCAAGTCTTCAGACATTGATGTGATCTTAGGAATGGATTGGTTATCAAGGCAGAATGTTGTCCTTGATTGTAAAGCCAAATCAGTTAAACTAACCCATCCATCAGGCCAGACAATCAAGTACACCTCACCAAGCTCTAAAACCCAGGTGCATTCCTTGAATGTGCTTCCTCTTCCAGACCTTGAAGATATTCCGGTGGTTCGTGACTTCCAGGATGTCTTTCCAGAAGAGCTTCCAGGCATACCACCTGACAGATCTGTAGAGTTTGTGGTAGATCTTATCCCAGGAACCGCCCCAATATCCAGACGCCCATATAGAATGGCCCCACATGAGTTAGCTGAGCTCAAAATCCAACTTGAAGCTTCGTTGGCAAAAGGCTTCATCCGCCCTAGCTCATCGCCATGGGGTTGCCCCGTTCTGTTCGTAACGAAGAAAGATGGAACAGAAAGGATGTGCGTAGACTATCGCCCACTAAATCTAGCGACGATAAAGAACAAGTACCCACTGCCCAGGATCAATGATCTTTATGATCAACTTGCTGGATCCTCTGTCTTCTCCAAGATGGATTTGAGAATAGTATATCATCAAATCAAAATCAGAAACGAGGACATTCCCAAAACGGCTTTCACTACTCGTTATGGTCTTTATGAGTACACCGTCATGTCCTTCGGTTTAACCAATGCCCCCGCCACATTCTCGCGTTTGATGAATTCGATCTTCATGGAGTATTTAGTTAATTTGTTGTAGTTTATCTTGATGACATTCTCATCTACTCGAAGAACGAAGAAGTGTACGCAGAACATCTTAGGCTGGTATTGATGAAACTTAGAGAGCATCGCCTTTATGCCAAATTCTCAAAGTGTGAATTCTGGCTACCAGAAGTGACCTACTTAGGCCACGTGATTTCTGAAAAAGGCATTGCTGTCAATCCCGAGAGAGTTCAGGCCGTCCTTGACTGGACTCCACCTGAATCGGTTAAGCAAGTTAGGAGTTTTCTTGGCTTAGCAAGCTATTGCCGCCGCTTCGTCGAGAACTTTTCTAAAGTTGCAAAGCCTCTAACTGAACTCCTCAAGAAAGAGAAGAAATTCCAATGGACTCCCAAGTGCGAGGAAAGCTTTCAAGAGCTAAAAAGAAGATTGACTTCTGCACCCGTACTTGCGCCTCCAGACACCAAAAAGGATTTCGAGATCTATTGTGATGCCTCACGGCAAGGGTTAGGATGCATACTTATGCAAGATCGACATGTGGTAGCTTATGCTTCACGCCAGTTGCGGCCACATGAACAGAACTGTCCTACCCATGATCTTGAACTCGCTACCGTAGTTCATGCCCTGACAACTTGGCGACATTACCTCCTTGGTAATCGTTGTGAGATCTATTCCGACCACCAAAGCCTCAAATACATATTCACCCAGCCAGATCTTAATCTCAGGCAAAGACGTTGGATTGAGTTGATAAAAGATTATGACTTAGGAATTTCTTACACCCCAGGCAAAGCCAATGTCATGGATGATGCACTAAGTCGTAAGTCATATTGTAACAATCTCATGTTACAACAGTATCAACCACTTCTTCATGAGGAATTTCGAAAGCTCAACCTCGAGATTGTTCCTCGTGGATCTCTTTTCAACTTGGTAGTGAAACCAACTCTTGAGGATCAAATCAAAGCTGCACAGAAACGTGCTCGAGGTATCCGATACATCAAAGCAAACATTGCTAGTGGTAAGGCTAAATGTTTTACCCTAGACAATGAAGGTATTGTATACTTCGAGAACAGGATAGTAGTGCCGAAGAATAAGAACCTTAGACAGCTGATCCTTAAAGAAGCCCATGAATCTCCCCTCTCGATTCATCCCGGTAGTACTAAAATGTATCAAGATCTACGCCAGAGATTTTGGTGGACTAGGATGAAGAGAGAATTTGCTCAGTTTATTGCTGAATATGATGTTGTCGTCGCGTTAAGGAAGAACATCAAAGACCTGTTGGTACTCTTAGACCTTTGCCTATCCCCGAGTGGAAATGGGATAAAGTCAGTATGGACTTCATCACTGGCTTTCCAAAAACCCAGAAAGGAAATGATGCCATCTTCGTTGTCATTGATCGACTTTCCAAAGTTGCTCACTTCCTTCCTGTTCGCGAGTCTATAACTTCTAGCCAGTTAGCGGACTTGTATGTCTCCCGAATCGTGTCGCTTCACGGTGTTCCTTTGGAAATCAATTCAGACCGTGGTAGTCTTTTCACTTCTTGATTTTGGGAAAGTTTTCAGAATGCTATGGGAACCCACCTCTCCTTTAGCACCGCTTATCACCCGCAGTCCAGTGGTCAAGTAGAAAGGGTCAATCAAATTCTCGAAGACATGCTCAGAGCTTGTGTTATCTCTTTCAGAAAGAAATGGGACAATTCTCTTCCTTTTGCCGAATTTGCGTATAACAATAGCTTCCAATCTAGTTTGGGCATTGCTCCTTTTGAATTTCTCTATGGACGGAAATGTCGAACACCCCTAAACTGGTCAGAAGCCGGTGAAAGACAATTCTTTGGACCGGATTTGATCCAGAATGCAGAAGAGCAGGTTCGCATTGTTCGTGAGAAATTGAAAACAGCCCAGTCTCGTCAGAAAAGCTATTATGGTCGTCATCATAGGGAAGAAAGCTATAATCTGGATGAGAAGGCTTACCTTCGGGTTACTCCTCTGAAGGGTACCCATCGCTTCGGTATCAAAGGAAAGTTGGCCCCACGTTATATCGGTCCCTTTCGCATTCTCGCTAAACGTGGAGAAGTTGCCTACCAATTGGAACTACCCCCTCACCTCTCCCAGGTTCATGATGTCTTCCACGTCTCTCAACTCAGGCGTTGCTTCAAGGACCCCATCCGCGAAGTAGACCATGAAACGCTTGATCTCCAAGATAACCTTTCGTATCGAGAGTACCCTGTTCGTATTCTTGATGAAGCCGAGCGTAGCACGAGACGTCAGAAGATCAGGTTCCTCAAAGTGCAGTGGTCACATCATTCAGAGAAAGAAGCCACCAGGGAACGAGAGGATCGTCTATGAGCTGAGTACCCCACCTTCCTCCCGACGACTTCTGAATCTCGGGACGAGATTCTTTTGAGTGGGGGCGAGTTGTCAGAACCCTAATTTAGGTTTGTGCTTTTCCAAGCTAGCATTTTTGCATCTTAAAAAATTTTGCAAAAGAAAAAGGATTGGGGAAAAGAAAAGCCCCAAAGCATTTTAATAAAAAGGTCAGGCAAAAATCTTTTTGCAAAATTCTTTTGGATGTGTTGAAAAAACCTAAAAATGAGTGTGATCATTTTAAAAGTGATTTGGGATAAATACCATGCTCGTAGATTTTTCAAAAATCTAAATAGTGGCTTGGAAATTAAATCAAATGCTTATTTGAATTGGAATTCAAATAAGTTGAATTTCAAAAATTCCCAAAACTTGGGGTTGACTAGTACTAAGTCACCTAGGTTTTATAAAAATGATTGGGGATTTTTATAAATGCCCTAGATATTATTTTATTAGGGCAAAACAAATAACAGAAAACAATAAAAAGAAAAACAGAGAAAGACCTTACCTTACGCCTAGGGCGAAGGCCCATCTGGCCCAGCCCACCTTAGCCGCCTTGTCTTCTTCCTCTTTGCCAGGAGGAGAGACGGTCGCGCCGTGCGCTCACAGCATGCGCGCCACCTCCTGCTTCCGGCCAGCGCAAAGGCCTCCCCTGCCTTATCTCCTCGCCGTGGTCGCTCTGGAGGTTTCCCATCTCTTTCCCCCTCCTCTGGACGTTCTTCCCCTCCTCTCCTCGTCGATCTCGTCGAAGCCCGAGACCTAGCCGGAGCGCCGCCGTGCCCGCGCGTGGCCACCGGCCTCCTCTCGAGCAGCCAAGCTGTCCAGGAGCTCCCACGCCCTCGCCTCCCTCGAGCTGCGCCCCCAATCGAAGCCGAGACGCCCGGCAGTCGTCGCTCGCCTGAACTCCTCGTCGCCGGCCGCCGTCAATCTCAAGCAGAAATTCGTCGCGTCTAGTCCCTCTCCGGCTTCCCCGAGCACGTCATCGTCCTCCTCGTGAGCTTCTGATCGTTTTCCCTCTCCTAACTCCCCTCCTCGTGCTACCTGTCACCGGATGCCATGGACGGAAGCCACGGCCGCCGCCGGGCTTGGCCTAGACGTCGTTCCCGTGCTCCCCTTGGTGCCCTGATGGCACCAGTGGATGCGCGAGGATGCAGGGCACCTGCCCGTGCCCCCCTTTCCCTCTCCCGTGCCCGAATCCCTCTCTCCGACGAAGCTCCGGCGAGCACAGAGCTCTCCGGCGAAGCTCCGGCGAGCACAGAGCTCACCGGCGACGTCCTGGCCATTAAGTCCCTAATGACCTTGCTAAACCCCCTCCACGTCACTGACCGGTGGACCCGAGGCCCCCCTCTAATTAACCAGGGGTTAATTAAACCGGGTTTTAACCCCTGGGTCACTGACAGCCAGGACCCACTGGTCAGCCCCCCCTTGCGTCATGCTGACGTTGTAATGACACAGTAAATCTTAAATCTTTTATTAAATCAGAAAATCCCAGAAAATGGCCTAAACTTTGAAATTGAATAACTTTTAAACTATAACTCCAAATTCAAAGTGTAATATATGAAAAATTATCAGAATAAAATTCTCTATCCATATAATCAACTTTCAACCATGTTTGAAATGTTTACAATAAGGGATCAGTAGCATTTTTCTATTTGGCTCTTTTGTATTAAATCAAATAAATTACAATGCTCATTTGAAATTCAACCAATGCAATGCAAAGGTAATCACTTACAGTTCAGAAGCATTTCACACACATGACCAATTGGTTTCCAATGAACCAACTTTAGCAAATGCAACTTGGACCAATTGAATACATTTGGAGTTTGAATTTGAATTTACTTTTCAAATCAACTTCCATTAACATGTGGAAATTCAAACATAGGTCACATAAGCACATTGCCATGCTATGTTTTGCATATTGAATGTGCATTGTATTATCTTGATTGTGCTTTACTTCCAGTGCTTCGGTGATTGCTTCTTCTCGGTAGAGTTGATCTCGGAGACGAGTTCAACCTCACGTCAGAATTACAGTACCTCGTGATCGTCAGCAAGGCAAGCACCCCCTCTTTGATCTTGTCGATAAAATCCCAGTTCCCTCTCATTCTCGCAAATTCATGTTTAGGATGTCACCATGATACGTTTTACCGCTAGTTGAACCCATTCCTTTGCATGACCTATCATTTTTTCACAGTAGTAAGCAAACCACAATCCTAGCAGATGTAGGAGTTGGTTGTTATCTTGTGGCCCCTGCAACTGTTACAGCTTATTGTATTCTTAGAGTTGTTACCTGAGGCTACTTTGTTGTGAGTCGGGATGGTAGTGATCATGTGAATGATGGTGGTAACGTGTTGGTGAATCTACCCTAAACAAAGGTGAACGATGAGAGGTTGTGTAGGAATACACAGTGGGTTGTCTCGTTGAACACTGCCTTAAGCCCGAGTTCTTGTGTTGTTATCCAAGACTAAGAGTACGACCACACATTGGGCTCACTGACCCCTCTCGGCCTAGTACCTCACCCCGGACCTGTCCAGGAGTCTCAAGTAGTTCGAGCTTTAAACGATCTCAAGCAGGTACACCAAGGTAAGTGGTGGACGTAGGTTGTGGGCACGTTGAATCAAGTGATCATGATCGAGTTGAGCTTGATGGCGGTCACACAACGTTTGAGTCCGCATCGGAAAAATCGGCCGGATTCCGATTGTGGTCCCAACTCAAATAGGCGACTCCCTAGGACTAGAAATGGTGTCGTGAGTGAAGTGTCGTGGAAGCATCCTCGCCGGTACTCACTTGAAGGGTCCATCCCAGGCGGTAACTGATGGGGCGTGTGTGTAGCAGTACACCCCTGCAGGGTTAATGAACTATTCGAATAGCCGTGTCCGCGGTTATGGACTACTTGGAGACCTTTACTTGATCATAGATAACTTGAACCGGATTCTTATAAAACTTGCCAAGATAAGTGTGAGTGCTATGGCGTGCTTCCTCGTGGGGAAGTCGAGGAAGTATCCATGGTGGTGTATTGGTTAGAGACTGTTACTTGGACTCGTGTACGTTCTTACCTCTCTCTGGTACTCGTAGTTCAGGATTAGCCAAGTCAAAGCTGGCACTTCTGCAAGTGAAACCCCACCTCCCTTTGCCTTGATACATGTGCATGAGTAGTATAGTTCCTATGTAAGTCTTGCTGAGTACGACTTTGTACTCACGTTTGCTTATTCTATGTTTTAGAGACGAGACCACTGACCCTGATTGTGGCCTCGACCTCGAGCTCGACGTGGACCAAGTCGTATAGTTCCAGGCAGCAGCCTGTGCCCTCTGGAGGGTCGTTGTACTTTTCTTTCTGGCTTCTTAAGCCATTTGTTAAACTTGTCTTTACTAAGACATAATTTGTTTCCGTTGATGTTTGATGTAATGTTGGCTCACAAACATGTGATCTCTTCTTGTAATATAACTGCTATGTCTGCTTTGTTTAGCAGAAGTTATAAAGACTGAGTTTGTAGAGTTCATGTTGTGATTACCAACTGTTTATACTAGACATGTGTGCTGCGTGTATGTTTATAACATGCATGTCTTAGTATGGGTTTTCGTGACCTTAGTTGTGATCTGGCTGGCGGTCTTTTATACACCAAGTGGCCCTTAGATGTGCGCAGCTTGGGGCATCGCGATGCGATTGTTCGTGACTCTGTCACGTGCACACTTTGTTGTATGATCGAGCCCGCCCTAGACCTCGACTAAGTGATCGGGCTGGAGTAAGTCTATGTAAGGGTTATGATTCAATCGATAACCTGGTTGAGCCGACTTGTCTATGAGTACGGGATTCACCACCCATAAGCATTTAGACTTGTGAGCGAACGATGAGGACCCATCTCAGTTGATCATCCGGCCTGGATGGGATGCCCCTCACGTTCGATGCTTACCGAGAGTGATCTGTGCTTGGCCTTGTCTGCTTAGACGAGTTGGTACGGCTCTCGGCTCTCCATGTGATGGCATTGTGACCGGAATTACATACGCTAACCCCGGGTCCCGACAGTGATACAATGAGGATGTTATGATTGTGAGTCGGGATGGAATGAACATAGTGATGCTGATGATAACGTGTTGGTGAATCCACCCTAAACAAAGGTGAACGATGGGAGGTTGTGTAGGAGTACACAGTGGGTTGTCTCATTGAACACTGCCCCAGGCCCCGAGTTCCTGTTTTGTGATCCAAGACAAAGAGTATGACCACATGTAGGGTTTATGGGAGCCCCGTTTGGCCTCTTTACGTACCCGATCCGATCCAGGAGTCACAATAGATTCGGGCTTTCCATTTGGCATGCGCATAGAAAAAGAATGAAGAAAATGTTGCATCATATAGATATGTGGGTGGACCTGTGAGGCAGTGAAACCATCTGGTAGAGGTGGCGTCTCGGTCCCTTGCATTATCCGAGTCCGTTTCGTGGAACCGACCGGACTCTCGAGTGGTGCCAAACTCAGGTAGTCGACTCCTGGATTAGAGAAGGTGATGTGAGGGTAGTGCCTTGGTTTCATCCACGTCCGACACCCGCTTGAAGGGTGACGAGAACGAGGCGATAAGTGATGACACGCGTGTGAAGGTGTACACCCCTGCAGGGTTAATAAACTATTCGAATAGCCGTGTCCGCGGTTATGGACCACTTGGAGACCTCTACTTGATCAATAGATAACTTGAATGGATATTTATAAAATTCGCAAGATAAGCGTGAGTGCTATGGTGGGCTTCCTCGTGGGGAAGTCGAGGCAGTATCCATAGTGGTGTATTGTGTGGATACTTGGTAGTGGACTCGTGTACGCTTCTTACCTCAAGTCTGGTACTCGTAGTACAGGACTAGCCAAGTCAAAGCTGGCACTTCTGCATGTTAAAACCCCACCTCCCTTTACCTTGAAACTTGAACATAAGTAGTATAGATCTGATGTAAGTGTTGCTGAGTACGACTTTGTACTCACGTTTTCTTATTCTATGTTTTAGATGAGAACCCGGACCCAATGGAGTCACCTTCGTGAAGCTCGACGTTGACCTTGGTAGTATAGTCCCAGACAGCAGTCTGGTCCCTCGTGGAAGGGCATGTATGTTTCCAAGGCTTCTCTAAGCCCTTTGTTAAACTTGTCTGTACTCAGACCTAATTTTCTTCCGTTGTATGATGTAATGTTGATCACAGACATGTGATCTTTGTATGCTCTATGTGTAAGTCAATAAAGAAGTACTTTGTAGAGTTATGTGATGATACCTGATGTTCATACTAGACATGTGTGCTGCGTGTATGATTATAACATGCATGTCTTAGTATGGGTTTTCGAGACCTTAGTTCTGATCTGGTTGGCGGTCTTTTATACACCAAGTGGCCCTTAGATGTGCGCAGCTTGGGGCATCGCGATGCGATTGCTCGTGACTCTGTCATGTGCACACTTTGTTGTATGATCGAGCCCGCGCTAGACCCCGACTAAGTGATCGGGATGGAGTCTGTTTATGTAAGGGTTATAATTCAGTCGATAATATGGTTGAGGAGACTTGTCTATGAGTACGGGATTTCACCACCCATAATCATTTAGACTTGTGAGCGGGCGATGAGGACCCATCTCAGTAGATCATCCGGCCTGGATGGGATGCCCCTCACGTACGATGCTTTCCGAGAGTGTTCTGTGCTTGTCCTTGTCTGCTTAGACAAGTGGGTACGGCTCTCGGCTCTCCATATGATTGAGTTGTGACTGGATTACATACGCATATTCCGGGTCCCGACAGACTTGGTATCAGAGCAGTACTATCTGTAGGATTATCAAACCCTTGGTCGAAGTCGAGTCTAGCATTCTATAGTTATATAGTTACTTTGGGTATAAGGGAACAACGTAAGGCTTCTTTTTCTCCTTACCCTCATCGATCAGAGTTCTGAGTCATCCTTATCTTTTCTAGGGGATGATAGGACTAGGCTCATCAATGTCTTACTAGAACATCTCGTTGATTGCTTCGTTGTAGCCATAGGAAAGTTGTGTTCGGTCTTCTAGAGTCGTTGTGCTTCCTATTTTGAGACTTCCTATGTAAGTGTTGTTGTTATGTTGTGAGAATTTTCGTTTCTCTTGCAATTACAGCCGTTATGTTGTCCGAGTCATTCCATGTTTCTTCATAATCTGATGCGTTTGCAATATCCTTCCCTCTATTTCGGTTGTCTTTCCATAAGATTTGTTAGGTGGCATTCCCGGCAGTTCCATGTGTTTGATGTAGGTTTTGTTCTAGAAACCTATAGTGATTCGTTTGCAGTTCTTCCTCCCAGTTTAGCTGTCTTCTAGCAAGAAGAACCACACTAGCCATCGTGTTGGGGTACTTTGCTACTCTGACATATCTGTTGTAGCCCCTAGTAAACCTTGGTCATCCTCTAGGAAGCTATCTAGAGATCCAATCCCTTAAACCTAGTCACCCGACAGATGTGTAGAATTCATCGTAGACCTCATACCAGGCACAACCCCAAATTCCAGACGCCCATATAGAATGGCCCCACATGAGTTAGCGGAGCTAAAAACCCAACTTGATGCTTCATTGGCAAAAGGCTTCATCCGCCCTAGTTCATCGCCATGGGGTTGCCCCGTTCTGTTCGTAACGAAGAAAGATGGAACAGAAAGGATGTGCGTAGATTATCGCCCGCTAAATCTAGCGACGGTAAAGAACAAGTACCCCTTTCCCAGGATCAATGATCTTTATGATCAACTTGCTGGATCCTCTGTCTTCTCCAAGATGGATTTGAGATTAGGCTATCATCAAATCAAAATCCGAAATGAGGACATTCCAAAAATGGCTTTCACTACTCGTTATGGTCTTTACGAGTATGACGTCATGTCCTTCAGTTTAACCAATGCCCCCGCCACATTCTCGCGCTTAATGAATTCGATCTTCATGGAGTACATAGATAAATTTGTTGTGGTTTATCTTGATGACATTCTCATCTACTCGAAGAACGAAGAAGAGCACGCAAAACATCTTAGGTTGGTATTGATGAAACTTAGAGAGCACCGCCTATATGCTAGATTCTCCAAGTGTGAATTTTGGCTACCAGAAGTGACCTACTTAGGCCACGTGATTTCTGCAAAGGGCATTGCTGTCAATCCCGAGAGAGTTCAGGCCGTCCTTGACTGGACTCCACCTGAATCGGTTAAACAAGTTAGGAGTTTTTTCTTGGCTTAGCAAGCTATTGCCGCCGCTTCGTTGAGAACTTCTCCAAAGTTGCAAAGCCTCTAACTAAACTCCTCAAGAAAGATAAGAAATTCCAATGGACCCCCAAGTGCGAGAAAGCTTTCAAGAGCTAAAAAGAAGATTGACTTCTGCACCCGTACTTGCCCCTCCAGACACCAAAAGGGATTTTGAGATCTATTGTGATGCTTCACGGCAAGGGTTAGGAAGACATGTGGTAGCTTATGCTTCACGCCAGTTGCGTCCACATGAAGAGAACTATCCTACCCATGATCTTCAACTCGCTGTCGTAGTTCATGCCCTGAAGACATGGCGACATTACCTCCTTGGTAATCGTTGTGAGATCTATTCCGACCACCAAAGCCTCAAATACATATTCACCCAGCCAGATCTTAATCTCAGGCAAAGACGCTGGATAGAGTTGATAAAAGATTATGACTTAGGAATTTCTTACACCCCAGCCAAAGCCAATGTCATGGCTGATGCACTAAGTCGTAAGTCGTATTGTAACAACCTCATGTTACAATAGTATCAACCACACTTCTTCATGAGGAATTTCGAAAACTCAATCTCGAGATTGTTCCTCATGGCTTTCTTTCTACCTTGGTGGCGAAACCAACCCTTGAGGATAAAATTATAGCCACCCAGAAACGTGATACTGGTATTCGAGAGATCAAGAAGAACATTGCTAGCGGAGTTGCTAAATGTTTCTCCATAAATGATCAAGGTGTCGTTTTCTTTGGCACTCGATTGGTTGTACCACGAAAACACAATCTTAGGAGGCTAATTCTTAAGGAAGCTCATGACACTCCCATTTCGATTCATCCTGGTAGCACAAAGATGTACCAAGACCTACGCCAGAGATTTTGGTGGACTAGGATGAAGAGAGAAATTGCTAAGTTCATTACTGAATATGATGTTTGTCGTCGCATTAAGGCCGAACACCAAAGACCTGCTGGTACTCTTCAACCTTTGCCTATTCCGGAGTTGAAATGGGATAAAGTTATTATGGATTTCATCACTGGCTTTCCAAAAACCCAGAAAGGAAATGATGCCATCTTCGTTGTCGTTGATAGGCTTTCCAAAGTTGCTCACTTCCTTCCAGTTCGCGAGTCTATAACTGCTAGTCAGTTAGCGGACTTGTATGTCTCTAGAATTGTGTCGCTTCATGGTGTTCCTTTGGAAATCAGTTCTGATCGTGGTAGCCTTTTCACCTCTAGATTTTGGGGAAGCTTTCAGAATGCTATGGGAACTCATCTCTCCTTTAGTACAGCTTTCCATCCCCAGTCTAGCGGTCAATTTGAAAGGGTTAACCAAATTCTCGAAGACATGCTCAGAGCTTGTGTTATCTCATTTGGAAAGAATTGGGAGAAATCTCTTCCATTTGCCGAGTTTTCTTATAACAACAGCTTCCAATCTAGTCTGAACATGGCTCCTTTTGAACTCCTCTATGGACGACGATGTCGAACACCCCTTAACTGGTCAGAAACCGGTGAAAGACAATTCTTTCGACCGGATATGATCAAGGAAGCAAAAGAGCAAGTTCACATTGTTTGTGATCAATTGAAAGTCGCTCAATCTCGTCAGAAAAGGTACTATGATCATCATCATAGGCAAGAAAGCTACAATCTGGACGAGAAGGCTTACCTTCGGGTTACTCCTATGAAGGGAACCCAACGATTCGGTATCAAAGGCAAGTTGGCCCCACGTTACATCGGACCTTTCCGCATTCTTGCTAAACGTGGAGAAGTTGCCTACCAACTTGAACTACCCCCGCATATTTCCCGAGTACATGATGTATTCCATGTGTCACAACTCAGGCGTTGCTTCAAGGACCCCATCTGCGAAGTCGACCATGAAACGCTTGTTCTCCAAGATGGCCTTTCTTATCGAGAGTACCCCGTTCGTATTCTTGATTCAGCAGAGCGTATCACTCGTCGTCAGCAGATCAGGTTTCTCAAAGTTCAATGGTCACATCACTCCGAGAAAGAAGCAACATGGGAAAGAGAAGACCGCCTCCGTACCGAGTACCCCTCCTTCCTCCAGACGACTTCTGAATCTCAGGACGAGATTCTTTTGAGTGGGGGCGAGTTGTCACAACCCCAACTTGGGTAAGTGCTAGGGTTTGATTGTGCCTTTGCATCATGCAAAAAATTCAAATGAAATTCAAAAATGGGGAAAAGAAAAGCCCTAGAGAATTTAATTCAAAAGCCAAATAAAAATTGCCTCCAAAAATTCCTCTGGTATTTTTGAAAAGTCTTATAAATATGCATGATCACATATAAAGTGAAGCGGGTCCCACTGCATGCACCAAGATTTTTCAAATATTCCAAACAGGGCTTGGAAGTTAAATTAAACTCCAATTTGAATTTAAATTCAAATTGTTTGAATTTCAAAAGTCACCAAAACTTGTGAGTGGCTAGTGGCTTGACACCTAAGCCCACATAAAAGATTTGGGGATTTTTAAAAATGCTCTGGTATTTTATTTATTAGAGCAAACAAAATTGCAAAGAAATAAAAGAAAGAGAATTAGAAAAGGGGGACACCCCTGGCCTTCGGCCCAACCAGTCTTTTCCCCCAGCCCACCTAACTTTACCCCGGCCCAGCCCACGACACACGTTGTCGTCTTCTACCCCTCGCCCCAAAGCTGCTCCGTGGCGGACGGGAGCACGCCGACGCCACGTCCCCGCCGCGAGGGCCTTCTAGGCCTCCCCTGCCTCCCTCCGCACGCCACGCAGCAGCCAGAGCGCCCCCGCGTCCTTTCCCCCTCTCCACGGTCTTCCTCCTCCCCTCCGGCGACCGATTCCTTCACCGCTCGAATCCCGCGCCGGAGCGCGCCACCGCACCCGCGCGGCCATCGTCTTCCTCTAGCTGCTCCGAGGTGTCCATAAGACTCGCAGTGCTCTTCTTCGTCGCCGTGCTAAAGCAATCGATCCAGGAGGCCCCGTAGATGACGTCGTCCTCACCAAGTCACCGCCGGCCGCCATGAAGTCCTCGTTGGGATACGTCGCCTCTAGCTCCTCCGCAGCCCCGCCGTCCTCACCATCGAGCTCAGGGTGAGCATACGCGCCGTTTCCCCCTCCGATTTCTCCTTTCCGCGCTCCCAGTCGCCATGCTCGCCAACACAGTAGCGCTGCCGCCGCGGAACTCATCGCCGGAGTGGCCTCGGGCCTCCCCTGAGCCGCCCGTGTGCACCACGCGATGCGCAAGGCCCCCTTACACGCTTAGGTGGTCGCCGCGCTCAATTTGGCGCACTGCGCCGCCGTCCCGAGCGGACTCCTCCGTGTCCAGTGGACACCGGCGTTGAGCCGCCGGCGGGTGACGTTGTCGTGGTTAGCTGAACCACTAATCAGCCCACCCAACCACTGACAGTGGCCCCCCCAGCCCCCGAATCCCCCTCTCTGTTTAATTAACAGAGGGATTAATCCCACTGTCACTGACCAGCCGACCCCACCAGTCAGCCCCCCTGACGTCACAGTGAGCTCAGCATGACGCAGTAAATCAATTTCCGAGTTAAAAGAATTCCAGAGAAGTTACAGAAATATCAGAAAATAGCTAAAACTTCATAAATTCATAGAATATTCAGATTAATTCCAAATTAAACATATAATATATGAAAAATTATCAGAAAAATGCAAGGATTAAGAATATGCAAATTTTTTTTATGTTTGAATATTTTAAAATGGGTGAACAGTAGCAAACATGCATATGGAATCATTTGAATTTGAATTTGAAGTTTGAATTTGCATTTGAAATGCAATATACTTCAATCAATATGAATATGCTACAAACCAGTACCATTAACATCATGGAAAACCTTATCATGTGTATGTGCATTTTACTTCCGAAGTTGTCCCCCCTTGTTGATGATTGCCTCCGATGACAGACGTTCCGAGAGTGTGATCACCCCGAAGAAGAAGAAGTCCGGTAAAACCCCGTGTATCGTCAGCAAGGCAAGCAAACCCCCATTGATCATGTCTATAAAATCCTACTTCCCTCTCAGTCTCGCTTATGCATGTTTAGGAGATCACCGAGACACGTTCTTTCGCTTAGTTGAAACCATTCCGATACATGACTTATCATTTTATCACCGTATTAAGAAAACCACAATCCTAGCAGATATAGGAGTTGAATGATGAGCATGTGGCCCCTGCAACTGTTACTGCTTATTGCTGCTTAGTGATACAATGAGGATGTTATGATTGTGAGTCGGGATGGAATGAACACAGTGATGCTAATGATCACGTGTTGGTGAATCCACCCTAAACAAAGGTGAACGATGAGAGGCTGTGTAGGAGTACACAATGGGTTGTCTCGTTGAACACTGTCTTAGGCCCCGAGTTCCTGCTTTGTGATCCAAGACAAAGAGTATGACCACATGTAGGGTTTATGGGAGCCCCGTTTTGTCGGGACCCGGGGTTAGCGTATGTAATTCCGGTCATAATGCAATCACATGGAGAGCCGAGAGCGGTACCCACTTGTCTAAGCAGACAAGGCCAAGCACAGATCGCTCTCGATAAGCATCGAACGTGAGGGGCATCCCATCCAGGCCGGATGATCAACTGAGATGGGTCCTCATCGTCCTCTCACAAGTCTAAATGCTTATGGGTGGTGAATCCCATACTCATAGACAAGTCGCCTCAACCATGTTATCGATTGAATCATAACCCTTACATAGACTTACTCCAGCCCGATCACTTAGTCGGGATCTCGGGTGGGCTCAATCATACAACAAGGTGTGCCACGTGACCGAGTCACGAGCAATCGCATCGCGATGCCCCCAAGCTGCGCACATCTAAGGGCCACTTGGTGTATAAAAGACCGCCGGCAAGAACACAACTAAGCTATCGAACCCCACACTAAGACATGCATGTTATAATCATACATGCAGCATACATGTCCAGTGTAAACATCAGGTAATCACAACATGAACTCTACAAACTCAGTCTTTATAACTTCTGCTAAACAGAGCAGACATAGTAGTTGTATTACAAGCAGAGATCACATGACTGTGATCCAACATTACATCAAACAACAACGGAAGCAAATTATGTCTTAGTAAAGACAAGTTTAACAAATGGCTTAAGAAGCCTGAAAGAAAATACAACGACCCTCCAGAGGGCACAGGCTGCTTCCTGGAACTATACGACATTGGTCCACGTCGAGCTCGAGGTAGAGGCCACCATCAGGGTCAGTGGTCTCGTCTCTAAAACATAGAATAAGCAAACGTGAGTACAAAGTCGTACTCAGCAAGACTTACATAGGAACTATACTACTCATGCACATGTATCAAGGCAAAGGGAGGTGGGGTTTCACTTGCAGAAGTGCCAGCTTTGACTTGGCTAATCCTGAACTACGAGTACCAGAGAGAGGTAAGAACGTATACGAGTCCAAGTAATAGTCTCCAACCAATAGTCCACTAGGGTGCCTTCCTCGACTTCCCCACGAGGAAGCACGCCATAGCACTCACACTTATCTTGGTGTGTTTTAGAAGTATCCGGTTCAAGTTATCTATGATCAAGTAAAGGTCTCCAAGTAGTCCATAACCGCGGACACGGCTATTCGAATAGTTCATTAACCATGCAGGGGTGTACTGCTACACACACGCCTCATCAGTTACCGCCTGGGGATGGACCCTTCAAGTGAGTACCGGCGAGGATGCTGCCACGACACTTCACTCACGACACCATCTCTAGTCCTAGGGAGTCGCCTATTTCAGTTGGGACCACAATCGGAATCCGGCCGATTGTTCCGATGCGGACTCAAACGTTGTGTGACCGCCATCAAGATCAACTCGATCATGATCACTTGATTCAACGTGCCCACAACCTACGCCAACCACTTACCTTGGTTCCACCTGCTTGAGATCGTTAAAGGGCGAACTACTTGCGACTCCTGGCCTGGTCCGGGGTGAGGTACTAGGCCGAGAGGGGTCAGTGAGCCCAATGTGTGGTCGTACTCTTAGTCTTGGATAACAACACAAGAACTCGGGCTTAAGGCAGTGTTCAACGAGACAACCAACTGTGTACTCCTACACAGCCTCTCATCGTTCACCTTTGTTTAGGGTAGATTCACCAACACGTTACCACCATCATTCACATGATCACTACCATTCCGACTCACATCAAAGTAGCCTCAGGTAACAACTCTAAGCATGCAATAAGCTGTAATAGTTGCAGGGGCCACATGATAACAACCAACTCCTACATCTGCTAGGATTGTGGTTTGCTTACTACTATGACAAAATGATAGGTCATGCAAAGGAATAGGTTCAACTAGCGGTAGAACGTATCATGGTAACATCCTAAACATGCATTTGCGAGAATGAGAGGGAACTGGGATTTTATAGACATGATCAAAGAGGGGGCTGCTTGCCTTGCTGACGATCACGATGTAACACTCTTCTGACGTGAGGTTGAACTCGTCTCCGAGACCAACTCTACCGAGAAGAAGCAATCACCGAAGCACTGGAAGTAAAGCACAATCAAGATAATACAATGCACATTCAATATGCAAAACATAGCATGGCAATGTGCTGATGTGACCTATGTTTGAATTGCCACATGTTAATTGAAGTTGATTTGAAAAGTGAATTCAAATTCAAACTCCAAATGTTATTTAAATTTGGTCAACTTGCATTTGCTAATGTTTGTTCATTGGAAACCAAATGGGCATGTGTGTGAAATGCTTCTGAAGTACAAGTGATGTGTGGTGCATTTCAAAGTTTGAAGTTGGAATAGCAATTGAATTGATTTTGAATTAAATCCAATTAAATCAAATAGCAAAAGCTACTGATCCCTTTTTAAGATCAACTCCAACATAGCTGAAAGTCGGAAATTTGGATAGAGGATTTTCTCCTGATCATTTTTCATATATTATATGTTAAATTTGGAGTTAAAATGAATTTTCTATGATTTTTCAAAGTTTCAGCTATTTTCTGGAATTTACTGAATTTCTTTAATTCTTTTTAAAACGTTTTTCTGTTTATTGCGTCAATAGGACGTCAGCATGACGCAAGGGGGGGGGGCTGACCAGTGGGTCCTGGCTGTCAGTGAGAGAGGGGGTTATTATCCCTCTGTTTAACTTTAACCCGGTTTAATTAAGGGGTTGGGTCCACTGTCAGTGAGAGGAGAGAGGGGATTAGAGGGGGCATTAGGCCTAATAGGCCGGCGGCTAAACGCCGGTGGCTTGGGCCACGGTGGCGCTCTCGCCAGAGTCAGATAGGGGGCACGCGGAGGGGAACGGAAGGCACGGGCGTGATGCCCGCGACGTCGCGCGTCGGCTGCGGCTACTAGGGGTTCAAGGGGGCGCTCGGGGCCACGTCTACGACGACAGGAAGCGGCGGCCGGAGCCCTTGGCCATGGCGGACTGGCACAGAGAGCACGGGGAGACGCACGGATGGGGGGGGGGGGAAAGAAGCTCGTGCTCACCTGAACTCGAAGGAGAGCTCGGGACGGCCGGGGAGAAGCTGGACGCGGCGAATTCGAGCTCGGGGTCGTCGGCGGCCGGTGGCGAAGTCGCAAGGTGAACGTCGCGTCTGCTGCGTCTCGTCCCAAATTGAAGCGGCGGCTCGAACTGGTGGTCATCGGGGATCCTCGTAGACACCTTGGCTCGCCGGAAGGAGCTCGGTGGCGGCGCTAAACCTCGTCGGTGCTCCGGCGGTTCTCAGGTGTGCGCGGAACGGGCAGAGGAGAGAGGGAGATGAACCTGCGAGGGTGGGGAAAGGAACTGGGAGCTTCCAGGCGTCGCGGTGGCACGAGGAGAAGGCAGGGGAAGGGCCTAGGTGGCCTCGCTGGCGTGCACGGCGGCAAGCTCGCCACCGAGCTGCTTGCCGCGGAGGAGGAAGACGACAACGCGTCTGGTGGGCTGGGTCGAGGCAAAAACGTAAGTGGGCCTTCGCCCATGGGCGCAAGGTAAGATTTCTTCTCTGCTTTTCTTTTTAAACTTTCTGTTATTTGTTTTGCCCATTTAAAATAATTAGCTAGGGCATTTATAAAATCCCCAAATAATTTTATAAACTCTAGGTGACTTAGTACTAGTCAACCCCAAGTTTTCGGAATTTTTGAAATTCAAATTATTTGAATCTCAATTCAAATAGGCATTTGATTTAATTTCCAAGCCACTATTTGGATTTTTGAAAAATCTATGAGCATGGGATTAATCCCAAATCACTTTTAAAATGATCAACCTCATTTTTAGGATTTTTCAACACATCCAAAAGAATTTTGGAAAAAGATTTATTTCTGGCCTTTTTATTTAAATCATTTGGGGCTTTTCTTTTCCCCATTTCCTTTTCTTTTGCAAATTTTTTTCATGATGCAAAAATGCAAGATAGGTTAAACACAAACCTAAATTGGGGTTCTGACACGTTTGGCCTCTTTACGTACCCGATCCGATCAAGGAGTCACAATAGATTTGGGCTTTCCATTTGGCATGTGCATAGAAAAAGAATGAAGAAAAGGTTGCATCATATAGATATGTGGGTGGACCTGTGAGGCAGTGAAACCATCTGGCAGAGGTGGCATCTCGGTCTCTTGCATTATCTGAGTCTGTTTCGTGGAACCGGCCGAACTCTCGAGCGGTGCCAAACTCAGGTAGTCGACTCCTGGATTAGAGAAGGTGATGTGAGGGTAGTGCCTTGGTTTCATCCACGTCCAACACCCGCTTGAAGGGTGACGAGAACGAGGCGATAAGTGATGACACGCGTGTGAAGATGTACACCCCTGCAGGGTTAATAAACTATTCGAATAGCCGTGTCCGCGGTTATGGACTACTTGGAGACCTCTACTTGATCAATAGATAACTTGAATGGATACTTATAAAATTCGCAAGATAAGCGTGAGTGCTATGGTGGGTTCCTCGTGGGGAAGTCGAGGAAGTATCCATAGTGGTGTATTGTGTGCATACTTGGTAGTGGACTCATGTACGCTTCTTACCTAAAGTCTGGTACTCGTAGTACAGGACTAGCCAAGTCAAAGCTGGCACTTCTGCATGTTAAAGCCCCACCTCCCTTTACCTTGAAACTTGAGCATGAGTAGTATAGATCTGATGTAAGTCTTGCTGAGTACGACTTTCTACTCACGTTTTCTTATTCTATGTTTTAGAGGAGAACCCGGACCCAATGGAGTCACCTTCGTGAAGCTCGACGTTGACCTTGCTAGTATAGTCCCAGACAGCAGTCTGGTCCCTCGTGGAAGGGCATGTATGTTTACAAGGCTTCTCTAAGCCCTTTGTTAAACTTGTCTGTACTCAGACCTAATTTGCTTCCGTTGTATGATGTAATGTTGATCACCGACATGTGATCTTTGTATGCTCTATGTGTAAGTCAATAAAGAAGTACTTTGTAGAGTTATGTGATGATACCTGATGTTCATACTAGACATGTGTGCTGCGTGTATGATTATAACATGCATGTCTTAGTATGGGTTTTTGAGACCTTAGTTGTGATCTGGTTGGCGGTCTTTTATACACTAAGTGGCCCTTAGATGTGCGCAGCTTGGGGCATCGCGATGCGATTGCTCGTGACTCTGTCATGTGCACACTTTGTTGTATGATCGAGCCCGCCCTAGACCCAGACTAAGTGATCGGGATGGAGTCTGTTTATGTAAGGGTTATAATTCAGTCGATAATATGGTTGAGGAGACTTGTTTATGAGTATGGGATTTCACCACCCATAATCATTTAGACTTGTGAGTGGGCGATGAGGACCGATCTCAGTTGATCATCCGGCCTGGATGGGATGCCCCTCACGTACGATGCTTTCCGAGAGTGTTATGTGCTTGTCCTTGTCTGCTTAGACAAGTGGTTACGGCTCTCGGCTCTCCATATGATTGAGTTGTGACTGGATTACATACGCATATTCCGGGTCCCGACAGACTTGGTATCAGAGCAGTACTGTCTGTAGGATTATCAAACCCTTGGTCGAAGTCGAGTCTAGCATTCTATAGTTATATAGTTACTTTGGGTATAAGGGAACAACGTAAGGCTTCTTTTTCTCCTTACCCTCATCGATTTGAGTTCTGAGTCATCCTTATCTTTTCTACGGGATGATAGGACTAGGCTCATCTATGTCTTACTAGAACATCTCGTTGATTGCTTCCTTGTAGCCGTAGGAAAGTTGTGTTCGGTCTTCTAGAGTCGTTGTGCTTCCTATTTTGAGATTATCTATGTAAGTGTTGTTGTTATGTTGTGAGAATTTTCGTTTCTCTTGCAATTACAGCCGTTATGCTGTCCGAGTCATTCCATGTTTCTTCATAATCTGATGCGTTTGCAAAATCCTTCCCTCTATTTCGGTTGTCTTTCCGTAAGATTTGTTAGGTGGTATTCCCGGCAGTTCCATAGTGTTTGATGTAGGTTTTGTTCTAGAAACCTATAGTGATTCGTTTACAGTTCTTCCTCCTAGTTTAGATGTCTTCTAGCAAGAAGAACCACACTAGCCATCATGTTGGGGTACTTTGCTACTCTGACATATCTGTTGTAGCCCCTAGTAAACATTGGTCATCCTCTAGGAAGCTATCCAAAGATCAAACCCCTTAAACGTAGTCACCCGACAGATGTGTAGAATTCATCGTAGACCTCATACCAGGCACAACCCCAAATTCCAGACGCCCATATAGAATGGCCCCACATGAGTTAGCTGAGCTAAAAACCCAACTTGATGCTTCGTTGGCAAAAGGCTTCATCCGCCCTAGCTCATCGCCATGGGGTTGCCCCGTTCTGTTCGTAACGAAGAAAGATGGAACAGAAAGGATGTGCATAGATTATCGCCTGCTAAATCTAGCGATGGTAAAGACCAAGTACCCATTGCCCAAGATCAATGATATTTATGATCAACTTGCTGGATCCTCTGTCCTCTCCAAGATGGATTTGAGATTAGGCTATCATCAAATCAAAATCCGAAATGAGGACATTCCAAAAACGGCTTTCACTACTCGTTATGGTCTTTACGAGTATACCGTCATGTCCTTCGGTTTAACCAATGCCCCTACCACATTCTCGCGCTTAATGAATTCAATCTTCATGGAGTTACTAGATAAATTTGTTGTGGTTTATCTTGATGACATTCTCATCTACTCGAAGAACGAAGAAGAGCACCCAGAACATCTTAGGTTGGTATTGATGAAACTTAGAGAGCATCGCATGTATGCTAAATTCTCCAAGTGTGAATTTTGGCTACCAGAAGTGACCTACTTAGGCCACGTGATTTCTGCAAAAGGCATTGCTGTCAATCCCGAGAGAGTTCAGGCTGTCCTTGACTAGAGTCCACCTGAATCGGTTAAACAAGTTAGGAGTTTTCTTGGCTTAGCAAGCTATTGCCGCCACTTCGTTGAGAACTTCTCCAAAGTTGCAAAGCCTCTAACTGAACTCCTCAAGAAAGATAAGAAATTCCAATGGACCCCCAAGTGCGAGGAAAGCTTTCAAGAGCTAAAAAGAAGATTGACTTCTGCACCCGTACTTGCCCCTCCAGACACCAAAAGGGATTTTGAGATCTATTGTGATGCTTCACGGCAAGGGTTAGGAAGACATGTGGTAGCTTATGCTTCACGCCAGTTGCGTCCACATGAAGAGAACTATCCTACCCATGATCTTGAACTCGCTGTCGTAGTTCATGCCCTGAAGACATGGCGACATTACCTACTTGGTAATCGTTGTGAGATCTATTCCAACCACCAAAGCCTCAAATACATATTCACCCAGCCAGATCTTAATCTCAGGCAAAGACGCTGGATAGAGTTGATAAAACATTATGACTTAGGAATTTATTACACCCCAGGCAAAGCCAATGTCATGGCTGATGCACTAAGTCATAAGTCGTATTGTAACAACCTCATGTTACAACAGTATCAACCACTTATTCATGAGGAATTTCGAAAACTCAATCTCGAGATTGTTCCTCATGGCTTTTTTCTACCTTGGTGGCGAAACCAACCCTTGAGGATAAAATTATAGCCGCCCAGAAACGTGATAGTGGTATTCGAGAGATCAAGAAGAACATTGCTAGCGGAGTTGCTAAATGTTTCTCCATAAATGATCAAGGTGTCGTTTTCTTTGGCACTCGATTGGTTGTACCACGAAAACACAATCTTAGGAGGCTAATTCTTAAGGAATCTCATGATACTCCCCTTTCGATTCATCTTGGTAGCACAAAGATGTACCAAGACCTACGCCAGAGATTTTGGTGGACTAGGATGAAGAGAGAAATTGCTAAGTTCATTGCTGAATGTGATGTTTGTCGTCGCATTAAGGCCGAACACCAAAGACCTGCTGGTACTCTTCAACCTTTGCCTATTCCAGAGTGGAAATGGGACAAATTCAGTATGGATTTCATCACTGGCTTTCCAAAAACCCAGAAAGGAAATGATGCCATCTTCGTTGTTGTTGATAGGCTTTCCAAAGTTGCTCACTTCCTTCCAGTTCGCGAGTCTATAACTGCTAGTCAGTTAGCGGACTTGTATGTCTCTAGAATTGTGTCTCTTCACGTTGTTCCTTTGGAAATCAATTCTGATCGTGGTAGCCTTTTCACCTCTAGATTTTGGGGAAGCTTTCAGAATGCTATGGGAACTCATCTCTCCTTTAGTACAGCTTTCCATCCTCAGTCTAGCGGTCAAGTTGAAAGGGTTAACCAAATTCTCGAAGACATGCTTAGAGCTTGTGTTATCTCATTCGGAAAGAAATGGGAGAAATCTCTTCCATTTGCCGAGTTTGCTTATAACAACAGCTTCCAATCTAGTCTGAACATGGCTCCTTTTGAACTCCTCTATGGACGACGATGTTGAACACCCTTTAACTGGTCAGAAACCGGTGAAAGAAAATTCTTTGGACCGGATATGATCAAGGAAGCAGAAGAGCAAGTTCACATTGTTCGTGATCAATTGAAAGTCGCTCAATCTCGTCAGAAAAGCTAGTATGATCGTCATCATAGCCAAGAAAGCTACAATCTAGACGAGAAGGCTTACCTTCGGGTTACTCCTCTGAAGGGAACCCAACGATTCGGTATCAAAGGCAAGTTGGCCCCACGTTACATCGGACCTTTCCGCATTCTTGCTAAACGTGGAGAAGTTGCCTACCAACTTGAACTACCCCCGCATCTTTCCCGAGTAGATGATGTATTCCATGTGTCACAACTCAGGCGTTGCTTCAAGGACCCCATCCGCGAAGTCGACCATGAAACGCTTGATCTCCAAGATGACCTTTCTTATCGAGAGTATCCCGTTCGTATTCTTGATTCAGCAGAGCGTATCACTCGTCGTCAGCAGATCAGGTTTCTCAAAGTTCAATGGTCACATCACTCCGAGAAAGAAGCAACATGGGAAAGAGAAGACCGCCTCCGTACCGAGTACCCCTCCTTCCTCCAGACGACTTCTGAATCTCAGGACGAGATTCTTTTGAGTGGGGGCGAGTTGTCACAACCCCAACTTGGGTAAGTGCTAGGGTTTGATTGTGCCTTTGCATCATGCAAAAAATTCAAATGAAATTCAAAAATGGGGAAAAGAAAAGCCCTAAAGAATTTAATTCAAAAGGCCAAATAAAAATTGCCTCCAAAAATTCCTCTGGTATTTTTGAAAAGTCTTATAAATATGCATGATCACATATAAAGTGAAGCGGGTCCCACTGCATGCACCAAAATTTTTCAAATATTCCAAACAGGGCTTGGAAGTTAAATTAAACTCCAATTTGAATTTAAATTCAAATTGTTTGAATTTCAAAAGTCACTAAAACTTGTGAGTGGCTAGTGGCTTGACACCTAAGCCCACATAAAAGATTTGGGGATTTTAAAAAATGCTCTGGTATTTTATTTATTAGAGCAAACAAAATAGTAGAGAAATAAAGAAAGAGAATTAGAAAAGGGGGACACCCCTGGCCTTCGGCCCAACCAGTCTTTTCCCCCCAGCCCACCTAACTTTACTCCGGCCCAGCCCACGCGCACACGTTGTCGTCTTCTACCCCTCGCCCCGAAGCTACTCCGTGGCGGACGGGAGCACGCCGACGCCACGTCCCCGCCGCGAGGGCCTTCTAGGCCTCCCCTGCCTCCCTCCGCACGCCACGAAGCAGCCAGAGCGCCCCCGCGTGCTTTCCCCCTCTCCACGGTCTTCCTCCTCCCCTCCGGCGACTGATTCCTTCACCGCCCGAAGCCCGCGTCGGAGCGCGCCACCGCACCCGCGCGGCCATCGTCTTCCTCTAGCTGCTCCGAGGTGTCCATAAGACTCGCAGTGCTCGTCTTCGTCGCCGTGCTAAAGCAATCGATACAGGAGGCCCCGTAATTGACGCCGTCCTCACCAAGTCACCGCCGGCCGCCATGAAGTCCTCGCCGGGATACGTCGCCTCTAGCTCCTCCGCAGCCCCGCCATCCTCACCATCGAGCTCAGGGTGAGCATACACGCCGTTTCCCCCTCCTATTTCTCCTTTCCGCGCTCCCATTCGCCGTGCTCGCCAACACAGTAGCGCCGCCGCCGCGGAGCTCGTCGCCGGCGTGGCCTCGGGCCTCCCCTGAGCCGCCCGTGTGCACCACACGATGCGCAAGGCCCCCCTACACGCTTAGGTGGTCGCCGCGCTCAATTTGGCGCACTGCGCCGCCGTCCCGAGCGGACTCCGCCGTGTCCAGTAGACACCGGCGTTGAGCCGCTGGCGGGTGACGTGGCCGTGGTTAGCTTAACCACTAATCAGCCCACCCAGCCACTGACAGTGGGACCCCCAGCCCCCTAACCCCCCTCTCTGTTTAATTAACATAGGGATTAATCCCACTGTCACTGACCAGCCGACCCCACCAGTCAGCCCCCCCCCTGACGCCACAGTGAGCTCAGCATGACGCAGTAAATCAATTTCTAAGTTAAAAGAATTCCAGAGAAATTACAGAAATATCAGAAAATAGCTAAAACTTCATAAATTCATAGAATATTCATATTAACTCCAAATTAAACATATAATATATGAAAAATTATCAGAAAAATGCAAGGATTAAGAATATGAAATTTGTTTTTATGTTTGACCATTTTAAAATGGGTGAATAGTAGAAAACATGCAAATGGAATCATTTGAATTTGAAATTGAAGTTCAAATGCAATATACTTCAATTAATATGAATATGCTACAAACCAGTACCATTCAAATCGTGGACAACCTTATCATGTGTATGTGCGTTTTACTTCCGAAGTTGTCCCCCCTTGTTGATGATTGCCTCCGATGACAGACGTTCCGAGACAGTGATCACCCCCGAAGAAGAAGAAGTCCGGTAAAACCCCGTGTATCATCAGGAAGGCAAGCAAACCCCCATTGATCATGTCTATAAAATCCTACTTCCCTCTTAGTCTCGCTTATGCATGTTTAGGAGATCACCGAGACACGTTCTTTCACTTAGTTGAAACCATTCCGATGCATGACCTATCATTTTGTCACCGTATTAAGCAAACGACAATCCTAGCAGATATAGGAGTTGAATGATGAGCATGTGGCCCCTGCAACTGTTACTGCTTATTGCTGCTTAGTGATACAATGAGGATGTTATGATTGTGAGTCGGGATGGAATGAACACAGTGATGCTGATGATAACGTGTTGGTGAATCCACCCTAAACAAAGGTGAATGATGAGAGGTTGTGTAGGAGTACACAGTGGGTTGTCTCGTTGAACACTGCCCTAGGCCTCGAGTTCCTGTTTTGTGATCCAAGACAAAGAGTATGACCACATGTAGGGTTTATGGGAGCCCCGTTTGGCCTCTTTACGTACCCGATCCGATCCAGGAGTCACAATAGATTCGGGCTATCCATTTGGCATGTGCATAGAAAAAGAATGAAGAAAAGGTTGCATCATATAGATATGTGGGTGGACCTGTGAGGCAGTGAAACCATCTGGCAGAGGTGGCGTCTTGGTCCCTTGCATTATCTGAGTCCGTTTCGTGGAACCGGCCGGACTCTCGAGCGGTGCCAAACTCAGGTAGTCGACTCCTGGATTAGAGAAGGTGATGTGAGGGTAGTGCCTTGGTTTCATCCACGTCCGACACCCGCTTGAAGGGTGACGAGAACGAGGCGATAAGTGATGACACACGTGTGAAGATGTACACCCCTGCAGGGTTAATAAACCATTCGAATAGCCGTGTCCGCGGTTATAGACTACTTGGAGACCTCTACTTGATCAATAGATAACTTGAATGGATACTTATAAAATTCGCAAGATAAGCGTGAGTGCTATGGTGGGCTTCCTCGTGGGGAAGTCGAGGAAGTATCCATAGTGGTGTATTGTGTGGATACTTGGTAGTGGACTCGTGTACGCTTCTTACCTCAAGTCTGGTACTCGTAGTACAGGACTAGCGAAGTCAAAGCTGGCACTTCTGCATGTTAAAACCCCACCTCCCTTTACCTTGAAACTTGAGCATGAGTAGTATAGATCTGATGTAAGTCTTGCTGAGTACGACTTTGTACTCACGTTTGCTTATTCTATGTGTTAGATGAGAACCCGGACCCAATGGAGTCACCTTCGTGAAGCTCGACGTTGACCTTGGTAGTATAGTCCCAAACAGCAGTCTGGTCCCTCGTGGAAGGGCATGTATGTTTACAAGGCTTCTCTAAGCCCTTTGTTAAACTTTTTTGTACTCAGACCTAATTTGCTTCCTTTGTATGATGTAATGTTGATCACAGACATGTGATCTTTGTATGCTCTATGTGTAAGTCAATAAAGAAGTACTTTGTAGAGTTATGTGATGATATCTGCTGTTCATACTAGACATGTGTGCTGCGTGTATGATTATAACATGCATGTCTTAGTATGGGTTTTCGAGACCTTAGTTGTGATCTGGCTGGCGGTCTTTTATACACCAAGTGGCCCTTAGATGTGCGCAGCTTGGGGCATCGCGATACGATTTCTCGTGACTCTGTCACGTGCACACTTTGTTGTATGATCGAGCCCGCCCTAGACCCCGACTAAGTGGTCGGAATGGAGTCTGTTTATGTAAGGGTTATAATTCAGTCGATAATATGGTTGAGGCGACTTGTCTATGAGTATGGTATTTCACCACCCATAATCATTTAGACTTGTGAGCGGGCGATGAGGACCCATCTCAGTTGATCATCCGGCCTGGATGGGATGCCCCTCACGTACGATGCTTTCCGAGAGTGTTCTGTGTTTGGCCTTGTCTGCTTAGACAAGTGGGTAGGGCTCTCGGCTCTCCATATGATTGAGTTTTGACTGGAATTACATACGCATATTCCGGGTCCCGACAGCCGATCCCATGGCGTCTGTCGTTGACCTCACCGACCCCATTTGAGAGCAGGGGCCGCCTATCGCCCTACTTTTTTTGTTCCCTGCGTAGATCGCGCCGCCTGTGGCGTGCGAACGCCGAACCGTGGCATGTTGATTGCCGAACCTTGCAATTTTTTGAAAGCGGGAAGACAGGTTTTTGAATTTATGCGATTCCGCCGTTTTGCGCGGGGGCGACCTTGGGGCCGCGGCTGGATAGTCGTTCGCCCCCAAGGCGGTTTTAGCGCTGGCGGACCCCCAAGCGGCGCTGAAATAGCGTCGAAACAGGCCCTGGGGGGCCGAACGGCTGGAGATGCTCTAAGAGCATTGGGCATGGGGGCATGGAGGAACGCCTAAACTAGTTTTCCCTCTACAACTAGGGTCCACCATTTGTTTCGAAACTTTCCCTATGCCTCACATGCCTATTTTTCATAGGTGCTCCTTTCTCTTCCTTTGGATTAGCAAAACTCAAGGAGACAATAACGATAGACATCTTCATGACTTTTGTTTCAGCTGCTGCTTCCTGTTTCGGCTTTTTCTTTAGTTTAACATATTTTGTTCATATTGCTCTGTTCCTTTCACCAGTTTTTTGGAAATCTCATATTTGACTGGATTATTTATATATGGGCGACGCTAGGCGTCATCCGGCTGAATTTAGACTTTTTTAAACCGCCTCGAGAGCCATTAGATCTCTCTTACGGCGACGGCTAGAGTGACTTTACAGCGACCCTCTCTCCCTTTCGCATGATGCTCCAATCCAACGCAGCACCGGCGACCCGAGGTGCTCCATCGCATCGGCGGTGCCCTTCGACGGCCGTTTCCCAATGAGTTTCGCTGCAGCGCCACCGTCGCTGGGCGGTGCTCCATCGCAGCACCGGCTGCCGCCGCCGAAGCTTCATTGCAGGTGCGACACCGGCGTGGCGGAGCTCCATTGCAGCTGCGACGCTAGCGCGCGGTGCTCCAACGCAGCACATGCGGCCCGATGTAGCTCCGGCCGCCGGGAGCCGTCGCTGGGCGGTGCTCCAGCGCAGCACCAGCTGCCGCCGCCGAAGCTTCATTGCAGCTGCGACGCTAGCGCACGGTGCTCCAACGCAGCACATGCGTCCCGACGCAGCTCCGACCGCCGCGAGCCTTCGCTGGGCGGTGCTCCATCGCAACACCGTCTGCCGCCGACGAAGCTTCATTGCAGCTGCAACACCGACGCGGCGGAGCTCCATTGCAGCTGCGACGCTAGCGCGCGGTGCTCCAACGCAGCACATGCGGCCTGACGCAGCTCCGGCCGCCGCGAAATCGGCACGCGGTTATGCTTCCTTGCAGCGTCGTCGCCCACTCCATTGAAGCGGGCGCAGGCAGCAGCTCTCAAAGTACAGTGCGGCCGCTTGCTTCATTGCAGCATGTGGAGGTGACCGGCAGCCGAAGAGCAGCGCACGTAGCAGGGGAAGTGACCGGCGCTTCCGATTTGCTGCATGGTCGGCAGGTAGCCGGCGTCCGCCATGGAGTCCCTCATCTCGTATCTGACATTAGATGGCGAAAGGGGGAAAAGGAACGAAGAAGAACGGTGAGGAACGAGGTGGATAAGGATGTTGACCAAGCACACACTCTGCGGAGGACGGGGCTTGCCTGCTCCGCGAGAATGCTCGCATCCGTGCTCCCTGGTACGTGCCACCCATCCAACGATCCCTTGTTGCTTCCTTCCTATTCCCTTAAAAACATAATTAAACAAAATCGGCTGACCCTGTCTCTTAATTAAACCAACCACTCTAGACTTTCTCTAGCCCCCGTAATTAACACAACAAAACAGATATTTGGAGGGAAATTAGTAAGTCTTGCGGGCCAAAACCATTGGCGGTAAACTTTTTCTTACACAGTTACCCCCCAAACAAACTAAATCATACAACTTATTTATCAGTTATATCTACGAACACAGATCCAACAAAGGGGATACGAGGAACTTGATGGCTTCTTCAGCAATTCTTGCCGGGACCAATGAGGAATCAGATCCCTTAAATGTAAGCAATCTCGTTTCGTTGTGTTCCTTCCTTTCTCTGATCCAATTGTCTCCTTCCAGTCCTGCAATGCACAGATCTACGACTTTCAGATTTTTCTGATTGTTGTCACTAGTAACACATAGTAAACTACAACTAGATAACAGAACCAATTGCTCATTTACAACACAGATAGGTTTTCTTCTCCTTTTCCTTGTATTTGAACCAATTGCTAAAGTGAGTACTTATTTAAACAGGGGGGCGAAGAAACTACAGCTAGCAATGCAACAGAGCAGATTGAAAAAAGGGTGCCAAAGCTTGGCATGCAGTTTTTATTTGAAGAAGAAGCTTATTCCTTCTATAAAAAGTATGATTATTCCTTGGGTTTTAGCATCCGAAGAGGCAATCAACATAAAGTAAAAAATTGCAGCACAATACAATAACGGACATTCACATGTTCTCGTCAAGGTATGGAATAGTTGTAACTTGTTCTTGTCATATGAATTTTTAGATGGGACTAAGAAAATTACTTCAACTAATAGGAGTTCGTGCTGAAGATAAAAGAGAGGAGAAATATAGTTATAGTAGACCCGAGACACGATGTGGTTGTGATGCACGTATGAAGATAAGTCTTACAAATGGGATTTATTATGTATATGAATTTAAAGAAGCCTATAACCATAGTCTTGCTACTGGAAACATGTCGCAATACTTAAGATCACACAAGAAAGTAACTGAAGCTCAACTAGCCAATGCTGAGGTCGCGAAGTCAGTGGGCATTTCAAATAAAGCAACTATTGATCTAATGACAAAAGAAGCATGTGGACCTATTGGTAGCTTAGAGAAAGCAAAATCAAAGAGGAAAAGGAAAGAAGATAATCCTGTAGCACTACAACCTCATGGCACCTCAACGGTATAAATAAATTCAAACTTGATATGATATAAAAACTGAAGTTATACAAGATTAATCTCACCATTTTTATAGGGTCATTTGGAGGTTTATACAAATCAAATGCCTGCATATATACCACACTACAACTCAATCCTAAATCCAGTGGCGATGTATGGACAAGACCAAATATTGTCGGCTGAATTGCAACACTACAATAGATTAATGGTATAAGCTACGTGCACTCAGATTTTACTTTTATCATTTTATAGCTTCATGGACACTGACCTTTGCTACTACTACTCACAGGGTCATTTGGGAGTTCCGACAAATCAAGTGTATGCCTATTCAGAACAATGCAACTCAGTTCCGGATGCCTCACTATTGTCGTCTGTTGGTAGGATGAGAGGGCACCCAGCTCTAAATGCCTCACTGCAGTTGTCCATTGGTACGATGATAGCACACCCAGCCTCAAATGCCTCGCTGCAACCATCCGTTGGTACAATGACAGGACACTCAACCCCGAATGTCGTACTACAACCACCCAATGATATGATGATACGACACCCAGCCTCAAATGCCTCACTGCAGCCATCTGTTGGTATAATGACAGGGAAAAATCAAGTCTTCTTCCAACAACAGAAGCCAACTTCATCTGCCATCGTTCTTCAGACTTGTGTTTTTCTTTGCTACTTTACTAGAAACTTGTAATATATTACTGGATTTATGGGGATTTCGTGCATATCAATCCAATGCACAACTTAATTAAGTGAGAGCAATCCATACTTGCTGTCCAAAAGCAGATTTCAGAGTTTTGCTATTTCAGTAATCTCATTGTTGTCATTGGTAATATGAGACCCCATACCATAAAATGATTTGACCATAAAACCTGCTGATTGATAAAAGGTGACATTTCCAGTTAATAATTTAGTTAGGATGTAGTACTATTAGCAGGGTCATGTTGTCTCCTAGTTTAGTCACATCCTTGTGAGTTTAAAAGGATGTCTAAGTAAATTAGTTGAGATTGGAAGGGTGGAGCTCAAATGCACAGCTAAATCAAGTCAGCCCAAAAGCAAGGTTATTGTCCAAAAGCATAGAATGCTTGCATCTGACCAACCGGCCACAAGAACAGAAGTAGCATTTGGTTGAAAAATTGAAAGAACAACAGGCATCTACTGGAGTAATTAGACAACGTACCTTCTACCATGGCAAGTCTTGGCAGCAGTGTTATTTTCCATGTTGAACGAAGCTCAGTAGCTGGGACGCAACGAACACGGCAAACAGGGCCACGAAGGTGACCGTCGAGGAGGGACGGCGCACATGTCGCCGACGGCGGCCGCGCTGAGAGACAAAATCGGCGTCCTCAGGAACGACACGCGGATCGCCTGCAAGCGCCGCGCCGAGGTAACGACGCCGTCTCCGTCGAGACGTCTCCCGTCGTGGAGAAGCTACTGCTTTGGCTGTGGGAAAGTGAGTGGATAAGAAAGGGGACGAAACCAGCGGCTGGTCTTTTCCTGTGTTTGATTAAGAGATGGGGGCGGCCGGTTTTGTTTAATTATGTTTTTTAAGGGAATAGGAAGGAAGCAACGAGGGGTCGTTGGATGGGTGGCGCGTACCAGGGAGCACGGATGGGAGCATTCTCGCGGAGCAGGCAAGGCCAGCGGATGGGATGGGTGGCCACGTGATCGAGCCGGGGAGAGCATGTGCTGGGCCACGGGACGCGTGGCACGCGATCGAGGCGGCTTAAGATGGATTGGAATCAGTCGGTCTAAACAGGGCATTTCCCTTTATATATATGTATAGCCTAGGTTTTCTTTTGTGTCATGTTGATGTATCTATAATACAATAATAAATCATCCCCATTATTTTTTCTATCTCAATATGCAAGCATGCCACCTCATCAAAGGCCCACCATAATATGCATAATACTATAATAGATCATCTCCACTATCTTTTCTATCTCAACATGCAAGCATGCCACCTCATCAAAGGCCCACCATAATATGCATGAGAACAAGTTATTCATTATTAGTTGATTTCATACACACATCCATTTAATGACACATGCAACCTCCCTCAACATGCATGGAATTTTTTTCTATTATATTACATCACTTTTAACATGCATACATGTCACATCATCAAAGACTCACCACACTATGCATGAGAACAAGTTCTTCGTTATTAGTTGATCTCATGCATACCAATATAATGACACATGCGACCTCACTCAACATGCATGGATTTTAAAATTCAAAAAAAAACATGCATGTATTTTTTTTCATTATATTACATTACTTATATTTAATAAATATTTTTAATTGCACAATAATAAAATACAAACGTAAAATATATTTTTATACTTTAGTTTATGTACTATTAATTCAACTATTCATGTTTCATGCAATCAATCATTCAAAATATATTGCAACTGATTCCCGCAGCAACGCGCGGGGTATCATCTAGTTTGTGAAAAAAGACATGTACATTGCTTGGCCTCAAGAGTTACTCTGCTACTCATATTTTACATTCTTAAGAAGTTTATCCCCACTACCACCTATTCTTTCACCATCCACACTATCCACATCAGCTTTATGCCACGTCATTAATTTTCCGCCAAGTCATGCATTTTGTTTGCAAAGTAAAACATGCAACCTTCCACCTCAGCTTCCTTGACTCCATTCTTTTATTTCAGACATTATATCCTTCACGCAACAGATATAAAACAAATGGATGATTCTTCATATCCCCATTATCTCTCCACTGTCTGATCTGGTCCGATGGTTCTTCACATCCCCACTATCTCTATCCTGATGGTTCTTTATTATATCACCACTGACTCCATGTAATAAACCTGAGAGGAACAAAGAAGCCGTTAAGAAACTATTTTACCTTTAAATACCTCATTAGACCACAAGGTTGCATATCCTTCTGACCTCTCTCTTGAGGTCAGTTTCTCCATTGACGGCTGTATATGATGGTGACGGAGAGACGAGTGAGAGATCGAGGCGCTGCAGCATGTCATCCACCATACCGGCCCAGTCGGATGGCCGAACGGGAAGGCGCCCCTGCCACTGTTGAGGATGTTGGAGAGCGCGTGCGGTGAGACCACGAAGCGCTCGATCGGCCACTTGGTGTGTCTTCGACCGAAGCATCATGCAAGATGCAACACAACAGGTTGCTCCTGCATAACTCCCTCATCTTTGTTGTCTTTCCATCAGATATTTCTAATGATTTTTATCCCTACACAAGCAGATCGCCCAGCTATGGCACCGCTGCTAAGACACTTAGTTGGCCTTTGCATGCACGTTGAATCTACTCTGGCAGGGTATGCTGATTTCTTTGTGGTCCTAATACATATTCAGTTGTGGGGAGAAAGAGCCATTGCCGACTCTTAAATTGTTGATTCCTTTGCACTATTTTCAGCACAAATGTCACAAAAGGAATTTTGTAACCTGGATGCTAGGATACACGATACATGGTACTATATAGAATTTGAGTGGAGTCACGAGGCAAAGAAAGATGAAAGCCATGAATTCATTCAAGTGCGCGGACAAGCAATTTTTGTTTAATAAGTTTGGTCACAAACTGTTTTAAGAGTTATATTATGTGCACCATTTTCTTTATTTTTTCATTTTCTTCTTTCTTACTTCATTTTCTTATTTATAACTGTAGTTCTCCTTTATACTCTTTGTCACACTAGCATCCATTGTCTAGTATAACTAGATACACATGCCAAATTGCCATCAAACTGGGTCATATGATTTCTGACCAATAACTTGACCTATGACGATTTCATGGAATTTAACCAATGCATATAGTTCCAATCCATCGACTTTGGCACGAAGTCGCTGCGTTGCTATCACGGAAACGGGAATCACAAATTGTAATTCTAGAAGAGGAAGAGCTGAAGAAGGGCACTCACAGCACAGATTCGACCCGCCCCCTTCTCCGTCCGTGGAGAACACAGGTGGCGCCGCCTTGGCCCATCACCCGCGGATCCCACTTTCACACACTCACCCGCCGCCGCGAAATCGCCGCCGTCCTCCGCACACTCGCCCCGACGCCGTGGCGACTGCTCCTTTGCGCGGAGTGGGCGAGCGAGGAATGGCTGGCCCGGAGGAGGACTCCAGGTCGCCGCTGGCGCCGAGTCCGTGATGACGGACGGCGAGCGACGAGCGCCGGGATGCGGTCAACCAGTAGAAAGAACGGCAAAATTCACATTTTTGACCAACTATTTCACAATCTGAATTTAGTTGCAAACTACTCCCTCCGTTCCGATTTAAGTGTCGCATGGGAGGAAAAATTTGAATAGATATTAAACTTTACACCCGAGTCCCTCACTTTCCAAAATTCTAGCAAATCACTCTGTCGTGCTCCTCTGCTTCCGCCCAGCTCCTCCGCCGGGCCGTGCTCCAGCGAGTTCCTCCGCCAGGCCGATCTCCCCGCCCCCTCCTTTGCCCCAGGATGAGCTCCTCCGCCTGGCCGTGCTCCACCGAGCTCCTCTGCCAGGCCCACTCCCCGCCCCTCTGCCCCAGGCCGAGATCCTCCGCCAGGCCATGCTCCTGCGAGCTCCTCCGGCAAGCCGATCTTCCCGCCCCTCCTCTTCCCTTTGCCGAGCTCCTCCGCTAGACCATGCTCCAGCAATCTCCCCCGCCCCTCCTCTGCCCCTGCGCGAGCTCGTCCACCAGGGCATGCTCTGCCCAGGACGAGTTCCTCCGCCTGAGGATGAGCTCCAGCGATCTCTGCCCCATGGTGAGCTCCTCCAGTGAGCCGCCAAGTGACGCTCGCTCCTCCAGGAAGCTCCAGCCCATGGATCTTTAGCGCACCAGACATGAACAAGCTGTGCTCCACCTTTGCACATCCTTCTGGACAGGTTCATGCAGGTAAAAAACAGATAATGAGTACTCATTGAATGAAACATTGATTGTAAATTTCAGAGCAAGCACAAGCACATTGATAAATTTCAGAGCAAGCACATTTATAAATTTTAGGGCAAGCACATTCATAAATTTCAGAAACGTACACATTGACTGTAAATTTGATCAAAACATGTACACATGCTGCACATTGACTGTAAATTTCAAGACATGGGTAATTTAACAAGAGGAAGAAGTATTTTTAAGGAACTACTCCAAATAAATGCTGGTCTCTGAAACCAAATAAATGCTGCACTATTTGGAAGAAGTATTTTGAAGGAACTACTTCAAATAAATGTTGGTATCTGACAAGTATGCATTTCCAAATAAAGGAGAGGCAGACAACATTTAACTTGAAAGGTGAAGTAATCAGGGCATGCTGCTGCTGAAGGGTTCATGTAGTGTACACACACATAGTACAGCTCCTAAAATTTAACTTGAGTAAACTTGAGTAAATTGGAGCTAAACTTGAGTAGTACAGCTGAACTATGTGTGTATATAAATTCCAGTTTGAAAAATTAACAATGCAGATTGATCTGAATCCCATTTTGACAAATTCCAGCCTCAAATCCCTATTTGAGGAGTACAAGCAATATCTTAAACATGTACAGGCAATATCTTGGACAATATCTTGAACATGTATAGGAAATATCTTGTACATGTACAGGCAATATCTTGGACATGTACAACCTCAAATCCAGTCTAAACTGAAAATAGATCACCTTAATTAAACTAAACTAAACTAAATTGAATATGCAAACTAAATAGAACACCTTAAAAATTCAGTTTCAAAAAATATGTTCAATTAAACTAAGTAGCAATTGTGGCAATTAAATTGGAATTTGAAAATGAAAAGAGGGCTTTTCCATTTTTGTAAAGCAATTGTGGCAATACAATTTTCAGTCAGCTTATTGTTCAACTTGTTGTCTAGACAATAGGCCCAACTTGGCAAATTTTCTGTCAACTTGGTCACAAACAACTCTGTGAGGAAACTATCTAAGTGTACTGTACTACTGAAACAAATTTTCACAAATGAAAAGAGGAACGCTGGCGGCGCCGGGCATGGATTAGGAGCACCTCCTCGCCTTGTTTGACCGGATCCGACGGGTACGGGCTTGCAGCCACCGCATCCGTCTTCGTCGACGCCGGATCCGACGATTCGTCGCCGGATTGTACTGAAAGCTTCAACCTTTTTGGTCTGAGCTGAGCACGGAGAACTTGGAGTAGGGCGTGTTGGCGAGAGGTGGAAGATGAGAAGAGCAAGAGGGGGAGACGGCGAGGGCGAGAGCGGCGAGCCGGAGCGACATCGGGGGAGCCAGTGGGGAGAGCGAGAGAGTGAGCGACTGCGGCGGATTGTGTGGAGAGAGAGACAGATGAGCGCGGGTTGAATCCAGTTTTTCTGAGGGGGTTTTCAATAAAAAATAAGCCACGACATTAAATCGGAATGGAGGGAGTATTTCACAAAACTAACCTTTTTTTAGCGCCCAACATAAAGATGCTAAGCATATGCATATAAATAGTAGGTAAAGCATTATCAAACCAACACCAAATTGACAATGCAATATAGCTACCGCTAGCTTACATGATGAACATGAGTCCATACATTATGCTTACGCTCAAAAGATCCATGGATCGAGATATAACAAGGATGCAAGAGAGCTACTTCAGGTTACAGACTTAGTGGAAACCAGGAATCAGGGCAAACTGTTATTATCATGCTCCCTAATCAGTAGCAAAAGTGATATTTAAACTACAACAACATGACGATACAATACATGAACATGGAGTATACATGATGCTCAGCAATTCATATATAACACTTGTGTTCAAAAGACCCATATAAAATTATATAACAAGCATGCAAGACAGGTAAAATATACTCTAGACTTACCAGATTTTCAGTGATGTTGGCAGAAACAACAAGTAGTCACTTTGAGACCTCAATATCTTCATGTACAGGAAAGATAACATGACATAGCAGTGCATAGCATGATAGTAGACATGTCAAGGAGCAATGTATTCCATTGGGATGAAAACATAAGAGGCATGGATCAAAAGATACAAAGCTAGCAAGATGCAACTATATGCGACTAAGGAAAACAGAGTAACAAGTATATTACTTTCAAAAAACACATGAGCAAGCTACATCAAGATATCATGACAAACAAGTACATGATATTAAAATACACATGTTGATGAGCAATCTATGTGAAGAAAACATATGCAAAAGATACATGGATGTGATGGCATCATAAAGCAAACATTGCACAAAATAACAGTTTTAGCAGTAAACATAAAGTAGCAGTGTTCAACATGCATTTCCATCATCCAAACGAGCTCAAACAAATAAACTTCCTAAATAAATATTGTAGAGCACATCACATAGAGAAATTTTCCTTACCATCAGGCGCTAAGCCTATATGTGTAGCTCTTTGTCATTAGGCGCTAGACGACCAGGGTGGGGCCCGGTTGGGGTCTAGCGTCGCCACGGTGGCAGGACCTTAGCGCCTTGCTCATGGGCGCTAGATGCATATGATTAGCGCCTTTGTGTTGGGCGCTACAAAAAAGGGTTAGTTTTGTGAAATAGTTTGCAACTAAGTTTAGATTGCGAAATAGTTTCGCAAAAAGGTCAAAAATGTGTTTTTTGCCTAGAAAGAACATGCTTGCAAGTGCGGATGAAACCTGTGTTTTGAAAGTATCCAGCCTAACCAGACCCGCGCGGGGAGAAATCGGTATGTTTGGTTCCTTGGGCTGAATCCAAATCTACACTCGCACGGAACTTAAAAGCACCCCAGTGCTAGGCCCGCTAGCAACGCAAGAAATGGCAATTTCCACGGAGCCAGGCTCGGGTGAGGCAGTGGAGGGGAACATAGCATCTACGTTCGTGCGAGCGGGAGATGGCCCGAGCTCCCGCGTCGGCGAAAATTCGGCAGGGTGAATTCGGGTTACCTCATCCCGATTCAGTCGCCCCCTATATATCCTCCCTTCACCTCACCGTTGATTGTCTCGCCCCCCCCATCTTCTTTCTTTCGAGCTTTCCCGCTGAGGCACATCGACATCGACGAGAAGGTAAGCGACGATCTCCCTTCTTTGATTGGTAGTATACGGCGACGGAGACGATGATCCTCTTCTTCCACCTCTTTTCGCGAGCTGCAGCCATGGCATCGGTGAGTTCATTCATCACTCTCTTCTTTGTATCATTGTAGGAAGATCTGATGTGCTAGGGTTTTATTGAACATAAGCACGGATCTGTGAAGTAGTGGTAGTGATAGTGCTAGTGCTAGTGGTGAACACAATGGATGTGGTGTAGGGTTTTGAAAGCTCAAGAATGATCAGAGAGGGAGGAGGTGAATGATCACTTCTAAAAATTCTACAGAACTTAGAAGGAAAACATGCAAACAACGAAGGACTAAGAGAACCTCGAAGGAATTGAAGTAACGAAGGACATGTCTAAGTCGATAGGAATGTGGACGAGGGGAAACATCGAAGGCAAACAAGCAATAGAGTAAATACTGAAAGTAAATACGAGTAGAAGAACGAGCCTGACACAGCGATGTTTGGTGAACCATTTCACGCTCTGCAAAGCGCTACATCTGATTGGAGGGACTGGTGATTTAACACCTGGAGAAAAACTCTCTCCGTCCTATTCTCCACTGCAACAAACTCCTCGGGTTTGTCCAGTTCTTACTCGGGGTAGATGATTCAGGACATCTCCAAAACCTTTACAGACTTCCTTCAGCAGTGAGAATTACTCTTCGACTGCTTGACAGGCGACGCCTAACCGTCTCGGAGACTTGCAGATCTCCAAGATATAAAGATCGGCTAATATCAACCTAAGTCTAAGTGAATAGCTCAACTCAGTTTTTGGGACTTGGGTTTGGTTTTCTCTCGAAATCTTTCTCGGGAAGCTCACAGCTCTTTTGTCTCAGAATATTCAGTGGAGCAACCAACCACAAATGGCGGGTGGGTGCGGGGTATTTATAGGTGGCGATCCCGATGGTGAAATGACTGAAGTGACCCGATGCAACCGCTTGACGTGTGTCCACAACGTTCGGATTTTCAATCACTGCGCAACTTTTTTTGCGGAGCAAATAAGCTGACTTACCGAACGAGTTATCTCTCGAAGGCACAAAGTGCGATGATGATACGTCCAAAATGCATCACTATTTTATATCGTAATTCATCCTTATTCATTGGTATATTTCACATTACGATGATGTTCTTATGTTGTTTTGGCTTATTTTACACAGTTTGCAACTTTCTGGTGCCGAAGCAGCAGACGCAGGATTCAGCGGTAAAAAGTGGATGCTGATTTGCTGAAGAAGAATACCTCCAAATTACCTGAAAATCGACGGAGGGTATTTTCCAGAAGGTTAACGACGACACGCCGAAGAGGAGCCAGAGGGGGGCCACATGAGCCCCAGGCGGCCACCTGGCGCGGCCCCACCCCTGGCCGCGCCGGGACGGCGCCTGGAGCCCTGGGCCACTCCCGGCTCCTCCTCTGGACTATATACTCCTCGTTACGCGAAAACCTAAAAAAGAGAAGCTTTCACGGAGTTCCGCCGCCGCTCTGTGGCGGAAACCTACAGAGAAGAAAAGGGCTCTCTGGCGGGAAGATTCCCGGAAGGGGAGATCGTCGCCATCGTCATCACCATCGTCACGGGCATCAACGAGATCATCATCAACATCATCCCCAACATCAGCACCATCTCCACCACCATCCAATCTCACCTCACAAGTTTATCTTGTGTTGTAATCCGTACTATCTATCCTCTCTACTCTATCGATGTTGATTACTACTTTGTGGTGAATGCTATTGAGTTTTGTTGGAGAAATATCATTATGTCCAGATTGTTTATCATATATTTATCACCTCTATCATGATCTCTTTTATGTCTTGTGAGTAGTTACTTTAGTTCTTGAGGACATGGGAGAAGTCTAGTTGTTAGTAGTCATATGATGTTGAAGTAATTTGTGTTGTTTGATATTTAAGTTGTGTTGTTATTTTCCTAGTGGTGTTGTGTGAGTCGAACACTCAACACTTCGCCTTATTAAGGACCTAGGGGGATACATTGTGTATAAAGAATGCTTATGGTGGGTTGCCGGAGTGAAAGAAACCTGAACCCCAGTTTGCACACTTTTTTAACAAGGGAATATTGGATCCTTGATCTTATTTATGTGGTTAGGCTTTGCCTTAATTTCTATCTTGTATTTGCGGATTCTTGCAAGATGTTTAATCATAAGAGGGCACTTATCTTAGTCTAGAAGTTGTGCTAGCATAGATCCACCCACTCAACATTTATCAGTACAAAACTTGTTATCGATACAGAGTATGGCGAAAGCACGTGACTACCTCTCCATGTGTCCTCAAGAATGCTTTAGTCTTTATAAGTTCAGTTGTCAGGCTTATCCTTTTCTCAAAAGTATTGGGCCACTTGCTGCTCTTCAGTGCTATTTAATTTGCTTGCTTTTATCTTATTGTTGCTTATATCGAAAACCCCTAAAAAGTTATCTTTCAGTGCTTGCAGTTATTCCTTGTCCAAAATCACCTATCAATACCTTTCGCTCCTCGTTGGGTTCGACACTCTTACTTATCAAAAACGCTGCAATAGATCCCTTTACGTTGAGGGTCATCAAGTAACGTTTTCTGGCGCCGTTGCAAGGGAGCATAGCGTTATTGGTAAGTGAAGCTGGTAAGGAATCTTTTATATTGATATTTTTATATTGTTGTTGCTGCTCTTTGTCCGTATGGACAACCTAGCTATTGGATCGTTGGTTATGGGGAAACACCCCACATCTATGGTGGTTGTTCCTCCCCCTACTAAAATTGTGCCTTATAAAATACCAACTGGTATTATCGATTGTGTTTTGGATAATCGTTATGCAGGAGACAGACATCCCAGTGAACACTTGTTATATTTATCACAACTATGTTCACTATTTAAGCTTGCAGGTGTATCAATGGAGTTTGTCATGAAGAAATTGTTCTCTGTATCGCTTACAGATAAAGCTTCATATTGGTATAAGCTTCTCGATAACTCTCATTTACTTGATTGGCAAGAGCTTATGTCTCTCTTTTATACCAAGTTTTATCCTCTTCATGAAATTCATCGAGACAGGAATTATATCTATAACTTTAGGTCTCGTGACGGAGAAAGCATCGCTCAAGCTTGGGGGAGATTGAAATCCCTAATGCTCAAATGTCCTATTCATGAGCTCCCCAAGAAAACTATACTTACAAACTTTTATGCTAGACTTTCTCGTTAGGATAAGGAGATGTTGGATGCCTCCTCTAGTGGGGTATTTCAGACGAAAAGCGTTGAAGAAAGATGGGATCTCCTTGAAAGGATCCAGAAGAATACCAAAGATTGGGAAATAGATAAAGGTATTGAACCCACTATAAATTATGAGCATGATTATATAGAGAGCTATGTGAAATCTGATTATTTTAATACCTTTTGCTCTAAGATTGGTCTTGATTCCCATTTGATGATTGATTTCTGTAAGTACTTGCCTCTCATATTGACTCTTCTAATAAGAAGAAGGATCAACATCATAAACCCTTCCAAGAATCACCTATTGATATTCATGTTGCTGACCCTATTATGCCTGCAGTTATATATGAAAAGCCACCTTTTCCCGTAAGAATAAGGGAGAACTCTTTCATGACAGTCATAATGAATAAGAGTGAGAGAAGAATTGATGAGCCTGAGGACCGGATTAAGGTCGATCCTCGAGTTGCATTGGTTAAGGATCTTATTACTAATGATGCTTTAGATCCCAATATAAATTTTTGTGTTGTTTCCACTAACCTTGTCACAGCCAAGAATAAAGGCCCAATTTCAGGTACTCCAGTAGTATCTGTTAAAATAGGAGATCACAATTATTATGGGCTATGCGATTTTGGATCGAGTGCTAGTTCTATCTCATACTCACTTTATCAAGAGATCATGGGTGAAATTTCACCTTGTGAACTTGAAGAAGTTGATGTTACTATTAATCTTGCAAACAGAGCAACTATCTCTCCTATCGGAATTGTGAGAGACGTTGAAGTTTTATGCGGAAAGGTAAAATATCCTACCGACTTTCTAGTACTTGGTTCAGTAAGGGATAATTTTTGTCCTATTATTTTCGGTAGAACTTTTCTTAGAACTTGTGGAGCTATAATAGATTGCAAGAAAGGTAAAGTTTCTGTTGAATTCAATGGTGAGCCATATGAATTTAACTTTTCTAAGTTCTCTAAGCAGCCTCGTTGTACTGATTTGTCTAGTAATGATAAGATTATTGAAGATATTGCTTCCATTGCTATTCCTCCGAATGATCCTTTGCAGCAATATATGGAAGACCACGAGAATGATTTGCATATGTAGGAGAGGAATGAGCTGGACGAAATATTCTTAAGACAACCTGCTATCCTAATGCACAACCTTCCAGTTGAGCCTTTGGGAATTTTATCGAAACCAAAAGAAGATCCAGTGTTTGATCTTAAACCTCTTCCTGATTCGCTCAAATATGCTTATTTAGATGAAAAGAAAGTATATCCTGTTATTATCAATTCTAAACTTTCAGGGTATGAAGAAGAGCGACTATTGGAAGTACTTCGCAAACATCGAGGTGCAATTGGCTATACCCTTGATGACCTTAAGGGGATTAGTCTGTCTATTTGTCAACATACCATCAACCTTGAGCTTGATGCTAAACTAGTTTTTGATCATCAACGATGGTTGAATCCGAAAATGATGGATGTTGTAAGGACTGAGATTCTCAAGCTGCTAGCCGCAGGTATCATCTACCCTATAGCTGATAGTAAGTGGGTAAGCCCGGTTCATTGTGTTCCAAAGAAAGGAAGAACAACTGTGGTTCCTAATGATAAGAATGAACTAATACCTCAGAGAATTATTATTGGATATAGAACGTGTATTGACTACAGGAAGCTGAACAAGGCAACCATGAAGGACTACTACCCATTGCCGTTCATCGACGAAATGCTTGAAAGAGATGTGCGGAGACAAGTTTGGTGCTTAACTGGGAGAAGTGCCACTTTATGGTCAGCGAGGGAATTGTTCTTGGCCAAGATCGAAGCAATTGAAAGGATACCCTGCCCAAGGGACATCAAAGGTATTCGTAGTTTTCTCGGTCATGCTGGTTTCTATAGAAGATTTATTAAAGACTTTTCTAAGACTTTGAGACCCCTCACTAATCTTATCTAGAAGGACGTTCCTTTTGTTTTTGATGAAGATTGTAAGGAAGCCTTCAAAGTTCTTAAGAAAGCTTTAATAACTGCTCCTACAGTACAACCACCTGATTGGAATTTACCTTTTGAAATTATGTGTGATGCTAGTGATTTTGCTGTTGGAGCTGTTTTAGGGCAGAGGGTTGATAAGAAGTTGAATGTTATATATTATGCTAGCAAAACCCTTGATAGTGCTCAAAAGAATTATGCTACTACTGAGAAGGAATTCTTAGCAGTAGTTTTTTCTTGTGATAAGTTTAGGCAGTATATTGTTGATTCTAAGATTATTGTTCATACTGACTATGCTGCCATTAAGTATCTTATGGAGAAGAAGGATGCCAAACCAAGGCTCATCCGATGGGTACTCCTTCTTCAATAATTTGATTTACAGATTGTCGATAGGAAAGGAGCAGACAATCCGGGGCGGATAATCTTTCAAGGATGGAAGATCTTTCCGCATGATCCCATTCCAGTCAACGACAGTTTTCTAGACGAACAGCTAGATGTTGTAAAAGTACAATATCTCTCCGATCCTTGGTTTACAGATTATGCTAACTTTATCGTTGCAAAGTTTTTGCCTCCAGGTTTAACATTTCAGCAAAGGAAGAAGTTCTTTCATGATTTGAGGCATTACTTTTGGGATGACCCACATATTTTCAAAGAAGGTCCAGATGGGATCGTGAGAACACGAGCAGAAAGACATTCTTAAACAATGTCACGACAGTCCATATGGAGGACATCATGTTGGTGAGAGGACCGCACATAAAGTTCTTCAATCAGGTTTTTATTGGCCTACTCTCTTTAAGGATGCTAGAAATTACGTTTTATCCTGTGATAAGTGTCAGAGAGTTGGTAATATTAGTAGAAGGAATGAGATGCTATGAATTACTCTCTAGTGATTGAGCCTTTTGATTGCTTGGTTTTTTATTTTATGGGTCCTTTTCCTTCCTCGCACAAGTACACTCACATTTAGTTGCTGTGGATTATGTAACCAAGTGGGTAGAGGTGTAAGAGCAAGTTTTGCCCCCGAAGGTTTTGGACATTGTTGGACAAAGCAGAAGTGGAACTAATATTGTTTTCGAGTATAAACAGATGCTTAGGTTCCGAAAGAATGGAGTTTTCTAGTGGAAGGTCGAGGGACAACTCACTGCAGCAAAGCTGCAGTTATCTACCGAAACCTTTGAAGGAAGACGACCCCTAAAAATGTAGTCGAAGAAGAAGGTCTGTCGGGACCCGGGGTTAGCGTATGCAAGTACAGTTAAGACATAGTCATATGGAGAGCCGAGAACCGCATCCACTTGTCTAAGCAGACAAGGCCAAGCACTGAACATTCTCGGAAAGCATCGTACGTGAGGGGCATCCCATCCAGGCCGGATGATCAACTGTGATGGGTCCTCATCGTCCGCACACAAGTCTAATGATATGGGTGGTGAACTCCCATATTCAAAGACAAGTCACCTCAACCATACTATCGACTATCTCAAAACTCTTACATAGACTTACTCCAGCCCGATCACTTAGTCGGGGTCTAGGGCGGGCTCGAGCATACCACAAAGTGTGCACGAGACGGAGTCTCGAGCAATCGCGTCGCGATGCCCCAAGCTGCGCACATCTAAGGTCCACTTGGTGTATGAAAGACCGCCAGCCAGAACACAACTAAGGTCTCGAAAACCCATACAAAGACATGCATGTTATAACCATACACGCAGCACACATGCCTTGTATGAACAGTAGGTACCATTGCAATTCTCTACAAAGTGTACATTTTATTTATAACTTTTATAGAGTACACACAGAGATCACATACATGTGATCCAACATTACAACATAAAGCGGGAGCAAATAATGTCTGAGTACAGACAAGTTTAACAAATTGGCTTAAGAAGCCTTATTCAAACATAAAGCCCTCCACGAGGGAACCAGTCTGCTGACTGGGACTAGACTAGTTAACTTCAGTCGTCCAGCTCGATGAAGAAGCCACCTTCGGGGTCAGTGGCTTCATCTAAAACATAGATTAAGAAAACGTGAGTACAAAGTCGTACTCAGCAAGACTTACATAGGAGCTATACTACTCATGCACATGTATCAAGGCAAAGGGAGGTGGGGTTCACTTGCAGAAATGCCAGCTTTGACTTGGCTAGTCCTGAACTACGAATACCAGACTTGAGGTAAGAAGCGTACACGAGTCCACTACTTTCACCAACCAATTACACCACTATGGTGCCTTCCTCGACTTCCCCACGAGAAAGCACGCCATAGCACTCACACTTATCTTGGTGTATTTTAGAAGTATCCGGTTCAAGTTATCTAATAATCAAGCTAAGCTTTCCAAGTAGTCCATAACCGCGGACGCGGCTATTCGAATAGTTTTGTTAACCTTGCAAGGGTGTACCGCTACACACACATGACCATCATTTACCGCCTTTGATCTCGACACCATTCAAGGGGTGCCAGCGAGGATGCTCACCACAACTGTTACCTCATAGCCTATCTAGTCCAAGAAAGCCGCCTACTTGGGTTGGCTACCACAATCGTGAACCCGGACGGTTTACCGAAGTGGACCCAAGCGATGTGTGCGTGGTGCATAAGCCGGTCTCGGTTGAGCCGTTCTCTCAATTAGCATCCAGGCCACAAGCCTACCAGAACTCCGAACTACTGCGACATCTGGACATCGAAAGGGATGAGTTAATAAGTTGAGAGGGGTCAGTGAGCCCAATGTGTGGTTGTACTCTTCATCTTGGATCACCACACAAGAACTCGGACTTAGGCGGTGTTCAACGAGACAACCCACCGTGTACTCCTACACAGCCTCTCATCGTTCACCTTGTATTAGGGTCGATTCACCAACACTTTTCTACCATCATCAACATGATCGTTCCCATCCCGACTCACATCACAGTAACAACATGGTATCATACTAAGCATGCAATAAGCAGTAACATTGCAGGGGCCACATGATATCATTCAACTCCTACATTTGCTAGGATTGTGGTTTGCTTACTACTGTGACAAAAGATAGGTCATGCAAAGGAATGGGTTCATCTATGCGGTAGAATCGTAACATGGTGATCATCCTATACAATGCATAAGCGAGACATGAGAGGGAAGTGGGATTTTATCGACATGATCAATGGGGTTTTGCTTGCCTTGGTGACGAGGTTCGGGTTCTGGATCTTCAGCGAAGGGGGTGACCTCTTGCTCCGGTTCCACCTCTACTCGACAAAAAAAGCACGAAGTAGCAATCAATATGAATGCAATGCTCAAGTACATGATTGAATGTTAATGCTTGAAGTACAAGTTTTGATGTGTGAGGCAATTCCATTTAAGTGGAATATATTGCATTTAAAATGCAAATTCAAACTCCACATTTGAATTCAACATTAGCCAAGTTATATGTGATATAGTTTGATCATTTTGAATTACCTTCAAATGTGTATGATATGCCTCTGATGTGTAAGTGAAATGTAGCATGTTTCCATGGTTCAAGTTGCAAAAATATTTGAATTGAATTTGATTTAATTCCATTTAAATCAAATAGCAAATGCTACTGATCACATTTTAAATTCAACTCAAACAGAGTTGAAAGTTGCATATTTGGAAAGATAATTTTCTCCTGATCATTTTTCATATATTATTTGTCCAATTTGGAGTTAATATGAATTTTCTATGAATTTCCAAAGTTTGGGGTATTTTCTGGAATTTCTGGAATTATTTTTAATTCAAAAATCTCTGGAAAAACCTTTATTGCGTCAGCATGACGCAGTGCTGATGTCACCAGGGGGCCTGATCAGTGGGTCCGGGCTGTCAGCCTCAGGGGGGTTAATCCCCTGTTTAAATTTAACCCGAGGGGTTAATTAGGACAGGGCCCCACCTATCAGTGAGTGCTTAGGGTTAGGATTAGGGTTGGGTTAGCTCTAATGGAGGAGCTCGCCGGAGGGGGCCGCCGGAGTTTCGCCGGAGTTGCAAAACGGGCTTGGTTTGGGGTTTGGCTGGCACGGTTGTGTAGCTGGGGCTCGTCCTCATCGGCTAGGGCTAGATGGGGCTCGCCGGGAGGCCTCTGGCCACGGCAACTTCAACAACGGCAGCGGCCGGAGCACGGTGCTCGCCGGGAAAGGGCTCCAGGGCACGGGAAGCCAGGGGAAGGACGCCGTTGCGTAGCTTGTGCTCCCGCGCGTCCTGTAGACCCATTGGGGGGGTCACTGGCGTGCTCCAGAGCTCGGAGGCGACGACAATGGCGACGGCTGGGCTCGGCCAACGACGAAAATGCGAGGGAGAGCACGAGGGGAGCCATGAGAGGGGGCAATCGAGGAAGGAGGCTCACCCAAACGCGACGGTGAGCTCGACGGGGTTGGGGAAGAGCTGGAGGAGGCTGAATTTGCTGCCGACGTCGCGGCGGCCGGCGGTGAGAACGACGAAGGGGACGGCGTCTAGGGTGCGGCTGAGCTCGAATTGGCGCTGCAGGTCGAAGGAGTCGTCTCCGGGGAGTCTTCTGGATAGCACGGCGGCACGGGGGAGGCACGGTGGCCACGGTGACGCAGGACGGCGGCGAGTCGGGGGTCCTCGGCTGGTGCTGGAACTCGCGAGAGAGAAAGAGGGAAAGAACCAGGGAAGGGGGAAGGAGTGCTGCGGGGCTCTGGCGTCTCCGTGGCACGCGTAGGAGGAGGGGGAGGCCCTGGAAGCCGCGAGGCGTCGCGGTGGCACCGCGGCCACGTCCTGCCTCCACCGAGCAGCTTGGCTCGGCGGGGAAGAAGACGACAACGGCTCGGGGGTGGGCTGGGCCGTCCAGGGGAGTTGGGCCTCGCCTAGTGCGAGAGGTAAGCTTTTCTGATTTCTGTTTAAACTTTCCTTTCTGTTTTTCTGTAATTTGTTCTGTTTAGCTAAAATAAATAGCTAAACATTTTATTAAATGCTGAAAACTTTTATGTGGCCTCATAAAAATATAAACTAGCCACTCATGAATTTCAACATTTTTAAAATTCAAATGATTTGAATTTTAAATCAAAAAGGGGTATTTCTTTAATTCCAAGGTACTGTTTGAATATTTGAAAAATCTATGAGCATGGGGTGGGTCCCATATCACTTGATATGTGATCACACTCATTTATAAGACTTTTCAAAACTCTAACATGAATTTTTGGAAAATATTTTTATCTGGCCTTTTGAATTAATTCATTTGGGGGGTGTTCCTTCTCCCATTTGGATTTTGAATTTGATTTCCAAGATTTCTTTTTGAAATTTTGACATGATGCAAAGGTACTAGCTAACCCTAGCACATACCTAACAGAGGGATCTGACAGAGACTTAGGTCGTGATTAGTCGATCTTTTTATCTTGGAGAACTGCAAGTCTCCTAGACGGTTAGGCGTCGCCTGTCAAGCAGTCGAAGAGTAATTGTCGCTGTTGAAGGAAGTTTGTAAAGGTCTCGGAGATGTCCTGAATCATCTACCACGAGTGAAAACTGGACAAGCTCGAGGAGTTTGTTGCAGTGGAGAATAGGACGGAGAGAGTTTTGCTCCAGGTGTTCAATCACCAGTCCCTCCAACCAGACGTAGTACTTTTCAGAGTGTGAACTGGTTTACGAAACATCGTCGTGTCAGGCTCGTTTTCCTTCTCGCATTTACATTAAGTATTTACTCGTTGCCTGTTTGTCTTCGATGTTTTCCTTCGCTCCCTATCCTTTCGAGCCATGCAAGTCTTTCGATATTGTATTTCCTTCGAGATGCCTTTAGTCCTTTGAAGTTCACATGAATTCCTTCTAAGTTCCTTAGAATTTTTAGAAGTGATCATTCACCCCCTCCCCCTCTGATCATTCTTGAGCTTTCAATTGGTATCAGAGCTAGGCACTCCCTACGCTCTGCGTATTTTGGTCTAACAACCTGGAGTGTTGTCAAGAATGTTGTTTGCAGCTGTTCGCTCGGGGGAACCGATTCCTATTTACAATGGGAAGGATTATTCTTATTGGAAGGAAAAAATGAAGATGAACATCATGGCCATCAACTCTGCCGCTTGGGAAGTTGTCAAGAATGGTGTAACTGTCAAAGATAAAAATGCTATCACTCTTGAAGAGGCTAAGAAGATGGTACTCGATGCTGAAGTCTGGGTTTTCATTACAAATCATCTGATTCCAGAGAAATATCATGAGGTCAAGAATATTTCTTCGGCCAAAGTTGTCTGGGACTATCTGGAGAAGATTGGTGAAGGTGTCTCTACTCAGAAAGATGCTCGTATCGACACCCTCCGAAGCAAGTTCTATCGGTTCAAGAGGCACGAGGGAGAAAAAGTTAACTCCATATACAGCAGACTCACTGCGTTGTCAAATGAACTGATTTCCCTCGGTGCCGAAGACATTACCAATCGGATTATTGCAAGAACTTTGCTCCGTTCCCTTGATGATTCCTTCGATCACATTGTGCTGATGATTAAGGAAAGGACTGATTTCAAGGATCTAGTTTCCGTTGATATTCTTGAGAGACTCAACACTTTTGAGATGGAAGAAGATGAAAAACGAGATGTTAATGGGACTCGAAGGAAATCTCATGCACTTAAGGCCAGAGCTTCACATCACTCCACTTCTGAAGCCAGTTCTGAATCTGGTGGTGCCACTGATGACGCCGAGAATATTGGAAAAGATCTGGCATTGATAATGAGAAGATTCAACCGCTTACAGAGAAGGAACTCCTCTTCACCGAAGAAAAACTACTCTTCAAGACATTAGATCAATTCATCACAGCATCGATCATCATCCATAAACTCATCAGCGAAAGATAACTGTTGCTACAAGTGCAAGAAGCCAGGTCACTTCATTGCCGATTGTCCTCTGGGGGAAATTGAACATAGATCAAAGCATTCTCACAGCAACTCTTCGAGCAAGTCACACAGATCGAGCAAATACTATGAGTCAAAGAGATATGATTCAAAGTCCAGAAAAGACAAGAAAGATGGTTCTGATGATGACAAGAAGAAGAAGTACCATAAGCATCGAGAGAGTTCTTCCTCGAAATCACATTCCTCTCGACGCAAGAATTCTCACCGTGTGAAAGCCTATTTGGGTAAAGAAATGAACTCTGAAGATGAAGCATCCGGTTCTGAAGCTGAATCAAACTCAAGATCTGGTTCTGGTTCTGGTTCTTAATCTGATGGTGTTGCTTTTCTAGCATTTTCTTCGAACAAGACTTCAAGTTCATTCTTCACCAACCAAAGCAGTGAAGATGAATCTCCAGCTTACAGCTTCATGGCCAAGGCTAAGGTATCCTCGTCTAAGAATTCCTACGATACTTCTGATGGATCTGCCTATGAAAGTAACTCTAGGATAAGCTATGCTAAACTTGCCAAAATTTCTTCTATCCAACAAGATGAACTAGATTCTCTAAGTGAAACTATTCAAAAACCTGAGACCTTGTTGATCGATGAGATTGATAAAGGTCAAACTTTGACGAATGAGCATGCTGCTCTGAAAGAAAAGTATGATGAACTTTCCTCTCGGCATGATCTTCTCTCAGTGGACTACGAGAAGCTAACCTATGAATTCCTTCAAAGGAAAATGGCTCTCGAGAAACTGAGGGAGGCTAATGAAGAGTTGGAAAGTGTCAATCTCACGCTCATGGCTCAACAAGGCTCAGAAGCTAAAAATGAATCTACTTCACCTTTCTTAACCTGTTTGGAACGAAGTAAAATTGAATCTATTTATGAGAAATCGAAAGGAAAGCAACCTATTGTTATTGATGATGCTAACCCCTCGAACGAGGAAACCATTACCGAGGAACTCCTCAAGTTGATAAATTTATTTGAAACAAGCATGGTCAAAAGTGTGCAGGTACACCAGTACCTATGTGATATCCTACGGAAGGCTCTCCTTTATAGGAATCCGCGAAACAAAGGAGTTGGTTTCGTAAGGAAACTCAATCCTGATGGCACCTACTGGGAACCCGAGCAGTATCCTAAAATTGTCTGGGTTCTTGCGAAGGAAAAGCCCATTGATATTGCTAACTTTTCAGGTTTCAGTTGCAAAATTGATAAGGCTATTGTTGATGAATCAGTTGATTCTAACTACAAGCTTATCAAAGATCACGGAGGAAAGGTGTCGGCTGAATTCATTGGTACTCCTCCGAAGAATGGTTTCTATAAGCGACAGATTTGGGTTCGCAAATCTCTCGTAGAAAAACTGCCCCCTAACCATTCTATGCAGGGAAAATCCTCGGTACCACCGAATCACTACTATTCTCTCGGGGATAGATATGAACTCTCGGGGATAGAAATGTTTATCGCCATCGTGAAAATAATACCAAAATTGCTTTTACCCATAAATACTCTAACCCCTCGTCGAGGAATTATATTTATGGTGTGCTTGGTGGTCCCGATCGACAATATAATCCTGTTCGCTATAATATCACTGCCTCATCTAGCACTTCCATGCCTTCTAAGTCACCTGCTCGTTTGTGGGTGGTTAAGAAGAACTAATTCTTCTGCAGGGCTATGTCTCCGGTGGATCCGAATGGGTCATGGATAGTGGATGTACAAATCATATGACCGAAGACAAAGATTTGTTCACCGAAGACAAAATTACTAAATCTTCACAGAGATATATTACCTTCGGTGACAACAAGAAAGGAAAAGTACTTGGTTTGGGTAAGGTCGCTATATCGAAAGATAAGCATATTGATAAGGTTATGCTTGTTCAATCACTAGGATATAATCTTATGTCTATATCAAAACTTTGTGATATGGGTATGCTTGTACTGTTTTCTGCTTCTCGTTGTGTTGTCTTTTCACAGGAAGATTATTCCTTCGTGTTCGAAGGATATCGCAAAGGTGATCTTTATATCGTTGATTGTTCTTTGGGACCTGCAGTGTCCACATGTTTAATGGACAAAGCCACTTCCGGTTGGTTATGGCACCGAAGACTTGGTCATGCAGGAATGAAAAATCTTCAAACTCTTATCTCGAAGAAGAACATCGTTGGAATTGATAATGTGAAATTCGATAAAGATCGTCTATGCAGTGCCTGTGAAGCGGGAAAGATTGTCAAGAAACATCATTCAGAAAATACTATAATGACTAGTACTCGTCCTCTTGAATTGCTTCATATGGATTTATTCGGTCCTCAAAATTATGCTAGCCTTGGAGAAACAAGTATGGTCTGGTTATTATTGATGATTTCTCTCGATATACTTGGGTTTTCTTTCTAGATGACAAAAGAAAGGTTGTTGAAATTTTCAAAACATTTGCAAAGAGAGCTCAGACTGAATATGAATTATATCTCAAGCATATCAGAAGTGATAATGGTACAGAATTCAAAAACACTCATATCGAAGAATTTCTTGATGAATATGGCTTCACTCATGAATTCTCGGCTGCTTATACACTGCAAAAGAATGGTGTGGTCGAGAGAAAGAATCGAACACTTATTGAAATGACCAGAACAATGCTTGCTGAATACAAGACTCCTATCAGGTTCTGGGCCGAAGCAATTAATATTGCATGTCATATCATCAACAAGGTTTATCTGCACAAATTTCTGAAGAAAACTTCACATGAGCTTATCACTGGCAAAAAGCCAAATGTTTCATATCTCAGGGTTTTTGGTGCTCCATGTTATATCAGAGATATGAACCACAGCTCCAAATTTTCTCCAAAGGCACACGAAGGTTTTCTCCTAGGTTATGGTTCGAATTCTCACACTTACAGAGTTTACAACTCTCATCTTGGCAAAGTTGTAGAAACTGTAAATGTTCGATTTGATGAAACTAACGGCTCTCAAAAGGAGCGATTACCTCTTAACCTGGATGAAGTTCTTAGGTACATGGCTATTGGAGATATTCGGCCTGTCGAAGGAAATGCACGTCAAGCCAACAGGGATGATGATGGTCCAATGTTCCCACACATATCCCGGGGCGCTGGAGATCAACATCCTAAAGCAAATGATGTACATGTCGAAGGAGAACGCATAAACGAAGAAAATGTCCAACCCGAAGGAGAATCTGAACCCGAAGGAAATGATCTCGAAGGACAAGCTGATCCTGAAGGTCAAGTTGATCCCGAAGAACAACCGGATCCGCAAGATGATGAAGGAGTTTTACCTCGTGTTTGAAGAAGAGTGGACGTCGACTCAATACTCGAAGAGATCCGTTTACCAGGTCATCCCACCACTCGTTCTCGTACTCGATTAGCTAACTTCTGTGGAATTTTTTTGTTTGTATCCATGCTAGAACCATCAAAATTCAATGAAGCAATGAAGGACTCAGACTGGATGACTGCAATGCTGAACTTAATCAGTTCGAGAGAAATAAAGTCTGGTCCCTTGTCAATAGACCTGATCCCAAGAAGCATAATATCAATTGTACGAAGTGGATTTTTCGCAACAGGCAAGATGAAGATGGCATTTGGTAAGGAATAAAGCTCGAGTGGTTGCACAAGGTTACACCCAAATCGAAGGTATTGATTTCGGTGAGACTTATGCTCCATTTGCTCGACTTGAATCCATTCGAGTCATGCTTGCTTTTTCCAATTACAATGGTATATTGCTATATCAAATGGATGTCAAAAGTGCATTTCTTAACGGTGAAGTCGAAGAAGAAGTATGTTATGCAGCCACCAGGTATTGAAGACCCGAAGAAGCCTGATAAGGTGTACAGGTTGCACAAGGCCCTATATGGGTTAAAGCAAGCACCTCGTGCTTGGTATGAAACTCTGAAGGATTTTATTCTGAAGAAGGGCTTCAAACAAGGAACAACTGATCCGACTCTTTTTACTCGTGCATACAAAAATGATATTTTTGTGTGTCAAATTTATGTCGATGATATTATATTTGGCTGTACTAACCCTGATATTAGCGAAGAATTTGCTCGTATGATGTCGAAGAAATATGAAATGTCTATGATGGGTGAATTGAAGTTTTTTCTCGGGCTTCAAATCCGTCAACAGAAGAATGGGACTTTCATCTCTCAAGAGAAGTATCTCAGAGATTGCCTGAAGAAGTTTGATCTTGTTAGTTGTAAAACTATCAAGACTCCAATGCCTACGAATGTTCATCTAGATGCAGATGAGAAGGGCAAACCTTTCGATCAGAAGAAATATCGCTCGATGATCGGTTCGCTTCTTTACCTTAGTGCATCTAGACCTGACATTATGCTATCAGTTTGTATGTGTGCTTGTTTTCTGGCAAACCCGAAAGAATCTCATCATATTGCTGTCAAGCGAATTCTTTGATATCTGGCTCATACACCAACTTTGGGACTATGGTATCCCAAGGGTGCCCAGTTTGATCTCGTTGGATATTCTGATTCTGACTGGGCTGGTGATTAAGTCGACAGGAAATCTACCTCAGGCACATGTCATTTTCTCGGTTGATCTCTTGTCTGTTGGGATTCAAAGAAACAGAATTGTGTATCTATTTCTACGGCTGAAGCCGAGTATATTGCTGCCGGTTCATGCTGCACTCAGATTCTGTGGCTCAAGAAAATGCTGAAATATTATGGTATTCTTGTGAAGAAAATTCCATTGCTATGTGATAACGAGAGTGCTATTAAAATTGCCCATAATCTTGTGCAACACTCTCGAACGAAGCATATTGATATTCGTCATCATTTTCTTCGAGATCACGTTCAGCGAGAAGATATTGTTATCAGCCATGTTCGCACCGTAGATCAATTGGCTAATATCTTTACGAAGCCCTTGGATGAGAAGAGGTTTTGTGCACTAAGGTGTGAGTTGAACATCTTGGACTCACGCAATGTGCAGTAAGATCATAACTGTCGATACTATGTATTATACGTTTTCGTTCTATGTTGTTTACTTACGTTGATTTTCTATCGTGTTTCTTTTTCGTTTGTTTTTGTTCGTTTGGTGTTGTCCTATACACTTATCACTCCGAGTTCTATCACTATTTCTCCCTCGGATTGATTAAGCATCGGACCCTGTTTTCCCTCTATTCTATCCCTACCCCATCTTTTCTTTTCTCTCGTGAACATGTATATTTGTACTCGATTAAGATTTCCTTCGAATGTCATTAATTTCGAAGGAAAATCTATCGAACGTTTATGTACTTTTATACTCGATGTTCGATGAGTTTGGTCTCCGACGTGGAGCAACTTTCTTTCGGTTCGTTGGGATTTTCCCGCGATTACCGCCACAAAATCCGTCCGTTGAATGCGGAGAGACGCGGAATCTACGCCGTTGGATCAGATCTGGCAGTTATGTCAGACCCCTCCCTTATAAATACTGATCCACCCCACCGGCACAGCCCACGCAATTCCCTCGACTTCATCTCTCCGCTCCCGAAGTTCTCTCTCGCGCGCCGTCGTGCTGCTCGTCGCCGTCGACTCCCTCTCCGCTTTGCTGCCGGAAGGAAGTCGCCGGAGACCTTCCCGTCGACGAGAAACTTCATCCGCGCCACCGGAGCCGCCAAACATCACCAAGTTAGGGTATGTGAGGCACTGGATGCGATTTCAATCTCATCTGTTCATCGTGTTCCAGATTTGTTCTTGATTTTTTCTTATTTTTCTAGGTCTGTTTGATCCGTTTGGATCGTTGACTCTTGGGAAATCTGTTTCTAGTGTTTTCAGTCGATTCCCAATCTGATCTAGGTAAGAAATCCCTCGGATTCTCTCACTTAGGCAAATTCCTCAGAAGCGTATCGATAGATTTACACTTGTGCACTTATTTCATTCAAGTTCTTCGTTAGATTTACACCCGATGAAAATCTAGCCTAGCACTTCCTTGAAAAACTTGCTTCAAGATAAGTTTCTCGATATGTTTACTGCGTTCCAAATGTTTTTCCTCGAAAACAACTGGTACTTGTTCACAACTTTCCATATTCCCTCGTACCTATCTTTTTCGCAGGAAAATTTCCAGGAACGAAGGAAATGTCAGAGCACCCAAGCGAGTGGGAGGACGTTCAAGAATCACTAACAACTCTGAAGGTTTATCTGAGGAATTGATCATCGAGAAGAAATTGAGAACGCCTGAAGGCTCAGAAGATGAATGCACGAGAGAAAACCGTCTGCAAGAAATTCGAAGGCTTCAAGCGCTTCATTGGTATGAGTACAAGTCTATTATTCCTCGCTGGGAGAGGCTGTTTGCATTGAAAAATCCTTGGTCCGATGTCAAAGCATTAAGGCCCAAGTGGAAAAAAGATAATCGACCACCTCCTCCAGATGATGCTCATCCATCCTCTCTCAAAACACCTGTTGATTTTCAAGAGTTGGTTGATGCTCGGGAAGCACGAGCGCAAAAACGCAAGGAAGCTAAAGCACGAAAGGAGGCTGCTGCTGCTGAGGGTGCCGAGGAAATTGTCCCAAGCGCCAATCCGAAGGCTGGCAAGAAATATGCCAAGCGAAAGAAAAAAGTAGTGATTGTATCTCCACCAGAGGCAAGCTCCGAAGAAGAAGCCAATTCTGATGATCAAGACCCTGGCACTGAGGGTGATGTCGAGGACATTCCTCTTAAGAAAAATCCGAGCAGTAAAGGCATTAGGATCCAGGAGCCAGCTGCCCAGGCTCCTCGAGCAACAATTGACATGACCAATTTGGTCACTGATCCGCCCATTTCCTCTGCTCCTCCAATACAAGTTCACAGGAAAAAACCTTCGGCCAGGTCGAAGGGAAAACAAGCTCAAGTGGCTGAGGATGATGAAACGCTTATCCAGCGACAAGAAAGGCTGGCCAAGCAAAAAGAACAGATAAAGACTTGATAAATTCCAAGCTTATAAACTTCCACAGTCAGCCCGAGCATAAAAAGGCCAAGGTTGCTGAACAGTTAGGCATACTGCACCTAGTTAGTGAAAAGTATTGACGCCAGATTGCAGAAGGCACTATTCCTAGTGCCCCGAAGGAAAAGTCGTGGCCCCTAGCGCCACCGAGAAAGTGGTGACTCCCACAGTCACGAAGGAAAAGGATGCAGCCGCAAGTGCTGCGAAGAAAAATGCTGAGGCCCCTAGTGCCTCGAAGGATAAGGTTGCGGCCCCTAGTGGCGTAACAAAACCCATAGCTGCTGCCAAGGCCACCAAGGAGGCCGAGAAGAAAGCCAAATAGGCTAGGCAGAAGACTCAGGCTGATCCAGTTCCTCGAGATGCTCCATCTCCTGCACCTGCCCCTGTTGCACCAGTTGTTTCCGGCCCTCGTGCCGATGAAGAAAGCTCCAACGAAGGAGATTCTGCTGCAAATTCTCTTTGGGATGCTGCTCAAAATTCTCATATCCTCTGGAAGATGGCTACCACACCGAGCAAAGTCACTGTCGAGGATGATGTCCCACCTGAGATCCAAGAACAAGTTTCTCGATACATGATCCGCTGGGAAGGATATCTCACCCAGGATCGCAAGGACAAAGATCAAGAGAAGTTTTACTCCAGGCAGCCTCAAGAAGAAACCGAGGACCTTGAGTCCCGCAAGTTTTTCAAATCCAAAATTGCAACCCTTGAAGCATCCAGAAGGGCACAGAAGGAAAACATAACCGCTGTGAATGAAAAGGTTCGACAAGTTGTATCTGCAATGTGCAAAGTGCACAATGATGCCCTGTCCAAGAGACAATCTCAAAAGAGAAAGTCTGCTGCCCCAAACTCTGCGCGTGGGACGCCAGAGATCGAGATAAATGCCAAGAAGCCCAAGTCAATCGAGGTCGTTGCTGCATCAGCACAACAGGAAACTGCACCAACCCTCGCCAAAAAACCCACTCCTCCTCGTAAGAAAACTCCACCCCTCGCCAAACCACTCCACCTCCTCGCCAAGCCACTCCTCCACCCCGACAACAAACACCACCTCCACGCCAACCATCGCCACCAAAAGCTTCGTCGCCACCACCAAACCCACCATCACCACCTCATGTTATTCCATCGACCACCCCAGCCATCGAGACCCAATCTCAAGTTGTGACCGAGCAACCTGCTCCGGTCGAGCAAGAACGCCAAGTCTCAATTCCCTCTGCTCAGAAGGATTATTCCTCTGCCCAGACCCTGCATGAAGGAGAAGATGCAGAAGTTGATATCACCACTGTGTCCTCCCGACAAGATGCTGCCAAAGGAGAAAGTTCTGGCGATGTTAGTTCGAGTGAAAGTTCTTCCTCCTCCTCATCAAATTATTCGAACGAAGAAATGGTTGAGGAATTCGCACAACTTGATGAAGATATGGAGGCCATGGAGACTGAGGAGGCCGCTCAAAATGCCCCTGCCGACGAAGGAGTTGCCGTCGAAGCACAGGACGAGGAAAATGCTCCTGCAGCCATCCCAGCTCAGGACATTGTCAATGTTCCATCTTATATTCCTCGCCCTGCTGAGCCAGTATACCAAATGCCAGAAAATGCTGCTAAACTTTTCCAGTCGATGAGCTGCTACATTCTGCTCATCCGAGAGAAATGCTGCCCTTGTTCCGCTCTGATGTTCCTCGAGGAGGCCCCATCTTCAAAAGGCGTGAACACAAGCCATTTTTCTTCGGGACCAATCCGTACGAGAAGCCCAGAAGTGCATATTCTCTTCGGTTTTGGACTCAAGAGCAAGCCATCTACTACACCCGTGTGCTGTACAACAAGGCGAGAGTTTTCCAACATCAATACCTCGATATGCCTTCGGTGTACGCGACTTCATGTTTCGAAAATGTTGCCGAGACTATTGATGGTCTGCATGCTCATAGGATGTTTTCTCTCGATTGTGGCTATAATCCCGAGCTCATCAAGAAATTTTATGCAACTTTGTATGTCACTGGTGATCCCGAGAACTCGAAGACGTGGAAATTTGATTACATGATCCAAGGCCAAGTATTTCATATGACTGTAGACCAACTTCTGGCCATCATCAACTTACCTCGGTTCGAAATATTACCACACAAGATTCATGACTTACCTGCTCCAACTCCTGCTGAATTTTCTACGCTCATGAATCCAGATGTCGTAGAGATCACTACCCTGATGAGCCCAAGCCGACGCATTTGGTGTTTGAAGCAAAGGCATGGTTCTATATTCTTTAGAAGACCTTGATGCCAATGCTCGATGTAGACGATGATTTTCCCATTCCCCACGATGTGCAACTTACTCTGTTGAAGTTAGTCCACGACCATCCCTTCGATTTTGAAGACTACTTCATCAGGACTTTGGTGTCTTCTGCTGATGATCACAATTCCCACAAGCCATATGCACCTTGGCTAATGGGTATCTGCAATTACTCTCAGGACGTGCCATTCCCCATGTCAATATTCCCGAAGATTTTCACTCCACCAGTTAGGGAAGTATTGCAGATTCTTACTCGACCCAACGATCAACATGCTGAGCACACTGGCATCCGCGCCCAATTGACTAAGCAAAATATTCGCTCGAAGTTTATCAAGCCAGTGCATCACATGGAGGTTTCCTTTCGGTCCTAGCAAATGCTCCAACATCACGTTGACCAAGATTTCCTTCAGAAGCAAAAGATGATGGATGAGATCAATCATTTGCGCAACATTACCATGAACCACAATCAGATGCTGCGTGAATGCCTTCGCCGTGATTGGAAAGGACTGCGTAAATTCAATTCCCTCGGTCAACTTCAGCGATGCGGTTTCGAAGAATATCCTCCCCATCTTAACAGGAACTGGACCAATGATGATCGAGTAGATCGCCCAGATCCCAATATTCCTCTGCTGCTGAAGAATAGGGACATGCTCAGTGTTGATGATTATTATCACATTACTGTGAACACTTTTTCCTCCGACTCTGACAAAGATGAAGCCCCTCAACGCCAAGAGAGAGTTTACTCTCCACTTCCTCGAAGCCCCAGGACTACGCCAGAATCTCAGCTGGAATCTTCTGGTGATCAACACTCCTTCCGCACGAAGATTACTCCTCCAGGTGGTCGCCCCATTCGTCGTGCTCCAACGCTCGCCAAATCTTCTCGACGTCGTTAGCGCCGCTCTCGCGAGTAGTGATTTCTTTCGACCCTATTCTCTCGACTTTTTGTACGTTGTGACAAAAAGGGGGAGATGTAGTGGCATCAAAGAAATTAGTTTGCCTACGGGGTTAAAGGGCTTTGCTTTTCGTTCGATAAACTTTTGAACTTTGGGGTTTCTGAGTAGTTTCAACAAACTTTCGATTCATATTCGATCTGGTTGTAACTAACTCTAAGTAGGTCTGCGAACTGCTATTTTTCATCGTAAGATATCTATCTGCTGCTTGCGATACTTAACCTTTTGCAGGAAGCTATCTTTCGTATAAATTCACAGGTCATTCGAGGAGATTGCATATTTCTTATTGTATATTATCTGGAATGGAATTTCACTCGCTAAGATTATTGATTTTTTTCCCTCGACTCAACTTGTCAAATATGCACTTCACAGGAAACTGTTATCTTCCGTGCATACATCAAGGGGGATTATTTCATCGATATTCGCACCAGTTTATCATCGAAAACTCAAAACTTTCCAATTATTTATCGATGCCTGTTTTGTCAACAATCGTTCAAAAAGGGGGAGATTGTAAGAGCAAGTTTTGCCCTCGAAGGTTTTGGACATTGTTGGACAAAGCAGAAGTGGAACTAATATTGTTTTCGAGTATAAACAGATGCTTAGGTTCCGGAAGAATGGAGTTTGCTAGTGGAAGGTCAAAGGACAACTCACTACAGCAAAGCTGCAGTCATCTACCGAAACCTTTGTAGGAAGACGAACCCTAAAAATGTCGTCGAAGAAGGTCTCTCTCGAGTAAAAGTGCAACGAGGAGAAAGCTGAAGCTGGTCGAAGACTTAGTATTTTTACTAGTTTCTCTTTATTTTCTTGAAAAACCGTACTATCAAGAGGGGTTAGCTAGTTGAGATCTTTGTCGAAGTGAATTTTCTCTGCTCAACCTAAACCCACGAAAGCCTACCGAGAGAAATCTTACTGAGTCGAGTGAATAGCTCAAAGGAAAAGTCATCACACTTTGTGCCTTCGAGAGAGAACTTGCTCGGTAAGTCAGCTTACTTGTTCCGCAAGTAAAGTTGCGCAGTGATTGGAATCCGACCGTTGTGGACACGCGTCAAGCAGTCGCATCGGGTCACTTCAGTCATTTTACCCATCGGGATCGCGAACTATAAATACCCCGCACCTACCCGCCATTTCAGGCTGGCTGCTCCACTGAAGATTCTAAGACTGAAGTACTGTGAGCATCCCAAGTGAGATCCATCGAGAGAAAACCAAAACCCAAGTCGGAACTGAGTTGAGAAATTCACAGAGACTTAGGTCTAGATTAGCCGATCTTTTTATCTTGGAGAACTTTAAGTCTCCTAGACGGTTAGGCGTCGCCTGTCAAGCAGTCGAAGAGTAATTGTCACTGCTGAAGGAAGTTTGTAAAGGTCTTGGAGATGTCCTGAACATCTACCACGAGTGAAAACTGGACAAGCTTGAGGAGTTTGTTGCAGTGGAGAATAGGATGGAGTGAGTTTTTCTCCAGGTGTTCAATCACCAGTCCCTCCAACCAGACGTAGCACTTTGCAGAGTGTGAACTGGTTTACCAAACATCATCGTGTCAGGCTCGTTTTCCTTCTCGCATTTACATTAAGTATTTACTCGTTACCTGTTTGTCTTCGATGTTTTCCTTCGCTCCCTATCCTTTCGAGCCATGCAAGTCTTTCGATACTGTATTTCCTTCGAGATGCCTTTAGTCCTTTGAAGTTCGCATGAATTCCTTCTAAGTTCCTTAGAATTTTTAGAAGTGATCATTCACCCCCTCCCCCTCTGATCATTCTTGAGCTTTCAAGAGGCAATCCCCACTGAAAGTGCTGATCACAAGACATCTTTGAAAATGCTCAAGGATGTAATTTTTCCTAGGTTTGGAGTACCCAGGTATCTCATGACTGATGGGGGTTCGCACTTTACACATGGAGCTTTTAGAAAATATTTAGCCAAGTACGATGTCAATCATAGAATTGATTCACCGTACCACCCTCAAATTAGTGGGCAAGTTGATCTCACCAATAGAGAGATCAAGTTGATCTTACAGAAGAAAGTCAATAGAAATAGAAAAGATTGGTCGAATAAGTTAGGAGATGCTCTGTGGGCGTACAGAACTGCTTACAAAAACCCCATGGGCATGTCTCCCTATAAAATGGTCTATGGCAAGGCTTGCCATTTGCCATTAGAATTAGAACACAAAGCTTTCTGGGCTATTAGAGAGCTTAATGCTGACCCGAAATTAGCTGGTGAAAAGCGTCTCATGAACTTGACTTCTCTAGATGAGTGGAGAAGTGAAGCTTGCGAGAGCGCTAAAATATTCAAAGAAAAGGTAAAGAAGTGGCACGATAGGAGGATTCTGAAACGTGAATTTAATGTTGGTGATAATTTTTTGTTGTTTAGATCCCGTTTCAGGTTTTCCCCAGGTAAACTACTTTCCAGGTGGGAAGGGCCATTTCATATTGAGGAAGTCTACCGCTCAGGTGCGATCAAGATTAACAATTTCGAAGGCACCAAACCTCAAGTGGTGAATGGGCAAAGACTTAAGCATTACATAGCAGGAGATCCTGTCAATGTTGATGTGGATTTGGTATACACAACAACTCATGAAGAACATGTTGCATCCCTGTTTCAGACACCAGCAGAAGCAGAATAAGGAAAGGTATGTATTGCGGTAAGGAAACATCGCGAAACCGCCATAAAAATTCCAGAGTACAAGTTTTTGCAAAATATAGAAAATTTGAGGCCGAAGTGGAGCCGGAGACCAGCTACAGGGGGGCCCGGCGCCCCCCTGGCGCGGCCAGGGGAGGCCGCCTAGGCACCCCGGAGTCCGTCTCCGACCCCTCTTTGGCTCGTTACCTTCCTTTCTTTGCAGAAATTTTTGCTATATATTCGCCCGGATCGTTCCGGCAACGTATCTCGCGATTTCGTGTGTTTTCTTTTCGAGTTGTTTCTGCCAGGAAAGCTTTCAGCTAGACCTAGGTGCAATGGCTTCCCCAAGTTCCCCGAAGGACAAGTTCGTCATCAACGTCATCAACCCTTACCTCGCTGAGGTGAAGAAGCACCCCGAGATCCTCCGTGTGGAGGATGGTGACCTCCACAAGGAGGATCTGAAGGGACCAGTCAAGGAGGGAAGCACCGAGGAGAGGCTGAAGGAGATGGAACATGAGGTCTTCAAGTTCAAGAAGATGGTGGAGTGTGGTGTTGAAGCTAACTTCGACATCATGAACGAGATAGAGGCTTCCCAAAAGAAGGAGATGAAGGAGATGTGGTCAAGTTTGGCCGCACTAGAAGAAAAAGTTTGTGAACTTCAGGCACAGATCTATGATCTGTAGAACCAGAACTGTGAGTATGAACTAAAGTTTCTGCGCATGGGTTTGGGTGCTGAATGCAGGATCCTGGAGACAGGAATGTCCTCTGAGACTGGAGAACATCTGCCATGGAAGCGTTTCGCCAAGGAGTACGTGACCAACAAGAACAAGGATGAGGAGTAAATCTCCTCGGGTAATGGCATCCCCTTAGCTTGTTCCAAGCTTGGGGGAATGCCCTATATTTTTATCTTTATCTATGTCTTTTAGATTCAAGTAGAGTCGTATGATGTCTAGGGAAGTTATCTTATAAAATAGGCGTTTGCTTTGAGGTCTATCAGTCCTTTTTGGGAGAGTTATGTATCCGTGAGTGCAGAGTCGTCTATGTTGGAATATTAATGAGAAGTCTATTGATCCCTTTGATGCACTCGGTATTCTCTTCATGCAATCGACCTTATGATGATTCTTATGGGGAGTATTGACCTTATATCAGGTATGGCTTTGAAAACTTTATTTAATCTTGGCAAACATAGCTTTGGTCATAACAACAAGCATGTTATTCTTCTCAAGGTAGGGACATAGACAAAACCCTCTTTCTTATTATGCTTGTAGTGTTATGTTGACAAGGAAGACAACTTGATGTGCTATGCTTGTTTTAATGTTTATGCTTTATATTGCTTTGCATCCAAGTCATCATCAATTGTATGTTCTCTCAAAGCCTTTCATAGCCAAACCTGTGTACTAAGCGGAATTCTGCTTGTACATCCACACCCTGAAACCAGTATCTTCCATATGAGTCCACCATATCTTCCTATTCGTGGTATTCCACTACCACTCCAAAAGCATAGAATTTTTGTGTTATCCTTAGATGTTCAAAATCTTCTGTTTTGTGCCCCTATTTTAGCTCATGGGGAAGTAGTAGTTAATTCATGATCTTCTTAAGTTGGACAAGTTTTACCCCGGGATTGCATGTCTAATCTGCAAACCCCTAATACGAGGAGGAACTGGCATGAGTGCGCCCAGCTCACAAGAGATAATACAACAAACAAACCCCCCTTCACGCTTTGTTCATGAGAAATCAGAAAACTTTGGCAGTGATAGACAAAGGAGATTGTGGGGATGTGATCGTCCCCGTTTGGGAGCCGTTCCTCGAAACTTGTCCAATATGATAAGTAATTGAGTTATCTATTAGCATTCGTTGACAAATCATGCACCTCTAAAATTGTTTTCATTCTGTTTGATTTAAGGATAACACTTGAGTTTTCCCTGCTTTCCTTTAACAAGGCTTTTTCCTTTACTTTTATGTTGAGTCAGTTTTCCCTACTTCCTCCTTTCCCAAAGAGAACAGACACTTGATGCTGATGAAGATTCATCCATATAATGCTACATTAAAGTTTTGCCATGCCATAGCATTGTTGACATTATCTCTTGATAAGTAAGTTGTTTGCAAAAGCATTTGCCAAGCAAACATCTTCCTTTGTGTTAGCATTTGCACTTCATGAATAATAGCTTGTTCTTTCAAAAAGTTCCAAATTGTCTCTTCAAAATATAAAGAGAAAGAGCAAAGGTAAAAGCTATTAGTTGTTCCTTGACCAAAGGACTTGTTTGCCATGATTTGATGAGTTTCCTTAGCCCTACTTTTGATTATAATTGTTATTACTCTTTCATAAGGACTTTATGAGTTGAAGGTTGATGTTGAGGATGTTTGAGTTTGGTGAAAAGATCATGATGCTTCTTGTCCGTATTCTATTTATCGACACTTCACTCTCTAAACTTGTGGACAGGTTTACCGAGCTCAGTTTTCGCTTGGGGACAAGCGAGGTCTAAGATTGGGGGAGTTGATACGTCCAAAATGCATCACTATTTTATATCGTAATTCATCTTTATTCGTTGATATATTTCACTTTACGATGATGTTCTTATGTTGTTTTGGCTTATTTTACACAGTTTGCAACTTTCCGGTGCTGAAGCAGCAGACGCAGGATTCAGCCGTAAAAAGTGGACGTTGATTTGCTGAAGAAGAATACCTCCAAATTACCTAAAAATCGATGGAGGGTATTTTCCAGAAGGTTAATGAAGACATGCTGAAGAGGAGCCAAAGGGGGGCCACAGGAGCCTAGGCGGCCACCTGGCACGTCCCCACCCATAGCCGCGCCGGGAGGGCGCCTGGAGCCCTGGGGCCACTCCCGGCTCCCCCTCTGGCCTATATACTCCTCGTTACACGAAAACCTAAATAAGAGAAGCTTTCACGGAGTTCCGCCGCCGCTCCCTGGCGGAAACCTACAGAGAAGAAAAGGGCTCTCCGACGGGAAGATTCCGCCGAGGAGATCACCTCCCGGAAGGGGAGATCGTCGCCATCGTCAGCACCATCGTCACGGGCATCATCGAAATCATCATCAACATCATCCCCAACATCAGCACCATCTCCACCACCATCCAATCTCACCTCACAAGGTTATCTTGTGTTGTAATCCGTACTATCTATCCTCTCTACTCTATCGGTGTTGATTACTACTTTGTGGTGAATGCTATTGAGTTTTGTTGGAGAAATATCATTATGTCCAGATTGTTTATCATGTATTTATCACCTCTGATCATGATCTCTTTTATGTCTTGTGAGTAGTTACTTTAGTTCTTGAGGACATGGGAGAAGTCTAGCTTTTAGTAGTCATATGATGTTGAAGTAACTTGTGTTGTTTGATATTTAAGTTGTGTTGTTATTTTCCTAGTGGTGTTGTGTGAGTCGAACACTCAACACTTCGCCTTATTAAGGACCTAGGGGGATACATTGTGTATAAAGAATGCTTATGGTGGGTTGCCGGAGTGACAGAAACCTGAACCCCAGTTTGCACACTTTTGCACAAGGGAATATTGGATCCTTGATCTTATTGATGTGGTTAGGCTTTGCCTTAATTTCTATATTGTATTTGCGAATGCTTGCAAGATGTTTAATCATAAGAGTGCACTTATGTTAGTCTAGAAGGTGTGCTAGCATAGATCCACCCACTCAACACTTATCAGTACAACACTTGTTATCGATACAGAGTATGGCGAAAGCACGTGACTACCTCTCCATGTGTCCTCAAGAACGCTTTAGTCTTATTGCTGCTTATATCAAAAGTTGCCAGGCTTATCCTTTGCTCAAAAGGATTGGGCCACTTGCTGCTCTTCAGTGCTATTTAATTTGCTTGCTTTTATCTTATTGCTGCTTATATCAGAAACCCCTAAAAAGTTATCTTTCAGTGCTTGAAGTTATTCCTTGTCCAAAATCACCTATCAATACCTTTCGCTCCTCGTTGGGTTCGACACTCTTACTTATCGAAAACGCTGCAATAGATCCCTTTACGTTGAGGGTCATCAGATGACTTTGCCTTCGAGCTATTACTCGACTCAGTAAGATTTCTGTCGGACGACTATCTTTGGGTTTCAAGTTGAGTAGAGCAAATTCACTTTGACTAAGATTTCAACTAGCAAACCCCTCTTGATATTACGGTTTTTCCTATGACTCAAGAAAACAAAAGAGAAACTAGTAAAAGACTAAGTCTTCGTCCAGCTTCAGCTTTCTCCTCGGTGCGATTCTACTCAAGAGCGTCTTCTTTCTCGACGACATTTTTAGCGGTCGTCTTCCTTCAAAGGCTTCTGTACTGGACTGCAACTTCGTTGCAGTGAGTTGTCCTTCGACCTTCTACCAGCAAACTCCATTCTTGAGGAACCTAAGTATCTGTTTATTCTCGAAAACAATATTAGTTCCTCTACTGCTTTGTCGGACAATCTCCAAAACCTTCGGGGCCAAAACTTGCCCTTACAATCTCCCCCTTTTTGGATGATTGTTGACAAAACAGGCATCGATAAATAATTGAAAACTTTTGAGTTTTCGATGATAAACCAGAGCTAAGATCGATGATATACTCCTCCTTGATGTATGCACGGAAGATGAACATTTTTAGTGAAATGCATATTGGATAAGAAATAATTCGAGGGAAAATATCATAATCATAGCGAGCAAGATTGCATTCCAAAAGATATCCAATGAGAAATATGCAATCTCCTCGATTAACCTATGAACTTATGTGATAGATAAATTCCTACAAGAAGGTTATGTATCATAGCAGATAGATATCTTACGATAAAAGTAGAAGTTCACAGACCTACTTAGAGTTAGTTACAACCATATCGAATAAGAATCGAATGTTTTTTGAAACTACTTGGAAACTCAAAGTTCAACGACCAACAACAAATCCCACCCTGTTTGCAAACTATTCCTTCGATGCAGCACATTCTCCCCCTTTTGTCAATAATTGAACAGAAAGTGTGAGAAAGGGTCGAAAGAATTCCTACTCGCTGGAGTGCCGGTGACATCGAGAAGATTCCGCGTGTGAATCGCGTGCCTTGGTCGAAGGAAGACGTCTGATGGGGCGACCACCACGAGGAGTAATCTTCGTGCGGAAGGAGTGCTGATCACCGGAAGATTCGAGCTGTGATTCTAGAGGAGTCTTGGGGCTTCGAGGAAGTAGCAAATAAACTCTCGATGTGCGTCGTTCTTCTTCGGGGTCGGAGTCGGAGGAGATGGTGTCCATGATGATGTGATAATAGTCATCCACGCAAAGTACATGTCTGTTCTTCGGTAGCATAGGAATGTTGGAATCTGGTCGATCAACCCGATCATCATTTGTCCAGTGCCTTTGCATATGCGAAGGATTTTCCTCGAACCCGCAGCGCTGCAGCCGACCGAGAGAATTGAATTTGCGAAGTCCCTTCCATTCCCTGCGAAGACATTCACGAAGAAGCGGATTGTTTTTCATGGTAATGTTGCGCAGGTGATGTCTACACACGCTTCTATTATTGTAGACTATGTTGGGCCTCCAAGCGCAAAGGTTTGTAGGACAACAACAATTTCCCTCAAGTGGATGACCTAAGGTTTATCGAACTCAGGGAAGTAGAGGTTGAAGATGGTCTCTCTCAAGGAACCCTGCAATTAAGATACAAGAAGTCTCTTGTGTCCCCAACACGCCTAATACAACTAGGAGTTGTATAGGTGCACTAGTTCGGCGAAGAGCTGGTAAAATATGGGTGATAGGTGTAGCAAAGCAATGTAATATAAATCTGTAATAAAAAGTGCAGCAAGCAAACAAGTAGTAAACGTGAGTGCAAACGGTATTGCAATGGTGGAAACAAGGCCTAGGCTTCATACTTTCACTAGTGGCAACTCCCAACAACATTAACATAGTCTAATCACATGATATTCCTCATAAAACATGCAATGGAGACGTACTCGGAGGTCATTCCTTTGTTGTCAAGAGAGGATGAGAATTATGTAGGGCTACAAAAGCACACCTCAAAGTTCGTAGTTCTCAATCTATGGATCTCCCAATGTCACCGCGGCCATCCAAAGAGAGTACCACAATCACCACAACATATCTAAAGGATAGTCAAATACAAGCACCAAGAGACTCTCAATCTTCAATTCACACACAAAAGAGGAAATCACTCATGAAAATATTCTTCTAACCCATGTCCAATATACCGCTGTCACCATGGTCTCAGGGATTATACTAGATAAGATCAAGTGAGTACATCAATCCAATACATAGAAGAAGGGGAAACATCATGGGATCATCCTAGATTAACATAGCCATTGATCACAATCAAGATCACATCATGGGAGAGAGAGAAGACCACATAGCTCTTGGTAAAATCCTCAGCCCCGGGGAGGAACTATTCCCGCATCATGGAGGGAGGAAGAAACGTCGATGGAGATGAATCCGGGGGCACTTCCCCGTCCCAGCAGGGTGCCGGCACATGAATTCTGGTCCCCCGAAGCTTGTTGGCGATGGCGGCGGAGATCGGAATTGCTTCTGGAGAAAAGGTGTCCGAAATCAGGGTTTTCGCGACGCGAGTAAAAATAAGGGCCAAGGGGGGAAGCCAGGGGGCCACCAGGAGTCTAGGCGGCCTCCCGGCGCGGCCACCCCCTAGGCCACGCCCATTGGCCGCCTAGGCACCAGGTGGGGCCCCTCTGGCCCCCCTTCGGGCGTAAGGAAGCTTCTGGAACGCTGATTTTTTTTATATTTTTCCCAGAATTTTCTGAGAACTTTTAATAATGGGAAAACCTGAAATACAAAAACAGCAGAAAACATGAACTGGCACTGGGGTGCACTGAGTTAATAAGTGAGTCCAAATATGATCAAAAGTGTATGAAAGTGTATCAAATACCATAGCAATATCACACAAAAGAAGCATGGAGCAAGCAGAAAATATAGATACGTTTTGGACGTATCAGCAGGTGATTGACTTCTGTCATCATCTTTTTCTTCTACAGGAGATCTTGGTCGATGTGGTGCTGAAACATTTGCTGTGTATGAAGGGAAATCTCCATATGATGAACTGGCTTAATAAACTTGAGCGAATGTCCCGTTCAGTCATATGGGCCCTTATGCCTGTGTGCTCAGCAAATGGATCATTGGGTCAAGCAGCAACCTGCAATACTTCGTTAACAGGTGGAGTGAAAATCTTGGGGGAAATGGTTGCGGGGAATGGCACGTCCCGAGAGTAATTGCAGATCGCCATGAGCCATGGTGCGTAGGGATTCAGAGCAATGTGATCATCTGCACAGGATACCATGGTGCGAATGAAGTAGTCGTCAAAATTGAAGGGAAGTCCATTGACTAACTTCATTATGGCATGTTGCACATCGTTGGGAATGACAAAATCATCATGGACATCCAGCATCGGCCTCAATGTCTTCGACAGAATATAGAACCAAGCTTTAGCTTCGAAGGTTAAATGCTTCGGCTTTGGTTCAGCAGGGTAATGATGTCCTACGACATCTGGGTCCATGAGCGTAGAGAATTCCGCGGGAGTCAGTGCGGGCAGATCATGCAACTTGTGAGGTAATCCTTCGAATCGAGGAAAATTGATCGCTGCCAGAAATTCATCGACAGTCATGTGAAAAACTTGGCCTTGAATCATGAAGTCAAATTTGCAAGTGCTCGGCTTGGTATGATCTCTAGTAACATATAGAGTTGCATAGAATTGTTTGATAAGCTCGGGGTTGACTCCATTGTCGAGGGAAAAAACTTTGTGGGCATGAAGTCCATCAATTGTTTCGGCAACATTCTCGAAACAAGTTGTTGCATACACCATAGGCATATCCATATATTGATGTTGGAAGATTCTAGCCTTGGTTTACAGCACACGAGTGTAATAAACTTCCTGTTCTTGGGTCCAGAACCGAAGAGAATACGCATTCATTGGTTTATCGTAGGGATTGGGCCCGAAGAAGAATGGTTTGTGTTCACGCCTCTTAAAGATGGGGCCTCCTCGAGGAACATCAGAGCGGAACAAAGGCAACATTTCTCTTGGATGCGCTGAATGCAGCAATTCATCGACTGGAAGCACTTCTGGGCGTTCTCTGGTAGTTGCAGGTTGGGGGCATCAGCGCGAGGTTGTGAGGATGGAACATTGACAACATCATGTGCGGGGACATCAGCAGAATCATTTTCCTCGTCTTGATCTTCGACGACATCTCCTTCATCGGGGTACTGAGCTTGTTCGGCCTCTTCACATTCCATGGCCTCGAGGTCTGCATCAAGTTGTTCGGCAACATCCACCATCTCTTCGTTTGATGAAGAAGATGAGGATGAGGAACTTTCTGCAGAGATCTTGTCTCCAGATCCATCTTGTTTGCATCGCCTTCATCAGTGGCAGGCGGTGCATCTTGGAAAGAGGAAACTGTGGTAACATCCATATTTTCTACTTCTTCTTCGTTCTCGTTGCGGGCAGAGGAGAAATGCTTCTGAACTGATGGAGGTGGATCAGGAGCTTCTTGCTCGACCTGAGCATTTTTCTCGGTCACAACTGGTGTATCTTGTCGGGGTGGTGAAGGGGCTGGAGGTGGCGATGGAGCTTTGGGTGGTGAAGTTTGTCGGGGAGGAGTTGAGGCTTTTGGTGGAGTTGATTCTCGGGGAGGGGGTGTAGTTTCTTGTCGTGCTGATGCAGCAGCGACTTCAACAGTCTTCATCTTCTTCTTGGCAGTCTCTGGCATCCCGCGCCCATAGGATGTGGAAGTATTCTTCTCGGTGGACTTTCTCTTTCGAGATTGTCGCTCGGTGAGGGCAGCGTTGTGATCTCTGCACATATCGGCCACAATCTGTCGGACCTTATCAGAAACTGCAAAAATGTTGTCCTGCTGAATTCTCCTCGATTCAGCAAGAGCAGAGAGTTTGGACTTAAAGAATTTTCTCGCTTCAACATCATCTGTCTCTTCTTGAAGTTGATTGGTGTAGAAATCCTCTTGATGGCGATCCTTCCATTCTTGAGTGATATATTTGTCCCAGCGGGTCATGTATCTATTCACTTGTTCTTGAATATCCTTCGGAACAAAGTCCTCGGGAGTCACATTCTTGGGAGAGGTAACCATCTTCAGAAGAACACTGGTGATCTCAACAACATTTCATTCGGCCTGATTGGAGGAATTTCTTTCGTTGGAGCTCTCTTCATCTTCTCGAGAGCCCGACACAGCAAGTACAGCTGGAGCAGCACGAGGAGTTTGAGAAGCCCGAGGCTTCAGTCTCGCCTCCTTGGCTTTCTTCTCGGCCTCCTTGGTGGCCTTAGCATTTACAACACCTTTCTTTACGGAACTAGCGGCCGCAACTTAATCCTTCGAGGCACCAACAACCTCAACCTTTTCCTTCGCAGCACTAGCGGATGCATCTTTTTCTTTCGTTTCAATGGGGGACACAACTTGCTCGGTGGCGCTAGGGGCCACGGTTTCTCCTTCGAAGCACTGGGGATGCACCTTTCTCAGAAACCAGATGCAGTATTCCCAACTGCTTGTACACAAGAGCCTTCTTTGCTTCGGGCTGGCTGTAGAAATTCACCAGCTTTGCCTACTCCATGTCTTTGGCTTCGAGTTCTTGTTGCTTGGCCAATCTTTCATGTCTCTGTCTCAGAGTCTTCTTTTCTTCGGCCATAGCCGCTTGCTTGCCCTTGGACTTAGCTGAGGGTTTTGATTGACGAGGGGGTGGGGGCGGTGGCAAGCGGTGGATCCGTGACTAAATTCGTCATGTCAATAGTTGCTCGAGGAGCCGTGAGGTCTCGCTCCTGGATCCTGAGTGCCTTGGAGCCTGGTTTCGTCTTTGGTGCGGGGGGAGGAGCTTTAACATCAGCATCAGCACCTTGGACATTTCTCTCGGTACTGGCTTCATCTTCATCATCGGATGTTGCTTACGGAGGAGAAACAACATCAACACTTTTCTGTCGGTTGGCAGACTTCTTGCCAGCCTTCGGTTTAGTGCTAGGACCAACTTCTTCGGCAACTCCTTCGGTGCCAGCAGCATCAACTTTCTTGGCCTTGACTAGCTATCTCTTTTCTGCTCGTTTAGCTCGAGCAGAAACCAATTCCTTGTAATCTTCAGCATTTTTCAAGGTTGAAGGGTGAGCATCCTTCGGTGGAGGAGGTCTATTTGCTCGTTGTCATCCTGGCTTCAAAGCCGTGACATCATACCATGGGTGTTTCAAGGCAAATAGAACTTCCCATCGAGGAATAATAGCCTTGTACTCATACCACCGAAGATCTTGCAATTTGTGAATTTCTTGTAGTCTGTTATCTCTCGTTCTGGCGTCTTCGACGGAGTTTTCTGGCGTTCTGAGCTTCTTCTCGATAATCAGATCCTCAGACAAGCCTTCTCAGTTATTTGTGATCTTTGTGCAGCCTCCTACATGCTTGGGTTGCCTAACGTTTCCAGCGTTCTCAGACATTTTCCTGCGAAGTAGATATGTACGAGGGAGAAATAGGCAAGATATGAACATGCACCAGAATTTTTCAAAGGAAATCATTTTGAACGCAGCAAATATACGAAGAGATTTATCTTTGATTCAAATTTTCATACGAGTACTGAACTAGATTTCGAGTGAGTGCAAATCTAATGAAGAACTTGTATGAACATGGCGCACAAGGAGTAAATCTATCGATATGAATATGAGAGATTTAGCCTAAGTTAGAAATTCCACGGGACAAGGGATTTCTTACCTAGATCTGATGGGAAGTCAAAAGGAAACACGAGACACATATTTCCCAAAGTGCAAAGATCCAAAAGGATCAAACATACCTAAGAAAAAATAAAAGAAAATCAAGAAAAACTCTGAACTTCGATGAACAGAACGGGGGGAATCGATTCCAACGCCTCACATACCCTAACTTAGTGATGTGCGGCGGCTACGGTGGCGCGGATGAATATCTGCATCGACGGGGATGCCTCTGGCGACTTCCTTTCGACAATGAAGTGGCGAGGAGATCAGCGGCGATGGAACAGCACGGCGGCGCACAAGAACACGAGGGCGAGAGCGAGAGAGACGAAGTCGAGGGAATGTGAGGGTTGCGCCGGTGGGGTGGATCGGTATTTATATGGGCATGTCCGACATAACTGTCAAATCCGACCCAACGGCGCAGATCTCGCATCTCTCCAGATTCAACAGACGGATTATGTGGCTGAGATCGTGAGAAAATCCCAACGAACCAAAAGAAAGTTGCTCCACGTCCGAGAACAAACTCATCGAACATTGAGTATAAAACTAGATAAAGTTCGATAGATTTTCCTTCTGAATCAAAGACATTCGAAGGGAATCTAGTCGAGTACAAATGTACATGTTCACGAGAGAAAAGCATAGAGAGGATAGGGATAGAATAGAGGGAAAACAGGGTCTGATACTTATTCAATCCGAGGGAAAATCAAACGATAGAAAACTCGGAATGACAAGTGTATAGGACAAACACTACAATGAACAAATAACACGAACGAAAAGAAACAAGAAGAAAAGAAACAAAGGTAAACTACTAAAAGTAAGTTTGCACATATAATACAAAGGATAGATGAGTTAGATCTTACTGCACGTTGCGTGAGTCCAATATGTTTAACTCACACCTTAGTGCACAAAACCTTTTCTTATCCAGTGGCTTCGTAAAGATATCAGCCAATTGATCTTCGGTACGGACATGGGTGATAACAATATCTTCTCGCTGAACGTGATCTCAAAGAAAATGATGGGGATTATCAATATGCTTCGTTGGAGAGTGTTGCACAGGATTATGAGCAAATTTGATAGCACTCTCGTTATCACATAGCAGAGGAATTTTCTTCACGAGAATACCGTAGTCTTTCAGCGTTTGCTTAATCCAGAGAATTTGAGTGCATCATGAACCAACAACAATATACTCGGCTTCAGCGTAGAAATTGATAGACAATTTTGTTTCTTTGAAGCCCAACAGACAAGAGATCTACCGAGAAAATGACATGTGCCTGAGGTAGATTTCCGGTCGACACGATCACCAGCCCAGTCTGAATCAGAATATCCAATGAGATCAAACTTAGCACATTTGGGATACCAAAGTCCCAAGGTAGGTGTATGCGCAAGATATCGAAGAATTCGCTTGATAGTAATATGATGTGATTCTTTTGGATTTTCCTGAAAACGAGCACACATACAAACTGATAGCATAATGTCAGGTCTAGATGCACAAAGGTAAAGAAGCGAACCAATCATCGAGCGATATTTCTTCCCGTCGAAAGGTTTTCCATTCTCATCTGTATCTAAGTGCACGTTCGTAGGCATTGGATTCTTGATAGTTTTGCAATTGACGAGATCAAACTTCTTTAGACAATCCTGAGATACTTCTCTTGAGATATAAATGTCCCATTCTTCTGTTGACAAATTTGAAGTCGGAGAAAGAACTTCAATTCACCCATCATTGACATTTCATATTTCTTTGACATCATTCGAGCAAATTCTTCGCTGATATCAGGGTTAGTACAGCCAAAGATAATATCATCGACGTAAATTTGACACACAAAAAGGTCATTTTTATTTGCACGATTAAAAAGAGTAGGGTCAGTTGTTCCTAGTCTGAAGCCCTTCTTCAGAAGAAAATCCTTGAGTGTTTCATACCAAGCACGACATGCTTTCTTTAACCCATAAAGGGCCTTGTGCAACCTGTACACCATATCTGGATTCTTCGGGTCTTCAAAACCTGGTGGCTGCTTAACATATACTTCTTCCTCGATTTCACCGTTAAGAAATGAACTTTTGACAACCATTTGATATAGCAATATACCATTGAAATTTTCAAAAGAAAGCATGACACGAATGGATTCAAGTGGAGCAACTGGAGGATAAGTCTCACCAAAATCAATACCTTCGATTTGAGTGTAGCCTTGTTCGACCATTCGAGCTTTATTCCTTACCACAATACCATCTTCATCTTTCTTGTTGCGAAAAATCCACTTAGTACCAATGATATTTTGCTTCTTGGGATCAGGTATTTCGACATGGGACCATACTTTATTTCTCTCGAACTGATTAAGTTATTCGAGCACAACATTCATCCAGTCTGAGTCCTCCATGTCTTCATCAAATTTAGAAGGTTCTAGCATGGAGACAAATGAGAAATTCCCACAGAAGTTAGCTGAATGAGTACGAGATCGAGTAGTTGGACGACCTGGTTGACGAATTTCTTCGAGTATTGAGTCGACATCCACTCTTTTTCGAACTCGAGAAAGTGCTACTTCATTTTCTTGTCGCTCAGGTTCTCCTTCGGTATCTGCTTGACCTTCGGAGTTAGCATCTCCTTCGAGATCAGCTTGTCCTTCGGGTTCAGGTTGTCCTTCGGGTTGTGCATTTTCTTCGTTCATGGGTTCTTCTTCGTCCTGTTCTTCATTGTCTTCAGGATGTTGATCTCCAGCGCCCCGGGCTAGGTGTGGGAACATTGGATCATCACCATCCCTGTTGACTCGATGTGCATTTCCTTCAACATGACAAAATCTCCAATAGCCATGGACCTAATCCCTTCATCCAAAGGTGGTTCATCTAGATTAAGAGGTAAATGCTCTTTGTGAGAGTGTAACAGCCCACATGTAATAAGCTATCCACACCATGTAATTATTTTGCCTCTGTTGGACTTGTAACTTGGCATGGTGGAGGTTTATGTCATTTCATGTGGTGATCTAAATTGGCATGGAGTTTGGAGCCATGTTGGGTTGGTTTCTTTTGCATCCAAAGTGGCTCAAGAAAGGAAGTCAGAGATTTTTCCTTGTCACTTGTTCACTCCTCTTGATTCCAATCTTGGCCAAGCCTTTTCTTTTGCCTTTGCAAGGGTTTTAAAACCCTCAAAGTATTTTTGACTTCATCACAAGCAGAAGCTCTAGTTCAAATGGTTTTTGAAATTCAAATGAGCTCACATTTTGTGGTTGCAAAAAATGCCCAAGCCATTTTTATAAATTCAGGAATAATGCAAGGATAATTCCACATATTTTTATGTGAATTTTGCACTTGTATTTAATCCAGAATTAACCCCTTTTCCTTTTCTGTTTTTGGTAAATGGAAAAGTCCAGCAACCATTTCTCTCCTCTGCCCCAGGTCATACTGGAGGCCCAGCCCATCTCCCCGCAGCCCCGCAGCCCGGCTGGGGGCCTTTCCAGCGAAGCGTTACGCGGGAGGCACCCTGGCCGCCCGATCCAGATCCAAGGGAGGGGACACGTCGCCTTTCCACCGTGGAGAGGTCCCCTCCCCCCTCTTCTCTCACACCGGCGGGCGGCATCGACGTCGACGCCTGCCGACGTGGCTGGAGGCCGCCCCTCCTTATAAGCAGCCTCCTGGAGCCGCACGAACCCCCTAGGGTTCCGTTCCCCCAGCGATTCCCCCCTCGCCCCCGCCGGGAGAGGTTTTCCCCCTCCGTCCTGTTTCAGCTCTGTTCCGGTGAGGTTCCGACCAATTCGCCGCCGCCTTGTGATATTTCTCCAATTCCGTGGCTTCACGCCGTCGTGATGACCTTGTGTGTGCGTTCCTTTCTTCAGAAGCGTGCCAGGAGGAGCAGGACGCCCCCGCGCCGTGGATCCCCGCCGCGGGCCGTCTTCTTCCTCGACGCCGACGGCGACGTCTTCCTCCTCTGCAGTGGGGCTGGGACACACTATGTGACCCACGAGGTGAGCTCAAGCCCTCAGTTCCTCCCGTAGATTCGTGTAGGTGCGTGTACGCGTTAGCTGTAGGAAGCCTGCCGCTCGGTTCGTCGCCGGCGAGGAATCCGTGACCACCGTGCCGTGGTGCGTCTCGGGCGCCCTCACGCGTGCTCTGGGAGTGTCTAGTGCACGTCTTTGGCGCCAAAGGAGCCCCCTTTCCGTGTTCTCTTGCTCTGAGTTGCGCCGCGTCTGAACTCTGCAAGTTGCTGACGGTCAGATCCGCCATGGTTCAGGCGAGCGTAGCCTCCCCTCCGGTGAGGGTTAGATCCCGTCCAGGGCACCTACGAATACGTGGGACTGCCCACTTTCGATTGCCGTCGACGCTGTGTGCAGAGAAGCCGTGTGCTCGACGCCGGCGTCGTCTGAACTTGGCCGCGCCGCCTCGTTTCAGTGAGGTTCAGAGATGCGTCGCCGCCGTCCTGTTCCCGGTTGGATTCCAGCGAGTATAGGTCAGGAGTTGACCCTTAGAACACCCCTACGCGTAGCTGGCACTGCAGGCTCGAGGTCGATGGTAGCAGGAGACCTAGCCGTTGCCGGAGGCAGATGCGAGGCTCGCCGGAGTTTGAACTTGCGCCCAGGTTCAGAAAGCTGCTGCTTTCTTCAGTCTGGACGACAGGGACGAACACCTCACCTTCTGAGTGATAGTGTTATGTTCAGATAACGTTTCGAGGCGCAGTGGTAGCGAGCAGGGGAGCGAGCAGCGCGTCGTGGGTTCGATTCCCCGTCGCCCCCTTTTTTTTGATTAAATTGAGTGGCTGACGTCCGGGGCCCGCTTGTCAGCGAGCCAGGCCGCGTGGGCTGAGCCCATTGCGGGCCAGAGAGCTGGTATGGGCCGGTTTCGCCCGAAACCAGCCCATGGGGGCTGTTTCCTATTTTTTTTCTTTTTGTTTCTTTTCTTTTTCTTTTATTTCTTTTCTGTTTAAATTCAAATTTGAATTTGACTCCAAATTCAAATCTGTTTTTGAACATCCTTTGCAAACAGGGGCATGCCTTATATGTTTTTGGGGTAGTTGAGCTACTGAACCCCATGGTGGGGTCCATTTTTGCATCTGACCCCTTCTAAAAATTGAAGTATGGTCATTTTGCAAATAAGACCCTTTTTCCTTTTCTTTGTTTTTGGTAATTGGTTCAAATTCTAAATTGCCCATGTCATATATGATTTTTGGGTAGTTTTACACAAGGAGTTGCATGGTGATGCTGATTTCATCATCTGAACCTTTTTCAAAATTCATGAGGTGCAATTTTGCACCCAGCCCCCTGAACTTCAGTTGAATTTGCAACTGCCTTTGCAAATTCAACTGGAGACATATCATATATATTTTGCGGTGCTTTTCTACAAGGATTTCAGCAGTGATGTTATCATGATGTGTTGTGCAACTTTTGAGACAAGGTGTGATCACCTGGTTCAGAAGTTTTTCAGATCTGTCTGTCTGCAACATTTCAACTTCAGTGCATTTGAAATGTTGTTCATCTGATCTTTTCTAGTCTGTTCCAAGACATCTTCTTCTTCAAGTCAGCCCCTAGCATATTGTCATATGCATAGTGACTGACCTCAAACCTTTGTTGCTCCTTCCTGTGTGTCAATTTCACCGACACTACTTCGTCTTCGGAATCATTGTTTTACTTTCATGTTATTTAAATTCTTGTAATGCTTGTTGATCATGCCATACTATCATGCTAATTACACCTAAATCAAGGCTCAGACCAAAGCCATTACAATGTAAATAAATGCATATGGAAGTGATGACCTGTCTTCATCACCTTCATTTAAACTTGACTAGACAGGGTCATATCATGTAAATAAAGCTTGAACATGCCATCCTTGTTTGGGTTGCATCAATTGATTACTTCTGTGCCTTTTCCCTGCCGGTACCTTACGTTAGCACCTGAGACCGCCGAGGAGACTTACGTGGAGCTGTCCGACACCGAGCCCGAGAGTACCGTGGGTGCTGCTTCGACTACCTTACCAGGCAAGGGGGAGATCTGTTTCATTACTTTATAACTTTCTGCTCATGCCTAGCTGTAGATTTAGAACGTTGTTGCTTGATCCTATCCACCTTATATGCCATGTTGAAACCCATACAGCCATGATCCCCACATCCCAGCAAACCATTGTTCTGCTAAGTTACTGCTGCTCAGCCACTGCTTAGTATGGATAGAGAACTTGCTGCTTACCTTATATATTATGGTTGGGATATCATGCTATAAAAGAAGTTGGTTGGTATTTATTATTGTTAAATGATGTTAATTATATTTTGACGAAAGGTGGAAGGCTGGACTATTCCCGTCTGGTGCTTTGTTCCATTTGAGTCACCTAGGACCCGAGTTCCGGGTATTGTGTTTCTTGACGAGCGTGCCTAATCGTGTGTGGGGTTTTATGGGGCCCCCTTGTCTTACCTACCTAGCTTCTTACAATTCTAGTGGTGGCCCGAGCTGATTTACATTTGCTTCGCGCGTGTGTTGGTTGGTACCCCAGCTGTTTACAAAACAAACTGGGCCAGTGGAGCATAGTTCTCTGTTGGTCCACCTGATCAGCTAGGACCCGGTCTCATAGGAGAACTAACCGGTAATCCGACCTGCGTCATACGGAAGAGTCCGATCCGAGAGCGTGGCCAGCTTGAGGTTTGGGTGTCGACTCCCCGGGGGCCACCCGGAGTTGTGCGTTGTTAGTTAGAGGGATTCTGACGTTCCGGAGTTTCAGGCGCTTACCTAGCCAAGTGGAAACCGGGCGTACATGCGACGTCTATAATGGACAGTTGGTACACCCCTGCAGGGTAAATCTTTTCGAAAAGCCGTGTCCGCGGTTATGGACTACTTGAGACCTACTCCTTGTTCATAGAATAACATCAATTGAAATCATGTTATAAAACTTGACAAACCGTGTGTGTGCCTTGGTTGTCTTTCTTCGTCCAGGGGGACCGAGAGAGAAACGAGGTTGTGTTATGTTTGCATAAGTAGGTGGATAGCCGACTTACGACACGTTGTCAACGTAACTTCTTGGATCTCACCTCTATTCTGATAGAACGTGTAGCCACCATATATGCTAGTACGGCTGCAAACTGTCTATATCTTTACCTTACCTATAGCGTTAGTTATTCCGTAATGACATGTTCTCACCCCTGTTTACTTTTCCGCCTTTACCGCTTTTCCTGATCGGCCGCTGCAGTGGACTACTACCTCGACCCCAGCACTGGACGATACTTCGTGGAGGTGCCCCCGGAGGATGACGACGAGTACGCCTACATCGACCAGTAGGATCCTTAGTTGGGCTCAGACGTTCCGTGGGTGGATTTATGTGTAGCCCTCTCTAGGGCAATTTGGATCTTGACCGTACTCGGTCCCTACTATGCTTCCGCTTGATGTATTGATGTACTGATCAGATGTACTCTTGGTGATGTTATATATTTTTGACAGTGGCGTTGTATGCCCTGCTCTATTTTATCTTCTTATGTATTTTCCTTTCTTAGAGTTAAGCTTGTTTACCTGTTGTCGAGAATCCGGCAGCGACACGAGTGCGAGTGTCGTGCGCCGGTGGCGTTTGATGCGCTTCTAACTCCGACCAGACGCGAAAGCGACTAGTTAGAGTTAGTACCGCATCAGGGGCCTTACAACTTGGTATCAGAGCAGGACTGACTGTAGGACCCTTTACTGGCCGAAGTTGAGTCTAGAAATTATTTTGGTAGTTATATAGGAATTTTTTTTTCGGAGAGTAGGACCTCTTTCTGTTTTCTCCTTATCCCACCCTCCCACCCCTTTTTCCGTGAGGAAGTGAAACGATGTTTTTTCTCTGCAACTTATCCCCTTTCAAAACAATCTAGGATCTCGTTTACATGAGGCTCCGATTCTTCTATAATTTTTTGCTAGCGACGAGATGTGTTGGCGTCTTTGAGACCACTGAGCCGCCACTTGGGGTTGACTGCTCTACCTCGCTTACGGCGTACCCCAGGTGAAACGTCCATACAGGATTGGCGGGCATCCTATGGTAATATGGATGTGGTGTCTTTCCCCTATGGACGACCGTGATGGCGGGCCGCTCAGGGCAGATGTCTCATTGTTCAGGTTTCCAACCGCTCGTATATATTGTTGTGTGCTCGCTAGCAGATTATTATCTTGGATTCGGATGTTCTTGGTTTGGGAATTCCAGTAGCACCTAGTTATCGACCTTCCGGGTTAACCTCTGTGGAATTTCAGCCTTCGGCTTTCTCATACCTCGTGAGGAAGTTTTGTTGTCAATTTTTCTTTAACTTCTGGTTACTTCAATGATTCGTTCATGTTCTCATAAGTGTTCCTGTATACAGGATGCCAAGAGCGAACATGCCGCCGCCAGAGAACCCTATCCTTGGGGAGGCTGTAGCCGCAGTGGCTCAGGGCACAGCTGCGATCCTTCAGATGCTGCAGAACCAGGGTGCTCAGAGGAATGATCGACCACAGTACACCACACTGCAGCAGTTCCTGGCGATCAGCCCCCCCAGGTTCTCCGAGGCTCGAGACCCGCTGGAGGCGGATGACTGGATAACAGAGATCAAGAAGCACTTCAATGCCAACGCCGTCAGACCCGTCGACTACGTCACCTTCGCCTCCTTCCAGCTTCAGGGTGCCGCAGGCAGTTGGTTCTCGACGTACAAGGCAAACAAGGGTGATGCAGAGATCACATGGGAGGACTTCGTCAAGGATTTCAGAGCTGCTCATATTCCCAGTGGACTGATCGAGAGGAAGCGCGAGGAGTTCTTAGCTCTGAGGCAGGGGGATAGGTCTGTGCAGGAGTATAACCTGGCCTTCGTCAGGCTTGCCAGGTATGCTCCAGAGGAGGTCTCGTCAGAGGCCAAGCGCATTGCCAGGTTCCGCGGTGGTCTTGCCCCGGACATCAAGTATGCGCTCACCTTGTCCACGCCAAGCCTGTTCTCAGAGTTCGTCGACCAGGCTATCAGACAGGAGTCAGCTGAGGCAGAGCGTTCCGCAGAGAAGAGGAAGCAGAGAGAGCACAGTTCAGCAGTGATGGTCCACAAGAAGGCCAAGTCCTGGGTTGCAGAGCCACGGCCTCAGCCGCAGCGCCAGCAGTTCCAGCAGAGGGGGGCAGTTTTCCGCACTTTTGCCCGCCCTCCCGTCCCAGTGCAGCACGGACCTCGCTCTACTCCACCACACGCGAGGCCGCCTGCTCCGCAAGGCCAGCCCAGGCCTGAGATCACGTGCTTCAAGTGTGGCAAGCCGGTCCACAAGTCTCCGCAGTGCACCGACCCTCGTTACGCCAGGCTGCCTCCGCCCCCACCTCGCTCTACACCGAGCAACGCGATGGTGCGGGCCCAGCCACGAGCGCTCAGGGTGAACAACGTGACTGTGGCAGAGGCTCAGCAGTCGTCCGAGATTGTGCTTGGTAGGTTACTTGTGTGTTCAGTTCCAGCGACAGTGTTGTTTGATTCCGGAGCTTCCCGTTCCTTCATATCTCAGTCCTTTGCTTCGAGAGTAGATCTCCCACGTGACCAGCTTCCGAGCAAGCTATCAGTTGTCACACCTGGGTCAAAGTTCACTTCTTCATGGACAGTTACAGATGTGGAGATCAGTATTCAGGGTGCTATCTTTTCGGCGTCCCTGGTTGTCTTACCCCGTTCCGACATTGATGTCCTTTTGGGCATGGATTGGCTTGTCAGGTACAAGGCCAAGATTGATTGTCCATCCAAGACCGTGTTGCTGACGCACGATTCAGGCGCAGAGATTTGGTACACTTGTCGCTCGACAGTGGGATCAGCACAGTTGTACGCTCTGAACGCTGGAGTTGCTCCATTGATCGAGGAGGTCAGAGTTGTTCGAGAGTTCCCAGATGTCTTTCCAGAGGAGTTGCCAGGTATTCCACCCGTGCGTGCTATTGAGTTCGTGATCGAGCTAGAACCTGGTACACAGCCGATATCTCGGCAACCTTACAAGATGTGTCCGGAAGAGCTGTTTGAGTTGAAAGAGCAGTTGGTGAAGCTTGAGAAGGATGGGCTCATTCGTCCGAGCACTTCTCCTTGGGGTGCCCCGTGTCTTTTTGTGAAGAAGAAAGATGGTACTAGCCGGTTGGTTCAAGACTACCGTGGTATCAACAGGAAGACGATAAAAAACAAGTACCCTTTGCCCAACATCAATGACCTATTTGAGCAATTGCATGGAACAAAGGTGTTTTCAAAGCTTGATCTAAAGATGGGGTATCACCAGATTCGTGTCCGTGAGGAGGACATCCCCAAGACAGCCTTCCGCACTCGTTATGGACTGTACGAGTTTGCGGTCATGACGTTTGGCTTCTCAAACGCACCTCCGACGTTCATGAGGGCCATGAACTATCTGTTCCAAGAATGGTTGGATGTGTTCGTGCTCCTCTACCTCGACGACATCCTTGTCTTTTCCAAGTCAGAGGCTGAGCATCAGGAGCATCTCAGATTGGTGTTGCAGAAGTTGAGAGATCACCAGTTTTATGCCAAGTTCTCCAAGTGCGAGTTCTGGATGAATAAGGTTAACTTCCTTGGCCATGTCATTTCCTCAGAGGGCATTGCTGTCGACCCAGACAGAGTCCGGACGATTCAAGATTGGACTCCGCCGAAAAATGTCAAGCAGTTGAGGAGCTTTCTCGGACTTGCCAGCTATTGCAGGAAGTTTGTCGAGAATTTCTCCAAGATAGCAAAGCCGATGACGGAGTTGTTGTGCAAGGGTAAGAGGTACTCTTGGTCACAGGCTTGCCAGACAGCTTTTGATGAGTTGAAGATAAGGCTCACCACAGCTCCGATCCTTACGCCGCCGGATGAGTCACAGCCGTTTCAAGTGTTCTGTGACGCCTCGTTGAATGGCCTTGGCGGAGTGTTGATGAAGGGAAAGAGTATTGTGGCGTACACCTCCAGACAATTGAAGCAGGCTGAGAGGAACTATCCGACCCACGATCTTGAGCTGGCTGCAGTGATACATGTGTTGGTTACTTGGCGACACCTCCTCCTAGGGAGGAAGGTTGATGTGTTCACTGATCACAAAAGCTTAAAGTACTTGTTCATGCAGCCTAACCTGAACTTGAGGCAAAGAAGGTGGCTCGAGACTATTACTGAGTACTCCGTGGATATTCAGTATACGCCTGGCAAGGCGAATGTTATAGCCGATGCGTTGAGCCGCAAGGGTGATTGCAACAATGTCCAGCTACAGAAGATACACCCTGATTTGTGTGAGGCTTTTCGAAGACTCAATCTTGAGCTAGTTCCAGCAGGCTATCTAGCCAACCTTGTGGTAGAGCCCACTATCCGTGAGAAGATTCGTGAAGCTCAGTCTGATAGCTTGATGATTAAGAAAGTCAAGCAGGGTGTTGCCGCCTCAGTTCCGAAGTACGGTTGCTTTTCAGTGCATAATGACGGCACCGTGATGTTCGAGGAGAGAGTTGTTGTTCCCAAGGAAGGAGGTCTCAGGGAGGTCATTTTGAAAGAGGCCCATGATTCGAAGCTGTCTATCCACCCTGGTAGCACCAAGATGTATCAGGACCTCAAGCAGAACTTTTGGTGGACTCGTATGGAGCGGGACGTTGCCCGTTTTGTCTCCCAGTGTGATGTGTGCAGGAGAGTAAAAGCACGGCATCAGAAACCTGCAGGCCTACTTCAGCCAATTGAAATTCCGGAGTGGAAATGGGATCACATTGAGATGGATTTCATCACGGGTTTTCCTTTGTCGCAGAAGAAGAACAATGCCATCTTTGTTGTCATTGACAATCTCTCCAAAGTTGCTCACTTCTTCCCAGTGAAAGACTCCATTTCTGCATCTCAGTTGGCGGATTTGTACACCGCACGAGTTGTATCTTTGCATGGCATCCCCAAGAAGATCAGTTCTGATCGAGGCAGTCTTTTCACCTCCAAGTTCTGGCAGGCCTTTCAAAAGGCGATTGGTACGACAGTGTTGTTCAGTACCGCTTATCACCCTCAGACCAGTGGGCAGGTTGAGCGTGTGAATCAAATTCTTGAAGACATGTTGAGGGCATGTGTCATCTCGTTCGGCATGAAGTGGGAAGAATGCTTGCCGTATGCTGAATTCTCTTACAACAACAGCTATCAAGCAAGTCTGCAAGCAGCACCGTTTGAAGTCTTGTATGGTCGCAAGTGCAGGACACCTTTGAACTGGTCCGAGACAGGCGAGAGGCAGCTGTTCGGCCCAGATGTGATCCAAGAGGCAGAGGACAGAGTGAAAATTGTCCGAGAGAATCTAAAGGCAGCACAGTCTAGGCAGAAGGCCTATTATGACAAGAAACACCGTGGTGTTGACTTCAAAGTTGGTGACTTCGCATACCTCAAAGTGTCTCCGCTTCGAGGCACTCACCGCTTTGGGATCAAAGGAAAGTTGGCTCCCAGGTTCGTTGGTCCGTTCCGCATCCTCGAGACTCGGGGACCTCTTGCGTTCCGCCTCGAGCTTCCAGACAGTTTGACTATGGTGCATGATGTGTTCCACCTGTCTCAGTTGAAGAAGTGTTTCAAGCAGCCAGAGCAGGCAGTGGACTTGGGCGAGATCCAGCTCAGTGCAGATCTTTCTTACTCAGAGCGTCCAGTCCGTGTTCTTGACTCGTCCGAGCGCAAGACTCGCAACAAGACCGTCAAGTTCCTCAAGGTGCAGTGGGCACATCACTCGGAGAAGGAAGCAACGTGGGAGCGTGAAGATCATCTCCATTCTGAGTATCCCGAGCTTTTTCTTGCTTAGATCTCGGGACGAGATCCTATGTTGGTAGGGGAGAGCTGTAACAGCCCACATGTAATAAGCTATCAACACCATGTAATTATTTTGCCTCTGTTGGACTTGTAACTTGGCATGGTGGAGGTTTATGTCATTTCATGTGGTGATCTAAATTGGCATGGAGTTTGGAGCCATGTTGGGTTGGTTTCTTTTGCATCCAAAGTGGCTCAAGAAAGGCAGTCAGAGATTTTTCCTTGTCACTTGTTCACTCCTCTTGATCCCAATCTTGGCCAAGCCTTTTCTTTTGCCTTTGCAAGGGTTTTAAAACCCTCAAAGTATTTTTGACTTCATCACAAGCAGAAGCTCTAGTTCAAATGGTTTTTGAAATTCAAATGAGCTCACATTTTGTGGTTGCCAAAAATGCCCAAGCCATTTTTAGAAATTCAGGAATAACGTAAGGATAATTCCACATATTTTTATGTGAATTTTGCACTTGTATTTAATCCAGAATTAACCCCTTTTCCTTTTCTGTTTTTGGTAAATGGAAAAGTCCAGCAACCATTTCTCTCCTCTGCCCCAGGTCATACTGGAGGCCCAGCCCATCTCCCCGCAGCCCCGCAGCCCGGCTGGGGGCCATTCCAGCGAAGCGTTACGCGGGAGGCACCCTGGCCGCCCGATCCAGATCCAAGGGAGGGGACACGTCGCCTTTCCACCGTGGAGAGGTCCCCTCCCCCCTCTTCTCTCACACCGGCGGGCGGCATCGACGTCGACGCCTGCCGACGTGGCTGGAGGCCGCCCCTCCTTATAAGCAGGCTCCTGGAGCCGCACGAACCCCCTAGGGTTCCGTTCCCCCAGCGATTCCCCCCTCACCGCCGCCGGGAGAGGTTTTCCCCCTCCGTCCTGTTTCAGCTCTGTTCCGGTGAGGTTCCGACCAATTCGCCGCCGCCTCGTGATCTTTCTCCAATTCCGTGGCTTCACGCCGTCGTGATGACCTTGTGTGTGCGTTCCTTTCTTCAGAAGCCTGCCAGGAGGAGCAGGACGCCCCCGCGCCGTGGATCCCCGCCGCGGGCCGTCTTCTTCCTCGACGCCGACGGCGACGTCTTCCTCCTCTGCAGTGGGGCTGGGACACACTATGTGACCCACGAGGTGAGCTCAAGCCCTCAGTTCCTCCTGTAGATTCGTGTAGGTGCGTGTACGCGTTAGCTGTAGGAGGCCTGCCGCTCGGTTCGTCACCGGCGAGGAATCCGTGACCACCGTGCCGTGGTGCGTCTCGGGCGACCTCACGCGTGCTCGTGGAGTGTCCAGTGCACGTCTTTGGTGCCAAAGGAGCCCCCTTTCCGTGTTCTCTTGCTCTGAGTTGCGCCGCGTCTGAACTCTGCAAGTTGCTGACGGTCAGATCCGCCATGGTTCAGGCGAGCGTAGCCTCCCCTCCGGTGAGGGTTAGATCCCGTCCAGGGCACCTACGGATACGTGGGACTGCCCTCTTTCGATTTCCGTCGACGCTGTGTGCAGAGAAGCCGTGTGCTCGACGCCGGCGTCGTCTGAACTTGGCCGCGCCGCCTCGTTTCAGTGAGGTTCAGAGATGCGTCGCCGCCGTCCTGTTCCCGGTTGGATTCCGGCGAGTATAGGTCAGGAGTTGACCTTTAGAACACCCCTACGCGTAGCTGGCACTGCAGGCTCGAGGTCGATGGTAGCAGGAGACCTAGCGGTGGCCGGAGGCAGATGCGAGGCTCGCCGGAGTTTGAACTCGCGCCGAGGATCAGAAAGCTGCTGCTTTCTTCAGTCTGGACGACAGGGACGAACACCTCACCTTTTGAGTGATAGTGTTATGTTCAGATAACGTTTCGAGGCGCAGTGGTAGCGAGCAGGGGAGCGAGCAGCGCGTCGTGGGTTCGATTCCCCGTCGCCCCCCTTTTTTTTTGATTAAATTGAGTGGCTGACGTCCGGGGCCCGCTTGTCAGCGAGCCAGGCCGCGTGGGCTGTGCCCATTGCGGGCCAGAGAGCTGGCATGGGCCGGTTTCGCCCGAAACCAGCCCATGGGGGCTGTTTCCTGTTTTTTTTTTTCTTTTCTTTTTCTTTTATTTCTTTTCTGTTTAAATTCAAATTTGAATTTGACTCCAAATTCAAATCTGTTTTTGAACATCCTTTGCAAACAGGGGCATGCCTTATATGTTTTTGGGGTAGCTTGAGCTACTGAACCCCATGGTGGCGTCCATTTTTGCATCTGACCCCTTCTAAAAATTGAAGTATGGTCATTTTGCAAATAAGACCCTTTTTCCTTTTCTTTGTTTTTGGTAATTGGTTCAAATTCTAAATTGCCCATGTCATATATGATTTTTGGGTAGTTTTACACAAGGAGTTGCATGGTGATGCTGATTTCATCATCTGAACCTTTTTCAAAATTCATGAGGTGCAATTTTGCACCCAGCCCCCTGAACTTCAGTTGAATTTGCAACTGCCTTTGCAAATTCAACTGGAGACATATCATATATATTTTGGGGTGCTTTTCTGCAAGGATTTCAGCAGTGATGTTATCATGATGTGTTGTGCAACTTTTGAGACAAGGTGTGATCACCTGGTTCAGAAGTTTTTCAGATCTGTCTGTCTGCAACATTTCAACTTCAGTGCATTTGAAATGTTGTTCATCTGATCTTTTCTAGTCTGTTCCAAGACATCTTCTTCTTCAAGTCAGCCCCTAGCATATTGTCATATGCATAGTGACTGACCTCAAACCTTTGTTGCTCCTTCCTGTGTGTCAATTTCACCGACACTACTCCGTCTTCGGAATCATTGTTTTACTTTCATGTTATTTAAATTCTTGTAATGCTTGTTGATCATGCCATACTATCATGCTAATTACACCTAAATCAAGGCTCAGACCAAAGCCATTACAATGTAAATAAATGCATATGGAAGTGATGACCTGTCTTCATCACCTTCATTTAAACTTGACTAGACAGGGTCATATCATGTAAATAAAGCTTGAACATGCCATCCTTGTTTGGGTTGCATCAATTGATTACTTCTGTGCCTTTTCCCTGCCGGTACCTTACGTTAGCACCTGAGACCGCCGAGGAGACTTACGTGGAGCTGTCCGACACCGAGCCCGAGAGTACCGTGGGTGCTGCTTCGACTACCTTACCAGGCAAGGGGGAGATCTGTTTCATTACTTTATAACTTTCTGCTCATGCCTAGCTGTAGATTTAGAACGTTGTTGCTTGATCCTATCCACCTTATATGCCATGTTGAAACCCATACAGCCATGATCCCCACATCCCAGCAAACCATTGTTCTGCTAAGTTACTGCTGCTCAGCCACTGCTTAGTATGGATAGAGAACTTGCTGCTTACCTTATATATTATGGTTGGGATATCATGCTATAAAAGAAGTTGGTTGGTATTTATTATTGTTAAATGATGTTAATTATATTTTGACGAAAGGTGGAAGGCTGGACTATTCCCGTCTGGTGCTTTGTTCCATTTGAGTCACCTAGGACCCGAGTTCCGGGTATTGTGTTTCTTGATGAGCGTGCCTAATCGTGTGTGGGGTTTTATGGGGCCCCCTTGTCTTACCTACCTAGCTTCTTACAATTCTAGTGGTGGCCCGAGCCGATTTACATTTGCTTCGCGCGTGTGTTGGTTGGTACCCCAGCTGTTTACAAAACAAACTGGGCCAGTGGAGCATAGTTCTCTGTTGGTCCACCTGATGAGCTAGGACCCGGTCTCATAGGAGAACTAACCGGTAATCCGACCTGCGTCATACGGAAGAATCCGATCCGAGAGTGTGGCCAGCTTGAGGTTTGGGTGTCGACTCCCCGGGGGCCACCCGGAGTTGTGCGTTGTTAGTTAGAGGGATTCTGACGTTCCGGAGTTTCAGGCGCTTACCTAGCCAAGTGGAAACCGGGCGTACATGCGACGTCTATAATGGACAGTTGGTACACCCCTGCAGGGTAAATCTTTTCGAAAAGCCGTGTCCGCGGTTATGGACTACTTGAGACCTACTCCTTGTTCATAGAATAACATCAATTGAAATCATGTTATAAAACTTGACAAACCGTGTGTGTGCCTTGGTTGTCTTTCTTTTCCAGGGGGACCGAGAGAGAAACGAGGTTGTGTTATGTTTGCGTAAGTAGGTGGATAGCCGACTTACGACACGTTGTCAACGTAACTTCTTGGATCTCACCTCTATTCTGATAGAACGTGTAGCCACCATATATGCTAGTACGGCTGCAAACTGTCTATATCTTTACCTTACCTGTAGCGTTAGTTATTCCTAAATGACATGTTCTCACCCCTGTTTACTTTTCCGCCTTTGCCGCTTTGCCTGATCGGCCGCTGCAGTGGACTACTACCTCGACCCCAGCACTGGACGATACTTCGTGGAGGTGCCCCCGGAGGATGACGACGAGTACGCCTACATCGACCAGTAGGGTCCTTAGTTGGGCTCAGATGTTCCGTGGGTGGATTTATGTGTAGCCCTCTCTAGGGCAATTTGGATCTTGACCGTACTCGGTCCCTACTATGCTTCCGCTTGATGTATTGATGTACTGATCAGATGTACTCTTGGTGATGTTATATATTTTTGACAGTGGCGTTGTATGCCCTGCTCTATTTTATCTTCTTATGTATTTTCCTTTCTTAGAGTTATGCTTGTTTACCTGTTGTCGAGAATCCGGCAGCGACACGAGTGCGAGTGTCGTGCGCCGGTGGCGTTTGATGCGCTTCTAACTCCGACCGGACGCGAAAGCGACTAGTTAGAGTTAGTACCGCATCAGGGGCCTTACAGAGAGACGTTAGTTTCATCAAATCTAACATTTACAGTTTCCACAACTTTACCAAGATGGGAGTTGTACACTCTGTAAGTGTGAGAATTCGAACCATAACCTAGAAGAAAACCTTCGTGAGCCTTAGGGGGAAACTTGGAGCTATGATTCATATCACTGATATAGCATGGAGCACCAAATACCCTAAGATATGATAAATTTGGCTTTTTACCAGTAATAACCTCATGTGAAGTTTTCTTCAGGAACTTGTGTAGATAAACCTTGTTGATGATATGTCATGCAGTGTTAATTGCCTCGGTCCAGAACCTGATAGGAGTCTTGTATTCAACAAGCATTGTTCTGGCCATTTCAATAAGAGTTCGATTCTTTCTCTTGACCACACCATTTTGTTGTGGTGTATAAGCAACAAAGAATTCATGAGTAAAGCCATATTCATCAATAAATTCTACGATATGAATATTTTTGAATTCAGCACCGTTATCACTTCTGATATGCTTGAGAGATAGTTCATACTCGGTCTGGACCCTCTTAGCGAAAGTTTTGAAGATCTCGACAACTTTTCTCTTGTCATCTAGAAAGAAAACCCAAGTGTATCGAGAGAAATCATCAACAATAACTAGACCATACTTGTTACCTCCAAGACTAGCATAATTTTGAGTACCGAATAGATCCATATGGAGAAATTCAAGAGGACGAGTAGTAGTCATGATAGTCTTTGTTGAATGATGTTTCTTGGCAATCTTTCCAGCTTCACAGGCACTGCATAGACGATCTTTTTTGAATTTCACATTGTCAATACCAATTCTATTTTTCTTCGAGATAAGAGTTTGCAGATTTTTCATCCCTGCATGACCAAGTCTTCTATGCCAAAGCCATCCAGATGTGGCCTTAGCCATCAAACATGTGGATACAGCAGGTCCCAAAGAGAAATCTCAACAATATAAAGATCACCTTTGCGACATCCTTCGAAAACGATGGTATAATCATCCTATGAAAACACAACACAATGAGAAGCAGAGAACAATACAAGTATACCCATATCACAAAGTTTCGATATAGACATAAGATTATATCCGAGAGATTTAACAAGCATAACTTTGTCAATATGTTTATCCTTCGATATAGCAACCTTACCCAAACCGAGTACTTTTACGTTGTTGTTGTCACCGAAGGTAATATATCTCTATGAAGATTGAGTAAGTTTTTCTTCGGTGAACAACTCTTTCTCTCCGGTTAAATGATTAGTGCAACCACTGTCCATGACCCATTTGGATCCACCGGAGACATAGCCCTGCAGAAGAATTAGTTATTCTTAACCACCCACAAACGAGTAGGTGACTGAGAAGGCATGGAAGTGATAGATGAAGCAGCGGTATTAAGCAAACATGATCATATTAGCGAGGGGGACCGTCAAGCACACCATAAATATAATTCCTCGACGAGGGGTTAGAGCACTGGTAGGTAAAAGAAAATTTGTCAGTGTTATCACGATGGCGATAAACATTTCTATCAACTCAATAGTATACTTTTGGGGAACATTTGATGCAGGCACTAGAGGTTCATTTCGATCCTCGAGAGAATAGTAGTGTCTCGGTGGTACCGTAGGTTTTCCCTGCATAGAATGGTTAGCGGGAAGTTTTTCTACGAGAGATTTTCAAACCAAAATTTGTCGCTTATAGAAACCATTCTTCGGAGGAGTACCAACGAATTCAGCGGAAACCTTCCCTTCCTGATCTTTGATAAGCTTGTGGTCATAATCAAGTGATTAATCAACAATAGCCTTATCAATTTTCAAGTTAAAACCTGAAAGGTTAGCAATGTCAATAGGCTTTTCTTTTGCTAGAACCCAGACAATTTTAGGATACTTCTCGGGCTCCCAGTAGGTGCCATCAGGGTTTAGTTTCCTCTCGAAACCAACACCTTCCTTTCGAGGATTCCTATGAAGAATAGCCTTCTTTAGGATATCACATAGGTACTGGTGTCCCTGAACACTTTTGAACATGCCTGTATCAAATAAATCTTTCAACCTGTGGAGTTCCTCGGTAACAGCAGAATTTTCCTCGACCGGGGAATTAGTATCATCAATGATAATAGGTTCTTTTCCTTTCGATTTCCTAGAAGTAGACTCCATTTTACTTCGTTCCAAACAAGTTAAGCAAGGTGAAACAGATTCTTTTTTAGCTTCTGAGCCTCGTTGAGCAATGAGAGTGAGATTGACATTTTCCAACTCTTCATGAGACTCTCTCAGTTTCTCGAGTGCCATTTTCCTTTGAAGGAATTCATAGGTTAGCTTCTCGTAGTCCACTAAGAGAAGATCATGCCGAGAGGAAAGTTCATAATACTTTTCCTTCAGAGCAGCATGCTCATTTTTCGAAGTTTGACCTTTCTCAATCTCATCGATCAACAAAGTCTCAGATTTTTTAATAGTCTCACTAAGAGAATCTAGTTCATCTTGTTAGATATAAGCAATTTAGCAAGTTTGGCATAGCTTATCCTAGAGTGACTTTCATAAGCATATCCATCAGAAGTATCATAGGAATTCTTAGAAGAAGATACCTTTGCCTTGGCCATGAAGCAGTAATCTGGAGTTTCATCTTCACTACTTTGGTTGGTGAAGGATGAACTTGATTCCTTGTTCGGAGAAAGTGCTAGACCAGCAACACCATCAGATTTAGAACTAGAACCAGATCTTGAGTTTTATTCAGCTTCAGTCCCAGAGGCTTCATCTTCAGAGTTCATCTCTTTACGGTGATACTTCTTGCGTCGAGAGGAATGTGATTTCGAGGAAGAACACTCTCAATTCTTGTGATACTTCTTCTTCTTATCATCATCAAAATCATCTTTCTTGTCTTTTCTGGACTTTGAATGCTTGGATCTATGTTCAATTTCCCAGAGAGGACAATCAGCGATAAAGTGACTTGGCTTCTTGCACTTGTAACAGCAATTTTCCTTCGCTGAAGAGTTTCTGGATGATGATCGATGCTGTGATGAATTGCTTGAATGTCTGGAAGAGTAACTTTTCTTCGGTGAAGAGGAATTCTTTCTCTGGAAGCGGTTGAACCGTTTCATTATCAGTGCCTGATCTTTTCCAATATTCTCGGGGTCATCTGAGGCACCTCCAGAGTCAGGACTAGCTTCAGGAGAGGAGTGGCTTAGGCTTTGGCCTTGAGAGCATGAGATCTCCTTCGAGTTCCATTCACCTCAGGTTTTTCTTCTTCTTCTTCTTCCATTTCAAAGGTGGTAAGTCTCTCAAGAATATCAGGGGCGACAAGATTTCTGAAATCAGTCCTTTCCTTAATCATCAGCACAATGTGATCGAAGGAATCATCAAGAGAGCGGAGAAAAGTCTTAACTATCATGTGACTGGTGATATCTTCAGCACCGAGGGAAATCAGCTCATTTGATAAAGTGGTGAATCTGCTGTAGATGGAGTTGACCTTTTCTCCCTCGTGTCGCTTGAACCGATAGAATTTGCTTCGAAGAGTGTCAATGCGAGCATCTTTCTGAGTAGAGACACCTTCACCTATCTTCTCCAGATAGTCCCAGACACCTTTGGCCGAAGGAATATTCTTCACCTCATGATATTTTTCTCGAGTCAGATGATTTGTGATGAATACCCAGACTTCCGAATCAAGAGCCATGTACTTTGCCTCATCAGAAGTGATAGATTTTTCATCCTTAATTTGATATCCATTCTTGAAAATTTCCCAAGCAGCAGAGTTGATGGAAATGATGTTCTTCTTCCTTTTGTCCTTCCAATAGGGATAGTCCTTCCCATGGTAAACAGGAATCGGTTCGCCCGAGTGAACACCCTGCAAACGACATTCTTGACAACTCTCTAGGTGGTTAGACCAAAATACGCAAAGCGTAGGGAGTGCCTAGCTCTGATACCAATTGAAATCTCAAGAATGATCAGAGGAGGAGGGGTGAATGATCACTTCTAAAAATTCTATAGAACTTATAAGGAAAACATGCAAACAACGAAGGTCTAAGAGAATCTCGAAGGAATGTAAGTAACGAAGGACATGTCTAAGTCGAAAGGAATGGGGACGAGGGGAAACATCAAAGGTGAACCGGCAATGGAGTAAATACTGAAAGTAAATATGAGTAAAAGAACGAGCCTGACACAGTGATGTTTGGTGAACCAGTTCATGCTCTGCAAAGGCTAGGTCTAGTTGGAGGGACTAGTGATTGAACACCTGGAGCAAAACTCTCTCCATCCTATTCTCCACTGCAACAAACTCCTCGAGTTTGTCCAGTTCTTACTCGGGTTAGATGATTCAGGACATCTACGAAACCTTTATAGACTTCGTTCAACAGTGACAATTACTCTTCGACTACTTGACAGGCGACGCCTAACCGTCTAGGAGACTTGCTGATCTCCAAGATAAAAATATCGGCTAATATCAAGCTAAGTCTCAGTGAATAGCTCAACTCAGCTTTTGGGACTTGGGGTTTGGTTTTCTCTCGAAATCTTTCTCGGGAAGCTCACAGCTCTTCTGTCTCAGAATATTCAGTGGAGCAACCAACCACAAATGGCGGGTGGGTGCGGGGTATTTATAGGTGGTGATCCCGATGGTAAAATGACTGAACTGACCCGATGCAACCGCTTGACGCGTCTCCACAACGGTCGGATTTTAAATCACTGCGCAACTTTTCTTGTGGAGCAAGTAAGCTGACTTACCAAACGAGTTCTCTCTCGAAGGCACAAAGTGCGATGAATTTTCCTTCGAGCGATTACTCGACTTAGTAAGATTTCTCTCGGAAGGCTATCTTTGGGTTTCAAGTTGAGTAGAGTAAATGCACTTTGACTAAGATTTCAAGTAGCAAATCCCTCTTGATAGTACGGTTTTTCCTATGACTCAAGAAAACAAAAGAGAAACTAGTAAAATACTAAGTCTTCGTGCAGCTTCAGCTTTCTCCTCGTTGCGATTCTACTCGAGAGCATCTTCTTGCTCGACGACACTTCAAAGGCTTCGGTACTTGACTGCAGCTTCGCTGCAGTGAGTTGTCCTTCGACTTTCTACCAGCAAACTCCATTCTTTAGGAACGTAAGTATATGTTTATACTCGAAAAAAATATTATTTCCTCTTCTACTTTGTCCAACAATCTTCAAAACCTTCGGGGGCAAAACTTGCTCTTACAAGTTTGATGTGTGGTTTGATTAAAATTTGAACTCAAGCATATCACTACTAGGGAAATAGCTATACGTGGAAAGCCTATTAGTGGCGCTTATGGAAAGCGATGCGCCACCACCTGTTATGGGTGGCACACTGGAAAATAATGCGCCACCCATAACACCTTATGGGTGGCGCATTATATTCCAGTGCGCCACCCCTAAGAGTGGGCCAGCCTGGATGATATTATATGTGGCGCATCTAGCAGTATGCGCCACCCCTAGGGACCTTATAGGTGGCGCACATACAGAATGCGCCACCCCTAAGAGCTTAGGGGTGGCGCATTCTGTATATGCGCCACCCATAAGGTCCTTAGGGGTGGCGCATTGTGGTAATGCGCCACCCATAAGAGCTTAGGGGTGGCGCATTGCACATATGCGCCACCACTGACTTCCTATATGCGCCACTAAATTCCTAGAGCTTCCCTTATCTACTCCACCCCACCTACCACCTCTCATTCACTCCACACAATTCTCAAACTAGATCCACTCTTCTCACCCTAGATCTATTCGGTTTTCTCCTCCTCCCCACCTCATTTCTTCCATTTATCCATCGATACTTGGCATTACATCTATTTTGTTTCATATTGAAGTAAGTGGACCTCCTCCCAAACTCTTTTGTTCCATTTATGACCCATATACTTGCCTTTTTTAGCTTGGGGTTTGTTGTATATGTGAAGCTTGGGTTTGATGTCTATGTGAAGCTTGTGGTGGTTCGATGTATGTGTGAAGCTTATGGTGGTTTGATGTATATGTGTATCTTGAGTGGCAAATGTTTTGCCGAAATGTCGATTCATTTCCGTTTTGGCAAATTTCTAGCGCACTCTCCGCATGCTCCCATGCATTATTAGGGAAGGTCATGCCGAATTTTTCCGGTGACGACTGTGATATATAATTGTGTTGCTCTCTTCGTGCACGCAGGTGATCGACCATGGTCCGCGAGATGCTGAGCGATATCACCGTGGCTAGGTGGATGCAATGTGCGACAAACGACATGCTAAGGAATAATAGGTCGGATATAAGATGTCCGTGTCGGAGATGCAAACTGCAGTGCGTGACCGAGCCTGATTACGGAATATTGCAAAGACACCTGAAGCGTAATGGTTTGATGGATGGCTACACACGATGGATAAGTGATGAAGCTGGTGAGGAGGAGGACGTCAATGGTGGGGCGCCAGTAAATGAGGAAGGGCAACCAGAAAACAGCGGCGGACGAGATGACGAAGAGCATCCCGTACATGATCATGAAGAAGATGCCGAAGCGGATCATGTAGATCAAGATGCCGGACATGAAGATCAAGATGTCGGACATGATGATTCAAGATGGGTGCGGGACCCTCATGTTCAAGAGCTGCTTGTCAAAGAGGCGTTGAACGCAAGAGGTGCAGCTAGAGAGAAAGCCAAGATGGCGCAACTCGAGAAAGACGAGATTACGAAGTTGTACGAAGGATGCAACGACGAGGATACCCACTTGAATGTAACACTTGGGGCTATGGAGATGAAGGCAAAACACAAATGGACCGACGAAAGCTTCGATGATAACATGGCATTCTGGCACGATCGTCTTCCGAAGGGCAACACGTGCCCAACTAGTATCGCTGAGGCCAAGAAAGTCCTTTGCCCTCTCGATCTTCCGCACGTTAAATACCACGTCTGCATAGATGATTGCATGATCTATCGGGGTGAGGACGAAGATAAATCACATGTTCGGTGTGCGGTGTTAGTCGATACAAGAGAGGGAAGAAAGTTCCTAGAAAAGTGGTATGGTACTTTCCGATCACTCCTCGTCTGCAGAGGTATTTCGTAGATCCCGAGGAAGCAAAGCTCATGACCTGGCACACGGATAGAAAGAAACTAAAAGAGGATGACCCGAACCCGGATCCGGAAAAGGAGGACATGCTGAGGCACCCTTCAGATGGTAGCCAATGGACTGCGTTGGACCTCGAATACCCAGATTTTGGGAAAGAACCAAGGAACCTCAGGATTGGTGTGATCGCCGATGGAGTCAATCCGTTTGGCGGCCAGAGCAGCACACACAGTACCTGGCCCGTGTTTGTATGCATATACAACCTTCCCCCCTGGAAGTGCATGAAGAAAAAGTACATAACAATGTGTATGCTAGTTCAAGGGCCGAAACAACCAGGTACGGACCTCAATCTATATCTGCAGCTATTGAAAGAGGAGCTAGAAACGTTATGGAAAGACGGAGTCAATACGTGGGACGCGGCGGCAAAAGAATATTTCCCAATGAAAGCCGCAGTGATCACGACGGTGCACGACTATCTCGGATACGGATATTTCTCAGGGCAGGTGGTCCAAGGATTCTGTGCATGCGTTAGGTGCATGGATAATACAACGTACCGCCAGCTACCAAAAGATCCTGGATCTTCAAAAACCGTGTTCCAGGGGTCTCGGAGGTGGCTTCCCAAGAAACACGCGTGGAGAAAACAGGGACATATGTTCGATGGAAGCGAGGAGCTTCGAGCACCCCCAGCTCGAAGGAGCGGCAAAGAAATCGACAACTTGCTGAAAACTTGGAAAGAGTGCCCCGCGCCGGGAAAGAAAAAAAAGAAGACTCAGCCGTTGATGAGGGTATGGAAAGCGAGGTCTGTTTTCTGGGATCTGCAATACTGGAGTCTACTCCGCAGTCCTCATAGCCTTGACCTAATGCATATCACAAAGAACGTGTGCGAGAGCTTGTTTGGCATGCTGCTCAACATGCCGGAGAAGACCAAGGACGGGCCAAAAGCAAGGAATGACTTGAAATTTATGGGCATCAGGAGGGAACTTCACCCCCCTAGTGACGACGATGATGAGCCGGAGGAGGAAGAGGATACGGAAACGCAAAACTCTCGCAAACGAAAAAGGACGACCAAGAAGAAGACCGGTATTGATCACTGCCCCCCGGCATGCTTCACTCTGCGCGAGGAGGAGATCAAGCGGTTTATCCACTGCCTCATAGGAGTAAAATTTCCGAACGGCTACGCGGGGAAGATAAGCAGATACCTAGACGAGGCGAAGCATCGTTTCAGCGGGATGAAATCTATTCTCAGCCCGTCCACACTCCATAAGGCGGCCACTGAGCAGATAAAGGCCGGTGACTGCTCAAAATCAGAAAAGAAGAAGGGACGGAAAAGAAAGAAGAGCATCACTTCTAGTAGCCAACCTTCGATGCCGATCCGGGCTCAGGACGGGCCAGCAAGACCCAAGGATCTCTCATTTCAAATCCATGTGGCTGGTAGGGCGATGCTACCTAAGGACATGCTGGACCTTGCAACTTCGGATTATAGTATTATGGCATTAGAGAAGATTCTTCTTCGAGAAGAGAATCCCTCGTACCCGGTTTTCATGGCCAAGGTGCCACTCAACATGGGCTTCATCAACACTATCCCCGCGGATATGATAATCCTACGGTTTTCGGAGATCTTAAATTTGTACCATCTCAAGCGGATGGACCATAGCCTTATCCGTCTGTTCTCGCTCAGCCTTTCTATGAGTATCAGGAGAGATAAGACCCCGAGCGTCGCGATATTGGACCCCTTCTACATGCGTGAAAGCATCTTGATGGACGACGGGGACGCGGTTCTCGCGGCGGGGTACATCACAGACTTCATGCTACGGAACGCCGACAAAGATTCATTTCTTATGACCTACTCTCCCAAGTAAGTCATTCGCTCGCCTCCGTAGCATATATGCTTTCTTAGCTTTCCATTGTCCTCTTCCAACATTCCTTTTGGATTGTTTTAATTATGCAGGGAGGATCAAGACTGCGTGCTCATCTGCTTTTCACCGCAACACTCGCATGCCGTGTATTTAGACTCGGGGAGTGTGAACAAAAAATATTACAAGTATATCATGAGAGTTTTGGATGATGCTCTCGTCGGCTACATAAAAGCCGGAGGCAAGATCATGAAGCACAAGTTCAGGAAAAATCAGCCTGGCGTGAACGTGTTCAACCACGTAACGCAGTTCCCGTGCGTCAAGCAGCCGGCTCGCAGTGTGAGGGATGCGTACTACGCCCTTCATCACATGAGGGCGATTGTACAGGAACAACGCAACCTTACGCTGCCAAGTCATCTCAGAGCGTGGGCTGAAAGGAAGGCGGAAATCGCCGATGCAAATCTGAAGGAGGAGTTCTTTCACATCCAAGTGCAGATGGCGACTATCATCCGTCATGAAGTACAAATGAGGGGGTCGATCTTCCACTCCAACATTGCACCATCCAATGGGGAGATAGAAGTCCGCCTAAAGGCCCTGCGTGACACAAGGCCTTTCATGACGAAAGAAGGATGCCGCCCATTCCCCGAGCCGAGTCAAAACAATTAATTGAATGTACTCTTTGTGTAATTTGGATGTACTCTTTGTGTACTAGATGGTAGTGTCAAATACTCTTAGTGCTCTTTGTGTATAAAGGTCACTGCATATGCATTTTTATGCATATGTGCATGCTTTTCACCATTCATCGACTTGCTTTAAGTTGTTGATAAGAATAGATGCTAGATTGTTTGTTCTCCTTTGGTATGATGGATGTGACCTCTAAAGCTTTGTTTTGTGCAGGTTGAAGAGCAAACAAGTAGTGATGACGAAAGTAGCTTTCGGTTTTCAATAATTGTTGGACTCATTGTAATTTTGTGATGGAATGTAATCTTGTGAATCTTGTTGGCCTCTAAACCTTTGTAATAAAAATTATATTGCAATTCTTTTGTATCAATAATTGTTGGCCTCATTGTTATATTGTATTTTGCATTTCTGTAATATAATAAAAATATCTGTAATGCTTTTATTCTTTTATGTAATTCTTTTTTTTGTTTTCTGTAATTATTTAGTGGCGCATATTGTCAGGACTTAGTGGCGCACTGTGAATGCGCCACCCCTAAGGCCCTTAGGCGTGGCGCATACCAGAATGCGCCACCCCTAAGAGCTTAGAGGTGGTGCATTATGAGATGCGCCACGCCTAAGGGCCTTAGGGGTGGCGCATCCAGAATGCGCCACCTCTAAGCCCTTATTAGTGGCTTGTAGTTAGTGGCGCATCCCTAATGCGCCACTAAACTCAAAAACAGTGCGCCACTATAAGGCTATTCCCTAGTAGTGTATACTAGTGTTGATTGAACTCAAGCATGTGGCTAGATCTAATGTTCATGTGCTTGTGCTTGTGGTAGTGGTAGTGGTATTGTGCTTGTGCTTCTGCTTGTGATATTGGTAGTGGTATTATGCATGTGCTTGTGTGTTATGCTAACTGCCAATGTGTGCTATGGTTGTAGGACATCCCCACGCAAGACATGAGTCAGTCCCTTGTTGTTGTCAGCGAGAGCTAGTTCCCTTCTTCCTTTGTGGAGGACTCACAACCTTTGGAGGAGCAGATGCCTCCTAATTCGGAGGTCTTCGGCCTTTCAGGAATGGATGCTCCCTTTGTGCCCATATCAGTTGTCTTAGCTCAACAAAATGTTGTCGTTGAACGAACTGCGGCGATAAAGGCAAGGAAGGATGGAATGCGGAACAACATGAAATGGTATCCGTTCATGTCTACCTTTGTGTTGAAAAAAATGTGTGAGCTCATTTCCAATTGGTTAGGACCAACAAAAAAATAGCACGCTATAGCATATGGGAGATCCAATGCTAAATTTTGGCGATTTTGCTTGCGATGGCGCTATTTAGAATATAGCACGCTTTACCGCGCTAAAACAAGTTAGCATGTAGCACGCTATATGATGTTAATCCTCCACCTGACCTAAGGCATCCGGTTTGCACCTATCCACCTCTCCATTATCCATCCGCCCACATGCTTTTATGCAGCAGCGGATGCTGCTTTATCCAACTCGACTGATCTTCCCCCATTCCTTGCATATTTTCCCTTGTTCGCGGTGGCATGATGTCCTGCACCACAGATAAGTGAGGCATCTAGCATGTCCTTTGTGTTTCTATATATGTGATGTGTGTGTGTGTTCATTTAGGATGTTTGCGATGTTGTTGAGTTTAGTTCGGTTATTCATTATGCAAACTTGCAACTTCAAGTTATCTATAATAAATTCTTGCATCTAATTGACCATCACTTTATTAGCTACTCCCTCTGGTCCAGAATATAAGGTGTATTGTTTTCCGTGCAAGTCAACCATTTGAATGTTTGTTAAAGATTGTAGAATAAAATATAAGCATCTTCAATACGTAGCTGATAAAATATGAAACTACTTGCCATGGTGGATTAAATGATATAAATTTTGGTTTTGTGGATATTGATATATTTATCTCAAAACTTGGTCAAACATGCATGATAGCACTGAAGTAGTGCTCCCTGTTGGCTACCCCAAGTGAAAGGTTGAGAAGTAGACAGCGACAAATTTCCCTCGATGAAGATACCAAGGTTTATCTCTCCAGTAGGACTCCAAGTTCTTCAAGTAGGTGGCAAGGAAATAATAGCGTCGTTTACAACCAAGGTTGCTTACTTGACCTGGACCTGCACACAAAAGCAAATAACTTTGCTCCTAACGAGTTCAGAGATGTTGTCAATCTCTCCGGTCTTGTTGTTTACAAAGGATCAAAACACAAGAGAAATAACACTGATGGTGATTGCAACAAAAAGGAAATAAAAGCAGTAAAGGGTGGAGGTGTAAACAATGGTGGAAATAAGGATCGGGGTCCCATGATGTTCAGTAGTGATGTCTCTCTCTCCCAAAAGACGATAAAACAACTAAGCTGGGTGAACAAATTACAGTTAGACAATTGATAGAATTATAAACGCACTACAATGCTCATTATGCTACAAGAAAATTAGATGCTAAATCGTATGGACAGTACGCCAAGACAACTAGACCGTTTATTCATCAGAATCTACTCACTAATCATCCACCTTGAGATATCTATCCAGAACATCTCGCTGGTATTAAGTTGCGAGCCCCACCCAAAGTGTAAACTCGAAGCAACTGAAAACTGCATTAACAAACTATGCGTAAGGTAAACAATCCTTGCAACCGCGGTTACAAGCACTGTTGTTTTCTCCCAGGTGGAAACAACACATCCCCTAGTCTCATGTTTCTGTCACTCAAGCTAGACATCAGGGGGCATGAACCCACAATCATTCATAACGCTCCCTCTTGGAGTTCCAATCTACTAATTGGACAAATAAATAAAAATCAACGGAGAACATGCAAGAATTACTCAAGAACAAATATATAAAAGGAGAAGAAAATATATAACTCATCACAATCTGAACATAATATCATAATCCATTGGATCCCAGAAAACACAACATAGCAACACAAAAACTATTACATAGATGTGTTGATCATGTAGGGAAGCTCACAAGGGCTAAGAATTGAAGCACAAGATTGGAGAAAAGAAATCACATAGCTACTGGTCATGGACCCATGGTCCAAGGGGTACTACTCACGACACATCCGGAAGGAGCTCATGGTGGTGGAGAACTCCCGGAGATCAATCCTCCCTCTGGCAGGGTGCCAGGACAAGGTCTTCTGGCGATCCCGATCTCGGGATTACGGTGGCGGTGGAACAATGGTGAAATTTGCGATACGGAGTGCCTCCTGAGGGTTTACGGAACTGGGGCTAATTATAGGCCAAATGGGGGCACCAGGGGAGGTCCCACCCCTCTAGGCGGCCTCCTAGCGCGTCCTAGGGTGGGGTCGTGTCCCCTGGCCTCCTAGGAGGGCGTTTCCCCCCTCCGACTCTCTCCTTTGCGCATCCAGAGTCTTCTTGAACGCTGATTTTTTATATATTTTCATGGAATTTTCCAAGCACTTTAAATATGGGTATAAACCTGCAATTCACAGACATCAGCAGACAAAAACTGGCACTGGGTGCACTGAGTTAGTAGGTTAGTCCAAATGTGTGTAAAAAGGTATGAAAGTGTAGCAAAACACATAGCAATGTCACCTATATAAGCATGGAACAGGAAGAAATTATAGATATGTTTGGGATCTATCAATGCACTCGTTTGTCTTTTGAAAAAATAAATACACCTTATATAAAGGAACGAAGGGAGTACCTAGCTACCTAGAGTACTTCCATGGCCGTCGAGGAGATATTAATACTTATTAATGGAGATCCTAACGACAATTGATTCTGAATAAGTACTTGTTGTTCTAATGTTGCTCCATGGATTGTTGACATTAGGCTACCTTAAAAGTATTTAGTCCTTTATTATTGAACCATATCCCTTATTCTTGCTGAAATCCATCATTTTGGGGCTATATCTTACATTTGTTTCAAATGCTATTTTAAATATAGCACATTGTTAGCACGATATAACCTGTATAGCATCTGAAGGAGGCCGCCACTATTTCGTTAGCACGTTGTTTTATTTATTGGTTAGGACTGACAAGGGGTTCAAGGATGTGCACTTGAACATGGTGGCCAAGTGATGGTGAGTTGACGGGTATAGTTTTGTTTGCTTCCCCGGTAACAGTGCCAGAAATTATGCTTGATGGGTTCTCGCCCCTTGTTGGTTACTGACGGGGATCAACCCTGGCAAATCCCATGGTCAGGGACCCTGGGTTAGTCATGAGAGGCACAGGTTGGACGATAGCTCGTCGGCAAACAGGGAGGCACGCTCCTGCTCGATATTATTGATGGGGGAGATGCGATTACAAGGGATGCCAAGGCTGGAGCGCTCAAGGCTAGGGTTACAGATGAGATATTGGTTGTCTTTGGCGTCGCCCCTCCTAGACCTTATATACTGGGCTAGGTCTCGGGGAGTTCATCTATGTTTACAGGTAAGCTTTCCTAACCCTAGCTTGCTCCGTACGGCAGGTCTTCACACCTTCCTTGTGAGTCGCAGACTCCTACGTCGGTGCCAATTAGCGGGCCGAGGATGTATCTTCATGGGCCTTCTATCTTCAGGGACACCGGGTAGGCCTATCTGCAGGAGTCGTGGGGTCACCCCCTCGTTAGTAGCCCTCGAGTGCCTGGGGGACTCGAAGAGTCGCACAGGGACTCGAGTACATTCATTTGTCGGTTTTTGGTATGCGCGGTACATCCGCAGGTCGCTGGCAGTCTGGTGGCCATGAAAAAACCTGTTTCAAGGGATGCTAAGCTGAAAGGGCCCAAGGAGTCGACTGTTCAAGCCTTGGTGAATTGCACTAGGGAAAATACCGCGGTAGCCCAATCAAACCCACGTCCCTCGACGTGAGCTTGGAACCCTGGTGTCGAGAAAAAGTCATGCCGCTTCAGGCCTTACAGTGTTCATTTGCCGCCAGTAATGTGCGTAGCCTAAGGCGCATCTGCCCGTCTTTTTCTATCATGCGCAGTGCATGGAAAAGGTTGGGAGTGAAATCGCTCTTCGGCAAGTCCCAACCCGGCCGTACTTCGCAGCGGGGTCTTACCTACACGCTAATCTCGCGTGGCATCTGGGCACAGTGTATCGTGTTCCAGGCATGTGTGTTTTTGAGGCGCGAAGCCTTATAGAATTGCACCCGCTTGGAACAGAACATCAAGCGAGTTGTTCAGTCATTCACCCATGGAGCTTGTTTCGAGTGCTCAGACGGGGGGGTTTTCCGCGAGTAGTCACTCGAATGGCATTTCGGTTCTTGAGGTGAGGGAGCACCTGGGACTCTTAGCGCCGTATGATCTTGGCGAATACATGTTTGTCTTGTGTCGGGTTGAGGGAGAACCCGAGACTCTCGTGAGTGCGAGTGGTCACTCGAACACATTGCTGACCTTTGGGTGAGGGAGCACCCGAGACTCTTATGATGTACTCTCCTGATGGGAGTAAGATGTTTTTCTTCATCGGGAAAAAGGTCTGGGAGATGGGATCTCTGAGCCTTGATGTCTGTTGGTTTTCCTCGCCGCTTGTCAAGATAACGATGCCTCTGTTTGATGGCTGTCAGGGATGCCTCGCCAGTGACCCGTCACATCTTCATGACCGGTCATAATGATGACCGTTGTGGCGTGCGGCAGGCGCTGGTTGAGTTTCCAATACGCGCGTTGGAAACGCGCGTGAATTGACGCGTCTCACGCACAGTGCATCCCGTGGGAAAGCATCTTGGTCTTGAAATCCGAGACGTCTGCGACGTTTGGTCTTTGAATTAACTGCTGCTGTCGTCTTGGCTTCTCTGTGCGTGAGGATTGTTGTTCTATAAATAAGGTTTCTTTTCCACAACGTTTCACCCCCATCCGGCTTGCTGCTTTGCTTCTTCTTTCTTCTCTTGTTCCTCTCATGGCTCCCAAGCGGGGTGTTGGCCGTGGCCGTGTTCGTCGTGGCCGTGGTGGTCGTACACCACGCTCATGCCGTGGTGGTCGCCATGGTATGGCGCCAATGCCTTCCTCCTCTCCCTTGGGGGAGGGATTCTGGCGCTATGACTTTCTTTTACGTGTTCGTGGCCAGAGTGCCAATCGCGTTCTTCTTCCCTCTGGTTTTTCCGCCATTGTCTCTGAACATGGCTTGGATGGCTTGCTTCTGCATTTTCAAGGGAGCTGTCGATCTCCTTCTTATGTTGACTTGGAGGTTGATAGCTCCCGCTTGATTTTTCTTGGCTCTGGTTGGAGTTTGTTTGCTCGGCGGTTGAATTTGCGAGACGGCGATATGCTCAGCTGTCGTTTTGACGGCGAAAGCACTGTCACTGTCCGCGCGTTCGACCCGAGCGGCAACAGCATGGATCCGTGTGGGAAGGAGTCGAGCAGCGATAGCTCCATGAAGTCGAGGAGTCCTTCGCCTGCGTCTTCGACTGCTTCCTCCTCTGGGGAATCTTTTGGTGCTGGTGGTGAGCCGTCTTCAACTGCTTCCCCCTCTGGCTCTGAAGAGGACCTCGATGTCAAGCCACCGGTTAAACGAGCGCAAAAGGCGACCTTGTAGAACTGGAGGCAACGCCGTCATCTTCGCCGGCAGCTCGGGCGGAGCTGGAGAAGAAGCTAGTGGAGCAGGAGAAGAAGCTGGTGGAACATCATCTTCAATTGCTCCGCAAATAAATCGAGCTTCACTTTTTGTTATGTCATTGACATCATGAGCCTGCTGCTTCCACTCCTCATTTGTCTGTGGTGATGCCCTTGTACTAGAGTCGATTACCCCTCATGGGCACACATGTAGAAGTCATAATTCCTTGGGTGATTCCCTCTTGTAACAGGAGCTGCCTTCTATCCAAATGTAGTTGAGTCCTTTTGTACTGAAAATGATCCTTGTGATGTAAACTGTGCTTGAGTCTTTGCAATGGAATTTTATCTTTGGGCCTTTGCGCAACCGAGAACAATGTTCGAGTCCTTGGTGATCAGGAGCTGTCTTCGAGTTCTTTGCGACCGAGAGCTGTGTTCGAGTCCTTTGCGATCGAGAGTTGTGTTCGAGTCCGTCCAAACTTTGCAATGTGGGTTCTATCGGGTGCGCGACAGCGCTCCCGATGGGTGTAGCCCCCGATGCTACGCTTGAGTCGGAGGGTCAAGCGTAGGCTGAGATTTGTTTCCCTTGTTGTTTTTCCGTTAATTTCTGTCTTTTATCGGGTGCGCGACAGCGCTTGCGATGGGAGTAGCCCACGAGTCTTTAGGTGATCGTTGGCGATCGGATGAAGACTAAAGGAGTATGTGTCCTGTGCTCCCTCCAAAATTTCTTCAGAGTACTTGGTGCTTCATTTGATTTTGGCCATGTCTTTCGAGCCTTGTTCTCAGCAGGTGGGGCTGGCCGTGTATTTTTTGCTTGGGACTTCAAGCTTCGGACTGCGCGAGCGTTTCTCGGGGGGAGGTGGTGCTCGAGCCCCCGATTGCTTGGATGTAGAGGTCGCGTGAGTGACGATATCGTCTTTCGGGGTGAGTTTTTTCGCTCGAGCTCCCGCTTGTTTTTTGGGTAAAGATCGCGTGAGCGATGATGGTTGTCTCTCTGGGGGAGGTTGTACTCGAGCCCCCGAGTGTTTTGATGAATATCGCGTAAGTGGCGATAGCGTCCCTCGGGGGGATTTTAATCTTAAGCCCCCGAGTGTTTTGGTTAAGATCGCGTAGGCGATAGCGTCTCTCGGGGGGATTTTATTCTTAAGCCCCCGAGTGCTTTGGTTAAGATCGCGTAGGCGATAGCGTTTCTCGGGGGGATTTTATTCTTAAGCCCCGAGTGCTTTTGGTGAGGATCACGTAGGCGATAGCGTCTCTCGGGGGGATTTTGTTCTTAAGCCCCCGAGTGCTTTGGTTATGATCGCGTAGGCGATAGCGTCTCTCGGGGGGATTTTATTCTTAAGCCCTCGAGTGCTTTTGGTGAGGATCGCGTAGGCGATAGTGTCTCTCGGGGGGATTTTATTCTTAAGGCCACGAGTGCTTTGGTTAAGGTCGCGCAAGCGATAGCGTCTCTCGGGGGGATTTTATTCTTAAGCCCCTGAGTGCTTTGGTTAAGATCGCGTAGGCGATAGCGTTTCTCGGGGGGATTTTATTCTTAAGCCCGCGAGTGCTTTTGGTGAGGATCGCGTAGGCGATAGCGTCTCTCGGGGGAATTTTATTCTTAAGCCCCCGAGTGCTTTGAGATGGCAGTATTTGGGCAACATTTTATTTTATTGCGGTCGAGCGGCTACATGAGTTGCCAGTCATGTCTGACCGATGGGGACTATGGATAGAACAGTCGCAAGTTTGCTACGTTCCATGGGTTTCCCACGTCCTCGTCTGTCTTCGGGTTCTTCAGCCTGTAGGCGCCACCTCCGATGACTTCTGATACTATGAATGGTCCTTCCCATTGGGGGGCAAGTTTATGGACTTTCTCTTGTATCAGCCGTAGGACTAGGTCACCTTTGTTGAAGGTTCTAGTGTGCAAGCGACTGCTTTGGTAGGTGAGTAGCTTGTCCTGGTACCCCTCTGATTTTTCCAGGGCTGTATCTCGTGCAGGGGAGTTCTTCTACCCAGTTGCCGGCATCTTGCTCGAGTGGTGCGAGGAGCCGTTTCTTGATTCCCCCGCACACAAGGCCGTTTGCTTTTTCCAACTGACCGTTGGACTGCGGGTGCGCGACTGATGCATAATTGATTTTGATGCCCAGTTCTTCGCAGAAGTTCTGGAATTCTGCGGCTGTGAAGTTTGTGTCGTTGTCCGTGATGATGTTGTGTGGCACTCCGAACCTGAAGATGATCGATTTGATGAAGTTGACAGCCGAGAGGGCTGTGGAGCTGGTGATGGGCACTGCTTCGATCCATTTAGTGAACTTGTCGACCGCGACGAGCAGGTGTGTCCTTCCGCCCTTTGATTATTTCTTGAGTGGGCCCACCATGTCGAGTCCCCAGGTGGCGAACGACCAGGATAGTGGTATGGTTTTGAGTTCTGATGCGGGAGCGTGTGGCCTGTTTGCGAATTTCTGGCAGGCGACACAACGTCGCACGATTTCTTCTGCGTTTTTCATGGCTGTGGGCCAATAGAACCCGGCTCGGAATGCTTTGGACACGAGTACTCGACTAATCGCATGGTGCCCGCAGGTGCCTTCATGTATTTCGAGCAGTAGGGCTTTGCCATCCTCTTCGTCGATGCACCTCTAGAGTATCTGGGTGATGCTGCGCTTGTATAGTTGTTTGTTGATCACCGTGAACGCCTTGGATCGTCGGCTGATGCGTCGTGCTCTGGCCACGTCTTGTGGCAGCGTACCTTCGATTAGGAATCGGAGGAACGGTTTTTTCCAGACGGGTCTTTCGAGCTCTGTCGGAGCTGTGCTGTCGGATGTGCTGGTGCCTGTGCCTTCTGATGGGGTTGCTGCTGCCACCTGCGCCAGTTTTGTTGCGTCTTCGCCATCCATGACTGCTTCAGGTGTTGCTGCCTGTACCTTGATGGTTCTCCGGCTGATGCTTTCGAGAAAAACGCCGGGTGGTACATGTCTCCGGGTTGAACCGATGTTCGCGAGCTCGTCAGCTTCTGTGTTGTTGTCCCTGGTGATGTAGTTGAGCTCGCAGCCGTCAAAACTTCCCTCGAGTTCGTTGTAGAGCTTCTGGTAGGCCGCCATGTTGTCGGCTATTGCGTAGCAGTTTCTCATTGTCTGCTGGACGACGAGATTGGAGTCCCCGTAAATTATGAGGCGAGTGGCCCCGCACGTTTTGGCCATGCGCATGCCATGGAGGAGTGCCTCGTATTCTGCTTAGTTGTTGGAGGCGTGACTAAAGTTAATCTGGAGGACATATTTCAGCTTTGTTCCTTTAGGGGATATGAGCACAACTCCTTCCCCAGCTCCTTGTTGTCTCTTGGACCCATCGAAGAACATTGACCATGAACTTGATAGGTCTAGGGGGCTTGGTGTCTGAAACTCCGTCCACTCGACCAGGGAATCTGGGAGTACTTGGGCTTTGATGGTTGTTTGGTGCTTGAACTGCAGGTCCCGTGGGCTGAGCTCAATGTTCCACTCGGCGACTCGTCCTGTTGCTCCAGGGTTGTTGAGTACGTCAGCGAGTGGTGCGCTGCTCACGATTGTGATAGGGTGCTCGTCGAAGTAGTGGGACACCTTTCTTGAGGTCATGACGATGGCCAGTAGTAGCTTCTGATAGTGCGGGTACCGCTGCTGGGATTTGGTCAGGAGCATGCTGAGGTAGTAGATTGGTCTCTGGATGCTCTGGACCTTGCCTTCTTCTGCGCGGTCGACAACGAGCGTTGTGCTTACTACACTGCTACGTGCTGCCACGTAGAGGTATAGCTTCTCTCGTTCCTTGGGTACCGCCAGGATTGGTGGGGTCGAGAGTGTCGTTTTCAGGTCTCCGAATGCTTGGCGGGCTTCCTCCGTCCACTCGAATTTCTCTCCTTTCCTGAGCAGCTGGTAGAAAGGCAGCGTGCGTTCTCCCAGCCTGCTGATGAAGCGACTTAGGGCTGCGAGTTTTCCAGTGAGCTGGTGTATTCCTTTGACGTCGGTTGGATCTTGCATTCGGGTGATGGCTTGGACTTTCTCAGGGTTTGCCTCGATTCCTCGGGCGGAGACCATATAGCCAAACAGCTTCCCCGCCGGTACGCCGAATGCGCATTTCTTTGGGTTGAGTTTGATTCTGTATTTGTTGAGTGCCGCGAAGGTTTCGCGCAAGTCGTCGAGTAGTGTGGCTTCTTTGTAGGTCTTGATGACGATGTCGTCCACGTAGACTTGCACATTTCTTCCGATTTGCTCTTTCAGGCAGGTCTGCATCATCCGCTGGTAAGTGGCTCCTGCGTTTTTTAGCCCGAAGGGCATGGTCCTGTAGCAGAACACGCCATAGGGGGTGATGAACGATGTGTGCTCTTTGTCTTCTTCTTTCATCCTGATCTGGTTGTATCCTGAGTAAGCGTCAAGAAAGGAAAGTAGATCGCATCCTGCTGTCGAGTCGATTATCTGATCGATTCTGGGCAGGGGGAAGTGTTCCTTCAGGCAATGCTTATTGACTTGTTCGTAGTCGACACACATGCGCAACACGGTCGTGTCTTTCTTGGGCACCAACACTAGGTTGGCTATCCAGGTGGCTTTCTTTGTTTCTCGGATGAAATGGGCGTCGAGTAACCGGTTAACTTCCTCTCCGATTGCTCTGCGCTTGGGCTCCGAGAATCTTCTCAGCGCTTGCTTCACCGGCTTCGTGTTTTGCTTGATGCGTAGGGCGTGTTCCGCGAATTCGCATGGTATCCCAGGCATGTCGGCTGGGCACCAGGCGAATATTTCCCACTCGTCTCGAAGGAAAGTGACAAGAGCCGTCGCCTGCTCCTCTGGTAGGTGGGTGTACACGCGGACTGTTTTGTCCGGGTCCGTCGGGTGCACTTGGTGAGTGACTGTGTCGCTGTCGATGCTGAAGTGACGTCCGTACTCCTTGGATTCGCTTCGGTTCACTAATGGGAAGATACTCTTGTCTGTCACCATGGCTATTTCTCTGAGTTCTTGTTCGGCTCCGAATGTGTCGGAGATTCTGTGGAATTCATGATGACATTGATCTGATTTGATGAAGCTTCAGTTGATCGTGAGGACTCCTGCAGATCCTGGCATCTTGAGCTTGAGGTAGGCGTAGTGTGGGACCGCCATGAACTGCGCGAATTCTGGCCGTCCCAATATGGCGAGGTATTGTGATTCCCAGTCGAGTACCTCGAACTCGAGGACGTGCTTTGCGAAGTTGCGTCGGTTGCCAAAGACAACTTCGAGTTCGATGACTCCGAGGGATGTGGCTGCTTCTCCTGGGACTACCCCGTGTAACTCGGTGTTTGATTTTCTCCATACTGATCGTGGGATCAGCATCTTTTGCAGGGTGCTGGCGAAGATGATGTTCATCCTGCTGCCTCCATCCATGAAGACCCTATCCATGTCGTACCCTCCGATTTGTGCATCGAGCACCAGGGGCGCGTGCCCCGGTCTTGGGACTGCGGGTGGATGGTCGTCCTGCGAGAACGTGATGCTGGTCTCCGTGTCACGCAGCTGGTAGACTTCGACTATGTTTATGCTCTCGGCTGCTCTAGCTTGCAGGGTGTAGGCGTCGCGTTTTTTTTGCGGCACCCTTCCCTCTTGGATCATGAGCACCTGTCCTTGCGGCGGGCTGTGACATCCTTCAGGGCTTGAGGGCGGCGACTGTTCGGGTCGCCGGTTGCGCCTGTCTTCTTTCTGCTTCTCTTTCTTGAGGTCGTCTCCTAGCTTGTTGAACAGGCGGCAGTCTCTCAAAGTGTGACCTGACCTGACGCGTCCCCAGTCATCCTCGAAGCTGTAGATCGTGCAGGGTCCTGCTAGCTGCTCTCTAGCCGTGAGTTTGCTAGATCCGGCGTGCCTCTTCCTTCTTGAGATTCTAAAGATTTGCTCGTGATCCTCCAGGTGTTCGTGGAAGCGAGGGTCGGTTTCGATTCCTCGGCTCATGTCTTGGTTCTTGATGAGGTTGGCGAATTCGTCTGGCCTTCGATCTAGGTCATAGTACTCGCCCACAGGTGTCTCGGAGTCGCCGTCCTGGTTGGCGGCAAGTGCTCGTGCGACGGCGTGTCGTCGAGTGGTCGTCTGTTGTAGGGCTGCGTGTCGTGGCTCGTTCGTTTGAGCCTCGCCGTAGATCTCCCGTGTGCGCCTTTTGGGTCGTCGATTGCTTCTTCCTTGGTGATGGTTCTGCTGATCGCTGGTTTTAATCTCGTAGCCGTCGTCGTGATGTGCGGCGGGTGCCCGGGCGGCGGTGGGTTTTCGAAAGATTTGTGAGTCCTCCGCTGCGTGTCGTGGTTCGTCGAGTGGAATTCCTTCGTAGAGGCCCCTCGCCGTTATTCTGGGTCGTTGGTTCCTTCGGTGCTGACGCTGCACTTGGCCGTTACCGTAGTGTTGGTCCTGGCACAACTGTAGCCCGAGTGGTCTTGATGGGGCGGCAGAGATGTCCGCCGTGATCTTGAATCCTTCGAGTGGGCTAGATCTGGTTCTTGCTCTTGAGTTGTAGCTTACTGAAGACGGGACCACCGAGATCGTGATCCCAACCTGTGTAGTTCCCACAGACGGCGCCAATTGACGGGGATCAACCCCGGAAAATCCCATGGTCAGGGACCCTGGGTTAGTCATGAGAGGCACAGGTTGGACGATAGCTCGTCGGCAAACAGGGAGGCACGCTCCTGCTCGATATTATTGATGGGGGAGATGCGATTATAAGGGATGCCAAGGCTGGAGCGCTCAAGGCTAGGGTTACAGATGAGATATTGGTTGTCTTTGGCGTGGCCCCTCCTATCCCTTATATACAGGGCTAGGTCTCGGGGAGTTCATCTATGTTTACAGGTAAGCTTTCCTAACCCTAGCTTGCTCCGTACGGCAGGTCTTCACACCTTCCTTGTGAGTCGCAGACTCCTACGTTGGTGCCAATTAGCGGGCCGAGGATGTATCTTCATGGGCCTTCTATCTTCAGGGACACCGGGTAGGCCTATCTGCAGGAGTCGTGGGGTCACCCCCTCGTCAGTTACCCCAAGTGGAAGGTTGAGAGGTAGCTAGCAGTAATTTCCCTCGGTGAAGATACCAAGGTTTGTCTCCGGAGGACTCCAAATGCTGCAAGTAGGTGTCAACGGTGCCAGAGATTAAGTTGCCGGATGGAGATAAGGTTGACGTGGACCTGCACGCTGAAACAAATAACTTTGCTCCCAACGAGTTCAAAGAGGTTGTCAATCTCTTTGGTCTTGTCGTTTACAAAGGGTCAAACACATGATGGAAATAGTGATGGTGATTGCAACGAAAAGGGAATAGAGTAGTAAATGGTTGAGGTATAAACAGTGATGGAAATATGGACCGGGGTCCCACGATGTTTACTATTGACGTCTCTCTCCCAAAAGACGATAAAATAGCTAAGCTGGGTGAACAAATTACAGCTGGGCAATTGACAGAATTATAAACGCACTACAACGCTAATTATGCAGCAAGAAAGTTAGAGGCTCAAAAGTATGGGTAGTACACGAAGACAAGTAGACCGTAAATCGGGTTATCGATTTTTGTGTTGTTATTCCTTCCTAGATTTTTCTCCCGATCTTTTTCCCCTGGAGTTTGGTTTATGACCAGAAGAATCCAGACTATCCTTGACCTTGCAACCCTTTTCTCTGCCCCTTTTCAAGGCAAGATCCCTCCCCAGACCCTCGAGCCCGGATATGCAAGGATATTGCCAAGTCCGGTGCAATGTTCTTCATATCAGCTTAATTCCATTTTGCCAATCGATGAACTTAAATCCCGGAAAATACATAGACATCTCTAAAGGTTATGGAAACTTGTGGAGATGATCTTGGTGACCCCATTGACCTTCCCCGGAGATATTGGCTGTAGTTGAATAAAGGAAATTGTCGTTTCCTTTATAAAGGCAATAACCCCATTTTTCCCATTTGCAAAGGAGCTACCAATTTTTTTGCCCGTTTTGTGCTCAAATGAATTGTGGAGCTCCTAGTATCCAACCCATGGCCATTTCTATCAAAACATGGGGTTCCATTGTTCAAATTATGAGCATAGCTTCCATTTGCAAATTCAGGGCAGAATAGCACTTTCCAAAGGAAGTGTTATTTATGTTTTCCCATTGCCTCCCAAAATTTTTGTGCCATTTCCCCTGCCCATGTCATGGTGTTGTGACAAATTTCAACTATAATGGCAAAGCCATCAATTCACACTAAATTCCCAAAGTTTCTGTCCAGGAGGCAACTTTGTGAAGGAAGTGCAAGCTAGTCTTGCCCATTTGAGCTGAAATTTTGTGCACGTACTTATCCTAGTGTATGATTAAGCTCTGCCAAATTTCAAGCCAAGGTAACCAGTGTGCTAGCCACAGCACTGGACAAACACCTTCTGCCTAGTTGGTGCATTTGTAAAGGAAGTGGTATGTACAGTGGTCCATTTGATCTCCAACTTGGCAGGGGTAATCACCTTTGGATAAGATATCTATGACCCAAGTTTCAGACCCATGCCCCAGATGAACCTCCCCCAGTTCAGCACAAACACCTTGCTGGTCCAAGCTAGGTCATGTCACTTTCAGTGCTCCAGGCCATGTATGCCATGCCAACTGTGGTGTTGTAGCTTCCTAAGGAGTCACACCACATAGTGGACATGGTCCCAAGCCATAATCATGCTCTGGACACGTGGGTTCCTGGGTGACCATGCACATCGCGTGTTCTGCAAAGTGTTTGCACTATGCCCTGCTTTCCCGTGTCCTCTTCCTTGCGTTTGGGCGTGTCTTTCGTGATCCCTACTCCAAGAACGCTCGCCCCAGTCTGTTTCCCTTTGTCCCCGTGCCCCTGTCCGCCTGTGCCGACACCAGGTTCTCCACGAGCTGGCCGCCGCGTGGCCATGCTCTCGATCCTTCGAGCTCGCTCGAGCTCCTCCCCCGTGGCTATAAGAGAGCAGCTCCAGAGGACCCTCCCCAGCAGCAGCGCCCTCGACCTCTCCCGCCGCGACCCCGCCTCGCTGCCAAGGCCGAGGCTCCGTCCGCCGTGTCTCCCCTAGCCCCTTCCCCCACGAGCTCGTGGCCCCTGCGCGTCGGATGCCCCCGCCGCCGCACCCCGCTAGCCCAGGAGGCCGCTGCCGCCGCCGTCTTGGCTGGGCCACGGCACCGACGGCCGCGCCCGCCATGGCCTCCGCCCCAACGTCGCGCCTCGACGAGTAGCGGTGGCGATGCAGGCCGTCCCGAGCGGCCCCGCAACCACCGGAGGGAGAGCCACGGACAACCGCGTTCGGAGGGCACGCCGGTGACCGCGCCCCCGCCCACCCTCGACTGCAAGGGCGCCGGCTGCGGGCTCTTCTGCTCCGTGACGCGGAGCAAGGTTGAGACAGAGGTGAAGAGCCAGGGGAGCTGACGGGCGGGCCCCACCCGTCAATGACTAGCCCCTGGCCCGCGCGAGGGGTATTCACCAGAATACGTTTCCCTGCTAGGGAAGCGTACTCCGAGTAGCCTTGGTCCGAAATTCGTCTTCCGGTTGCGAAAGTGTACTCTAGTGCTGCCGCGGGCCGAATTACGCTTTCCTTCGGTGAAAACTTATCTGCTGAAATACGTTTTCTCTCTCCAGGCCGAAGCTGCTAATTCGTGGACGTTCACCCGATAGGCCCAGTTTTCTGCCTATCGAACGGACGGTCGTATCTCCGCAACCGTGACTCCGATCGAGGTGATTCAAGAGCCTAGGTTCATAGTTTTCCGAGCCCGTTCCGTTGGTGCAAATTTCATGATGTGTTTGCATTTTGAAATTAACCCTTTTGCCCCCGGTTGCTGTTAGGCCTCGCCGAAGAATCGTCGGTCCCGTCGGATCTTTTCGGAAGGTGATCGCACGTCCGCCGGCGTATTGTTCGACCCCCCCAGGCAAGAAAGCCATCTGATATATGCTCTAAAGCATCGCGTCGTGTGTTCTGGTGTGCTTTAAAATGTGAATATGTGTGACACCCTGGATTTCAGAACTTTCTTTTTCCAAAAACTTTGCTGATTTATTTCTGGATTTGCTATTGGATTTGATTTTGAGCCCCTCGTTGGACTTGAACTTGAGCATAATTTCCTTCCATGCTCAAGTGGCCCTTGAATCCTTGCCATTGTCATTCCATGGATACATCTTATCCAAGCCACCATATATTCAAGCCATATATTCCTTTTTCCATTAAAAGGAATATTCCCATTATTTGAGGTTTGTGAAGCAACCCCTGTTTCTATTGCTCCATAAATCCCCAAATAATTCCCACGTGATCTTTATGTCATATCTTGCCAAATTCTGAGAAAACATTTCATAGCCCAAGTGGATTTTTCCTCTAGAAAAATTCATTTGTCTCTGGGGGCAGAATGGAGCTTTGTGAAGGGAGTGCCACTTATCTTGATCCATTGCTGGTGAAACTTTTTGTGCAAGCTCATATGATCATGTCATTGATCTCCACAAAATTCCACGACCATGTGCTTAGCCAAACTCCCACAATAAATTCCCAAAGTTTGTGTGCAGCAAGGGGGCATTGTGAAGCAAGTTCATGATAGGGGATCCCATTTGGCTTGAAACTTTTTGAGCATGATCCTACCACCACATAACTCCACCAAACCAAATGTGAGCCAAATACAATCCACCATGTGAGTGCACCATCAAGTTTAAGTTTCTGGTCAGAAGACACCTTGTGAAGCAAGTGCTATCTAGGCGTTTCCAATTCCCATGAAATTTTATACACATGTGAATCATGCCAAATAACACCATTACACAAATTTGCAGCCAATTCCACCAATCCTATGAGATGCTAGATTCAACATTGCATTTCTGGTCTAATTGAGCATTTACAAAGGAAGTGCTAGATAGCTTGATCCATTTGAGCTAAAACTTGGTACACATACTCACTCTAGTGTAAGATTAGGCTCTGCCAAATATCATGCATAGGGGAGCCATGTGCTAGACACAGCCCAGTACAAGCACCTTCAGCCTCCATGGTGCATTTGCAAAGGAAGTACCATGTGCATTGACCCATTTGGCCCCAAAATTTGCAGTACTCTAGTCCTGCATACCCTAAGCCCAGAAGACAACCTGGCACCTCCCCAAACCCCACCATGTGAGCTATGCTTCTGCTCCAAGTTTGCTGCAACAATCTTCACAGTGAGGATAAGCTCACCCTATTCATATTTTGGCCACACCTTTTGCACCACTGTGTTCAGCATGCGAAGGACTACACCTTGGACACAGTTGGCCACGCAGGAGCTTATCCATAAGTTGGTGGCCATGCTCTTGGACGCACACGGCGTGCTCTGGTCGCGCTCCGCGCGTGCCCGACGCGTCCACGTCCTGCTCCAGTGCGCGCTTGTTTTTTTATTCATGTCCCACCGTGCCGCACGGCTTTGCTCAGCATGCCTGATCCACACCGTTCCCCCCCACCATCGCCATAGCCGCCGCTGACATTCTCCCAAATTCGAAGCAGCCCGGCGACCCTCTCTCCCTCTAGCCGCACCTGACCCTTCCCCTCGGCCTCCCAGTAACCCGCCTACCTCCTAGGAGCCGCCGAAGCCCCGCCCTGGCGTGCCCCGGTGGCAGCCATGGCCGTCGACGGCCGCGAACGAGGCCCCGTTCACCCCGACCCTCCCCGTCTTGCGGGAGTCGGTGCGGACGGCGCGCCCCGGCCTGGAGCCCGCCAGGTGGCCGCGGGTTGGACACCACGTCCCCTCTCGATGACGACGAGAGCACGCCGGCCCGGCCTCCCCTGCTCCAGCATCGCGATGAAGAAGGAGGCGAGGAGGAGAGAGGAGAGACTGCCAACGGGCCCCGCTTGTCATTCGCAGCAGGAGGAGGTGACCGGCTGACGGCCTGGCCCCGCGTGGCAGATTCAAGTGGAGGCGCCTCCGTTGAAAGTATGTTTCCCCTAAGGGAAGGCGTATTTTCCTCTTCTGTTGCCCAGAGTGCGCTTTCCCCTCTAGAAAGCGTATTCCACCCTTCTGCAGCCCGAAGTGCGCTTCCTCTCCTTCGAAAGCGCATTCCCGAAAACCCTGAGCTGTGAGTGTTCACTAGTTAGGACAGATTTTCTGTCTAACGAACGAACGCTCGTATCTCCGCAACCGTAGCTCCAAATGAGATGATTCTTTTTGCGCTGGTTTTCTTTCGAGCTCCTCTTCGTGTTGGCATAGGTCTTATGCCATGTTTCGTTGTGCTCTTTTGCTGGTCAAGTCAAAGTGGTTTGACCCCACTTTTCGTCGTGCCTTTCCTGTCCGGTTTTTGCTGGGTGTGTCGGTGTCGAAGACCAGGAGTGTGTCGTATCACTCTGGTGAAAGGCAAGCCACAATACCCTTTGCACCTTTGCAAAGCTTTGAAGTGCTTCTAAAATTTCTTTTCGATGATATGCTTATCTCGGTGATCATGATAATGTTGCCTTTGTGTGATTAATGTTATCATTGCCATGCTATCCTTGAATATGCTACTACTATGCCATGTTTGCCATGTTACATTCATGCTATGCTTTGATTATGTCATTTCCATGTTATGTCCTGAATCAACATACCAAGACCATGTTAAGTTGCTCATGTTATCTCTATGCTAGTTCATGCTATGCCTAAGTTATGCTCAACTGCATTCATAAGGTTGCCATATTAATAACTTAATCTTGTAACACGGATAAGTTCACCATCTAAAATGTGTTTGATCATATCTGAAATTATTATGCTAGTATGCTATGCATTGTTATGATCTGATGCTACTCATGTTGCACCTGTTACTTGTGTTTGCTGTTGGAGACATGCTTCATGACAAGTTGATCAGGTGCCACTGAACCGAACTTATCCGTGCAGCCACATTTGCCTGAATGGGCAGGCCTTGATTCGGTCTACCGGTGGGTTCTCTTATGCGTATCACCAAAGAGGGAAGGCTATGCGCGGAAGTTTCCTTGGCCGGGTAAACGACGATAGTCATGAGAGCCAGTTTGTTATGCGCGCGGTCCCTGCGGCGGGGGGGGGACAAAGTTTATGGACCATGCGATGGTCAGGGCCATGTGATGGCAGGTGTCTGGAGGACACAGGGGCTACCCAAGGCATGACTTGCGAAGTATGTCGGTGATACGGTAAGAGGGACATGCGTTGGAATGGTCTCGTTGGAGACGTCCTAGTCCACTCCTACGGTACGAGTTCCAAGGATCCTGTGGGACAAGTTCCGGGGTACTAGATGGAGGAAGAACTCCATAGTGTGGGTAACGTGCACAAACTCTGCAGAGTCACACAAATCTATTCGAATAGCCGCGTCCACGGTAATGGACACTGTTCGTACTAGGTCACACCATGTGATCAACATGAGTTCGATGGAATATCTGTGGTAAGTGGATTGGTCATGCCATGACCCGTTTGGTCATGCGATGACCCGTTTGGTCGTGCGACGACCTGTGGAAGTGATTGGTCACGAGGTGACCCGGTGCTTGAGTCTGTAAGGACTCCGAGGTAAGCCACGTGATCATGCGATGATCATGTGGGGTTGATGACCCTCAACGTAGAGGGATCTATTGCAGTGTTTTCGATAAGTAAGAGTGTCGAACCCAACGAGGAGAAGAAGGTAATAGAAAGTGACTTTGGTAAGGAGAAAACTGCAAGCACTAAAAGATAACTTTTTAGGGATTTTCTTGGTATAAGCGACAGGATAGTAAAAACGAGCAAAGTAGAAGATACTGGAGAGTAACGAGTGGCCCAATCCTTTCTGAGCAAAGGATGGGCCTAGCAACTGAACTTATAAAAGCTAAAGTGTTCTTGAGGACACACGGGAGAGGTAGTCATGTGCTTTCGCCATATTCCGTATCGGTACTATGTGCTGTGTTGATAAGTGTTGAGTGGGTGGATCTATGCTAGTGCACCCTCTAGACTAAGATGAATGCACTCTTATGATTAAACACCTTGCAAGAATCCGCAAATACAAGATATTAATTAAGGCAAAAGCCTAACCATAGCAATACGATTGGTGATCCATTGTTCCCTTGTGCAAAAGCGTGCAAACTGGGGTTCAGGTTTCTGTCACTCTGGCAACCCACCGTAAGCATTCTTTATACACAATGCATTCCCCTAGGTCCTTGATAAGGCATAGTGTTGAGTGTTCGACTCACACAACACCACTAGGAAAATAACAACAGAACTTAAATATCAACTAACACATATTACTTTAACATCATATGACTACTAGCAACTAGACTTCTCCCATGTCCTCAAGAATTAAAGTAACTACTCACAACACATAAAAGAGATCATGATCAGTGGAGATAAATAGATGATAAACAATTTGGACACAATAATATTTCTCCAACAAAACTCAATAGCATTCACCACAAAGTAATAATCAACACCGATAGAGTAGAGGGGATAGATAGTACGGGTTACAACATGAGTTGCAATTGCGAGGCAAGATTGGATGGAGGTGGAGATGGTGCTGATGATGGGGATGATGTTGATGATGATCTCGATGATGCCCGTGACGATGGTGATGACGATGGTGACGATCTCCCCTTCCGGGAGGTGATCTCCCCGGCGGAATCTTCCCGCCAGAGATGGCTTTTCTTCTCTGTAGTTTTCCGCCACGGAGCGGCGGCGGAACTTCGGAAACTCTTCTTTTTTAGGGTTTTTGGACGACGAGGGGTATATAGGCCAGAGGGGGGGAGCCGGGAGAGCTCCAGGGGGCCCAGGCGCCCTCCCGGCGCGGCCAGAGGTGGGACCGCGCCAGGTGGCCGCCTGGACACCCTGTCAACAAGGATATGGCATGGCAAAACTTAATGCAGCTCTATATGGATGAATCCTCATCAACATCAAATGTCTGTTCTCTTAGGGAAAAGAAGAAAGTGGGAAGACTGACTCAACATAAAGGTGAAAGAAATCCTTGTTTAAAGGAAAGCAGGGAAAACTCATGTGGTATCCTTAAATCAAACAGAATAAAAATAGATTTTGGGACGGTGCATAGTTTGTCAACGAATGCTAATAGATAGCTCAATTACTTCTCAAGATGGACAAGTTTCGAGGAACGGCTCCCAAGTGAGGAAGATCACATCCCCTTAATCTCCTTTGTTTATCACTGCCAAAGTTTCTGATTTCTCATAGACCAGCGTGAAGGAGGGTTTGTTTGTTATAATATCTTTCGAGCTGGGCGCACCCATGCCAGTTCCTCCTCGTATTATGGGTTTGCAGATTAGACATGCAATCCCGGGATAAAACTTGTCCAACTTGAGAAGATCATGAATTACCTACTACTTCCTCATGAGCTAAACAAGAGGCACAAAACAGAAGATTTTGAACATTTAAGGATAACAGATAAATTCTATACTTATAGGAGTGGTAGGGGAATACCACGAATAGGAAGGTGTGGTGGACTCACATGGAAGGTAAAGGTTTCAGGGTATGGATGCACAAGCAGAAATCTACTTGGCAAAGAGTTTGGCTAGCAAAGGCTTTGAGAGAACAGACAGTTGATGCTAATTTAGATGCAAAACATATAATGCATAAACATTAAAGTAAGCATAACACATCAAGTTGTCTTCATTGTCAACATAACACTTCAAGCATAATAACACAAAGGTTTTGGCTATGTCGCTACTTGAGAAAACATGCAAGTTTCCAAGACCAAAGCTATGTTTGCCAGAATTAAATAAAGTTTTCAAAGACATACCTGATATAAGGTCAATACTCCCCATAAGAATCGTCATATGATGCCGATTGCGTGAAGAGAATACCGAGTGCAGCGAAGGAACCAATAGTCTTCTCATTAATATTCCAATATAGACGAATCCACACTCACGGATACAATCTCTCCACAGACGGAGTGATAGACCTCATTGCAAACACCTATTTCATATAATAAACTTCCTAGACATGATACGACTCTACTTGACTCTAAAAGATTAAGATAAAGATAAAGATACCGGGCACTCCCCCAAGCTTGGAACAAGCTGAGGGGATGCCATTACCCGAGGAGATTTACTCCTCATCCTTGTTGTTGTTCATTCTTCAAATCTTTGATGACACGGCGAAGAGTTTGGTTTTCCTTCTCCAAAATCTCCACTTGCACCTTTCATACACGAAAATCTTCACAAAGTTGATTGGTGATGCGGTAAGCTTCAGAGATGGTAGAAATCGTACGTTGATCCGCAAGTGTAGGGGCCGTTCCTGAAAGGTTAAGAGAAAGATCATAAGAAGGTTGGACACTCCCCACCATGATGGGGTTGTTTGATCTTCCTCCTTGTGTTGATGGACCCCTTGGTCGCTGGGCGGTGATAATGTTGACTTCTTTTCTCACGGAACGCTCCATCTCCGCTTGCCTTGTAGCGATTTCTTCTTCCGTGGCCCAATCTATGTATTTCCCTTGGTTGAGATCTTTCTGGACTTCACGTAGACGCCGTCCCATGAAGTCCTCTCTACTTGAGCCACAAGAAGACATCTCTAACAATAGCTTTTTACCCTGGCAGAAACAGATTGAAGAGAAAACACACGAAATCGCGAGATACGTTGCCGGAACGATCCGGGTGAATATATAGCAAAAATTTCTGCAACAAAAGGAAGGTAACGAGCCAAAGTGGGGTCGGAGACGGAGTCCTGGGTGCCCAGGCGGCCTCCCGGCGCGGCCAGGGGGTAGGGCGCGCCACGGGGGCGCCTGGGCCCCCTGGAGCTCGTCTCCGGCTCCACTTAGCACTCGAATTTTCCTAATTTTCCAATAACTTGTAATATGGAAATTTTATGGCGGTTCGCGATGTTTCCTTACCGTAATACATATGTTTTCTTAATCTGCTTCTGTCAGTGTCTGAAACAGGGCTTCAACATGTTCTTCATGAGTTGTTGTGCGAATTATATTTACATCAACATTGACGGGGTCTCCCGCTATGTAATGCTTGAGTCTTTTCCCATTCACAACTTGAGGTTTGGTGCCTTCAAAATTGTTAATCTTAATTGCACCAGACCGGTAGACTTCTTCAATATGAAATGGCCCTTCCCACCTGGAAAGTAGTTTACCTGGAGAAAACCTGAAACGGGATCTAAACAATAAAACTTTATCACCAACATTGAATTCACGTTTCAGAATCCTCCTATCATGACACTTCTTTACCTTTTCCTTGAACATTTTAGCGCTCTCGTAAGCTTCACTTCTCCACTCTTCTAGAGAAGTCAAGTTCATGAGACGCTTTTCACCAGCTAACTTTGGGTCAGCATTAAGCTCTCTAACAACCCAGAAAGCTTTGTGCTCCAACTCTAATGGCAAATGGCAAGCCTTGCCATAGACCATTTTATAGGGAGACACGCCCATGGGTTTTTTGTAAGCAGTTCTATACTGTCGGGACCCGGGGTTAGCGTATGCAAGCCTCGCTACAACACAATCATATGGAGAGCCGAGAACCGTACCCACTTGTCTAAGCAGACAAGGCCAAGCACAGAACGCTCTCGGAAAGCATCGAACGTGAGGGGCGTCCCATCCAGGCCGGATGATCAACTGAAATGGGTCCTCATCGTCCGCACACAAGTCTAAATGATATGGGTGGTGAACTCCCATACTCATAGACAAGTCGCCTCAACCATACTATCGATTGTATTATAACCCTTACATAGACTTACTCCAGCCCGATCACTTAGTCGGGGTCTAGGGCGGGCTCGATCATACATCAAAGTGTGCATGAGAAAGAGTCTCGAACAATCGCATCGCGATGCCCCAAGCTGCGCACAGCTAAGGGCCACTTGGTGTATAAAAGACCGCCAGCCAGATCACAACTAAAGTCTCGAAAACCCATACAAAGACATGCATGTTATAAACATACAGGCAGCACACATGCCTTGTATGAACAGCAGGTATCATTGCAATTCTCTACAAAGTATATATCTTTATTAATAACTCTTACAGAGTGCACACAGAGATCACAAGCATGTGATCCAACATTACAACAAACAAGCGGAAGCAAGTAGGTCTGAGTACAGACAAGTTTAACAAATGGCTTAGAGAAGCCTTATCTAAAAACAAGCCCTCCACGAGGGAACCAGTCGTCTGACTGGGACTACACTAGCTTGGTCTTGGTCGGAGTCTTCATTCTTCGAGCTTCGGTTAGAAGCCACCATCGGGGTCGGTGGGTTCATCTAAAACATAGATTAAGCAAACGTGAGTACAAAATCGTACTCAGCAAGACTTACATAGGAACTATACTACTCATGCATATGTATCAAGGTAAAGGGGGTGGGGTTTCACTTGCAGAAGTGCCAGCTTTGACTTGGCTAGTCCTGAATACGAGTACCAGAATTGAGGTAAGAAGCGTACACGAGTCCACTACATCTCTTCAACCAAATACACCACTATGGTTACTTCCTCGGCTTCCCCATGAGAAGCACACCATAGCACTCACGCTTATCTTGCGAGTTTTAGAAGTATCCAGTTCAAGTTGTCTAATAATCGAGCACAGCTCTCCAAGCAGTCCTTAACCGCGGACGCGGCTATTCGAATAGTTTTGTTAACCTTGCAAGGGTGTACCGCTACACACACGTGTCATCAGTTACCGCCTTTTGCGTGTCACCGTTCAAGAGGTGACAGCGAGGATGCCACCACAACACTTCGCCCACAGCTCCGTTCTAGTCCAGACAGTCGCCTATCTGAGGGGGATCCGTATGGAAGTCCGGACGAGGTTCCAGTACAGCCTCAAACAATGTGTGCAGGGTCCCAAGCCGGTCTTGAAAAGCCGTTCATCCACTTCGCAGACCGTGCCACAGCCCTACCAGAACTCCGAACTACTGCGACTCATGGGGTTCGAACGGGGTGAGGTACTAGGATGAGAGGGGTCAGTGAGCCCAATGTGTGGTTGTACTCTTCTTCTTGGATCACTACACAAGAACTCGGGCTTAGGGCGGTGTTCAACGAGACAACCCACTGTGTACTCCTACACAGCCTCTCATCGTTCACCTTGTATTAGGGTAGATTCACCAACACGTTTCACTTTCATCAACACCATGTTTGTCATCCCGACTCACATCATAAGCAACCTCATTATACCACTAAGCATGCAATAAGCAGTAACAATTGCAGGGGCTACATGATATCAACCAACTCCTACATCTGCTAGGATTGTGGTTTGCTTACTACTGTGACAAGATGATAGGTCATGCAAAGGATATGGGTTCAACTATGCGGTAGAAATGTTATCATGGTGATCATCCTAAACAATGCATAAGCGAGACATGAGAGGGAAGTGGGATTTTATAGACATGATCAATGGGGGTTTGCTTGCCTTGCTGACGAGGTTTCGATAATGGAGTCTTCAACGAAGGGGGTGATCTCGAGCTCCGAATCCACTTCTATCAGCAACATGACAATCATAGGATCAACATAATGTACAATGCACAATCACATGAATAAGATTGTAATGGTGATGTTCAAGGTACTGATGTGTTGAGCATTCCATTTAAAAGGAGTATATTGCATTTGAAATGCAAATTCAAACTCCAGTTGATTTATCGATGAATTTCAAATGCATTTGGATGCATGAAAGTTCATCTGAAAAGTTTGATCATGAAGTGATGTTGTATAGTTGAAGTAATGTTTCTGAGGTGTGGATGAAACCATTGGAAATAAGGGTGTTGCAAAATCATTTGCAAAATCATCCCAAATTTGAAATTGAAAAGGGTCCATATGCATGTTTGCTACTGTTCACCCATTTTAAAATGGTCAAACATGAAAACAAATTGCATATTCTTAATCCTTGTATTTTTCTGATAATTTTAGACATATTATTTGCTATATTTGGAGTTAGGATGAATTTTCTATGAATTTCCAAAGTTTGGGGTATTTTCTGGAATTTCTGGAATTAAATAAACCATTTAACTGATTTACTGCGTCAGCCTGACGCCAGGGTGACGTTAGGGGGCTGCTGACGCGTGGGTCCGGGCTTTCAGTGGGGGGGGGGGTTAATTAACCCGGTTAGTTAAACTAACCAGGGGTTAGTTAGTGGCCTTGGGCCCACGAGTCATTGGGATTAGGGGGTGATTAGGGATGGGTTAACTCCTCAGTGCCCGGCGGTTAGCCGCCGGCGTCTAGTGCGCGGCGGCGCTCTACCGGAACGGCGTTACGGGACACGGGGAGGAGGGTGGGGGCACTGGGACGAAGCCCACGACGTCGCGCGTCGTCTGGACTAGGAGGGGTTCGAGGGGGAGGCTCCAGGCCATGGCTTCGACGTCGGGAGGCGGCGGCCGGAGACACTGTCCATGGCGGACTAGCACAGAGAGCCCGGGGAGACGCACAGATGAGGCGGAAATGGAGTTGGGAGCTCACCAGTGGCGATGGAGAGGACGAAGGGGGCGGGGAAAGCAGCATGGCGTCGAAATCGACTTGGGGGTCGTCGGCGGCCTGCGGCAACTCGAAGACACGGGCGACGCCTGGGGAGCTCCTCGGTTCGATTCTGTGCGGGAGATGACGAAGACGACGGCAGCGGATGCACTGGACAACTCGGCTCGGCGAGGGGGGCACGGTGGCCACGTCGGGGCGTCGCCGCGCTCCGGCTGTGCCTCGGGGGTGCTCGGTTTCTCGTCGCCGGAGGGGAAGGAGAGGGTCTGGGAGAGAGCTGGGGTGCGGGGGGGGGGATTCTGCGCGACTCCGGGGCACAAGAGCGAGGGAGGGGGAGGTCTAGAAGGGCCTGGACGTCGCCGTGGCGTCGTCGCCGTGCTCTGCCCTCCAGCGAGGTGCTTGGAGGGGCGGGGAGGAAGAAGACAAGGTGGCTCGGTGGGCTGGGCCGAGGCCAAGGAGGTGGGCCTCACCTGGTGCGAGAGGTAAGCTCTCTGCTTTCTCTTTTCTTTTTATTTAATTCTGTTCTATTTGTTCTGCCTAGAAAACAAAATACCTAGGCATTTTATTAAATGCCCCAAATTTTTATGTGGCCTCATAAAATAGAGAGCTAGCCACTCATAACTTTTGGGCATTTTTGAAATTCAAATAATTTGAATTTCAAGTCAAATAGGGTTTTATTTAATTTCCAAAGCCACTGTTTGAATATTAGAAAATTCCATGAGCATGGTATTGCTCCCAAAGCATTTTTAAAATGATCAGCACCATTTATAGGAATTTTCCAAATACTCAAATGATTTTTGGAAAAAGATTTTTCTCTTGCTATTTGATTTAATTTCTCAGGGCTTTCTTTTCCCCATTTTTGAATTGCAATTTGAAATTTTTGCATGAATGCAAGGTACCTCTGATCCTAGCACATACCTTACTTGGGGTTGTGACAACTCGCCGCCACTCAAAAGAATCTCGTCCCGAGATTCAGAAGTCTGCGGGAGGAAGGAGGGGTACTCGGCACTGAGACGGTCTTCTCTTTCCCACGTGGCTTCTTTCTCTGAGTGGTGTGACCACTGAACTTTCAGAAACTTGATCTTCTTTCGGCGAGTGACACGCTCTGCGGAATCAAGAATACGAACGGGGTATTCTCGATAAGAAAGGTCATCTTGGAGATCAAGCGTTTCATGGTCGACTTCGCGGATGGGGTCCTTGAAGCAACGCCTGAGTTGTGACACATGGAATACATCATGTACTCGGGAAAGGTGCGGGTGTAGTTCAAGTTGGTAGGCAACTTCTCCACGTTTAGCAATAATGTGGAAAGGTCCAATGTAACGTGGGGCCAACTTGGCTTTGATACCGAAACGTTGGGTTCCCTTCAGAGGAGTAACCCGAAGGTAAGCCTTCTCATCCAGATTGTAGCTCTCCTGCCTATGATGACGATCATAGTAGCTTTTCTGACGAGACTGTGCGGCTTTCAATTGATCACGAACAATGCGAACTTGCTCTTCTGCTTACTTGATCATATTCGGTCCAAAGAATTGTCTTTCGCCGGTTTCTGACCAGTTAAGGGGTGTTCGACATCGTCGTCCATAAAGGAGTTCAAAAGGAGCCATGTTCAGACTAGATTGAAAACTATTGTTATAAGCAAATTCGGCAAATGGAAGAGACTTCTCCCAATTCTTTCCGAAAGATATAACACAAGCTCTGAGCATGTCTTCAAGAATTTGGTTAACCCTTTCGACTTGACCACTAGACTGAGGATGGAAAGCTGTACTAAAGGAGAGATGAGTTCCCATAGCACGTTGGAAGCTTCCCCAAAATCTAGAGGTGAGAAGGCTACCACGATCAGAATTGATTTCCAAAGGAACACCATGAAGGGACACAATTCTAGAGACATACAAGTCCGCTAACTGGCTAGCAATTATAGACTCGCGAACTGGAAGGAAGTGAGCAACTTTGGAAAGCCTATCTATGACAACGAAGATGGCATCATTTCCTTTCTGGGTTTTTGGAAAGCCGGTGATGAAGTCCATACCGACTTTGTCCCATTTCCACTCTGGAATAGGCAAAGGTTGAAGTGTACCAGCAGGTCTTTGGTGTTCGGCCTTAATGCGACGACAAACATCACATTCGGCAATAAATTGAGCAATGTCTCTCTTCATCCTAGTCCACCAAAATCTCTGGCGTAGATCTCGGTACATTTTTGTGCTACCGGGATGAATTGAGAGGGGTGTTTCATGGGATTCTTTGAGGATGAGTTGCCTTAGATCCCTATTCTTAGGTACTACCAAACGATTTCCAAAGAATACCGTTCCTTTACTATCTGTGGAGAAACATTTAGCAACTCCGCTAGCAATGTTCTCCTTGATCCGGCGAACACCTCGTGCACGCCTTTGGGCAACCATGATTTGATCCTCAAGGGTTGGTTTCGCCACCAAGTTGAAAAGAGATCCACGAGGAACAATCTCGAGATTAAGCTTTCAAAATTCCTCATGAAGAAGTGGTTGATACTGTTGTAACATGAGGTTGTTACAATACGACTTACGACTTAGTGCATCAGCCATGACATTGGCTTTGCCTGGGGTGTAAGAAATTACTACGTCGTAATCTTTTATCAACTCAATCCAGCGTCTTTGCCTGAGATTAAGATCTGGCTGGGTGAAAATGTATTTGAGGCTTTGGTGGTCAGAATAGATCTAACTACGATTACCAAGGAGGTAATGTCGCCAAGTTTTTAGGGCATGAACTACGGCAGCGAGTTCAAGGTCATGGGTAGGATAGTTCTCTTCATGTGGCCGCAACTGGCGTGAAGCATAAGCTACCACATGTCGATCTTGCAGAAGTATGCATCCTAACCCTTGCAGTGATGCATCACAATAGATTTCAAAATCCTTTTTGGTGTCTGGAGGTGCAAGTACAGGTGCAGAAGTCAATCTTCTTTTTAGCTCTTGAAAGCTTTCCTCGCACTTGGGAGTCCATAGGAATTTCTTATCTTTCTTGAGGAGTTCAGTCAGAGGTTTTGCAACTTTAGAAAAGTTCTCTACGAAGCGACGGCAATAGCTGGCTAGGCCAAGAAAACTCCTAACTTGCTTAACCGATTCAGGTGGAGTCCAGTCAAGGACGGCCTGAACTCTCTCAGGATTCACAGCAATTCCTTTTGCAGAAATCACGTGGCCTAAGTAGGTCACTTCTGGTAGCCAAAATTCACACTTGGAGAATTTAGCATACAGGCGATGCTCTCTAAGTTTCATCAATACCAGCCTTAGGTGTTTGGCATGTTCTTCTTCGTTCTTCGAGTATATAAGGATGTCATCGAGTTAAACCACGACGAACTGGTCCAAATACTCCATGAAGAACGAATTCATCATGAGTGAGAAAGTGGCGGGGGCATTGGTTAAACCGAAGGACATGACGGTGTACTCGTAAAGACCATAACGAGTAGTAAAAGCCGTTTTGGGAATGTCCTCGTTTCGGATTTTGATTTGATGATAACCTAATCTCAAATCCATCTTGGAGAAGACAGAGGATCCTGCAAGTTGATCATAAAGATCGTTGATCCTGGGCAGTGGGTATTTGTTCTTTATCGTCGCTAAATTTAGCGGGCGATAGTCTACGCACATCCTTTCTGTTCCATCTTTTTTTGTTACGAACAGAACGGGGCAACCCCATGGCGATGAGCTAGGGCGGATGAAGCCTTTTTCCAACAAATCTTCCAGTTGGGTTTTAAGCTCAGCTAACTCACGTGGGGCCATTTTGTATGGGCGTCTGGAAATTGGGGCTGTGCCTGGGGCAAGATCCACTATGAACTCTACACACCTGTCGGGTGGCATGCCCGGCAGCTCTTCAGGAAAGACATCCGGAAAGTCACGAACCACCGGAACATCTTCAAGGTCGGGAAGGGGAAGCACATTCAAAGAATGCACCTGGGTTCTTGTTCTTGGTGAGGAGTAAACTATTGTCTGGCCTGAAGGGTGTGTAAGTCTAACTGACTTGGCTTTACAATCAAGAAAAGCATGTTGTCTTGATAACCAATCCATACCAAGGATGACATCAATGTCTGAAGACTTGAGGGCTATGAGTGAAGCAAGGAATACTAAACCCTCAATTGCAATTTGATTACCATGGCTTACTCTATTAGTTTGCCACTTGGAACCAGGAGTTTGAATGATCATAGGGGTGAACATTTCTTCAAAGGATACATCATGTCGAAGTGCATAACTTTCCGACATGAATGAGTGAGAAGCTCCTGGATCGAAAAGAACAGAAGTGGGAACAAAATTGACTGAGAGTGTGCCAAGAATGACGTCAGAAGTACCATCAGTTTCCTCAGCTGAGATTTGGTTCACACGTCCAAGATTTTCTGAGGTGGATGGATTAGCGGTGGGAACCTTTGGAGGTGGTTTGGCACGTACAGTGGGTTTTCCTTTGGCATGGTGTGGAGCATTTTGGTTGACGGGGCACTCACGAGAGTAGTGACCAGGCTGGCCACATCTAAAGCAGGCTCCAAAGATAGTGCGGGGAGCTGGGTTGTTTGGTGGAGCTGGTGGACGAGGCGGCACAAGGGATGGCCTCGGTGGGTTGTTTTGGTGGATCAAACTGTTAGGAATCTAGATCATACGCTTCTAAGGGCATGAACTGGAAGAAGGGGCAAGCTCAAGAGCATGCTTGCGAGACTTTTCGAAAACTTCATTGCCATGCTCAGCTCTGAAGGATCTGTTGACTAAATCCTCAAAGGTGGCAAATTCGATGAGGTTGAGGTCATGACGAAGGATGGGGCTAAGTCCCTTGCGGAACCTTGCCTGCTTTCTGGCATCGGTGGTGATCTCATCTTGGGCATACCGAGCAAGACGGTTGAATTCCCTCACATACTCATGGATGGACATCTCTCCTTGATTCAGATTGCAGAACTCTTCCCTCTTGCGCTCCATCAACTCATCCAGAATGTGGTACCCTCGAAAGGCAACACAGAACTCCTGCCAAGTCACTACGTGACCATCTGGCTGCATTGCAACATAGTTCTCCCACCACTCAAGAGCAGCACATTCCAAGAAGTATACCGCGAAAACAACTCAGTCATCAGGAGCAACATGTGCAGTATCAAGCTTACGCTCGATGGAACGGAGCCAATCATCAGCTTCAAGGGGCTCAGAAGAACATCGGAATACCGGTGGCTTAAGGAGGATGAAGTCCTGAATGCTGACCACCACATTACGATGGTGGGAGGTATTCTGCTCGATGAGCTCCAAAAGGCGTGTTTGATCACGTCTATTCCGCTCAGCTTCCATCATGATTTCTGCCGCAGAAGGCGATGGTAGAGGTTCATCATCATTTCAATTCCGATCGCGGTCTCGATTCCGAAGAACAGCACTACGAGTTCCACCTGACATCCTGTGTGATAAAAATCAACAATCAGAACAGGTTGTACGATGGAGTCAAGGATAAAAGGATACGATTTCAGAAGGAGAAGACTATAATGCAAAGGCAATGATTCAAAGAAACACGGAACAAATCCGGCAGCATAACGGCTACACTGCGATGGAAAATGAAACAACCTCGAAGAAATTGGACAGAACTTCTTCAAGGAACTCAAAATACGAAGACTCTGGACAACCATAACCATCCTACGGCTATAAGGAGGCAATCAACGAGATGTTCTAGTAAGACAGAGTTGAGCCTAATCCTATCTTCCCGTAGAATAAGATGAGGGTGACTCAGAACTCAGATCGATGAGGGTAAGGAGAAAAAGAAGCCTTACGTTGTTCCCTTATATACCCATAGTAACTATATAACTATAGAAGGCTAGACTCGACTTCGGCCAAGGCTGATAATCCTACAGTCAGTCCTGCTCTGATACCAAGTCTGTCGGGACCCGGGGTTAGCGTATGCAAGCCTCGCTACAACACAATCATATGGAGAGCCGAGAACCGTACCCACTTGTCTAAGAAGACAAGGCCAAGCATAGAACGTTCTCAGAAAGCATCGAACGTGAGGGGCGTCCCATCTAGGCCGGATGATCAACTGAAATGGGTCCTCATCGTCCGCATACAAGTCTAAATGATATGGGTGGTGAACTCGCATACTCATAGACAAGTCGCCTCAACCATAATATCGATTGTATTATAACCCTTACATAGACTTACTCCAGCCCGATCACTTAGTCGGGGTCTAGGGCGGGCTCGATCATACATCAAAGTGTGCACGAGACAGAGTCTCGAACAATCACATCGCGATGCCCCAAGCTGCGCACAGCTAAGGTCCACTTGGTGTATAAAAGACCACCAGCCAGATCACAACTAAGGTCTCGAAAACCCATACAAAGACATGCATGTTATAAACATACACGCAGCACACATGCCTTGTATGAACAGCAGGTATCATTGCAATTCTCTACAAAGTATATATCTTTATTAATAACTCTTACAGAGTGCACACAGAGATCACAAGCATGTGATCCAACATTACAACAAACAAGCGGAAGCAAGTAGGTCTGAGTACAGACAAGTTTAACAAATGGCTTAGAGAAGCCTTATCTAAAAACAAGCCCTCCACGAGGGAACCAGTCGTCTGACTTTGACTACACTAGCTTGGTCTTGGTCGGAGTCTTCATTCTTCGAGCTTCGGTTAGAAGCCACCATCAGGGTCGGTGGGTTCATCTAAAACATAGATTAAGCAAACGTGAGTACAAAATCGTACTCAGCAAGACTTACATAGGAACTATACTTCTCATGCATATGTATCAAGGTAAAGGGGGGTGGGGTTTGACTTGCAGAAGTGCCAGCTTTGACTTGGCTAGTCCTGAACTACGAGTACCAGACTTGAGGTAAGAAGCGTACACGAGTCCACTACATCTCTTCAACCAAATACACCACTATGGTTACTTCCTCGGCTTCCCCCACGAGAAGCACACCATAGCACTCACGCTTATCTTGCGAGTTTTAGAAGTATCCAGTTCAAGTTGTCTAATAATCGAGCACAGCTCTCCAAGCAGTCCTTAACCGCAGACGCGGCTATTCGAATAGTTTTGTTAACCTTGCAAGGGTGTACCGCTACACACACGTGTCATACGTTACCGCCTTTTGCATGTCACCGTTCAAGAGGTGACAGCGAGGATGCCACCACAACACTTCGCCCACAGCTCCGTTCTAGTCTAGAGAGTCGCCTATCTGAGGGGGATCCGTATGGAAGTCCGGCCGAGGTTCCAGTACAGCCTCAACGATGTGTGCAGGGTCCCAAGCCGGTCTTGAAAAGCCGTTCATCCACTTCGCAGACCGTGCCACAGCCCTACCAGAACTCCGAACTACTACGACTCTTGGGGTTCGAACGGGGTGAGGTACTAGGATGAGAGGGGTCAGTGAGCCCAATGTGTGGTTGTACTCTTCTTCTTGGATCACTACACAAGAACTCGGGCTTAGGGCGGTGTTCAACGAGACAACCCACTGTGTACTCCTACACAGCCTCTCATCGTTCACCTTGTATTAGGGTAGATTCACCAACACGTTTCACTTTCATCAACACCATGTTTGTCATCCCGACTCACATCATAAGCAACCTCATTATACCACTAAGCATGCAATAAGCAGTAACAATTGCAGGGGCTACATGATATCAACCAAGTCCTACATCTGCTAGGATTGTGGTTTGCTTACTACTGTGACAAGATGATAGGTCATGCAAAGGATATGGGTTCAACTATGCGGTAGAAATGTTATCATGGTGATCATCCTAAACAATGCATAAGCGAGACATGAGAGGGAAGTGGGATTTTATAGACATGATCAATGGGGGTTTGCTTGCCTTGCTGACGAGGTTTCGATAATGGAGTCTTCAACGAAGGGGGTGATCTCGAGCTCCGAATCCACTTCTATCAGCAACATGACAATCATAGGATCAACATAATGTACAATGCACAATCACATGAATAAGATTGTAATGGTGATGTTCAAGGTACTGATGTGTTGAGCATTCCATTTAAAAGGAGTATATTGCATTTGAAATGCAAATTCAAACTCCAGTTGATTTATCGATGAATTTCAAATGCATTTGGATGCATGAAAGTTCATCTGAAAAGTTTGATCATGAAGTGATGTTGTATAGTTGAAGTAATGTTTCTGAGGTGTGGATGAAACCATTGGAAATAAGGGTGTTGCAAAATCATTTGCAAAATCATCCCAAATTTGAAATTGAAAAGGGTCCATATGCATGTTTGCTACTGTTCACCCATTTTAAAATGGTCAAACATGAAAAAAAATTGCATCTTCTTAATCCTTGTATTTTTCTGATAATTTTAGACATATTATTTGCTATATTTGGAGTTAGGATGAATTTTCTATGAATTTTCAAAGTTTGGGGTATTTTCTGGAATTTCTGGAATTAAATAAACCATTTAACTGATTTACTGCGTCAGCCTGACGCCAGGGTGACATTAGGGGGCTGTTGACGCGTGGGTCCGGGCTGTCAGTGGGGGAGGGGTTAATTAACCCGGTTAGTTAAACTAACCAGGGGTTAGTTAGTGGCCTTGGGCCCACGAGTCAGTGGGATTAGGGGGTGATTAGGGGTGGGTTAACTCCTAAGTGCCCGGAGGTTAGCCGCCGGCGTTCAGTGCGCGGTGGCGCTCTACCGGAACGGCGTTACGGGAAACGGGGAGGAGGCTGGGGGCACTGGGACGATGCCCACGACGTCGCGCGTCGTCTGGACTAGGAGGGGTTCGAGGGGGAGGCTCCAGGCCATGGCTTCGACGTCGGGAGGCGGCGGCCGGAGACACTGTCCATGGCGGACTAGCACAGAGAGCCCGGGGAGACGCACGGATGAGGGGGAAATGGAGCTGGGAGCTCACCAGTGGCGATTGAGAGGACGAAGGGGGCGGGGAAAGCAGCACGGCGTCGAAATCGACTTGGGGGTCGTCGGCGGCCGACGGGAAGTCGAAGACACGGGCGATGCCTGGGGAGCTCCTCGGTTCGATTCTGTGCGGGAGATGACGAAGACGAAGGCAGCGGATGCACTGGACAGCTCGGCTCGGCGAGGGGGGCACGGTGGCCACGTCGGGGCGTCGCCGCGCTCCGGCTGTGCTTCGGGGGTGCTCGGTTTCTCGTCGCCGGAGGGGAAGGAGAGGGTCTGGGAGAGAGCTGGGGTGCGGGGGGGGGGGGGCTTCTGCGCGACTCCGTGGCACAAGAGAGAGGGAGGGAGGTCTAGAAGGGCCTGGACGTCGCCGTGACGTCGTCGCCGTGCTCTGCCCTCCAGCGAGGTGCTTGGAGGGGCGGGGAGGAAGAAGACAAGGTGGCTCGGTGGGCTGGGCCGGGGCCAAGGAGGTGGGCCTCGCCTGGTGCGAGAGGTAAGCTCTCTGCTTTCTCTTTTCGTTTTATTTAATTCTGTTCTATTTGTTCTGCCTAGAAAACAAAATACCTAGGCATTTTATTAAATGCCCCAAATTTTTATGTGGCCTCATAAAATAGAGAGCTAGCCACTCATAACTTTTGGGCATTTTTGAAATTCAAATAATTTGAATTTCAAGTCAAATAGGGTTTTATTTAATTTCCAAAGCCACTGTTTGAATATTAGAAAATTCCATGAGCATGGGATTGCTCCCAAACCATTTTTAAAATGATCATCACCATTTATAGGAATTTTCCAAATACTCAAATGATTTTTGGAAAAAGATTTTTCTCTGGCTATTTGATTTAATTTCTCAGGGCTTTCTTTTCCCCATTTTTGAATTGCAATTTGAAATTTTTGCATGAATGCAAGGTACCTCTGATCCTAGCACATACCTAACTTGGGGTTGTGACATATACGCCCACAAAGCATCTCCTAACTTATTTGACCAGTCCTTCCTATTTCCATTAACTGTCTTCTGCAAGATCAACTTGATCTCTCTATTGGTGAGCTCAACTTGCCCACTAGTTTGAGGATGGTACGGTGACACAATCCTATGATTGGCATCGTACTTGGCTAGAGCTTTTCTAAAAGCTCCATGCGTGAAGTGTTATCCTCCATCAGTCATGAGATACCTGGGTACACCAAACCTAGGGAAAATTACATCTTTGAGAATTTTCAAAGATGTTTTGTGATCAACACTCTCAGTGGGGATTGCTTCAACCCACTTGGTTACATAATCAACAGCAACTAATATGTGAGTGTACTTGTGTGAGGAAGGAAAAGGACCCATAAAATCAAAACCCCAGCAATCAAAAGTCTTAATCACTAGTGAGTAATTCATAGGCATCTCATTCCTCCTACTAATATTACAAACTCTCTGACGTTTATCACAAGCTAAAACATAATTTCTAGCATCTTTAAAGAGAGTAGGCCAATAAAAACCTGATTGGAGAACCTTATGTGCGGTCCTCTCACCGGCGTGATGTCCTCCATAGGGACTATCGTGACATTGCTTGAGAATGTCCTTTTTCTCGTGTTCCGGTACGCATCTTCTCACGATCCCGTCTGGACCTTCTTTTAAAAGATGAGGGTCATCCCAAAAGTAATGCCTCAAATCATGGAAGAACTTCTTCCTTTGCTGAAATGTTAAACCTGGAGGCTAATACTTTGCAACGATAAAATTAGCATAATCTGCAAACCAAGGATCGGAAAGAGATTGTACTTTAACAACGACAAGTTGTTCGTCTGGAAAACTGTCATTGACTGAGATGGGATCATGCGTAATATCTTCCATTCTTGAAAGATTGTCCGCTACAGGGTTGTCTGCTCCTTTTCTATCAACAATCTGCAAATCAAATTCTTGAAGAAGGAGTACCCATCTGAGGAGTCTTGGCTTGGCATCCTTCTTCGTCATAATGTACGTAATGGCAGCATGGTCATTATGAATAATAACTTTAGAATCAACAATATACTCCCTAAAATTATCACAAGCAAACACTACTTCTAAGAATCCTTCTCAGTAGTATCATAGTTCTTTTGAGCACTATCAAGGGTCTTACTAGCATAATAAATAACATTCAACTTTTTATCAACCCTTTGTCCTAAAACAACTCCAACAGCAAAATCACTAGCATCACACATAATTTCAAAAAGGGAAAATTCCAGTCAGGCGGTTGTACTATAGGAGCGGTTATTAAAGATTTCTTAAGAACTTCTAAAGCCTCCTTACAATCTTCATCAAATACAAAAGGAACATCCTTCTGGAGAAGATTAGTGAGGGGTCTCGAGGTCTTAGAAAAGTCTTTAATAAATCTTCTATAGAAACCGGCATGACCGAGAAAACTACGAATACCTTTAATGTCCCTTGGATAGGGCATCCTTTCGATAGCTTCAATTTTCGCCTTGTCCACTTCAATTCCCCTCTCGGAAATCTTGTGGCCAAGCACGATCCCTTCGTTAACCATGAAGTGGCACTTTTCCCAGTTTAGAACTAAGTTTGTATCCTCGCATCTTTGCAAAACTTTATTAAGATTGTGGACACAGTGATCAAAGGAAGTTCCATAGACGAAGAAATTGTCCATGAAGACTTCCACAATCTCCTCACATAAACCATGAAATATTGCAGACATACATCTCTGAAAAGTAGCAGGGGCATTGCATAAACCAAAAGGCATACGTCTATAAGCATAAGTACCATAAGGACAAGTGAAAGTGGTCTTCTCTTGATCGGCGGTGTTAACATGAATTTGAGAGAAGCCAGAGTACCCGTCAAGATAGCAGAAGTGGGTGTTTTTGGACAGCCTCTCAAGCATATGATCAATAAAGGGCAGCGGGTAGTGGTCTTTCCTGGTTGCCTTGTTCAACTTCCTGTAATCAATACACATTCTATACCCAATAATAATTCTCTGAGGTATTAGTTCATTCTTATCATTAGGGACTACAGTTGTCCCTCCTTTCTTAGGAACACAATGAACTGGACTTACCCACTTACTATCGGCTATAGGGTAGATAATACCTGCAGCTAGAAGCTTGAGGATTTCGGTCCTCACGACATCCATCATCTTCGGGTTCAACCGTCGTTGATGGTCAACAACAGGTTTGGCATCGGGCTCGAGGTTGATCGTATGTTGACAAATAGATGGACTAATTCCCTTAAGGTCATCAAGGGTATAGCCAATTGCACCATGGTGTTTACGAAGTACTTCCAATAGTCGCTCTTCTTCATATCCTGAAAGGTTAGAGTTGATAATAACAGGATATACTTTCTTTTCATCTAAATAAGCATACTTGAGTGTATCGGGAAGAGGTTTTAGATCAAACACCGGGTCTTCTTTTGGTTTGGATAGAATTCCTAAAGGTTCAACCGAAAGGTTGTGCTTCAGGATAGCAGGTTGTCTCAAGAAGATTTCATCAATTTCATTTCTTTCCTGCATATGAGTATCATTCTCCTGGTCCTCCATGTATTGCTGCAAAGGATCATTAGGGGGAATAGCCATAGAAGCAATACTTTCAATAATTTTATCATCATTAGGTAATTCAGTACCACGAGGCTTCTTGGAAATCTTAGAAAAGTTAAATTCATATGGCTCACCATTGAATTCAACAGAAACTTTACCTTTCTTGCAATCTATAATAGCTCCACAAGTTCTAAGGAAAGGTCTACCAAAAATAATAGGACAAAAACTATCTTGTACTGAACCAAGTACGAGAAAGTCGGTAGGATTCTTTACCTTTCCGCATAGGACTTCAACATCTCTCACAATCCCAATAGGAGAGATAGTGGCTTTGTTTGCAAGATGAATAGTAACATCGATCTCTTTGAGTTCACACGGTGAAATCTCAGTCATGATCTCTTGATAAAGTGAATAAGGAATCGCGCTAGCGCTCGATCCCAGATCGCATAGCCCGTAATAATTGTGATCTCCTTTAACAGATACAATTGGTGTACCTGAAATTGGGCTTTTATTCTTGGCTGTGACAATGTTAGTTGAAACAGCACAAAAAATTATAATAGAATCTGAAACATCATTAGTAGCTAAATCTTTAACCATAGCAACTTGAGGATCGACTCTAATCTGGTCCTCAGGTTCACCTGTTCTTCTCTCATTTTTATTTATGATGCCTGTCAAAAAAGAGTGCCCACTTATTCTTGAAGGAAAAGGGGGCTGTTCATATATAACTGCAGGCAAAATAGGATCAGCAACGTGAATATCAATATGCATTTCTTTGAAAGGCTTATGGTACTGATCCTTCTTCATCTTAGAAGAATCAACATGAGAGGCAAAGTTCTTACAAAAATCAATCATTAGATGGGAATCCAGACCAATCTTAGAGCAAAAGGTATTGAAATAATCAGTCTTCACATAACTCTCAATATAATCATGCTCATAATTTATAGCAGGTTCAATACCTTTATCGATTTCCCAATCTTCAGTATTCTTCTGGATCCTTTCGATGAGATCCCATCTTTCTTCCACGCTCTTTGTCTGAAATACCCCGCTAGAGGAGGTATCCAGCCTTTCCTTATCCTGACTAGAAAGCATGGCATAAAAATTTGTAAGTATGATATCTTTGGGGAGCTTATGGATAGGACATTTGAACATTAGGGATTTAAGTCTCCCCCAAGCTTGAGCGATGATCTCTCCTTCGCGAGACCTAAAGTTATAGATGGAATTCCTGTCTTGATAAACTTCATGAAGAGGGTAAAACTTTGTATAAAAGAGAGACTTAAGCTCTTCCCAATTAAGAGAGTGTCGGTTATCGAGGAGCTTATACCAATCTGAAGCTTTGTCTGTGAGCGATACGGAGAATAACTTCTTCATAACGAACTCAAGTGACACACCTGCAAGCTTGAATAATGAACATAGTTGTGATAGATATAGCAAGTGTTCACCTGGATGCCTGTCTCCTGCATAGCGATTGGTTAAGACATAATCGATAATACCAGATGGTATCTTATAAGGCACAATTTCAGTAAGAGTAGGAGTAACTACCTTAGCGGTGGGTAGGCTCCCCGAGAACAACGATACAATACTAGGGGTGTTCATAAAGACAAAACAGCAGCACCAAAACTAAAACAAAAATATAAAAGCTTCCTTACCAGCTTCACTTACTAATAGCGCTACACTCCCCGGCAACGGCGCCAGAAAACGTAGCTTGATGACCCTCAACGTAGAGGAATCTATTGCAGTGTTTTCGATAAGTAAGAGTGTCGAACCCAACGAGGAGCAGAAGGTAATAGCAAGTGACTTTTGTAAGGAGAAAACTGCAAGAACTGAAAGATACCTTTTTAGGGATTTTCTTGGTATAAGTGACAGGATAGTAAAAACGAGCAAAGTAGAAGATACTGGAGAGTAACGAGTGGCCCAATCCTTTCCGAGCAAAGGATAGGCCTAGCAACTGAACTTATAAAAGCTAAAGTGTTCTTGAGGACACACGAGAGAGGTAGTCATGTGCTCTCGCCATATTCCGTATCGGTACTATGTGCTGTGTTGATAAGTGTTGAGTGGGTGGATCTATGCTAGTGCACCCTCTAGACTAAGATGAATGCACTCTTATGATTAAACACCTTGCAAGCATCCGCAAATACAAGATAGTAATTAAGGAAAAAGCCTAACCATAGCAATACGATCGGTGATCCATTGTTCCCTTGTGCAAAAGCGTGCAAACTGGGGTTCAGGTTTCTGTCACTCCGGCAACCCACCGTAAGCATTCTTTATACACAATGCATTCCCCTAGGTCCTTGATAAGGCGAAGTGTTGAGTGTTCGACTCACACAACACCACTAGGAAAATAACAACACAACTTAAATATCAACCAACACATATTACTTCAACATCATATGACTCCTAGCAACTAGACTTCTCCCATGTCCTGAAGAACTAAAGTAACTACTCACAACACATAAAAGACATCATGATCAGTGGAGATAAATAGATGATAAACAATCTGGACACAATAATATTTCTCCAACAAAACTCAATAGCATTCACCACAAAGTAGTAATCAACACCGATAGAGTAGAGAGGATAGATAGTACGGGTTACAACATGAGTTGCAATTGTGAGGCAAGATTGGATGGAGGTGGAGATGGTGCTGATGATGGGGATGATGATCTCGATGATGCCTGTGACGATGGTGATGACGATGGCGACGATCTCCCCTTCCGGGAGGTGATCTCCCCGGCGGAATCTGCCCGCCAGAGATGGCTTTTCTTCTCTGTAGGTTTCCGCCACGGAGAGGCGGCAGAACTCTGGAAACTCTTATTTTTTTAGGGGTTTTGGACGACGAGGGTTATATAGGCCAGAGGGGGGAGCTGGGAGAGCTCCAGTGGGCCCAGGCGCCCTCCCGGCGTGGCCAGAGGTGGGGCCGCGCCAGGTGGCCACCTGGACACCCTGTGGCCCCCCTCCGGATGCTCTTCTGCGTGCCTTCGTTATCCTTCTGGAAAACAGCCTCCGTCGATTTTTAGGAAATTTGGAGGTGTTCTTCTTCAGCAACTCAGCGTCCACTTTTTACCGCTGAATCCTGCGTCTGCTGCTTCGGCACCGGAAAGTTGTAAACTGTGTAAAATAAGCCAAAACAACATAAGAATAGCATCATATCATGAAATATATCAATGAATAAGAAAGAATTACTATATAAAATAGTGATGCATTTTGGACGTATCAGGGGTCCGTGTGACCATAAACGATGATGGTGTGTGCGTTAGTCTTAATGCTAATAATATGCTTGCTGATCATCTGTTTGCATGATATCGTTGTCCACCTGTTTAACTCACTAAGATACTTGAACCTGCTAATGCCATGTTATTGTTTTGCCTTGTTGCTTTGGATGTTGTGAGCTTGCAAGTACATTCAATGTACTGACCTGGCGTGTCATGCCAGATTTGCAGGCCGTTCTTTGGATGCGTAGGACGACGTTCCCGGTGTTTGCGAGCTAGGAGGCGTCCCAGCCAATGTCCCTATGGATTGGAGTTCATCGCCGCCGTTGTTGTTCCGCTGCCGAGTTATATTCCGCTGCTAGAGATTTATGTTGTTGCTTGGTGTAGAGCCGAGGCTAGCCTGAGGAGCAACCTATGTGTCCGCTAGCGTTGTAATAAACCTCGTGTACCCCTATCTTAGGTAATAGAAAGCTGTTCAGTTCTATATCAAGCAGTGTCGTGTTCCAGAAGACTTGATCTCTGGTCTGGAGCACGGGGCGTTCCGGTCCTCTGAGCCGGGGTTCCACAACGCTTGGTATTAGAGCAGGGCTGGCTTTAGGACACCCTAGTCCGCACGAACGTTAGATTGACGTTAGAGCTAGAGGATAGCTTGCTTGTGTGATGCTATTACCTGCTGCATTTGTGTGCTGCATATAGACGGTATGCTTTTGCTAACGATCTGATCTGACGAGTGTAGATGGCAGAATACCCGGTGGGCTACACAGGATCCTTGTCCGCGACCAACTTTGACTACCTCCTTGCAGACGTGTGGTGGACTCTCTACCCCAGTGGAGAGATTCCAAGGTACTAAGTTTCCCAGACGCCGATCGGAGGGCAGCTGCTTGAGTACCGTGCCAACGTCTTACCGTGCTCCTACAACTTCTAGGGTGGACCCGCTTCTACCCCGGATCGTACCATTCAGCTTGCCGCGTTGGCAGGACTGTTAGGCCTACGCCACCAGGAGAGTGCGATGTAGCAGAATCACGCCTTCCATTTCTATCCCTCCTTGGGGGAAACTCCGCAACAAGTAAGGTTTCCTCGCCCTTTGGCGGAAGCCGATGCATCGGTGATCACCATGTCCCACTACATGATCTCCCAGTACGCCCTCCTCGGCGAGCTAGTCCGTGATGCAAGGGATGCAAGAAGAGCTCTTGCTGCAGCCTTGTCGTTGTCAACTCCTCCGCCCACTCCTGCGACCCTCGGCAACCCACCGTCAGATCAGACCGCCTGAGCTTCGCGTAGTTCGTGATGCATGAGTAGTAGTGTTGCATGTTGCTTGTTGCATGTTGATGTGAATAGCAATAATTGAGATCCTGTGTGTGATCTCAGTTCTTGTTCAGTATTGCTTTTCCTGCTTAGTTGGTTCTTTGTTCCTCGGCAGCTACTAACTCTGTTTTGGCAGGTGTTAGATGACTTGGACGGACCCTTGCTTTTTGTTCTTCGATATTGGCACCACGTCTGGTTCTGAGCTGATGCATCGTCGACCGTCCGGAGTGAATGCCTTTTTTACATTTTTCTTTGTAACATCCCAAAATTCTAAATTTTGGAATGTTATAATAATTAAATTATTATGATGTTCTTGTTTGATTTATGTGTAATTGATCTGAGTGAGATAGACTAGGATCTGAAACTTTTGAAGTTTAAATGAATATTAAAAATGAGTGGGAATAAAATGACTTTCCCTAATATTCATTTTTGTTCTTTTACATTTATTATTTAAAAACAAATCCAACAAATAAAAATAGAGAGAAGGTAATATGACTCCTTCAACAAATAAAATAAAGTTGGGAAAATGTTTCAAATAAAAGTTTTCATTTTTATTTTATTGGATCTTATTTTGAATACTTTTAATTTTTTTAATAAAAATAATTAAATAAGGGAAGATAACATGACTTCTTCAATTTCGTTGAAAATGATTTAAAACCTTGCATTTGATTTATTTGAATTTATTGAATGAAGTTTTTTATTATTATTCTATTTTGTATAAATAACTTATTGAAAATATTATTTACGTTTTTCTAAGATTTTAGAATTTTATTACGTATTTTTCCGACTAAAATTTTATGTTATAAAACTCTTTAAAGTTTAAGAAAAGTACGTATATATATGTATATAAACGTAATTACGTTTTACGTATTTCTTTTTATTTTAAAAAAATAAGATGTTATTTTTTTGACTACTTTTATTATATTAAAAATACCTTTATATTTATTTATTTATTTATTAAAAAAAAGAGTTCGCAAAAAAAAAAACTGGACGGGCCGGCCAGCAGGCCGAGCCAGGCCAGGCGGGCGAGCAGGCCAGCACGCACGAGCGGACGCTCCTTTTCTTCTTCTTCTCCAAGCGTACACGAACAGGTAGTCCGTGCTGGACTCTTCAGCGCGCACCGCCGGCCGTGTCCGCCATGGACACCACTCTGGTTGATCTTTTGCCAAGTAAACTTGCCCCATAAATATCCCACGTCCCTCTTCACCGATTACCCAAAAAATTTCACCCCAAACCCTCCCAATTTGAGCCAATTTCGAGGTAAATCTCGATGGAAAATTTTGACTTTGCCGGTAGATCCCGTCGCCGGTGAGCCTCCCCTTGACCCCAAATTTTGCATACCAACTTCTTTCTTCGTTGTGCGTCTAATGGACATCTTTTCCGTCTTTTATTCTTTTCCGTCTTTTACGCTCGGTTCACCGCGTTGCCACGCCCGTATGGACAACGTTGGAGATCATCACCACCCCCGTTGTGATCTTCTAATCAAGCCCTGCATCCTAGACGTCCTCGTTAACGCCGAAGATCGCCGGAGTTGTCGTCTTCGTCACGTCTAATCTACACGCCGCGGTTAGTAAAAGCACAGTAATTTTTTATCCGTTGCTCCGTTTTAGACGAAACCAGCGGCCAAATCTTTTTTTTGAAACCGTCTACATATTGTGTACTGTAGATCCAAGTTTTGAGAAAATTATTTTTCCGTTTGATAAAAAAAAATCCTAAATCCTATGAAAAACTGTTCTAGTAATATCTTTTTACTCGTAGATCCGTTTTGCGTGATTTCAAAGCCCACGGTTTTATTTTGAAATTCTCTATCCAGTAAAACCCTAAAATTTTATTTTTGATTTTTGAAAATATTCAGATCTGATCAGATTTTATTTTCAACTTTAGTTGATCGTATCTTTTGTTTTATAAGTCGGATTTGATTGATTCTTTTTGCAAACTAAAACCCTAACTAAATCTTATATTCTAGACACTTTGGACCCACTTTTTGAACTCAATCATGGTCTGTTTTGCAAAAACTTTTATTTGGTTTTTCTTTTGGAGTTCATGAACCTTGTTTTGCCTTTGTTTTTGTATTGATTGTGTGCAACCTTGTGTGCTTGGTTACGATAGATTGCTCGGAGTGTGACGAGTAGAATTGTCGGAATTATGAGCGCGAATAACGTCATCAAGATTCAAGGCAAGTCATATCTTTTGATCATATTCTCTATTACCTACGTTTTCAATGCATTAGCTCTTCTTCTTTAGATTGCATGGTAGGTTATGCTATGCTATTACACCCAGTAGTTCATTGAGGTAGGTCTGATCCTTACGTCATTGTCACCATCCTATAATAGATTATTGCTATGCTAAGTAGACGTGGATTGGGAAGTGAATCATTATGAGGTATGAGTGATAAAGTAGTAATTAGGACCAAGATAAAGTTAATGAACTACCTGGGTGGGATGGTTGCGAGCATCCTGGGGGTGGCCAGTGATGACTGCGGAAAGCCACCCAGGCTCAAAGGGACTGTTTGTATTGACATACCTAGAAGCTTACGTGTGCAGCCACAAGCTACTATGGGCTCTGGCTTGGTTGATCAGTTGTAGGGACTCTTACTAGGTAGCGCTACGAAAGTAGATGTGAGTAGGTGGGATGGGTGCTACCGGAGTAAGGGAAACTCTTCTGAAAGACCATGTCTCGATCTTCCAGTTGTCATACATCATGCAGTGTGACGAACTACACAGGAGGCGATCTAGTCTTGTGGGGAAAAGTGCACAAACCTCTGCAGAGTGTAAAACTAATCGGTTAGCCGTGTCCCCGGTTACGGAAAATTTGAGCGACTAGTTGTGGAAATATTGATTTGTCTCATCATCTTTAATTAACTGATTGGTTTAATCACTTTGGGATAGATTGAGTGGGGGTTCCCATCTCAATCGTATTCTATTGTAGAACTTAGTTATTATTATTCTATAAGGAAAAATTAGCTTTTTGCAAAAATAAATGTAGAAGCTCCACCAGCCAAATTGCATGTATTGTAGGAAATTTTACTTCTTTCTGGGATATGATTTGCCGTACATTCAAATGTAATGACCCGTTGTCGGGCTGTAACCTTCGGTGTTGCAGTATTATATAAGACGAGTAAGTGATACGATATAGGGTCGTGAAGTCTACACTCAACTTTGCCGTTGGCGTTGATGGGACTCCACTTATATATTGATTGTTCTGCAGTGTATTCTAGCCTAAGGGCTGTAAGGTAATAAATACCATGTATTTACGTTAATTTATGACATGTGATACTATGGTATTTCATCGAGTACATGTGTGTGATAGCATACTGATCCAGGGATAGCACAGAAGCACAGTAGACTTGGTTCCCTTCGGGACCGGGTCGCTACAAGATGGTATCAGAGCCAGGTTGACTGTAGGTCGTGACCCTAGAAACTGGAAAGCCATAGGAAATTATATTGCTAAAAATATTATTTTGAAAAAAAAATCCATTACTCCTCATCTTTTCTGAGTTTCTTTACACTCCCTCTTACCCCCAAACAAGTTAGACTATACCCGTGCCACTTGACTGCTTGGAAGGATCATCTTACGCTACACCGAGAAGGACAAGTTATTGGACTCATGATCAATTAAGTGTAAAGGGGATTATACCGTGCATTGGAAGAATGGAAGTTACCAACTAGAAGTATCAAAGATTTTGAAGACTTGAAGATTTTTTTGAAGACTCTGAAGATCCCAAGACTACCCATGACCTTTAGAGGACTAAACCCCTATTATATTCTCACGTTAGATGCGGTGATTTGTGTGTTATCTTTTCGTGTTGTTTTCCCCCCCTCCAAACTTATCCCCTAAACCAAAACCCTTGGACCCCATCGATGCTGTATGGAGATGAACTCATCTTTTTCCGGAGCGATGACTCGGTTGAAGACCGAAAAATGGATTCAGAACATGGAGGGTCACATGAAGGATAGCAGTGTTAGAAGAAACGATATGGTGAAATATGCTCTTCAGTACTTTGCAAAAGGTGCTGCTACTTGGTGGAGGATGTACCAAGCTATTAATGGATGGCGAGAAGAAATCACTTGGGAGGAATTCAAACTGACTCTGCTAAAATCACGTCTTGTCTCCCGAACAAGGAAGCCTAGTGTAAACGATCTGAAGAAACCATGCGCATGCAAGATCTATGGAGATATAGGACACACCCACGAGGAACATCAGGATGAATGCCCTTATTGTGAAGAAACTCACCCAAACTGAAGAATGTCCCACTAGGCAGGTTACCTGTTTTTTGTGTGTGAAGGAACTACCCATTACCCCGCCCAGTGTAACTTATACCCCATGGTACAAAAAGTGATCCAACAACATAAGGAAGGGATGAAGGAAGCTCTTAGTAAACAGATAAACGCACTCATGATGAAGGGAGAGGTTAAAGACCCTCTTGAAGAAACATCAACCCCGGTTTGCAGCAAGTCATTCTATTCATGTGGAGAAGAAGGACATATTTCACAATGTTGCATGAAGAAGGGGAAAAAGTATTTGGGTAAATTACCGACAATAGAAGTGGAGTATGACCAACAAGAAATAGAAGATTGGAGTAACATAGAAAGTTCGAAAAAGAAACACAAGGTGTTTGGAAGGGTCATGTGTTGGCATTGTAGCAAGGATGGACGTCATGCACCTGGTTGCCCTTGTAAAGACTACGACCTGCTCGCAAGACGAAAAACCCAGACAAAAAAAGAGGATGACTCAAGATTCACAGAAGAAGCCTTACACCCAGGAGAACACCGCTTATGTTAAAGACGTCAAGCATATAGAGGAGATGAATGCATCCCAGAAATCCAAGGATGGGGATGATGAGAGCAGTGTGTATCCCCAGAAGAACCCAATTTCTGCAAAGAAGGATCGAAGTCAAGTCATTTGTTTTAGGTGCAGAGAAGCAGGGCACTACACTACCAAATGCCCGAAAGGAAGACAAAGCCTCAAGGAGCTTAAGTAATCACAATCAGACCCCGAGACTGGAAAGGAGTAAGCTGTTTTGCTGCAATGAGGAAGACCACTTTATCCAAGAATATCGCAATGGATAGAAGTCTTATGCTGAGATATTAGTTGCGTAGCATGCAATAAGAGTAGGAGGAAATATTTGGTAAAATAGAAACGTCGGATGGAGATGTGTAATTCTATGAGATTGAAATGATCAATTCGAGATTCAATAGAGCTAGTATGTGCCTTTGGTCAGGAAACAACCACATGTGTGAATTGGATTTTTATGAGTAGTAACACTACAAAGCAAGGAGAAGTGATTCGGAAGCTAATGTAAGGATAAGGAAGAGACCCTGGATTTTCATTTTAAGGGTGGTAGTATTTTGTATTATTACCCGAAGAATGATCGAAGTGTTAACTACATCAGACCTCATAATGGAGTTTAACAAGTAAGTGATGAGCCCGTTTGAAGATGTGATAGCTTGCATTAAGATATTAAGGAGGAGTTAAGATTTACAATAGATGAGGTGGGCCATAACCCTCAAGCTGCAGGATCGGATAAGAATCAAGCACGCTCTTGCGGAAAGAAGGACCATGGAGGAAGCTACGACTTTGCCAACCGACAATCTTATAGGAGTATACTTAAAACCTGAGAGTTGTGAAGAAACGATAGATGTTTTTATTTTGCATGCAGAAACCATGGATTTACCCGAACTCAGTTCGTGGAGAAGATAAGTTGGTAGTGCTTGCGAGGATGCCCGAGTGTTAGAATGCGAGATTCGCTAAACCATATACAAGGTAATGATTTGGGTGCAGGATGGATTGATCACCATACTGGCTACTCTTATTATTCTCTTTGCTATGTGGGATGGTAGATCTAGAGTGACTTACCTATAATAGAGAGAGACGACGACGTTAAGCCAATTTTTTTAGAATGGTACGATGTTGGCCCTGTACATTGCAACCCTCGCGAATCATAATTAATACGGTGGGAATAAGCCAAGACCCGTTTTCTGCAGGAAACCCTCTTGTTGACCACCATGAGAGTACCGATATTTGTTAGTATTGGCGTTCGACCTGTAATTCATGAAGTTACAGTAAATGGAAGACCGATTATTTTGATAAAGGATTCAATACCTCAAAGGAGTAGGGGTATATGTAAGAAGGACGTCATCGAAGGATCTAGATTATTTTTGAAGACCTGGGAATTTTTCTTTTAAGGGTGGTAGCACCTTAGAGCTTCAGAGGATCAGCGGATTTCGGAGACGGAAGACCCCAAACCAAACCTTTTCTTTCTAGCCTCCTCGAATCTCGAGGACGAGATTCATTTTAAGGATGGTAGATTTGTAACATCCCAAAATTCTAAATTTTGTAATGTTATAATAATTAAATTGTTATGATGTTCATGTTTGATTTATGTGTAATTGATCTGAGTGAGATAGACTAGGATCTGAAACTTTTGAAGTTTAAATGAATATTAAAAATGAGAGGGAATAAAATGACTTTCCCTAATATTCATTTTTGTTCTTTTATATTTATTATTTCAAAACAAATCCAACAAATAAAAATAGAGAGAAGGTAATATGACTCCTTCAACAAATAAAATAAAGTTGGGAAAATGTTTCAAATAAAAGTTTTCATTTTTATTTTATTGGATCTTATTTTGAATACTTTTAATTTTTTTTAATAAAAGTAATTAAATAAGGGAAGATAACATGACTTCTTCAATTTCGTTGAAAATGATTTAAAACCTTGCTTTGGATTTATTTGAATTTATTGAATGAAGTTTTTTATTATTATTCTATTTTGTATAAATAACTTATTGAAAATATTATTTACGTTTTTCTAAGATTTTAGAATTTTATTTCGTATTTTTCCGACTTATAATTTATTTTATAAAACTCTTTAAAGTTTAAGAAAAGTACGTATATATATGTATATCAACGTAATTACGTTTTACGTATTTTTTTTATTTAAAAAAAATAAGATGTTATTTTTTTGGGACTAATTTTATTATATTAAAAATACCTCTATATATATTTATTTATTTATTAAAAAAAAGAGTTAGCAAAAAAAAATTGGACGGGCCGGCCGAGCCAGGCCAGTCGGGCGAGCAGGCCTGCACGCACGAGCGGACGCTCCTTTTCTTCCTCTCCAGGCGTACACGAACAGGGAGTCCGTGCTGGACTCTTCAGCGCGCACCGCCGGCCGTGTCCGCCATGGACACCACTCCGGTTGATCTTTTGCCAAGTAAACTTGCCCCATAAATATCCCACGTCCCTCTCCACCGATTCCCCACAAAATTTTGCCCCAAACCGTCCCAATTTGAGCCAATTTCGAGGTAGATCTCGACGGAAAATTTCGTCTTTGTCGGTAGATCCCGTTGTGCATCTAATGGAAATATTTTTCGTCTTTTATTCTTGCGCAAGATTGATCCCCAAATTGTACGCGTACCGCGGGAGTTCATCGGAGCGCGCTCGGTTCACCGCGTTGCCACGCCCGTACGGACGACGTTTGAGATCATCACCACCACCGTTGTGATCTTCTAATCAAGCCCTACATCATAGACGTCCTCGTTGACGCGGAAGATCGCCGGAGTTGTCGTCTTCGTCACGTCTAATCTACACGCCGCGGTTAGTAAAAGCGCAGTAATTTTTTTATCCGTTGCTCCGTTTTAGACGAAACCAGCCGCCAAATCTTTTTTTTGAAACCCTCTATATATTGTGTACTGTAGATCCAAGTTTTGAGAAAATTATTTTTCCGTTTGATCAAAAAAAATCCTAAATCCTATGAAAAACTGTTCTAGTAATATCTTTTTACTCGTAGATCCGTTTTGCGTGATTTCAAAGCCCACGGTTTTATTTTGAAATTCTCTATCCCGTAAAACCCTACAATTTTATTTTTGATTTTTGAATATATTCAGATCTGATCAGATTTTATTTTCAACTTTAGTTGATCGTATCTTTTGTTTTATAAGTCGGATTTGATTGATTCTTTTTGCAAACTAAAACCCTAACTAAATCTTATATTCTAGACACTTTGCAACCCACTTTTTGAACTCAATCATGGTCTGTTTTGCAAAAACTTTTATTTGGTTTTTCTTTTGGAGTTCATGAACCTTGTTTTGCCTTTGTTTGTGTATTGATTGTGTGCAACCTTGTGTGCTTGGTTACGATAGATTGCTCGGAGTGTGACGAGTAGAATTGTCGGAATTATGAGCACGAATAACTTCATCAAGATTCAAGGCAAGTCATATCTTTTGATCATATTCCCTATTACCTATGTTTTCAATGCATTAGCTCTTCTTCTTTAGATTGCATGGTAGGTTATGCTATGCTATTACACCCAGTAGTTCATTGAGGTAGGTCTGATACTTACGTCATTGTCACCATCGTATAATAGAATATTGCTATGCTAAGTAGACGTGGATTGGGAAGTGAATCATTATGAGGTATGAGTGATAAAGTAGTAATTAGGACCAAGATAAAGTTAATGAACTATCTGGGTGGGATGGTTGCGAGACTCCTGGGGGTGGCCAGTTATGACTGCGGAAAGCCACCCAGGCTCAAAGGGACTGTTTGTATTGACAAACCTAGAAGCTTACGTGTGCAGCCACAAGCTACTATGGGCTCTGGCTTGGTTGATCAGTTGTAGGGACTCTTACTAGGTAGCGCTACGAAAGTAGATGTGAGTAGGTGGGATGGGTGCTACCGGAGTAAGGGAAACTCTGCTGAAAGACCATGTCTCGATCTTCCAGTTGTCATACATAATGCAGTGTGACGAACTACACAGGAGGCGATTGAGTCTTGTGGGGAAAAGTGCACAAACCTGTGCAGAGTGTAAAACTAGTCGATTAGCCGTGTCCCGGTTACGGACAATTTGAGCGACTAGTTGTGGAAATATTGATTTGTCTCATCATCTTTAATTAAATGATTGGTTTAATCACTTTGGAATAGATTGAGTGGGGGTTCCCATCTCAATCGTATGCTATTGTAGAACTTAGTTATTATTATTCTATAAGGAAAAATTAGCTTTTTGCAAAAATAAATGTAGAAGCTCCACCAGCCAAATTGCATGTATTGTAGGAATTTTACTTCTTTCTGGGATATGATTTGCCGTACATTCAAATGTACTGACCCGTTGTCGGGTTGTAACCTTCGGTGTTGCAGGATTATATAAGACGAGTAAGTGATACGATATAGGGTCATGAAGTCTACACTCAACTTTTCCGTTGGCGTTGATGGGACTCCACTTAAATATTGATTGTTCTGCTGTGTATTCTAGCCTAAGGGCTGTAAGGTAATAAATACCATGTATTTACGTTAATTTATGACATGTGATACTATGGTATTTCATCGAGTACCTGTGTGTGCTAGCATACTGATCCAGGGATAGCACAGAAGCACAGTAGACTTGGTTCCCTTCGGGACCGGGTCGCTACATTCTCTTCAACAACCGCCCCGTGTTCTGAGCTGCTTTTCGGCTGTCTCGACCAGTTGTTGAGTTTCTTTTCGCAGTGGAGACCCTATGCTCTGAGCTGTTTTTCGGCCGTCTTAGGGGACCTTCTGCATTCTTTTATCAACGTTGCCTCATGCTCTGAGATGATTTCGGTCGACCGTCCTGAGCAGTGCTTGAGCTATTCCAGTACAAGTCCCAGATCTGAGTTGTAAAAACCGTTTTGGTGGCTACTGGGTTGTTCGCTGTTTTTCTTTGCAAGGATCCGTATGGTCATTGACTACCGCTAAAGCTGATGAAGTAGCAAGCCTCTTCTCGTTTGCTTTTTGCTCCGTGGTTTTCTTTTTTGGTTCTTCGTTTGGTTCTTTGGTTTCACTTTATCCGCCCCAATGGAAAGTTGCTCATAACCGCCGCATACCTTGAACAATCAGTGCAAGACCGTCGGGCATTATGAAGCCACCAAATCAAGGACCGACACCAGCTTGCAGTAGGAATATTCAGCTCCCGTATGAGTTTTGCCCGAATGAATCAAGTCTGCATCAGCTATGACCGCCACAAGGATTCAGGCAAGGAAAGCAGAAATTGTGACCCAGAAGCATATGCGTCCGAGACATGGCAAGCACTAGCTACAATCTTGTCTGATTCAAATTATTTTGATATATTCCGGAAGATGGTCAAAAAGTATCATGAAGCTCGCATCCAACAAAGGAATGATTTGAAGAGTGTTTCCTCTGATAAGCCAGCAGTCAGAAAATTTCAGGCACCGTGATCAGTTTTGTCCCCGCATCAGTGAGGGAAAGCTTCGGACGGTAGGAACCTCAGCCTCCCATGACAAGGTACCCGGCACAGCCGACACATACAGTGTACCAGCCTTCCTCAATACGCCATCCGCTTATCTTCCCGGCCAAGATACCCAGTCTTCCACCATAGGCCATCGGCAGAAGCTTACGGTGCAAGACACTCAGTCGTCCTTAGTACGCCCCATCGATGGATTTCAGCACAAGCTACCTGACCGTCTACAGTGATCGGCCGCCGAAACTTCCAGCATAAGGAACCGATGTATCCACAGTATAAAGAGGAAAACTTCTGGGAGAAGACAACCTATCTTTGTCAGTAAGTTATTAAGAAAGCTTCCAGAGAAAGATACCCGGCCTTCCCTAGCAAGCAACCCCGGCCAAGCTTTGCAGAAAAGCTACATAGTCTTCCTCGACATGCCATCTGGTTTGCAACGGTATTGTCCGAAATTCGGTTATTCGAAGACCGCAAAGGAGTTAGCATCATCAAGACCCACACATATTATGGGCATCCTTCTCAAGTATGCAAGCTACCCAAGTGTGGATACCACCGTGCTTGAAATCAGGAAAGAATTATGCACTTGAACATCGGTGAGAAACTGCAACTCCCGGAAGACAAGTCAGCAGAAGAATCAGATACACACCTCGGCCTGGCAGAAAGACTGACAAAGTCATGAAAGCACCCCCGGAAGAACGGGAGCAGTAGAGCATTGAATCTTGCCCCAATCACCAGGGCCAGTGATCCGTCCAAAACGTATCTATAATTTCTGCTTGCTCCATGCCCCTTTTGTGTGATATTGCTATGATATTGATGGACTTCCATACACTTTTGATCATATTTGGACTAACCTATTAACTCAGTGCACCCCAGTTCCAGTTCCTGTTTTCTACTGTTTTTCTATTTCAGGTTTCCCCCATATTAAAAGTGCTCCAAAAATTCGGGAAAAATCCAATAAAAAATCAGTGATACGGAAGCTTCGACAATCACCGAGGGGGGGGGCAGAGGGGACCCACCAGGGCCCTAGGCGCCCTCCCGGCGCGCCCTAGGTTGGGGCCGCGCCAGGGGGACGCCTGGACCCCTGGTGCCCCCTGCCTGCCCCCTTCGCCCAAATATTCCTCGTCACGTGAAACCCCCGTGACGGGAACTCTTTTTCGCGATCTCTCCTCTGTTTCGTCGCCGCCGTGCTTCCAAGATCGGGAGCACCAGAAGACCTCTTCCCGGCACCGTGCCGGAGGGAGGAACCACCTCCGGGAGCTTTTCCACCACCATGGATTCTTCCCGGATGAACCGTGGGTAGTCCACTTTGGACCATGGGTCTATGATCAGTAGCTATGTGATGTTCTCCTCCCCTCTTTGTTCTTCATGGATTAGACCTCGTGAGCTGTGCCCTACATGATCGGGGCACATATGTAATATTTCTGCTGTTGCTATGCTAAGTTTGCTGGGATCCCAAGGATTATGAGATTATGTTCAGATTGTGTTTGAGTAATATATTTGATTCTCCTCTTTTATATTTATGTTCTAGATTAGTTCTTGCATGTTCTCCGTTGCTGTTTATTGCTTTGGCCATGTAGTAGGTAGTGAGTCCAAGAGGGAGCATTATGCATGATTGTGGGTTCATGCCCCCCGATGACTAGCTTGAGTGACAGAAACATGAGTCTAGGGGATGTGCTGTTGCCACAAGGGAGAAAACAACGGGGCTTGTACTTGCGGGTGCAAGGATTGTTTACTTTACACAAAGTTCTTTAATGTAGTTGTCCGTTGCTTTGAGTTTACACTTTGGGTGGGATTCTGAACTTAATACCAGCGAGATGTTCTGGATATATATCTCAAGGTGGATGATTAGTAGGTAGATGCAGATGGATTTCGGTATACTTGATTTGGCGTACCGCCCAAGCTTTTGAGCCTCTTCCTTTCTTTGTAGCATAGTTATCATTGGGTTGCACACATAATCCTGTCAATTGCCCAGCTGTAATTTGTTTACCTCGCATGGATATTTTATCGTCTTTTGGGAGAGAGACATCACTAGTGAACATCATAGGACCCCGGTCCATATTTCCAATACTGTTTACACCCGCTATCAATTTACTGCTTTATTTACTTTTCCGTTGCTATCACTATCATTATTATCCCGTGCGTTTTATCCTTTGTAAACAACAAGGCCGGAGGAATTGACAAATCCTCTGTACTCGTTGGGAGCAAAGCTATCTGTTGTGTGTGCAGGTCCAGGTGAAGTAAGCAACCTAGGTTGTAAATGGCGCCAGTGTTCACTTCACCACCTTCTTGTATCTGTTGGAGTCCTACTGGTCGATCCTAAACCTTAGCATCTTCGCTAAGGGAAATTTGCTGCTACGCTACATCTCAACCTTCCACTTTGGGTAACCAACGAGGGGCGAGAAGTAAACTCTCGTGACATCAAAGCAATTTCTGGCGCCGTTGTCGGGGACTCCACTCTTCAAGATAGGGGAGTTGCACACTATCTTTTATCTTTACTTTTTAGTCTTGTTAGTTTACCTTTCAGTTTTTTGCTTTAGTGTCCTTTATCAAAAATAAAAATAAATAGTTATCTTGCTTTTAGTTATCCTTTTTGTTTAGTCAAGCATGTTAGGATTTGGTGCCTTGAGGGAATCGGAGGTCTTAGATTTCCATTAAAGGGATGGAGAAAATATGAAGAAGGCATGGGATAGAATTTCTGATGCACATAGGAGAATTATGCCTTGGATACCTATAAAAATTGTGATTATAAATTTTTACCATGGTCTTTTTAGATGGTGCAAACACTCTCTGGATATTATAGCCGAAGGGGATTTCTTATCTTTTGATGAAGCTAGAGCTCTTGAAATTATACATGGTCTATCTAGTTACTTTGTTTATGATCATAGTTTTAATACTGTTATAGATAGACTTGCTACTATTGAAAAGAGATTGGATGCTCTAGACTTGAGAAAAGTAAAGAAACCCCAGCCAAATAAGAAAGATGTTTATGAGTTAGATGGTGACTGGGAACCCTTTGTTAGGATTATCATCTCTAACCAGGACTTCCTTGCTTTCTGTGACATTGGATCCATGGTTTCTACTATGCCAAAAGTTGTTTATGATTCTTTAAAATTTAACATGGACAAATTGTGATCCTATCATGAACATGCTAATGGAGATATTTCTGAGATCTAGGGAAGGATGAAAGATGTACCAATGCCATTCCTTAAAGGGATTGCAATGGTTGATTTCTTCGTCATGAAGCCAAACCAAGGAAACATAGTGCTTGGGAGGGATTTCCTCCGGGCCGTGAAAGACTTCATTGATATAGGTAAGGGACAAATACGCCTACGCGGGAAAGAAAAAGGTATATACCCCTTTCCTAGAAGAAACAAGGATGAACTTGTTGAGGAACCATTTGAATCGATTTACAACTCCGATTATTATGATGATCTTTGATTCCTCCTATTTGCATTAAGCCTAGCTAATGGCTTTAAAGAAGCGCTTTCGGGAGGCAGCCCGCAATGAATTTAGGTTTTCCTTTTTGTTTTTCTTCTGTTTTTAGTGGTCTTGATGATTTTTACTACTGTAGCAACATCATTGTATCTTTACTTTTCAAGCTTTGTGCCATTTATAGCCTCATATGACAAGGGAAGTGAAAGTTGTGACATGTTGTCCATAAAACATATTCTGTCCTCGTGACGAGAAAAATCACAGAACAATCCCAGTTCATCGTTTTCAGCTGAAACTTTTACACAGCGTGCTCTATACAATTACGGAACTTTCGTATGTTCTAAGTTTTTTAATTTGAGTTGCAGAAGTATCCCTAAAAAATTCTTTACTATCTGCTGGTCTGTTTTTCACAGATTCTGTCCTGTTTTGCCTCTTCTTCGTTTTGCAAACCTTAAGCTTGCTTTTTCTTTGCAAAAACTTTTTGGAAATCTTGAGAAACAGTAGCTCTTCAAGAATATCTTTATTTCCAGTAGAGGAAAAATTATTTTATTGTGGGTACTAACCTTGCTAATCAGATTATGATGAGTTATGTACGAAGGGAGTTTTCAAGTGTGCGAGGGAAGATGATGAAAGAAGATTCAGGAGTGTCAAGCGCTCAAGCTTGGGGATTCCCCCATGCATCCCCAAGAAATATTCAAGGAGACTCAAGCGTCTAAGCTTGGGGATGCCCTCGTGCATCCCCTTCTCCATCAATAATTATCAGTTCGTCTCTCGTTTCACTATATTTTTATCACTTCATGCGTTATGTGTTATGCTTGGAGCGTCTCGCTTTTAGGTTTTATTTTTAGTTCTCTTTAGCTTTGCTTGCTGTTCATAACAAGTTAGAACCCAGCTTTCATTTTGTGGGAGAGAAACACGCTCCACTTTCAAAATCTAGAACACATCATAGGATTTTTCATGCCTATGTCTTTGTTGTGATTGTTCTTTATCTTTTTCATAGCTACTATCATGTTTAGCTCTTAGTTTTCATTCTTATCTTTTTATGAGCTTTTGTTTAGTTTGTTGCTGGAACTCTCTTTAGTTTTCATGTTTATCTTGTTTAAAGAGTTTGCATGTTGCACTGAGTTTTGTGTCTTGACTTGAAGTAGGTAATTGAGGTTGCTATTCTTTTGTAGTAGTAACTTGCAATAGTTTTGAGGTGTTGTTTTGAGTAATGTTTGGACTTTTGGTGTCAAGAGATTTAGCCTATTAGTGATAGATGTCGTATTTTGGGCAATCCGTGTTTATTTTCAAAACTTACAAAATTAGTTGAGAACTTTAGCTACTAGATGGATCACTACTCTTCTGAGGGGTTGAATATTAGAGTACACTCACGTACCATGAGTCGAGGATGCGCAAGGATAACCAAAACCCCATACACTCCTCATCGGGGTACTTGTCTCTTTGTGAAACCTCCTTATTAGATTGAGAGTTACCGATAATAAGTGCATGAGTTCTTCGAACTAATGTGAGTATTCGAAAGTTGACACTTCCACCTTCCCATATTTTTCGAGCCTCTCCTGTGCCATGCATTGCCTCCTTCTCACTCCGAGAGTTGGCGTCCACCTTCGCCGGTATATCCAAACCCTTGGCACGATACACTCTGTCATCATAAACCCCCTTATATCCTTCCTGAAAACAGCCACCATACCTACCTACCATGGCATTTCCATAGCCTTTCCGAGATATATTGCCATGCAACATCCATCTTCTCATGACTTGATCTTCATGTCATCCATGCTACTTGCTTGATCGATGAGCCGCATGCTAGTTGGGCCTTTCCCTAATCATTGCTACATACGCGGTAGTATTATTGCATATCCTGCTACACTGGCAGAGGTATACATTTGCATACATCATGATAGTTACATCTTCTTTATGATTTGAGTACTTTTGTAAAGTGTGAAAGATCTTCTATACTTCTTGTAATATATAGAGTGTTGCCCCTAAAGTGAGGAAAAGATCCCAAAGAGGACAAAATGAAAAGATCGCAAAGAGGACAAATGAGAGAAATAGAAAGAGCCATTGAGGCCACCAAAAAAATACAAAAAATAGAAAAAAGAGAAAAAGAAATAAAAAGAGAGAAGAGGGCACACTACTATTCCTTTTGAGAGATCCACACTCGTACTCCATTTTATATCTTGTACTCCATAGAGATTATCATTTATGCATATAGCTATGTGGGGACCTTCACACTATAGAACTTGGCTTGCATATTCCAATGATGAGCCTCCTCAAATGAGCTCTAGGTCTTCTTGAGCAAGCAAGTTGGATGCACCCCCACTAGTTCCATTGGAGAGCTTACCTTAGCTCATATGTGCATCTGTTGCATGGAAATCCCTAATCCTCACATCATATCTATCATTTGGCTTTCTCTCGCCTATGTTTGTCCTCATTGATGTGAGCCTTTCACACCCTTTTTGTCTTCCTCCTCCACCATATTCTCTCTTTGCCATCCTAAGTGTCAACTTTCTTTCTTACGCTCATCCATTGCATGAGTGCTCAAAATGTCGAAAATGAGTGGATCATTTTGACTTGTACCTGGCTAGTGGTCTAGGGATGAGTCAAGATAAGATTCCAAAGAAGACCAAGTGTGAAACTTTAGTAGATTGAGTTCTCAACAATTTTTTTTTTCTCTCCTATATCCCTATCCCCTTTCTTGCACGCAAACACCATTTGCAGACATTCGAGTCACGAACAGCGAGAGCTCTTGCACCTTTATGTTCTTGTGTTGCTTGTTTCAATACTAAATATAGACTCTTGAATTGATTAAATGCCTTGATTGCTTTACTTAAAAGTTCTTATATGGTTGTTAGCATGTCACCACAAAAATTATGTTTGTTATCATTTACCTACTCGAGGACCAGCAGGAATTAAGCTTGGGGATGTTGATACGTCCAAAACTTATCTATAATTTCTGCTTGCTCCATGCCTCTTTTGTGTGATATTGCTATGATATTGATGGACTTCCATACACTTTTGATCATATTTGTACTAACCTATTAACTCAGTGCACCCCAGTGCCAGTTCCTGTTTTATGCTATTTTTCTATTTCAGGTTTCCCCCATATTAAAAGTGCTCCAAAAATTCTGGAAAAATCCAATAAAAAAATCAGCGATACGGAAGCTTCGAGTATCACCGAGGGGGGGGGGGGGGAAGAGGGGACCCACCAGGGCCCCAGGCGCCCTCCCGGCACACCCTAGGGTGGGACCGCGCCAGGGGGCCGCCTGGACCCCTTGTGCCCCCATGGCTGCCCCCCTTCACCCATATATTCCTCGTGACGTGAAACACCCGTGACGGGAACCCTTTTTCGTGATCTCTCCTCTGTTCCTCCGCCGCCGCGCTTCCAAGATCGGGAGCACCATAAGACCTCTTCCCGGCACCCTGCCGGAGGGAGGAACCACCTCCGGGAGCTTCTCCACCACCATGGATGCTTCCCGGATGAACCGTTAGTAGTCCACCTTGGACCATGGGTCTATGATCAGTAGCTATGTGATGTTCTCCTCCCCTCTTTGTTCTTCATGGATTAGACCTCGTGAGCTGCCCTACATGATCGAGGCACATATGTAATATTTCTGCTGTTCCTATGCTCAGATTGTGTTTGAGTAATATATTTGTTTCTCCTCTTTTATATTTATGTTCTAGAGTAATTCTTGCATGTTCTCCGTTGCTATTTATTGCTTTGGCCAAGTAGTAGGTAGTGACTCCAAGAGGGAGTTTTATGCATGATTGTGGGTTCATGCCCCCCGATGACTAGCTTGAGTGATAGACACATGAGTCTAGGGGATGTGTTGTTTACTTTACGCAAAGTTCTTTAATGCAATTGTCCGTTGCTTTGAGTTTACACTTTGGGTGGGATTCGCAACTTAATACCAGCGAGATGTTCTGGATAGATATCTCAAGGTGGATGATTAGTAGGTATATGCAGATGGATTTTGGTCTACTTGATTTGGCGTACCTCCAAAGCTTTTGAGCCTCTTCCTTTCTTTGTAGCATAGTTAGCATTGGTTTGCGCACATAATCCTGTCAATTGCCCAGCTGTAATTTGTTTACCTCGCATGGCTATTTTATCGTCTTCCAATACTGTTTACACCCGCTATCAATTTACTGCTTTATTTACTTTTCTGTTTCTATCACTATCTTTATTACCCCGTGTGTTTTATCCTTTGTAAACAACAAGGCCGGAGAAATTGACAACTCCTCTGTACTCGTTGGGAGAAAAGCTATCTGTTGTGTGTGAAGGTCGAGGTGAAGTAAGCAACCTAGGTTGTAAACGGCACCATTGTTCACTTCACCACCTTCTTGTCTCTGTTGGAGTCCTACTGGCCGATCCTACACCTTAGTATCTTCGCTAAGGGAAATTTGCTGCTACGCTACATCTCAACCTTCCACTTTGGGTAACCAATGAGGGGCGAGAAGTAAACTCTCGTGACATCAACCAGCCCCTCATGTCCGACAAGGCCCAGAAAAGGAATGATCTTCAGATTACCAAGATTATCATGGTAACCCAAGAGGCACAAGGTGATGATGACCTGTATATCTCAGAGGAAGATGTCGGCAGAACAATAAGTCATGATGCAAGAAGAAAAGAACCCTAACTAAAGAAAAGCCAGTACAAGAAAGGTGATTGCCACAGGAGCAAGACCCAGGGCAGACAAACATGGCATATGCCAAACCTTGCTGCAATGTATACCCCCAGAGTGAGCATTGCACCTCAGAAGCAGTCAAAAGTATGCAACTCTTGGAAGCCAACGGGTAAGACCAAGGGATGCACTGTATGGACCTCAAGTCAAAATTTCCTCGATCAGTTGATGCCAGGTGGACCACCATGGATGCCCGTAGCAAACAAATCTCATTCAGTATGGGCAAAGTACCGCGCACCCAGCCCATCAGCCCGAGCAATTACTCAAGTTCGGCATCGTCCGTCTTGCCAAGATACCCCAGTCTACTTCATTGAAGGTCACCCTCTCAGCTCGGCATTTTAAATACAAGAACCAGATTGATGCATCTCATGACCTATCGCCACCCGGATAGGGCCACCTGTCAGGCAAATCTCAGCATAAGTGAATGTCCAGAATTTGTGCCCCGATCCGAATCCTTGAGCACGGTGGACAAGCCAAAAGAAATGCGAGGCAACCCCACGTGCCGTAAGTCAAGGTCCCGATAGTAAACATCCTGAGACACCAACTACCGATGAAGGCCAAGCCCTTGTCGAAGAGGCCAACGCAAAGGATTCACGACCGTACCATGAACAAAGCCCGAGGTACCCCATCCACAATATGGGTATCGTCAGTGTAATACCCTCAGTTGTCTGTAACAGTAATCCTTTTGCTAATGACAGTTACTATTGCTAAATCATGCCATGATCAAATTTGAATCAAATCAAATCCAAAATGCCTTTTGTTGATATTAAAAATAATGTTGCAAATAAAACTTGTCCAAAAATTATACAACCACTTTTATTAAATCACAAATAATCAGTGGGTCATGCCCATGTGGTTACGGTATTTTATTATGCCTCTGAAAATTCAAACAATTCAAACACCAAGCAAAACAACACCATTTGACAATTGAATGTTAAAAAGAAATAGTAAATGGTTTTATTTTAAGCCTAAACTTTTTGTGGCACTCTGGAAATATACACTCCTAATTATGGACCAGGTTACACATTTTACAAAAATGTTAAAGCAATTAAACCCAACACAAAAGGAAAAGAACTGAATGCAAAAAGGAAAAGCACATTGAAAAATCACTAAAACTCGCCCGGGGCAAAGGCCCACCTCAGCCCAGCCCACCCCTCCCCTTTTCTTCTTCCCCCAACCACTCCCCCACCTGCCCCGTACGGCGTCGGGCTCGCCGACGACGCTGGCAAGCTGGCCCCGCCTCCACCTGCTCCCTCCCGACGCCGACGCGATAAGGCCACCCCGGCCGACCCCCTGGACAACCTCCCCCTCCATTTCCCCTCCTCCTCTTCTCGCAGTCGTCGGGGAAAGATCCCACCCGAGCCGCCGTCTCCACGGCCGTGAGCTTATGCGGCTAGTGAGCTCGCGTCGCCATGCCAACGTGTCCTACGTGTTCGCAGACGTCGCCTACTTCACCCCGTGCGAGGAATCGAGCCCGGAGCCACTGCACGGTGCGCCACATCATCGTCTTCTTCCTCGCCGCCAGCGAGATCGTCATCCAATTCACGCCACCTCAGCCCCTCCCCGAGCCCGCTGCCAACCCCGACGTGTTCGTGGTGAGCACCTCTGTCATCGCCAACGGTCCGTAGATGCTCGATATATCCGTAGGCGTTTCCCCTCTTCCGCTTTGCTCCGGCCGCCGTGGTTCGTCGTCCTGGCCACCACAGCCCATGCCGGTTGCCCCAAAATGTTCCCCGTGGATCATATGTTCGATCCCACCCCGCAGCGCCTTCAGTTTCTTCGCGTATAGCCAAGTGCCATTGGAGCCGAGACCCCCCTCCGCCATTTTTGAGCTCGAGCTCGTGCCTGTCCACCCGAAGCCACCGCACCACCACAAAACTCCTCCCCGTAGTCGTCTGCGTCGATTGGTACCAGCCGCACCTCCTCCCGTGCACCACAGCGAGGGCAGCGTCGGCCTCACCGGCGTTCTGTCACCGGTGAGCCTCCGACAAGCCTCACGGTCTCTGCCAGTGGGCCCCGTGGATTAGTTGACTGGGTTGACCAGTCAACTGTGCTGATTGGGCAACCCCAGTCACTGACATGTGGGTCCCCCTTGGCTAATCCCACTGATTAGCTTAACAGCAAAATTAAACCCCCCACTATCAATGACATGTGGGCCCCTGGCCATTTGAATTAATTTAAACTAGTTATTTAGCTTATGTGTCACTGACCACTGGGCCCCACTGAGTTTTTATTTAATAAATTGGTTTTATAAAATAATGAGTCTATAACCAGTGGGCCCAGAGGCATTTCTGATTTATTAAAATGATTTATAAATAAACGGAGGCTGACAGGTGGGTCCCACATGTCAGGCACTGTTGTGGATAATGTTTTGGATAATGTTGGAATTTAATAATAAAATAAATTCAGAAAATTGTTTAAAATGATTTAAACTTTAAAATTCAATAACTTTTAAACCGTAATTCAGATTCAAAAACTTTATACATGAAAATTGATCAGAAAAATATAACTAATACGAATACGCTATCTGTATGTCTATCACACCCCTCTAACACAACGAACATCGAACCATCCACCTCCGGACCGACAGTCCGATAAATTGTTCGGTACTGTTAGAGTACCCGGATGAATTTATTTCGAACACGATAGTTGTTCAGAATAGATCAACTAACCCGGATACACCACCCACCCATGTGTCGGATGTCCACGATACCTTCGGCATGATACCTTCCCCTCCAGATCATCTGTCCGATAATCACCCGGAGCTGGTAGTTCATCCCCGGATGAATTCCCGCTCCGAGCAAGGTGCATTGCACTGCGTTAGAACACCGTTAACATTTCATCTGTCATGTCATGCAACTGTTTGTATATGCTTGCTTTGTATTTACTGTTTCTCCCCCCCTTAATCTCCGATAGACCCCGCTGCTGCGCCGACTACAGCGCTGCTGGTTACGACAACTTCGTCGACGACCCTACCCCTACCGTCGAGCTTCCGGGCAAGCAGAGCCATTCTCTTCCCCAGATATCGCCTATCTTTCCGTACTTTTCTTGCACTAGGCATTGTTACTGCTGCTGCTACGTTACAATCCTATTCAATTGCATAGCCTGTTTTTGTCGCCCCTTGATGTACCTTCCTTTATCCTATGCTGCCTATATAAATATATATTATATTCAGCAGTGAGCCCTGCGCATTGTTAGCTAGGATTAGATAGCGGGCCGTGATCACTCAGGGAAGTGAACGCGGATACAATTATTATAACTGCACAGGTACGGTACAATGCAGACGCCGCCTTATGTTGGGGAACGCAGCAGAAAACAAAAATTTCCGCACTACGAACACGCCCAGGACCACTATGGAGATGCATACAAGGTTTTGATCTTATCATTACCGACTCGTAGCGCAGCGGAAGTAGAGTCGATGAAGATCGGTGGTGCAGATCCCCGCAGCTAGGATTTACAACCTCCCAACCACGAGGATGTTGTCCCTCGTCTGCTCCTCGGACAGCGCTCCGGGAGGCGGTCGGACAGTCCCTCGGACGGTGTCACGGACAACCCTTCGAGAGGCGCACCCGAACCTCGGACGGTCACTCGGACAGCCCTTCGGGAGGCCCCTCAAAACTCGAACGGTAACTCGGACAGCCCTTCGGGAGGCCCCTCGAAACTCGAACGGTAACTCGGACAGCCCTTCGGGAGGACCGTCGAAACTCGAACGGTAACTCGGACAGCCCTTCGGGCAAAAGATCGAAACTACGACCTCTCTACGGGGTTGCACACATACGGTGTCAGCTATCCGGCAGGGCTTCGCCGTCCAGAACTAGTTCCTGCCGGAACCCAGACAGCCTTTCGGCTCTACGAAACTATTTCGTGGGAGGGAGAGAAGAAGCCAGATAATTGCATGGCACTTGTATGAGAGACTTGAGTGTGTGTGGAGAGCACCTCTCCACCTCTATTTATAGAGTGAGAAGAGATGGCAAAATACCAAAATGCCCTCAGATATTTTCACACTATTCATGAGATATTTTCTCCCAATAGTGTTTCCACTATTCATGAGATATTTTCTCCCAATAGTGTTCCACTATTCATGAGACCAAATTTTCGCGTCCGAAAATCCCGAAAAAATTTCTGTAGGCCCAGAACATTTCCAGCACCCCCTAAAACAATTTCGGATGCGTTCCGAAAAATTTACGGATCAATGATTTTCATCTGCGAAAAGTAACCTAAGCATTTCCGGCAGCTCCGAAACATTTCCGGCAGCTCCGAACATTTCCGAAAAAAATATTTTATTTTTTTCTCCGGAAAAATTCCAGAAGTTACCAGAACAATTCTGGCACCCTCCAGAAGTACCAGGTGCTTACAGAAACCTTTTCGGTTTAGTGGTTCACTCCGAAACAACTTTTCGGTTTTACCGAAACTATTCCGGTGTTCTCTCTCCGGAACTTTTCCGTTTTCTCCGAAACCTTTCCGGTGACTTTCTCTCAGACTCCCTGTCTAGAATTCAGCAGATAGATGACCCTTAAGCGTGTGACCCTGTAGGTTCGATGAAGTATAGACATGACCGGAACACTTTCCGATCAATGATCAATAGCGGAACCGAGGACATCCATATTGATCCCTATACCCATACGAATGAATATTCGAGTGAACCTTTAGTTGCCGTGTGCTATTCCTGTTGCTTCGCGATATGTTACAAATACCCGAGGTGAGACTTATTGGCATCCCCGTGAATCAACAACTTGTCCACTATGCCAGTTACCTCGTTTCCGGTATTGTTCTCTTTTCTCGTTCCCGCGTTCCGGCATCCCTGTGATCAAATCACACTGTGTCTGGCCAGACGATGGTGGATACCGTAACACCGAGAGGGCCCGAAGAATATCTCTCCATCGACGGAGGAGCAAATCCCAATCTTGAGCTACCTAGTTCCTTGTCATACTTTTCCGTGAACCCGTAAGCCGCCGTAATAGCCACCCTTTTACAGATGACGTTTAACAAACCCCAAAGTTCAAGAAGCAAGTACGAAGGAACTCGATACTCTCATGGTCTAAGGAATTATGCAAACGCTCAACTTTCTCTGTGTTATAATCCATTAACTGGTGACGAATGTATCTCATAGCATAACATCAATCTGGGTCGATTCAACACAAATGTTCTTCTAACATTGTGCCCTCAAAGTTTCCGGCATAGTCATGCCCATGATCAGGAAAACAGAACCATCATGCAACACTTGAGCTAGTCTTAGAGGCGAGACTAGGAATATATATTTTATCCATTTATTATTCCACACGTGCATATGAGTCTTCCTCTGAGCCTCGTGGTTATTGCAGACTCGAGAACCATTGCAGTTATAGCATGGAATATAAACATAATTACAAACATGGAGATAAATAATAACATTTATTATTGCCTCTAGGGCATATCTCCTACAGACTCCCACTTGCACTAGAGTCAATAATCAAGTCAATGCTCACATACTTTACACCTATGGCATACCGGTGTAAAATTATGCTTCGCTTGTGGTACAGTCTTTGCCCAACGGATCTGACAACTTCTGGCCCGTGTGTATCTTTGCGTATCCTCGCGTTTTCACGCTTTCACAAAATTCATGTTTTGTGTGGACTCGGCTTTGTATATATGTGAATCACTGGTCGAACCTTGATTCCTCAGACTGAGCTATGGAGCAACTATCTTCAATAGTGTTCCATTGACCAAAGCCATCTTGGAACCATACTAAGTTCATGAATGAACTATATGATTCAACATCTTCTTTGTTGCTTCTTAAGCAGCAACATACATAGCCATTTGTTATAGAATTTCGCCACAGTAACCTGTTTGGAACAATTCCAACTTACTGTGCCACCATATTTGTTATACAAAACCCTTAATTTAATTTGAAAATCGCTTGGAGTACCGATGAAGACTGCATCGATGTAATTACTTACAGCGAGCCTGTATCGATGTAACTGTTTACAACGAACTCTTCATAATCTCCGCTCACGAGAAAACATGTCATCAACGCCACTTTAGTAAATAATGACATTTTTCACTGTTGTCCTATGATCAATACCTTGATCACTTTGGTAAATTACTCGCAACTAATTTGGAGTACTGGACATATCTGGTTGTTTTACATACCATGGAATACATGATTAATCCAAACACAAAAGTGTGTGGAATCTCCATCATGTATTTTGCTCATCAGTGTTTTAGGACACCGAGTCTTGCAAAAACTCTTTCCATGTGACTTCGGCAAGAATCACTCCTTGGCGTTTTTAAAGCTAAACTGTTTTAGGATCTTGTCAATATGTATTTTGGCTTAGCCCTATCAGGCAATTCTATCTCGCAGATAATTATGCCTAATATCAAGGCTACTTAGCCCAAGCACTTCATCGAAAAACTATTTTCAATGAAGTCTTAATTCGCGTCAAGAAATTTATATTATTTCTAATGTGTCAAGAACACAAGGTTTTAGAAATATTATCATGCTCCCACTTACTTTCTTGTAAACACAAGCATCTTTGCTATCCCTGATGAAATCAAACTTTTTAACTATTTCATCAGAACAAAGATTCCAACTCCATTATGCTCTCCTTTGTCCATTGCTGGAACTCTGAAGTTTGCACAACCCCTAGCATCCTCTTGGATTGTCAAAATACTTTGAACTGTATCACATACAAGTCCTAGGTTGTATTTCCAACTCGTGGAAATCCTTTTTGGCATCCATTTATGATATCTCATAATTGAAATATGTATTAATTGCTAGTATAACCCGAACCGACTTTAAGCATCGCTACAGTGAGACAATCTCACGGTAGTCAACTCCTTGAATTTGTTATAGAAACAAGTCGAGCTTTTTGAATAAAACATTTTTATCCGTATCAGTTTATAGTTCCATTAATATTCGCTAGACTCTAAGTCTTCCGAATGGTCCATCAAGATATAATCTTGAATTATGTATAGGGAAACTATCTCGGATTGTGTTGGCATCTAGCCAATTCCGGAGTCAGGGCCCATCATCGCTTCCTTGATTATCGTAGGTATACTGTTGTTTAACAACAATATCTCGTTTGCGCACCTGAGAGGTTTGCATGAGTTTTGCCTACGTGGTTCAGCTGCAAGTTCGACCGAAGTCCATAAATCTCATGTAGAGGCTTCCGTATCAGTCACAGTAGGAGACTCTGGAATTACTTCCAAGGTTTCTTTCCTTTGACCTGATAACGAAGATACTGTTATCTCGTCGAGTTGCACTGTTCTCCCACTCACCTTTTGCAAGAAACATTTTCTTCAAAAAATCATACCGGTTTATGTGGCAAACGTTTTGCCTCGGCATAGTGTGGAGGAATACCCATCAATTTGGGATAACCTACAAAGTAGTTCTTGTCTGATTTGGAATAGGTTTGTAAAAACTTTACACAAGCCCCATATTCCAAATGTTAAGAAAATACATAACATGGTTGGGCGTACCATACCATGACATCATTTCAACAGATCCGATGGCGCTCCTTTCAGTGTTAAAAGCCGCAGTCTCTAAAGCATCACTTTTAAAAGGGATAATGGCAAATTGATTTATGTCATCTTTGATCTTACCATGTCATATATGGTTTGATTACATCTTCTCGGACTTTCCACTTTTAGTGGTGTTCCGGGAGGTGCAAGTTATGAAACTGTTTTTCACAACTCATCAGACATTCACTAAACTTGTAACTCAAATTTTCCTTTCCACAATCTAATTGCAGAAACATAATTTTCTTGCCACAATAATTTCTACTTCATTCTGAAAACCTTTTGAATGATTTCAAAAGATCCAGACTTACGTCTCATCAAGTAAATATCCATATATCTACTTGAGTCATTTCTGAAGATAGATAAATCCACTACTAGTAACAACATTTATCGGACTACACACATCAAAATGTATGATCACGAATAAGTTTGTTGCTCGTTCCTTATGGCGTGTGAACGGTATTTCAGTCACTTCACTTTTTGGACGAAAGTTGCAAGTGTCAGATGATTCATAATCAAATGACTTCAAAATCCATCATTATGGAATTTCTCCATGCGGGTTTCTCCAATGTGACCAAATGCAGTGGCACACATATGTGGTACTCTTTTAGTCTTTCGACATTTAGCGTCATTGTTAGGGATGTATCATATTACCATCAATATTCATAACATACATCCCATCCATGATGGATGCATGGCCCTTATGTTATTCATAACACCGAACAACAATTGTTCTCTTATGAACAACCTTCTTGCAACAAACTTTATGCAATGGGCTAGAGTGTATAAAACTCAAAAATGAATTATGAAAATAAATACAAAGGTAATACACCGATGGAAGGTATAGTAACATTTACTATGTTCCCAGCGCGTATCTAAACCTCACTCTGGCAAGTCTTGTAGGCCGTAGTAGTTCTTGCATCGAGTCGCAACAGAATGCAATCAAGCGGGTATCTTTGTGGTCAACTCACAATACCCAAGAATTAGTGATTAACATGTTTAATCATAATTTCCAAGAACAATTTCTTTTTGACCAGCCTTCCAAACATCAATAACTTGTATGACATTCATACATGAGCTGGACATTCCAGTCTTCTTTCTTTTTGCCTTTATCCTTCCAACAGTTTTACTTCAAATATTTCTCCTACTCTCAGATGAAGCACCCAACTTTAAGAGTGGCGTAAGCCCCGGACTTCCTAGGCATGTAAGTCTCACTAACACCCTTCTGACTTGTCCTTTATCTTTAAGTTGTTTGTTTTATTCACCATCATCATATGACTGGCGTTCATCTGGATCCCTTCATTACTTCAGTCTAATGCATAGTAAACACTTTACTAACATTTGCAAACAAAACATTGCTTTGGATATCTCATATCTTCTAGCCTTTGTTTGTATCTGAAACTAATTTTCAGTTCCATGAATGTGTCATAGCTATCCCAAACTTTTGAAGCTCGGGTTTCATGGAAGCAAGCATATTGCATTTGACCCTGATGGAATTCTAGCTTTTGGATCGAAGGACGCGAGTCTTATCATCCATAGCATCAGCGGGAGAATACTAAAAGCATGCAAAAGGACAAAGTCCTTCTCGGCACTCTTGAGGACAATCCTACAAATTACGTTACCAATCGTAAAGTTTTAACCAGATAAATAACAGTTATTCAATTTTAATAGGGAAGGTGGAAACGCGAGCCAATATTCTACAACTATTATGCAAATTTCACTTAGACAATGTTCATAATTAATTTGCACTAGAGAATAAACAATTTTATTCTAAGGTGCGCTCCCACTCAAATCAATATCTCTCATAATTGATTGTGAGTGATTCAAGATCCGTATTTCAATTCGACGTCATTGACGGGTTCATCACTGATGACGTGATTTTCAATCGGTAGGCCAACTTGCCGATCACATCTCTATGTGATTCTTGTTCATCTTTCGATGGGCGTGTTCCGAGCTCAGGACTCTCCTGCCTGAACGTCAAAGACAACCAAGTGATCTTGCTGCGAGGTCTGACCTCACCCGCCTCATTCCTCTCGATTCGTTCGTGCTCATGTGTACATGGCGCACCCCGAAAAGATACGAATTTCAGACGGTGCTACACTTGGGTGAACACTAACTACTTTGATATTTTAAGTGAGAGATCACCCTAATAAAAAGCGACTACCGCGCAATCAAAAGGGTGCAGCATAAGGGATAAACATCTCAGGCAATTCATAATAGCATGATATGGTATAGCCCTTTCTGACGGAGAAGTCTAGTATTTCTTCGTCTTCGGCATTCGCGTCGGTGTTCACCTTCGCAAAAATTTCCACCACCTTGTCGATGCACCAGATAATATTGCTATCTCTATAGCTAATAAAACAAGTGCATTACATAAGGTTGACTCACAGGTCATTAAAGTGACAATCATATGGCTCCAGCCATCATGCCGAATCATGACTCGCAGGTCATGTTAATGAATTTACATTATATAGTCATCTCATACATAATCAAATTAACCATGAGAATTGCTATACCACATCACATGCCTTTCTGCAAAACCAAGTTAGACGTCTCTAATCGGTTTATGCAAGATTTTCATTTACGTGGCTTCTAAGGTTTTGTCTAAAAACCGTAGCTACCAACGTTTATCATCAAGTATGATTATTCAAGTCGCTAGATTAACTTTGCGGGGTGTATGAAGCACGGGATAATAAAATCTCGAACCCCATACTGAACTTCGTCATACGCGTGACCCCCATGCATATCATATCTGCATTGCCCTTTAGTCTGCGAAATTCCATCTTTCTTTAACTATGGTGGAATTCAATGAACTGTTAGCACTTCGTTGATCAATCAGGATCGCGGATTGCCAGAACTTTGAAATTGCACCATGCAGTTATCGAGATTAGAAATACGCAAATTCCAGGGAAGCAACAAGAACATCGGGTAACAGATTTCATCTGGTACCCGCATAAATAATTTTCAGCAATAGATCCCATCTACTACAAAATTATATAATGCAATACCCATACATCTCTATGTATTCTAGATCGTGACCTGCATCTACGCATAGCCTGGCTCTTGATGCCACTGTTGGGGAACGCAGCAGAAAACAAAAATTTCCGCACTACGAACACGCCCAGGACCACTATGGAGATGCATACAAGGTTTTGATCTTATCATTACCGACTCGTAGCGCAGCGGAAGTAGAGTCGATGAAGATCGGTGGTGCAGATCCCCGCAGCTAGGATTTACAACCTCCCAACCACGAGGATGTTGTCCCTCGTCTGCTCCTCGGACAGCGCTCCGGGAGGCGGTCGGACAGTCCCTCGGACGGTGTCACGGACAACCCTTCGAGAGGCGCACCCGAACCTCGGACGGTCACTCGGACAGCCCTTCGGGAGGCCCCTCAAAACTCGAACGGTAACTCGGACAGCCCTTCGGGAGGCCCCTCGAAACTCGAACGGTAACTCGGACAGCCCTTCGGGAGGACCGTCGAAACTCGAACGGTAACTCGGACAGCCCTTCGGGCAAAAGATCGAAACTACGACCTCTCTACGGGGTTGCACACATACGGTGTCAGCTATCCGGCAGGGCTTCGCCGTCCAGAACTAGTTCCTGCCGGAACCCAGACAGCCTTTCGGCTCTACGAAACTATTTCGTGGGAGGGAGAGAAGAAGCCAGATAATTGCATGGCACTTGTATGAGAGACTTGAGTGTGTGTGGAGAGCACCTCTCCACCTCTATTTATAGAGTGAGAAGAGATGGCAAAATACCAAAATGCCCTCAGATATTTTCACACTATTCATGAGATATTTTCTCCCAATAGTGTTTCCACTATTCATGAGATATTTTCTCCCAATAGTGTTCCACTATTCATGAGACCAAATTTTCGCGTCCGAAAATCCCGAAAAAATTTCTGTAGGCCCAGAACATTTCCAGCACCCCCTAAAACAATTTCGGATGCGTTCCGAAAAATTTACGGATCAATGATTTTCATCTGCGAAAAGTAACCTAAGCATTTCCGGCAGCTCCGAAACATTTCCGGCAGCTCCGAACATTTCCGAAAAAAATATTTTATTTTTTTCTCCGGAAAAATTCCAGAAGTTACCAGAACAATTCTGGCACCCTCCAGAAGTACCAGGTGCTTACAGAAACCTTTTCGGTTTAGTGGTTCACTCCGAAACAACTTTTCGGTTTTACCGAAACTATTCCGGTGTTCTCTCTCCGGAACTTTTCCGTTTTCTCCGAAACCTTTCCGGTGACTTTCTCTCAGACTCCCTGTCTAGAATTCAGCAGATAGATGACCCTTAAGCGTGTGACCCTGTAGGTTCGATGAAGTATAGACATGACCGGAACACTTTCCGATCAATGATCAATAGCGGAACCGAGGACATCCATATTGATCCCTATACCCATACGAATGAATATTCGAGTGAACCTTTAGTTGCCGTGTGCTATTCCTGTTGCTTCGCGATATGTTACAAATACCCGAGGTGAGACTTATTGGCATCCCCGTGAATCAACAACTTGTCCACTATGCCAGTTACCTCGTTTCCGGTATTGTTCTCTTTTCTCGTTCCCGCGTTCCGGCATCCCTGTGATCAAATCACACTGTGTCTGGCCAGACGATGGTGGATACCGTAACACCGAGAGGGCCCGAAGAATATCTCTCCATCGACGGAGGAGCAAATCCCAATCTTGAGCTACCTAGTTCCTTGTCATACCTTTCCGTGAACCCGTAAGCCGCCGTAATAGCCACCCTTTTACAGATGACGTTTAACAAACCCCAAAGTTCAAGAAGCAAGTACGAAGGAACTCGATACTCTCATGGTCTAAGGAATTATGCAAACGCTCAACTTTCTCTGTGTTATAATCCATTAACTGGTGACGAATGTATCTCATAGCATAACATCAATCTGGGTCGATTCAACACAAATGTTCTTCTAACATTGTGCCCTCAAAGTTTCCGGCATAGTCATGCCCATGATCAGGAAAACAGAACCATCATGCAACACTTGAGCTAGTCTTAGAGGCGAGACTAGGAATATATATTTTATCCATTTATTATTCCACACGTGCATATGAGTCTTCCTCTGAGCCTCGTGGTTATTGCAGACTCGAGAACCATTGCAGTTATAGCATGGAATATAAACATAATTACAAACATGGAGATAAATAATAACATTTATTATTGCCTCTAGGGCATATCTCCTACACCTTAGGCCCCTACCTCGGCTCTGCCGAGCCACCTCCAAGTGTGAGCTATCAAGGAGAAATCCTTGTACTCCACTCGTTGCTGACTCTGTATAGCCGCTCAAGGTACCTGATCAACGGTTGTCCTTCAGGTAAGAAGTCGGGTGACCCAACGGTGCTCGCGAGAGGTATTGCGACGGGACGACAGGGAGGGTACGACCAGTGTACCGGTGTGCTTGGCCCCTGATCGTTGGCCGCGAGAGTTACCAAAACACAAAAGTCGAGCTCCTCCAGGAGCACACGCGAGACAAGGTAAGGAGACGACTCACCTTGTTGGTAACCGCAGTGACTTGGTGGGACGACAGGGCAGGCACCGATGTACTGGTGGGCCTGGCTTCTGTCGTTATCCGTGGGTCAGTTAAGTCGAGGCAACGATAACGGTTGTCCCACAAGTTCATAAAATTTCTAATGGTTCAGTGAATGTCTTGAGTTGGCTATATGCCATGTACGCACTACCTACCCGTGGGAATTACGAGTTATGGGCTCCTCTGCTTCGTAGTGTCGTCCGAGGAATCTTTAGAGGTCAGCAGTACCGCGGCTTGCGCCGGGAAGTGGTGTTGTCTTATTTTCTCGCGCGGTGGTGTGTTATTTGGATTTTCTTTAACTTCACCGGCCAGCCACGCACCGTGCAGGAGTACGTTCGGGTTGGGGTCCAAGGCCCGGCGTACTTAGGATTTAGACCGGCGGAAGGCCTCTCTGTTGAGTTTGAAAGATGGGCTACGGAGTGTCGGATAGACTCGGTGGAGCGTTCCCTAACAAGGTTCCCGCCACCCTGGAGATCCGTGCGTGTAGTGTAACACAAGTGCACCCCTGCAGGTAAGATTAATCTATTCGAATAGTCGTGTCCACGGTAACAGGACGCTTTATGCTGAAGCTGTATCTTACCACTACAAACTATTATGATTAAACTGTATGGTTCCGGTTTTTCTTCCTCGCTGGGATGTCGAGGAGGGGAACTCGGAGGCATTGTTAATTATTACAACTTAATATTATACAATGCTGCAGCAACTTCTGCTGCATTGTTACCTTATGCTTTATATAAATTGTTGGCTGATTCTTACCTCATGCTGCAAGACTCGTCGGAAGATGCTAGTCTTCGATAGGCCTAGCTTCTTACCCTTATTCTGATTTCTATCTTGCAGTCCACTATATACAGCCTCTTCTTTCCGTTGATACAATGCATAATGCTTAGTAGCGAAGGTAAGACTCGTGGGTATGCTAGATACTCACCTTTGCTTTATTTCCCCTTTTTCGCTTTGCCTAATCAGCCGCTGCATACGACGTTGGAGCCCAGGAGCAGGAGTACCCTGAAGGCGACTACTACGACGTCGAGTTCCCCTTTGACCAGGAGTAGTTCGGTGGATCCCAGGCAGGAGGCCTCGCCTTTTCGATCTCTATCTCTAATGTCATTTGTGCTAGCCTTCTTAAGGCAAAACTTGACTACCTATGTCTGTACTCAGATATTATGGCTTGTATGACTTATGTATTCGGATCCTCGTGATCCCTGGTATTGTAACATATTTGTTTATCCTTTTGTGTTTAGTGTTGTGCTGTCATATTCTCACTGTGGCACCCTATTCTCAGTCGTGTACCCTGCGTGTATGATTACTGTACACGGATTGATTTTGGGGGCGTCACAAGTTGGTATCAGAGCCGACTGCCTGTAGGAAGCCACCCGACCACTACTTGGTCGAAGCTGAGTCTAGACTTTGAAAAACTGTTTTGCTAACTTAATATTTGGCTTACGGGCCCACATCGATGTCACTACGTGTGATATCTATGGTATTAGGATCCTTTTCTCCTTACCTATGCCTTGGGACTCTTCTTTCTTATCCTTGCTGGTAAGTTTTACAAACTCTGACATTAGGATCACGTTCTCTTGATTCCACCCAGCGTTTTGGTGCTTCCCCATTGATTGAGTCGTGTCGCACGAGTTCTACCCGAGGTCCCGGACCGCGGATCCCATTCTCATTCTGGGCAGGCCGCGCGTCCTCTGGCATTAACTCCTGTGGTCAACAGTTTCTTGCGGCGTGATTGACATAGTGGAATCTATGTCGCGTCGTGTAATCCTTACCGCGGTCTGCGCGCCGCCTAGTGAGTCCTTTTTCCTTAATTTCTACGACGTTACGCTGCCCGATTTTCGATTGACTCTGTGTGTGAATGTGTATGTCTTATATGACTACTCCTATATATATCCGCGCCTCCTCTTCGTTGTCGCTTTACTTCAGGTTTGATTCCGGTATCTCGTTAAAAATTTCCATCGCTGAAACACCCCTGTTCAATTCTAGTAGGATGGCTGGTCGTGGTGGTCGTGGTGCCAACGACCCACCTCCGCCGCCGGATTACATGCCCGCGATGATGCAGAAGTTCGAGCTGAACCGTCAGTTCATGGAGAATGTCATGGCTCAGTTCCCCCAGCCGAATAAGAATGGGCACCACCATCAGCATGCCACCGTGACTCTGCACAACTTCACCCGCCTCAACCCCACTATGTTCCGCAACACTCTTCAGCCGTTGGGTGCTGATGACTGGCTTCGCGACATCACTCATGAGTTAGAGTCGTCTAATGTCGATCCAGCCGACTATGTGAACTTTGCGTCTTATCATCTGAAAGGCGCTGCTGCTTAGTGGTGGAGCACGCACAAGCGTTCACTGCTAGTTGGAGAATTCATCACTTGGGATGAATTTCAGTCTGCTTTCCGCGCCCGCTACATTCCTCAGGGGATCATGGACCATAAGGCGGAAGAATTCCGCAACCTCACTCAGGGCGACATGACTGTTGAAGCCTATCAGCGCGAGTTCCTCAACCTCTCTCGCTATGCGGAAGAAGAGATCACCACTGATGCTTGCAGGCAGCAGAATTCCGTCGTGGCCTCAATCCAGACCTGAGGCTCGCTCTTGCCGTTCATGATTTCGCCAACTTCGCCACCATGGTGAACAAGGCTATCACCGTCGAGACTGCCCAGATGGAGCACAAGAACTCTCTAAAGCGTTATCGTGACGTTGGCTCATCTTCGGGCGCAACGCAGAAGCGTCATATCTGGCTCCCTACCAGTGTGACCCATTCAGCTGTCTCTGCTCCAAGACCGTCTTATGCTGCACTCCGTCTGCCTCCGCCACCGCAGATGCCAAGAGCTCTGCCTGCACCACCCAATGCTACCCCCCTTTGTCCTCAGGATGGATTATGCTTCACGTGCCGCAACCTGGGCATTTTTCCAGGGAGTGCCCACAGAAACAGAAGCAACTGGTAGTTCACCCCGCTAGCCGCAGAAATGGTCGTGGCAACAACCGGACCCCCAACTATAATACTGGGTCTGCTGCTTATGCTCGTGGACATGCTAACAACATCAATGTTGAAGAAGCTCAGCAACAACCCGCTACCGTGATGGGTATCCTTCTCGTTAATTCCATACCTTATACTGTTTTATTTGATACAGGAGCATCGCATTCATTCTTGTCGGAAGCATTTGCATTGTCGCATAACTTCACGCTAGAAAAGATGAACCCACCGATGGTTGTCCGCACCCCGATAGGCCAATGCCGAACCACCAAGATAGTGCCTGAAACCATCGTTGAAATTGAAGGAATTGAATTCCTTGCTTCCCCCATCATCCTGACGTCTTCCACCATAGACCTCATTCTGGGAATGGATTGGTTGAAATTTCACGATGCCACACTTTATTGTGGCACCAAGTCTGTCCAACTTTTTCACCCCTCCGGCGAGATTGTTAACCACACCACCCGAGTTACCCGTAATGCTGAAACACAGATATTTATGATGAATGTTTTGAATGCCGCCCCCTCGAAGGCATCGAGAACGTTCCAGTCGTTCGCGATTTTCCCGACGTCTTCCCAGAAGAACTTCCGGGAATACCCCCGATCAGAGAAGTCAAATTTCTCATCGACTTGAAGCCCGGCACCACCCCTATTGACAAGCGTCCTTACAAGATGCCGCCACATGAACTCCTTGAACTTAAGGAGGAAATCGACAAGGCACTTCAGAAAGGATTCATTCTCCCCAGTTCCTCTGCTTGGGGAGCACCTTCGCTCTTTGTCAAGAAGAGCGATGGGACAAACCGATTGGTCCAAGATTATCGGCCCATTAACCAAGCCACCATCCAGAACAAATACCCACTTCCCCGGATCAACGATCTTTATGATCAACCTGCCGGATCCAAGGTGTTTTCTAAACTCGACTTGAGATTGGGTTATCACCAAATCCGAGTCCGTGATGAGGACATTCCAAAGACTTCCTTCATTACTCGCTATGATTCGTACGAGTACACCGTCATGTCCTTTGGCTTAACCAATGCTCCAGCCACCTTCTCCAGATTGATGAATTATATTTTCATGGAGTACCTCGACAAGTTCGTCGTGGTTTATCTGGATGATATATAGGTATATTCCAAGAATGAAGAAGAACATGCTGAACATATTCGTCTTATACTGGAGAAGCTTCGAGAACACAAACTCTACTCTAAGTATTCTAAGTGTGAGTTCTGTCTTCCCAAAGTAACCTACCTTGGACATGTGATTTCCAAGGATGGCATTGCCGTCACCCCAGAACGTATCCAGGCTATTCTTGACTGGACTCCTCCCAACACCGTCAAGCAAGTCCGCAGTTTCCTCGGGCTCGCTAGCTATTGTCGTCGTTTCGTCGAGAACTTCTCCAAGATTGCTAGGCCCCTGACTAATCTGCTTCACAAAGGCGTCAAGTTCGAGTGGACAGATAAATGTCAAGAAAGTTTCCAAGCGCTCAAGGACAAGCTAACTTCTCCCCCGGTGCTCGCTCCCCCTGATACTCAGAAGGACTTCGTGATATATTGCGACGCGTCTCGTCAAGGATTAGGTTGTGTCCTAATGCAAGAGCGCAAAGTGATTTCTTATGGCTCTCGTCAGTTGCGTGCTCACGAAGAAAAGTATCCAACACATGATCTTGAATTGGCAGCAGTAATTTATGCATTGAAGCTGTGGCGACATTACCTCGTCGGTAATCGTTGAGAGGTCTACACCGACCACCAAAGTCTGAAGTACCTATTTACTCAGCCAGACCTGAATCTCCGCCAACAAAGATGGCTCGAGACAAGAGCTGATTTCAACATGGATCTTCATTACACCCCTGGCAAGGCTAATGTGATGGCCGATGCTTTTAGCCGTAAAGCTTACAGTAGTGAACTTGAGGTTCAACTAGAACAACCACCTCTGTATGAAGAGTTTCAAAAGCTGAACCTCGAGATTGTTCCTCAAGGTTATGTAAATAACCTGGTTATCGAAGCGGATCTCGTCAAATCCGTCAAGGGTATACAGTTTTATGATGATTTCGTACACAAGATTAAGCGCGATATCGCCAATGGGAGACCCTCACCCTTCACCATTGATAGCAAAGGTGCGGTGTTCTACGAGAACCGTTTAGTGGTCACTCACAACAAGGGCAGGCATGAGAACCTGGATATAACCCCGAAGGTCATGAAAGCGGCTCACGATACCCCGTTGTCCATTCATCCTGGAAGCACCAAGATGTACCAAGACATTCGTCAGCAATTCTGGTGGCCTAACATGAAGCAAGACATTGCCCGATATGTTTTTGAATGTGACGTTTGCCGTCTCGTCAACGGTGAACATCAAAAACCCGCTGGAAATCTACAACCACCTGAAATCCCTGTATGGAAGTGGGACAAAGTTCAGATGGACTTCGTCACCGGTTTTCCCCGATCACAGAAAGGTAACGATGCTATCTTTGTCGTCATCGACCGGTTCTCCAAGGTTGCTCACTTTATACCAGTCAAGGAGAAGATCACAGCGGCTCAGTTAGCGTAATTGTATATCTCCCAAATCGTTTCGCTCCACGGTATTCCGTTGGAGATCAGTTCAGATCGTGGCAGCCTTTTCACCTCAAGATATTGGCGGAGTTTCCAAGAAGCTTTGGGGACTATTCTGCATCTCAGCACCGCTTATCACCCCTAGTCACAAGGCCAAGTTGAACGAGTCAATCAAGTGCTGGAAGACATGCTTCGAGCTTGCGTTATTTCCTTCGGTAAGAAATGGGAGGAATCTCTTCCGTTGGTCGAGTTCTCGTATAACAATAGCTACCACGCTAGTCTGAAGATGGCACCCTATGAAGTTCTCTATGGGCGTAAGTGCCGGACCCCTCTGAGTTGGTCAGAAACTGGGGAACGTGCACTCATTGGCCCGGATATTTTTCAGCAAGCTGAAGATCAAGTTCACGTCATCCGTGAACATTTGAAGGCCGCTCAGTCCCGCCAGAAGAGAAACTATGACCGCAAACACCGGGAAATGGAGTATCAACCTGCTGAATACGCTTACCTCCGTGTCACTCCCATGAGGAGCACTCATCGCTTCGGTATCAAGGGAAAGTTGGCTCCTCGCTACATTGGCCCGTTCCGTATCCTTTCCAGGAGTGGACCCGTGGCATACCGGTTGGAATTGCCGCCGAACGTCTCCCAAGTCCATGATGTATTCCATGTGTCGCAACTCCGTTGCTGCTTCAAGGACCCTATCCGCGAAGTGGAGCATGATATGATCGAGCTGCAACAAGACTTGACTTATCGGGAACATCTGAGCCGCATTCTCGATCAGTCTGAACGTCGAACCCGCAACAAGACCGTCAAGTTCCTCAAAGCCCAGTAGTCAAATCATTCTGAAGATGAAGCCACCTGGGAACGCGAAGATCGCCTTCGCGATGAATACCCCGATCTTTTCCTCGCTACCACTTAAATTCTCGGGACGAGAATTCTTGTAGTGGGGGAGATTTGTAACAACCTCAGTTGTCTGTAAGTGTAATCCTTTTGCTAATGCAATTACTGTTGCTAAATCATGCCATGATCAAATTTGAATCAAATCAAATCCAAATGCCTTTTTGTTGATATTAAAAATAATGTTGCAAATAAAACTTGTCCAAAAATTATACAACCACTTTTATTAAATCAAAAATAATCAGTGGGTCATGCCCATGTGGTTATGGTATTTTATTATGCCTCTGAAAAATTCAAACAATTCAAACACGAAGCAAAACAGCACCATTTGACAATTGAATGTTAAAAAGAAATAGTAAATGGTTTTATTTTAAGCCTAAACTTTTTGTGGCACTCTGGAAATATACACTCCTAATTATGGACCAGGTTACACATTTTACAAAAATGTTAAAGCAATTAAACCCAATACAAAAGGAAAAGAACAGAATGCAAAAAGGAAAAGAACATTGAAAAATCACTAAAACTCGCGAGGGGAAAAGGCCCACCTCAGCCCAGCCCACCCCCTCCCCTTGTCTTCTTCCCCCAACCACTCCCCCACCTGCCCCGTACGGCGCCGGGCTCGCCGACGACGCTGGCAAGCTGGCCCCGCCTCCACCTGCTCCCTCCAGACGCTGACGCATCAAGGCCACCCCGGCCGACCCCCTGGACAACCTCCCCCTCCATTTCCCCTCCTCCTCTTCTCGCAGTCGTCAGGGAAAGATCCCACCCGAGCCACCGTCTCCATGGCCGTGAGCTCACGCGGCCAGTGAGCTCGCGTCGTCACGCCCACGTGTCCTACGTGTTCGCCGACGTCGCCTACTTCACCCCATGCGAGGAATCGAGCCCGGAGCCACTGCACGGTGCGCCACATCGTCGTCTTCTTCCTTGCCGCCGGCGAGATCGTCATCCAATTCACGCCGCCTCAGCCCCTCCCCGAGCCCGCTGCCAACCCCGACGCGTTCGTGCACCTCTATCATCGCCAACGGTCCGTAGATGATCGATAGACCCGTAGGCGTTTCCCCTCTTCCGCTTTGCTCCGGCCGCCGTGGTTCGTCGTCGTAGCCGTGTCCCCTGGCCACCACAGCCCACGCCGGTTGCACCAAAATGTTCCCCGTGGATCATATGTTCGATCCCACCCCGCAACGCCTTCAGTTTCTTCGCGTATAACCAAGTGCCATTGGAGCCGAGACCCTCCTCCGCCATTTTTGAGCTCGAGCTCGTGCCTATCCACCCCAAGCCACCGCACCGCCACCAAACTCCTCCCCGTAGTCGTCCGCGTCGATTGGTAACATCCGCGCCTCCTCCCGTGCACCACAACGAGGGCAGCGTCGGCCTCGCCGGCGTTCTGTCGCCGGTGAGCCTCCGGCAAGCCTCACGGTCTCTGCCAGTGGGCCCCGTGGATCAGTTGACTGGGTTGACCAGTCAACTGTGCTGACTGGGCAACCCCAGTCACTGACATGTGGGTCCCCCCCGTCTAATCCAACTGATTAGCTTAACAGCAAAGTAACCCCCCACTGTCAATGACATGTGGGCCCCTGGCCATTTGAATTAATTTAAACTAGTTATTTAGCTTATGTGTCACTGACAACTGGGCCCCACTGAGCTTTTATTTAATAAATTGGTTTTATAAAATAATGAGTCTATGACCAGTGGGCCCAGAGGCTTTTCTGATTTATTAAAATGATTTATAAATAAACAGAGGCTGTCAGGTGGGTCCCACATGTCAGGCACTGTTGTGGATAATGTTTTGGATAATGTTGGATTTTAATAATAAAAGAAATTCAGAAAATTGTTTAAAATGATTTAAACTTTGAAATTCAATAACTTTTAAACCGTAACTCAGATTCAAAAACTTTATACATGAAAATTGATCAGAAAAATATGACTAATACGAATACGCTATCTGTATGTCTATCACACCCCTCTAACACAACGAACATCGAACCATCCACCTCCGGACCGACAGTCCGATAAATTGTCCGGTACTGTTAGAGTACCCGGATGAATTTATTTCGAACACGATAGTTGTTCAGAATAGATCAACTAACCCGGATACACCACCCACCCATGTGTCGGATGTCCACGATACCTTCGGCATGATACCTTCCCCTCCAGATCATCTGTCCGATAATCACCCGGAGCTGGTAGTTCATCCCCGGATGAATTCCCGCTCCGAGCAAGGTGCATTGCACTGCGTTAGAACACCGTTAACATTTCATCTGTCATGTCATGCAACTGTTTGTATATGCTTGCTTTGTATTTACTGTTTCTCCCCCCCTTAATCTCCGATAGACCCCGCTGCTGCGCCGACTACAGCGCTGCTGGTTACGACAACTTCGTCGACGACCCTACCCCTACCGTCGAGCTTCCGGGCAAGCAGAGCCATTCTCTTCCCCAGATATCGCCTATCTTTCCGTACTTTTCTTGCACTAGGCATTGTTACTGCTGCTGCTACGTTACAATCCTATTCAATTGCATAACCTGTTTTTGTCGCCCCTTGATGTACCTTCCTTTATCCTATGCTGCCTATATAAATATATATTATATTCAGCAGTGAGCCCTGCGCATTGTTAGCTAGGATTAGATAGCGGGCCGTGATCACTCAGGGGAGTGAACGCGGATACAATTATTATAACAGCACAGGTACGGTACAATGCAGACACCGCCTCAGGCCCCTACCTCGGCTCTACCGAACCACCACCAAGTGTGAGCTATCAAGGAGAAATCCTTGTACTCCACTCGTTGCTGACTCTGTATAGCCGCTCTAGGTACCTGAGCAACGGTTGTCCTTTAGGTAAGAAGTCAGGCGACCCAACGGTGCCCGCGAGAGGTATTGCGACGGGACGACAGGGAGGGTACGACCAGTGTACCGGTGTGCTTGGCCCCTGATCATTGGCCGCGAGAGTTACCAAACGACGAAAGTAGAGCTCCTCCAGGAGCACACGCGAGAAAAGGTAAGAAGACGGTTCACCTTGTTGGTAACCGCAGTGACTTGGTGGGACGACAGGGCAGGCACCAATGTACTGGTGGGCCTGGCTGCTGCCGTTGTCCGCGGGTCAGTTAAGTCGAGGCAACGATAACGGTTGTCCCGCAGGTTAATAAAATGACTAATGGTTCAATGAATGTCTTGAGTTGTCTATATTCCATGTACGCACTACCTACCCGTGGGAATTACGAGTTATGGGCTCCTCTGCTTCGTAGTGTCGTCCGAGGACTCTTCAGACGTCAGCAGTACTGCGGCCTGCGCCGGGAAGTGGTGTTGTCTTATTTGCTCACGCGGTGGTGTCTTATTTGGATTTGCTTTAACTTCACCGGCCATCCACGCACCGTGCAGGAGTACGTTCGGGTTGGGGTCCAAGGCCCGATGTACTTAGGATTTAGACCGGCGGATGGCCTCTCTGTTGGGTTTGAAAGATGGGCTACGGAGTGTCGGATAGCCTCGGTGGAGCGTTCCCTAACAAGGTTCCCGCCACCCTGGAGATCCGTGCGTGTAGTGTAACACAAGTGCACCCCTGCAGGGAAGATTAATCTATTCGAATAGCCGTGTCCACAGTAATAGGACGCTTTATGCGGAAGCTGGATCTTACCACTACAAACTATTATGATTAAACTGTATGGTTCCGGGTTTTCTTCCTCGTTGGGATGTCGAGGAGGGGAACTCGGAGGCATTGTTAATTATTACAACTTAATATTATACAATGTTGCAGCAACTTCTGCTGCATTGTTACCTTATGCTTTATATAAACTGTTGGCTGATTCTTACCTCATGCTGCAAGACTCGTCGGAAGATGCTAGTCTTAGATAGGCCTAGCTTATTACCCTTATTCTGATTTCTATCTTGCAGTCCACTATATACAGCCTCTTCTTTCCGTTGATACAATGCATAATGCTTAGTAGCGGACGTAAGACTCGCGGGTATGCTAGATACTCACCTTTGCTTTATTTCCCCTTTTTTCGCTTTGCCCGATCGGTCGCTGCAGCCGACGTTGGAGCCCAGGAGCAGGAGTACCCCGGAGGCGACTACTACAACGTCGAGTTCCCCGTTGACCAGGAGTAGTTCGGTGGATCCCAAGCAGGAGGCCTCGCCTTTTCGATCTGTATCTCTGATGTCATTTGTGCTAGCCTTCTTAAGGCAAAACTTGACTAACTATGTCTGTACTCAGATATTTTGGCTTGTATGACTTATGTATTCGGATCCTCGTGATCCCTGGTATTGTAACATATTTGTTTATCCTTTTGTGTTTAGTGTTGTGTTGTGATATTCTCACCGTGGCACCCTAATCTCAGCCGTGTACCCTGCGTGTATGATTACTGTACACGGATTGATTTTGGGGGCGTCACAATCAGCATTCAGCCTATGACAAGACATCCCGTTATCATACAAGTCAGAAGATATGGGATGAAAGGGTGTGAGGTATCAAGGAAGAACATTCTGTCAAAACTACAGATTGAGTGAAGTAAACCCCCTCAGCAGAGATATATTGGATGCTACCATGGGAACAATATGCGGTAAAAAGGAAACCCGAGAAGCAGCAAGTCTCCCAAGGACGGTAAGTTTGCGATTGTTCCCCGAGCAACCAAATCTCGAGGACGAGATTTTTCTAAGGGGGTAGATTTGTGACACCCTAGATTTTGGAACTTTCTTTCTCCAAAAACTTTTCTGATTTATTTCTGGATTTTCTATTGGATTTGATTTTGAGCACCTCGTTGGACTTGAACTTGAGCATAATTTCCTTCCATGCTCAAGTGGCCCTTGAATCCTTGCCATTGTCATTCCATGGACCCATCTCATTCAAGCCACCATATAATCAAGCCATATATTCCTTTTTCCATTAAAAGGAATATTCCCATTATTTGAGGTTTGTGAAGCAACCCCTATTTATATTGTTCCATAAATCCCCAAATAATTCCCACATGATCTTGATGTCATATCTTGCCAAATTATACAAAAACATTTCATAGCCCATGTGGATTTTTCGTCTAGAAAAATTCATTTGTCTGTGGGGGAAGAATTGAGCTTTGTGAAGGGAGTGCCACTTATCTTGATTCATTGCTGGTGAAACTTATTGTGCAAGCTCATATGATCATTTCATTGATCTCCAACAAATTCCACCACCATTTTCTTAGCCAAACTCCCACAATAAATTCCCAAAGTTTGGGTGCAGCAAGGGGGCATTGTGAAGCAAGTGCATGATAGGGGATCCCATTTTTCTTGAAACTTTTTGAGCATGATCCTACCACCAAATAAGTCCACCAAACCAAATGTTAGCCAAATCCCATCTACCATGTGAGTGCACCATCAAGTTTAAGTTTCTAGTCAGAAGGACACCTTGTGAAGCAAGTGCTATCTAGTCTTGTCCAATGGCCATGAAATTTTATACACATGTGCATCATGCCAAATAACCCTAGTACACCAATTTTCAGCCAATTCCACCAATGCTATGAGATGCTAGCGTCAACATTGCATTTCTGGTCTAATTGGGCATTTACAAAGGAAGTGCTAGCTATCTTGCTCCATTTGAGCTAAACCTTGGTACACATACTCACTCTACTGTATGATTAGGCTCTGCAAAATATCATGCATAGGGGAGCCATGTGCTAGCCACTACCCAGTACAAGCACCTTCAGCCTCCATGGTGCATTTGCAAAGGAAGTACCATGTGCATTGACCCATTTGACCCCACACTTTGCAGTACTCTAGTCCTTCCTACCCTAAGCCTAGAACACAACCTGGCATCTCCCCAAACCCCACCATGTGAGCTATGCTTCTGCTCCAAGTTTGCTGCATCAATCTTCACAGTGACGATAAGCTCACCATGTTCATCTTTTGGCCACACTTTTTGCACCACTGTGCTCAGCATGCGAAGGACTACACCCTGGACACAGTTGGCCACGCAGGAGCTTATCCATAAGTTGGTGTCCACGCTCTTGGACGCACACGACGTGCTCTGGGCCGCTCCGCGCGTGCCCGACGCGTCCACGTCCTGCTCTAGCGCGCGCTTGTCCTTTTCTTCATGTCCCACCGCGCCGCACGACTTTGCTCCGCATGCCTGCTCCACGCTGTTGCCCCTCCACCGTCGCCATTTCCGCCGCTGGCATTCTCCCAAATTCGCGAGCCCGGCGACCCTCTCTCCCTCTAGCCGCACCTGACCCTTCCCCTCGGCCTCCCAGTAACCCACCTACCTCCTAGGAGCCTCCGAAGCCCCGCCCTGCCGTGCCCTAGTGGCAGCCGTGGCCGTCGGCCGCCACGACCGAGGCATCGCTCGCCCCGACCCTCCCTGGCTTGCGGGAGTAGGTCTGGACGGTGCCGCCCTGGCCTGGAGCCTGCTAGGTGGTCGCGGGTTGGCCACCGCGGCCCCTCTCGATGGCGACGAGAGCACGCCGGCCCGGCCTCCCCTACTCTAGCATCGTGAGTTAGAAGGAGGCAGGGAGGAGAGCAGAGAGATTGCCAGCGGGCCCCGCTTGTCATTCGCAGCAGGAGGAGGTGACCGGCTGACGGCCTGGCCCCGCGTGGCAGATTCAAGTGGAGGCGCCTCCGTTGAAAGTACGTTTCCCCTAAGGGAAGGCGTATTTTCCTCTTCTGTTGCCTAAAGTGCGCTTTCCCCTCTGGAAAGCGTATTCCACCCTTCTACAGCCCAAAGTGCGCTTCCCCTCCTTCGAAAGCGTATTCCCGAAAACCCTGAGCTGTGAGTGTTCACTAGTTAGGACAGATTTTCTGTCTAACGAACGAACACTCGTATCTCCGCAACCGTAGCTCCAAACGAGGTGATTCTTTTTGCGTTGGTTTTCTTTCGAGATCCTCTTAGCGTTGGCATAGGTCTTACTTCATGTTTATTTGTTCTCTTTTTCTGGTCAAGTCAAAGTGGTTTGACCCCCTTTTCGCCGTGCCTTTCCAGTCCGGTTTTTGCAGGGTGTGTCGGTGTCGAAGACCAGGAGTGTGTCGTACCACTCTGGTGAAAGGGAAGCCACAATACCCTTTGCACCTTTGCAAAGCTTTGACGTGCGTATAAAATTACTTTTTGATGATATGCTTATCTCGGTGATCGTGATCCTGTTGTCTTTTTGTGATTAATGTTATCATTGCCATGCTATCCTTGAATATGCTACTACTATGCCATGTTTGCCATGTTACATCCATTCTATGCTTTGATTATTTCATTGCCATGTTATGTCCTGAATCAAAATACCAACACCATGTTAAGTTGCTTATGTTATCTCCATGCTAGTTCATGCTATGCCTAAGTTATGCTCAACTGCATTCATAAGGTTGGCATATTAATAACTTAATCTTGTAACACAGATAAGTTCACCATCTAAAATGTGTTTGATCTTATCTGAAATTATTATGCTAGTATGCTATGCATTGTTATGATCTGATGCTACTCATGTTGCACCTGATACTTGTGTTTGCTGTTGGAGACATGCTTCATGACAAGTTGATCAGGTGTCACCGAACCGAACTTATCCGTGCAGCCACATTTTCCTAAATGGGCAGGCCTTGATTCTGTCTACCGGTGGGTTATCTTATGCATATCACCAAAGAGGGAAGGCTATGCGCGGTAGTTGCCTTGGCCGGGTAAACGACGATAGTCTTGAGGGCCAGTTTGTTATGCGCGCGGTCCCTGAGGGGGGGGGACAAAGTTTATGGACCATGCGATGGTCAGGGCCATATGATGGCAGGTGTCTGGAGGACACAGGGGCTACCCAAGGCATGACTTGCGAAGTATGTCGGTGATATGGTAAGAGGGAAACGCGGTGGAATGGTCTCGTTGGAGACGTCCTAGTCCACTCCTGCGGTACGAGTTCCAAGGATCCCGTGGGACAAGTTCCGGGGTACTGGATGGAGGAAGAACTACATAGTGTGGGTAACATGCACAAACTCTACAGAGTCACACAAATCTATTCGAATAGCCGCGTCCACGGTAATGGACACAGTTCGTACTAGGTCACACCATGTGATCAACATGAGTTCGACTTGACATGCTTATGCCATGCTTGCGTGATATGCTTATATTAATCATGCCATGTTCACTATGAGTAGCATGCTTGTGTTATTCATGACATGTCTACTTGATATGATAAGTTAAAAATGACCACGCCATTCTTACTGGTTATTATCATTCCCATATTGTTCATATCATGTCCATGCTAGCATCCTGCTCATGTTGACCATAACCATGTTCATTTGTATGCATCATATGCCTTCACCATGTTTATAGGATATCATGTTGTACTAGTATTGCTATGGTATATTTTGTTGCTATGCTTGATCGTATGTTGCTCAGTGGTTATTGTTGATCGGATTGGACTGGAGTAACCGTTGATCAAGTGCCACCAAACCGAGCTTTACAAGTGCAACCACACTCGCCTGTATGGGAAGGCCTTGATTCGGTCTATCGGTGGGTTCTCTTATGCGTATCACCAAGGTAGGGGAGGCTACGAGCGGGTGTCTGCCCTGATCAGGCAGGCGACGGTAGTCTTGAGAGCCAGGTATTTTTTGGGCCCATCCCCGATTGGGACAAAGTTTATGGACCGTGCGACTGTCAGTTGCCATGCGATGGCTGGTGTGTCTGGAGGACACGGGGCTACCCAAGGCATGACTTGCGAAGCATGTCGGGTGATACGGTAAGGGAGACATGCGGTAGAACGGTCTCGTTGGAGAAGTCCTAGTCCACTCCTATGGTACGAGTTCCGAGGTTCCTGTGGGACAAGTTCCAAGGTACTGGATGGAGGAAGAACTCCATAGTGTGGGTAAAGTGCACAAATTCTGCAGAGCCACACAAATCTATTCGAATAGCCAAGTCGACGGTATTGGACACAGTTCATAGTAGGTCACACTTGGGATCAACATGAGTTCGGTGGGATGAATGTGCTGACTTGTTGGTAATGCAATGACCGGATTGGTTGGATGGTAACGGAAAACACCTAACCCGTTGAATGGTCATGAGATGACCCGATGTGGAGTCGGTAAGGACTCCGAGGTGAGCTGCATGATCATGCGATGTTCATGAGTGCCCATGTGTTGATTATTTTTGAACTAATCTTATTCATGATAATATGCTAGATTCATCATGTTAATATTGCTTATACTGCTATGCCATGATAACTAATATACTCTAATAACTCTTGCATGCTTGAATGCCATGGATTTATTTGCTTGGTGTATATGTTACTTGGTTTGCTTGTTTGCGAGTACATTCAAACGTAATCACATGGCTTCTATCCCTGGCTATTCGCGTAGCCAGATTTTCAGGTTTACCTAAGGATCCGCTTTCCCTAGGAGTCAAGCGTTCGCGTGCTAGGAGAGTAACTGATACGTCCCAAATGTATCTACTTTTCCAAACACTTTTGCTATTGTTTTTCCCTCATTCTTGCATGATTTGGATGAAACTAACCCGGACTACCGCTGTTTTCAGCAGAGCTGCCTGTATGGTTTTATTGTGCGCAGGAAAATGGATTTTTGGACGTCTCAGAAAATTCCCAGAAAAATACCAGAAAATCCACGCACCCGAAGGAGCCAGAAGCCGGAAGTGGGACCAGAGGGGATCCAAGGGGGCCCCAGGCGCCACCCTGGCGCGGCTAGGGGTGGGGTCACGCCCTCTAGCCGCCTGGGGGCCTCCCCCCTCCTCTGGTTCCCTACCGAGGCTCCTATTTATTCCCGTGACGGAGAAACCCCGAAACAGAAGTCGTTTTCCCAATTCTCGTCGCGGAGCCGCCGCCACCGTATGTTCTTCTCCGGGAGGGCTAATCTAGAGGCTGTTTTGGCCTCCTGAGAGGGGAGATCATCGCCATCGTCATCATCATCGCCACTCCATCCTCCCTCCATGACTTCTCCATCCATGTGTGAGTAATTCCCTGTTGTAGGCAAAGGGTATGGTAGGGATTGGATGAGTTAGATCATGTAATAGTTTATCAGATTGTTGGGGGCATGTTGGCTATCATCTAGATTGGTGTTTATCATCTTTGCTTCGACTTATTGCTCTTAATGCTTGTCACTTTGGGCCCGAGAGCCATGTTTTCAGATCTGAACCCTATGTGTTTTCATGAATATATTTGTGTTCTTAATCCTATCTATGAGTTGTATGCACCTGTTATAGTCCGGAACAGGCGATCCCGAAGGTGACAACTTGGGACACCAAAGGGGATGGACTATAATTTGAGGATCCCATGTATCCATTGATTGTTAATGCTTTGTTCCGGTGCTCTTTGACAGAGCACCTTAATCTCTATAAGTTCCTTTTGGCCCCGTTCGTAGCGGGATGGTAGGAAAAAAGATGTTGTGCAAGTTCTTATTGCAAGCACGTACAACTACCTGTGGGATACATGCCTGATGTTTGATTTATGCCTAGATGATCATTGCTTTTCTGTGTGCCTTGCCCCAAGTTAAATACATGATCTGTCTTATCCATGCAGCGCCCAACCATCCATCTCCCTAGCCTACAGTGTTTTTAATTCTGCTGGGTACTAGTTTTTTACTTTTGCTATTTTACTATTACCGTTGCTATCATCACTTTCACATCGCAGTAACTATTAATATCTTGTTGCAAGTAAGTGTATCTCAGGTGCGGTGGAATTGACAACTCCACTGTTAAAACTTGTGGATATTCTTTGGCTCCCCTTGAGTCGAATCAATAAATTGGGTTATTCTTACCCGCGAAGACTATCTCGACCCCCTGCAGTTGTGGGTTATCAAGCATGTTTTCTGGCGCCGTTGCCGGGGAGCATAGCTTTATTCACAAGTCTACTTGAAGTATTTTACCTGCTGCAATTTATCCGCTATGGGTAAGAAAGAAGACCCCAAGGTCCCGATCTTACCATCCCGTACAAGAAAAGGTACTGTTCTGAACACTAGTGCTACACTTGATTCACCTTCAGTTATGAGTAAGTTTGCTTCACCTCCACCACATGATGCCTCTACTGAATATGTTACTATGTCCGATACTTTTGATGATGCTTCTACTACTCTTGATGATATTGGTTCACTTGGTCACGCTCTTGAGAAACAGATCGCTGTTGCTGCAAAAAAATCTGGAATTGAAATTCCTGACACTTGCTATCCTTTTGATGGAACTTACACTTATCCCGATTTGAGTAAACTCAAGGATAGACTCCTTGATGATGATTATATTATACTTGATGATGATTGATGCAGGGAGCTAACAGAGTTTGACGACTCTGACCCTGATGCTATTAAGAAGCTTCTCGAAAAACACTCCTTGAAGAACAAGACCGTTCCAGGTCCTAAATTTGCTACGTCTCCTATATGCATCAATGATCCTGATTATAATTTCTCTGTTGATCTTTCACTTATATCTATGGTTGAATCTGACCCCTTTTATGGCAGAGAAAATGACGATGCTATTGCACACCTGACCAAACTCACTGAGTTAGGTGGCTTGTTTACTACAGATGAAAAGATACGAAACTTCTATGTTACTAAGCTTTTTCCTTTCTCTTTGAAGGAAGGTGCTAAAGCATGGTATGATGCACTACCATGTGGTTTTATTAGGAGTCCTCAAGAGTTAGCTCACTCTTTTGCTGATAAGTACTTTCCTGCTCATATGAAACATGCTGCTTTACGAAAAATTTATAACTTTAAACAGTAGCAGGATGACAACCTCCCTAAAGCTTGGGGGAGGTATTGCAGTCTGATCCAGGCTAGACCGGGACATGGAGTCCCTAAGAATGAATTAATTGATATATTTTATGCTGGTATAACTGATGAATCTAGATCCTATTTGGACAGTTGTGCTGGTTGTGTTTTCAGGAAAAGAACACTGGACAATGCAGAAGAATTAATGGGAAAGATTGCCAAGAACCACGAAGATTAGTCCGTCCCTGAACCACCTCCACCACCAAAGAAAAGGGGCATGCTTGTCCTAAACCCCGAATACATGCAAGAAGCAAAGAAGTCTATTAAAGAGAAGGGTATTATAACTAAAGACGTGAAGAATCTACCCCCGATTGAGAAGTTGTGTGAGCCTACCACTCACCCTCCTATGGTAGAGGTACACTCTCTTTTAGATTTCAATGCAAGTGACATTCCTCATGGTAAGCCTCCTGATCAATGTTTAGATGAGCTTGATAATTTCATTATGAAGCAAAATTACTTTAATGAGAGGATACAAAGTCAGTTGCATGATAAATTCCTTGCTATCAAAAGTTTGCTTGATGTTATAGGTAGAACAGTTAATGATGTTAAATGTCTTGTGAAGAATTTTCATATGGTTCAAACTCAGCTTGATCAAATTTCTAATGTGCAAAAAGATTTTCTTGCTAATAATGCTAAACAGGATATACATGCCTTCGGGATTAAAACCCGAGGTGAAACTAGCACTCAAGATCCTCTCTATTCGGAGGGGCATCCTAAGAGGATAGAGAAAGATTCCCAAGTACAGGAAGAAGAAATTGTTAGCTCTCCGAAGAAGAAGAAGAAGCACAAAGAAGCTGACAACTCCAATGATCCAAATAGTATATCTACCTCCGATGCTGAGACTGAAGACGGTGCTGAGCCTGAAAAGGATGGTGAAAAGAATGATCCACCCGAGGTTCGAGAAGATGAAGCACCCGACAAACGCAAGAAATACACTAGAGAAGATTTTATCGCAAGAAGACATGGGAAGGACTGAGAACCATGGGTACAGAAACCCATGCCCTTTCCAGGTAAGTCTCTCAAGACTAAAGAAGAAGAGCATTACAATAAGTTTTGTGAGTGGATGAAACCTCTTTTTCTTCAAATTCTTTTGACTGATGCTTTTAAGTTACCTCCTTATTCGAGATATATGAAAGATATTGTTACTAATAAAAGAAATGTTCCTAATGAAGCAATATCTACTATGCTTTCTAACTACTCTTCTAGTGGCAAGATTCCTGAGAAGCTTGGTGATCCAGGTATACCCACCATTCCTTGTTCCATAAAGAATAATTATGTCAGGACTGCTTTATGTGATCTTGGAGCAGGAGTGAGTGTTATGCACTTTTCTCTTTACAAGAGATTACGTTTAAGAAAACTAATCCCTACAGATATCTCTCTTTAGATGGCTGACAAGTCAACAGCTGTTCCCATAGGTATTTGTGAGGATGTTCCCGTTGAAGTTGCTAATTGTTTAATCCTTACTGACTTTTTTGTGCTTGACATGCCCGAGGATGGGAGCATGTCTATTATTCTTGGTAGACCTTTTCTTAACACCGCAGGTGCTATTATTGATTGCAATAAAGGAAAGGTTACTTTCAATGTGAATGACAAAGAACACACGGTGTATTTTCCGAAGAAGATTGACAAGAGGCATGGCCTCAACTCTATAGAGAATATCAAGACCGTGAAGATTGGAGAATGGGATTTTCCTCTACATGTGCACCACAAATACAAAACCATCATGGTGGGGACAATGTCCATTAAAGTAAAGGTGCAATGATCACTTCATAAGAGGTGAGACTTTTTGTTCTATATATCGCCGGTTTGTTGGTAAGACTTGATCAACCTTGCTAGTGAGCATGTTTTATATAGGTAAAAAGTGGAGCTTGTTATGTTTTCATTTGCCTTAGATTTTATTCTCCTTGCTGTACCAAGTTTATATGTTTTTGAATGTAACATCCCAAAATTCTCCGAATTTTGGAATGTTAATAAAATTAAATAGATAATGATTGTTTGATTGATGTGTTTGATTTTCTCTGGGATTTAAAACTTTTTGGAGTTTATTGAATATTAAAAAGAGAGGGAATAAAAGGACTTTCCCTATTATTCATAATTGGTGTTTTTGGAATTTATTATTTTAAAACAAAACCAACAAAGCAAAATGAGAGAAGGTAATATGACTCCTTCAACATATTAAAAGGTTGTAAAATGTTTTAAATCATTATTGGAATTCTTTTGAATATTCAAAACATTTTTCAACTCGAGGAAATTCATTTGAGAGGATATCAAATGACTTATCTGCTTTTTAATAATGTTGGAAAATATTTAGAATATTAATTTAAAGTTTTTAAATTTTATTTTGAGTATTATAAATAACTCTATAATTAATTTAGGGATTTTATAATGCTAATAGAGTTTTTATTTCATTAAAATGATTTATTTAATATTTCAAAAGAGTTGAAAAAGTATTCCAATGGGATATCTTTATTTTACCAAATTATTTATTGGTGTGACAATTTGAAAATTTATATTTTATTATTTAGAAATGGTTTGTCAATGCTTTTGACCAAAGAAAAATATTATTAAATAATTTATTGGATTTTATCTGATTTATGAAAAGTATTTTATGTTTAAATAAAGTATTTAGAAAATGTTTTTATTTTTATTTTCCCTTTTTGGAAAATATATTCATTGCATATTTTTCTTTAGATCATTTAATGAATTTAGGTTTTTCTTTCAAATTTTTCCAAGTTACGGTTATTTTTATTTAATTATTTGAAGTTCTGTGAATTTGGAAAAAGGAAAAATCCGGGTTGCCGGCCCATTAGCCTCTGTTCGCCCCGAGCGCGGTGGAGTCCTTTCGGACCCGTTTCTGTTTTTTTATTTTGTTGTTTTCCTCTCCGCTTATAAATGGAAATAGGATTTTCGTTTATTATTTTCTTTTCCTCTAATTAAAAAAAAGTCAAACCCTAGCGGACCCCGCCCGACACCGCCGCCGCCGCCCGCGTCGCCGGAGCAGCCGTCGCCGCGCCGCCGGAACTCGCCGCCCGGCCGCCGCCGGCAGCCATCGCGCGAGCCGCGCGCCGTGCCGCGCCCGTCCGCCTCCTGCCTCCTGTCCGCGGAGCCACAGTCGGAGCTGCACCTCGCCGGGACGCCATGGCCGAGCTCGCCGCGAGCCGCGCCCTTGCGCCGGCCACCTCGCACGTCGCCGCCCCGTGCCTCCCCATCCCGGCCGCGGCCTCCTCCACGCCCTACACACGCCGGAGCCGCCGGACCTCGCCGGAGCACGACCGTGCTCGCCGGAGAAGAAGACTTCGCGGGTCAACTCCGGTCAGATCTGACGGAGGACCCGATTGCTTTTTGCGGAAAAAAAGATCATTACGCACAGGTCCTTTTGGCAGAATACCCCCTATTCTCGCAGCTGCAATATCTCCCAAACCGTAAGTCGGATTGCGGTAATTCTTTTTCCCACGCGCTCGTGTTGTTCTGTAGTTTATCCTAGAATCAACTTTTCAAATTTTTGCACACTTTTGAATTTTAATCTATTTCAAATTCAAATTCAAATTCCGGTAGTCGTATCTTTTAAACCGTTGATCCAAATCGAGTGATTCTTTTTGCGTTGGATCACTCGTTCCATGTACCTTCTGTTTATATCATGTGTACACAAAAATTCACAACTTTCTTGATCTATTTAAATTCAAATTCATTTCAAGTTTGCACCTGCTATGACCTGCGTTGTAGTATTCCGTTTCACGTGATTCTTTTTGCATATCGGATCACTTGAGACATGTTATCGGTAATATTTACACACTTTTCATGTGGGCATGATATTCACCTTGAATTCATAAATGTCCATGATCACAATTCTTTACCGATAGTTCTTTACCATTGACTCTCTCGAGTTCATGTTCCACCGATCACCTTCGAGCACATTGACACCTTTGCACTTCAAAGCTTTTTGTTTTGTTGCTAAAACCTTTGTGATTGTTTTCTTAATCTGTTGTTTGTGTTGTGGGTGTGATTTCTTATTTGAGTTATTTCATTGACGATAGATTGCTCGGAGTGTGACGAGTAGAGTTGACTGGAACGTGAGAGCGAAGATCTTCATCGAATGTATAAGGCAAGTGATGCTTTGACCATACTCATACCTATATTTTCTATATGCATTATGTTAAGAAATATCACCCTATTGCATGATAGGTAGTTTATTTTACCGTTGATGCAAAACCAGTTAGGATAGCCACATGTCTTGACTTGTCTACCGTAGATCAACCTAGCCGTGTTGTTGCTTTATTGCTATGCTTTGTAGACGTGGTTTGGGTTGTGTAAATTCATGGAGTGCATGTGAGCTATTTAATAATTTGTGTAGCAACTTTATCATAAATAGAAATCACCTCTGGACGGGCAGGGAGTGCTTCCTGGGGGCTCGTGCCTTATTTAAGGGCGAGACCAGGTTGTACCCCTAATGGTTGGTTTGGTGGTTGACAGTACGTCATGGTGCTACCTCTGAACGTAAGTGGGCGCCGTCCAGGCTCAAAAAGATCAGACATACTTGGTGACTAGGAGCTTCCATGTACAGCCGCTGGCCATATGGGCTCTGGCTTAGTTGAGTATGATGTAGGAAGCCTCTCCCATGCAAAGCTAGAAGATGTAGATGTGATAGGTGGTACCGCCTTGCCGTTGGGTGTAGGTGACCTCTTCTGAAAGACTTCGTCTCAATCTTCGGGTTGAGTCCAGCGGGGAAAGTGTACTAACCTCTGCAGAGTAAAAACTAATCATGATTAGCCGTGTCCCCGTTTATGGACATCCTTGAGCTACTAGACATTACTGTTACTGGAGGATCTTGACAGATGAACACTTAATAATAATTTGAGTGGGCAAGATTAAATAAAGGGTGTGGTGTTGGAACTGGTGTGCCCAGTTCGTTCTTAAGTAGTAAGTTCAACTTAAAATTTTGACTAGTTTAGTTCAGAAGAAAATTGGGTTTCTGCAAAACAAAACCATAAGCCTTTCCTTTGACTTACCTTTCATGTATTTGTAGGTCCTTTATATAAACTTTTCCGTGTCAGTTGCCGTACAAATCATATGTACTGACCCGTTGTCGGGCTGTAACCTTCGGTGTTGCAGGTTTTTCAGACGATCAGTAAGGTGCGTTTAGGGGTTGCGAGTCTACACTCAGCATGTTCGCATGTGGCTGTTGATGGGACTCCACGTTATTTGTTTTTTCTTCCTCTACATTTATATTGAATAAGCTAGCCTTGAGCTATGCAACTTGTTATTTATTTTACTCTGGATCATAAGTTGTAGTAATGATGCACTTGTACTTTGATATACGTCTATAATACTGTGTGTGCCAGCGAGTTCGATCCAGGGACTAGCACTTGAGTACAGAGACTTCAATTCTGTGTGAATTGGGTCGTTACATTGAAACTTCACAAATCTAATCACTGCTTCAAGTTTTCAGAAAGTTTCGCAGCTTTTTGAACTTTCAAAAAATTTCAACAGTGAAGTTGTCAGAAAAATTCCAGAAAAATTATATTAAAAATTTCCATGCCGGGAGTGACCCAGAGGCACCTGGGGTTGACCAGGGGGGCCACCAGTGGCCCAGGCGGCAAGCTGGCGCAGCCTGGCCCCTGGCCGCGCCCACAGGGCGCCTGGGGCCCACAGGCCCCGCCTCCAGGTATGTCTTCTTCCTCCTCCTTCCTCTCTCTCCAAAAACACGAGTTCGGCTTGCGTTCTTGCTGTTCTTGGAGGCGATTTTCGATCTCTCTCTACAGCCCACTATTCGAGCTAAAATTTTGAGAAAATACGCCCTGGTATGTAACTCCTTCACCCCTCCAATTATATTTTTGATTGGTGGCCTCATTTGTGAGTATTTAGTAACTCTTGGTGTTGTTCATATAAGCTTGCATGCGTGTGTAGAATTTTATTTTCCAAGTTTTTATGGAAGTTTATGCCTTAGGTAAGTGAGTAGAGTCGTGTGCCTCAACTCACTTTGTTTAAATCCTTATTTTTGTGAATTTTCAAAAATTTCAGAAATGAGTTTCTTTTTAAAAGCAAAGGGGTGGCTTGGGAAGAAGAAGCCCGAGCGCTCTGATCGAGTCACTAGAGCTGCAACTTCACCCTCAGCAGTTAGGGTGAGCTACAATGAAGATCATGTGCCCCTCGAGTTGTTGGAAGACACAAATCTAGCATGCGTAATGATGTATCCTTGCGATGATTTTCTTACAGCTGCAGGAATTAAGGAGGAATTTTATGGACTTTGTGCCAACGCAGGTTTGACATGGCTAGCTTTATGCCGTGTGGTGCAATACGAAAAGCTTACCTCCTGTTTTGTTAACAGTTTTTGTTATAACCATGATGCTGGAACCATCGAGTTCAAACTTTATAATGATCTCATAACCATGTCTTTGGCACAGTTTTGTGATATAATAGGTGTGCCGAACGTTGGTCAGACAGCTAAGATGACCATGAAGCCTTCCGGGTTGAGGACCCTCTGCAACTCCCTTTGCTGCCAGGAGGAGACCAACATTCGGCGCACGAAGATTTCCAGCATCTTGTTTCCACACCTCAGGTATTTTGCGTATTTTGTTGCTAGAGGGGTGTTAGATCGTGACAACACGAGCAATGGTTCTGCACCAGACTTCACTATTTATGCGAACGCCCTCTCTGGTAAGAATGAGTATAATGTGGGTGCCTTGATTGCTCGGGGCATTGTTACGAACAGTAACGAAGGTGATTTATATGGTGGCGTTTACGCCACACTTATCCTTGAGTCTCTTGAGCGCACCCCGCATCTTGATGATGTTCCCTTTTCATACGCGAGTCTTAATCTTGCGGCTATGAAGAGGCATAAGTTTGTTACCATGACTTCTCAGTTTGGTAATTATATTTTGAGGTTTGAAAGGACTATTACAAGTGAGATCTGTCTACCTGCACCACTTTTGTTTGATAACACTCGCAGGAACGGATGGTCCTTCAACGAAAGTCAGTTCGATGAGTTCATGGCTAATTATCATCCGCATAACCCCATGGAGGGGGTTGTGCCCGATGAGGAGGAGCACGGTGAGTTCCCACCTTTCCAGGGAGAAACCTTCACCGAGCATGGCGAGGGATCTTCTTCCGCTTGGAGCGCAGGGCCTTCCTCATGGTAGGATCCGAGGACTTCGGTGTACGCACCGGAGGGCTCATACGACTCCTGAACTTACCCTTACCCTGGAGCAGGAGGCTCCTGGGGGCAGTAGCTGCTACCAACTTAGGCCAAAAGCCTAAGCTTGGGGGAGTACGTTCCCATCTCACCTTTCCATTGTATTATCCGTTTTCATTTTGTTTGCTTTGATCTTTTCGAAGTTTTTGCCTGTTCTTCTTTGTTCTTTTATCTTGCAAAAATAACAAAAAGATATCTACGCATGCTTCTATTCTTGTAGACTATGTTGGGCCTCCAAGCGCAGAGGTTTGTAGGACAACAGCAATTTCCCTCAAGTGGATGAACTAAGGTTTATCGAACTCAGGGAAGTAGAGGTTGAAGATGGTCTCTCTCAAGCAACCCTGCAATTAAGATACAAGAAGTCTCTTGTGTCCCCAACACACCTAATACAACTAGGAGTTGTATAGGTGCACTAGTTCGGCGAAGAGATGGTAAAATATGGGTGATAGGTGTGGCAAAACAAAGTAATATAAATCTGTAATAAAAAGTGCAGCAAGCAAACCAGTGGTAAACATGAGCACAAACGGTATTGCAATGGTGGAAATAAGGCCTAGGCTTCATACTTTCACTAGTGGCAACTCCCAACAACATTAACATAGTCTAATCACATGATATTTCTCATAAAACATGCAATGGAGACGTACTCGTAGGTCATTCCTTTGTGGTCAAGAGAGGACGAGAATTGTGTAGGGCTACAAAAACACACCTCAAAGTTCATAGTTCCCATCTATGGATTTCCCAATGTCACCGCGGCCATCCAAAGAGAGTACCACAATCACCACAACATATCTAAAGGATAGTCAAAGACAAGCACGAAGAGACTCTCAATCTTCAATCCACACACAAAAGAGGAAATCACTCATGAAAATATTCTTCTAACCCATGTCCAATAGACCGCTATCACCATGGTCTCGGGGATTATACTAGATAGGATCAAGTGAGTACATCAAATCCAATACATACAAGAAGAGGAAACATCATGGGATCACCCTAGATTAACATAGCCAATGATCACAACAAAGATCACATCATGGGAGAGAGAGAGAAACCACATAGATCAAGATACAAGCCTTAGCCCCGAGGGGGAACTAATCACACATGAACATGGTGAGAGGGAGAGTTGTTTATGGAGAGGTGCAATCCGGAAGAGATGAAGGAGACGGCGACGGCGGCCGCCACGGCGGCGGAAGCGCCCACGGCCACGGCCATGGCCACGGTGGTGGCCACGACCCTTGGGGGGCAGCGGCCCTTGGCCCCTTCTTCTTCCTTGGAGATGATGCTGCTGTGGAGATTGGTCTCCCCCTCAAGACGTCTGCCAAGGGGGAGGAAATTTCGTGGCGCCCTTTGACCTAGGTTTCCTCTCTTTATATAGACTCTCGGATTCCCGTCATCCAGATTACATCTTCGGTATTTCGGGGTTTCAGGGAGCATCCGAACTTAGATTGGGCCAAATTTTATGTCTAGATCCACCGGAAAAAATTCCCTACAACTTTGTAGTTTTAATTTTTTCCTTTTGAGGACGTCTTCTAGCGTTTCCGAGGCAATCTTTAGAACTTGTCTGGTGGGGACATATTTCGGGAGAGTTAGAGTCCAACTCCTACAAGGCTCATTTTTGTGATTTTTCCTTTATCTAAGTAATTCCTACACATAAAGTACAAAAATAAGAACTTGTGCACTCTTGCAACCATTAATAGGTTAGTTTGAAAATATGTTATAAAAAGATATGAAAGTGTATCAAAAGCATTGCAATACCACACAAAACATGCATGGAGCAAGCAAAATTATAGATACGTTTCGGACGTATCAACATCCCCAAGCTGAATTCCTTCTCGTCCTCGAGTAGGTAAATGATAACAAGCATAATTTCTGTGGTGACATGCTAGGAACCATATAAAAACTTTGAAAGTAAAGCAATCAAAGGATGCAATTCAATTCAAGTCTTAACAAGCAAGAGTCTATATTAACATTGACACAAGCAACAAAAGAACAAAGGATGCAAGAGCTCTTGCTATCCGTGACTCGAATGTCTCCAAATGGTGTTCGCGTGCAAGAAGGGGGATGTGGGAGTATGGGAGAAAACTATACTTATTAAGAACTCAATCTACTAAAGTTTCACACTTGGTCTTCTTTGGAATCTTATCTTGACTCGTCCCAGACTACTAGCCAGGTACAAGTCAATTTGATCCACACCTTTTCGATATTTTGATCACTCATGCAATGGATGAGCGTAAGCACGAAAGTTGACATTTAGGATGGCAAAGAGAAAAATATGGTGGATGAGGAAGACAAAAAGGATGAGAAAGGCTCACATCAATGAGGACAATCATAGGCGAGAGAGCCAAATGATAGATATGATGTGAGGAGTAGGGATTGCCATGCAACGGATGCACATGTGAGCTAAAAGCTCTCCAAGGGAACTAGTGGGGGTGCATCCAACTTACTTGCTCAAGAAGACCTAGAGCTCGTTTGACGAGGCTCATCATTGGAATATACAAGCCAAGTTCTATAGTGTGAAGGGTCACCACGTAGCTATATGCATGTATGATGATCTCTATGGAGTACAAGGGATAGAGGATGAAGTACTAGTGTGGATCTGTCAAAAGTACTAGTGTGGATCTGTCAAAAGGAATAGTAGTGTGCCCCCTTCTCTCTTTTTATTTATTTTTTTCTCTTTTTTCTATATTTTTGGTGGCCTCAATGGCTCTTTCTATTTCTCTCATTTGTCCTCTTTGGGATCTTTTGATTTTGTCTCCCTTGGGATCTTTTCCTCACTTTAGGGGAAACAATCTATATATTACAAAAAGTATAGAAGATCTTTCACACTTTACAAAAGTAATCAACATAAAGAAAATGAAACTATCATGATGTGTGCAAATGTATGCCTCTGCCAGTGTAGTAGGATATTCAATGATACTAGCGCATCATGTAGCAATGATTAGGGAAAGGCCCAACTATCATGCGGCTCATCGATCAAGCAAAAGCATGTATGACATGAAGATCAAGTCATGAGAAGGTGGATGTTGCATGGCAATGTATCTTAGAAAGGCTATGGAAATGCCTTGATAGGTAGGTATGGTGTCTGTTTTGAGGAAGGATATAATGAGGCTTATGATGATACAGCGTATCGTTCCAAGGATTTGGATGCACCGGCGAAGTATGCGCCAACTCTCGAGGTGAGAAAGGGCAATGCACGGTACCGAAGAGGCTAGAAAAATATGGGAAGGTGGAAGTGTCAACTTTCGAATACTCACATTAGTCCGAAGAAATCATGCACTTATTATCGGTAACTCTCAATCTAATAAGGAGGTTTCACAAAGAGACAAGTACCCCGAGGAGGAGTGTATGGGGGTTTCGTTATCCTTGCGCATCCTCGACTCATGGTACGTGAGTGTACTCTAATATTCGATCCCTCCAAAGAGTAGTGATCCATCTAGTAGCTAAAGTTCTCAACTAATTTTGTAAGTTTTTAAAATAAACACGGATTGCCCAAAATACGACATCTATCACTAATAGGCTAAAGCTCTTGACACCAAAAGTCCAAAAATTACTCAAAGCAATACCTCAAAACTATTGCAAGTTACTACTACAAAAGAATAGCAACCTCAATTACCTACTTCAAGTCAAGGCACAAAACTCAGTGCAACAGGCAAACTCTCTAAACAAGATAAACATGAAAACTCAAGAGAGTTCCAGCAATAAACTAAACAAAAGCTCTTAAAAAGATAAGCATGAAAACTAAGAGCTAAACATGGCAGTAGCTATGAAAAGATAAAGAACACACACAGCAAAGATAAGCATGAAGTATCCTATGTTGTGTTCTAGATTTTGAAAGTGGAGCGTGTTTCTCTCCCACACAAAGAAAGCTGGGTTATAACTTGTTATGAACAGCAAGCAAAGCTAAATAAAACTAAAAATAAAATCTAAGAGCGAGACGCTCCAAGCATAGCACATAACGCATGAAGTGATAAAAATATAGTGAAACGAAAGACGAACTGATAATTATTGATGGAGAAGGGGATGCATGGGGGCATCCCCAAGCTTAGATGATTGAGTCTCCTTGAATATTTACTGGGGATGCATGGGTGCATCCCCAAGCTTGAGCGCTTGACACTCCGGAATCTTCTTTCATCATCTTCCATCGCACACTTGAAAACTCCCTTCATACATAACTCATCATAAGCTGATTAGAGAGGTTAGTACCCTTAATAAATAATTGTTCCCCACTAGATATAAATATATTTTTGAAGATCTATTGTTTCTCAAGATTGCAAAAAGGTTTTTGAAAAGAAAAAGCAAGCTTAAGGTTTGCAAAACTAAGGAGAGACAAAACGTGGCAGAATCTGTGAAAAACAGAACAGCAGGTAGTAAAGAATTTATTAGGGGTACTTCGGAAACTCAAATCAAAAAACTCAGAACATACAAAAGTTCCGTGATTGTATAGAGCACGCTGTGTAAAACATTCAGCTCAAAATGATGAACTGGTGATTTGATCTGATTTTTCCCGTCACGAGGACGGAATCTGTTTTCTGGACAGCATGTCACAACTTTCACTTCCCTTGTCATATGAGGCTATAACTTGGCACAAAGCTGGAAAATAAACATACAATGATGTTGCTACAGTATTAACAATCATCAAGATTGCTAAAAACTGAAAGTAAAAACTCAAAGTGAAGATAACAACGGTTGTCTCGCTAGAGCTCTTTCTTTATAGCCATAAAGATAGGCTTAAGATTTTAATGATGCTGTCATAGGAATAAGAGTTGAAGAACAAAATAGAGCATCAAGAAGAAAATACCAAACACATTTAAGTCTAACATGCTTCCTATGCAAAGGGATCTTGTAGATAAATAACTCACTGAAGCATAAAGATATTAGCATAGGAAGGCAAAAATAAATGCAACTTCAAAACCTTCAACATAAAGAGAGGGAACTTGGTATTATTGAAATATCTATAAGCATATGTTCCCCTCTCATAATACTTTTCAGTGGGATCATGAATAAACTCAACAATATAAGTATCACATAAAAAATTCTTATCATGATCCACAAGCATAGAAAATTTGTTACTATCCACATAAGAAAAATCTTTCTCATTAGTAATAGTGGGAGCAAACTCAAGAAAATAGCTATCACATGAATCATTCTTATCATGATACACTTGCAAACATTTATTCTTTATAGCATAAGTGTCATCACAATAATCATCATAGATAGGAGGCAAAGTATCATCAAAATAAATTTCCTCATCAAAATTTGGGGGGCTAAAAAGACCATCTTCATCAAACGTAGCATCCCCAAGCTTATAGCTTTGCAAATCATTAGCATCAAAAGTATTCAAAGAATAGATGCAAATAACATTACTACTATCATGAGTGTTGTGAAAATAATAAAGCTCCATAGGCTTTTTGATCTCCTCCTCAAACACTTCATGTCCTAACTCAAGATAGAGCTCATAAATCTCTCTCATAATTTAGTTGTTGTTTTCCATAAAGCCTAACTAGTGAAAATAAAAATAAGAAACAAAAAGAATTAATTGAAAGATCTAAAGATATACCTTCAAGCACTCACCTCCCCGGCAATGGCACCAGAAATAGCTTGATGTCTACGCACACTTCTATTCTTGTAGACTATGTTGGGCCTCCAAGCGCAGAGGTTTGTAGGACAACAACAATTTCCCTCAAGTGGATGACCTAAGGTTTATCGAACTCAGGGAAGTAGAGGTTGAAGATGGTCTCTCTCAAGCAACCCTGCAATTAAGATACAAGAAGTCTCTTGTGTCCCCAACACACCTAATAAAACTAGGAGTTGTATAGGTGAACTAGTTCGGCGAAGAATTGGTAAAATATGGGTGATAGGTGTGGCAAAACAAAGCAATATAAATCTGTAATAAAAAGTGCAGCAAGCAAACAAGTGGTAAACGTGAGCAAAAATAGTACTGCAATGGTGGAAACAAGGCCTAGGCTTCATACTTTCACTAGTGGCAACTCCCAACAACATTAACATAGTCTAATCACATGATATTTCTCATAAAACATGCAATGGAGACGTACTCGGAGGTCATTCCTTTGTGGTCAAGAGAGGAAGAGAATTGTGTAGGGCAAAAAAAGCACAACTCAGAGTTCGTAGTTCCCATCTATGGATTTCCCAATGTCACCACAGCCATCCAAAGAGAGTACCACAATCACCACAACATATCTAAAGGATAGTCAAAGACAAGCACCAAGAGACTCTCAATCTTCAATCCACACACAAAAGAGGAAATCACTCATTAAAATATTCTTCTAACCCATGTCCAATAGACCGTTGTCACCATGGTCTCGGGGATTATACTAGATAGGATCAAGTGAGTACATCAAATCCAATACATAGAAGAAGGGGAGACATCATGGGATCACCCTAGATTAACATAGCCAATGATCACAACAAAGATCACATCATGGGAGAGAGAGAAACCCCATAGATCAAGATTCAAGCCTTATCCCCGAGGGGGAACTAATCACACATGGACATGGTGACAGGGAGAGTTGTTGATGGAGAGGTGCAGCCCGGAGGATATGAAGGAGACGGCGACGGCGGCGGCCACGGTGGCGGCGGCGCCCACGGCCACGGCCACGGCGGTGGCCACGACCCTTGGGGGGCAGCGGCCCTTGGCCCCTTCTTCTTACTTGGAGATGATGCTACTATGGATATTGATATCCCCCTCAAGAAGGCTGCCAAGGGGGAGGAAATTTCGTGGTGCCCTTTGACCTAGGTTTCCTCTCTTTATATAAACTCTCGGATTCCCGTCATCCAGATTACGTCTTCGTTATTTCGGAGTTCCAGGGAGCATCCGAACTCCGATTGGGCCGAATTTTATGTCTCGATCCACCGGAAAAAATTTCCCTACAACTTTTTAGTTTTAAGTTTTTCAGTTTGAGGACGTCTTCTAGCCTTTCCGAGGCGATCTTTAAAACCTGTCTGGTGGGGAAAGATTTCGGGAGAGTTAGAGTCCAACTCCTACAAGGCTCCTTTTTGTGTTTTTTCCTTTATCCAAGTAATTCCTACACATAAAGTACAAAAACAAGAACTTGTGCACTCTTGCAACCATTAGTAGGTTAGTTTCAAAATATGTTATAAAAAGATATGAAAGTGTATCAAAAGCATATAAATATCACACAAAACATGGATGGAGCAAGCAGAAATTATAGATACGTTTGGGACGTATCACCATCCTAACGAAGAATTTCTTGTACCATCTCGAAATTATTCAAAAATCACTCCTGTTTTGTGCCTCTATTTTAGCTCATGAGGAAGTAGTAGGTAATTCATGACCGTCTTATGTTAGACATGTTTTATTCCAGGATTGCATGTCTAATCTGCAAACCCCTAATACGTGGAGGGACTGGCATGAGTGCGCCCAGCTCACAAAAGGTAATCACAACCAACAAACCCTCCTTCACGCTTTGTCTATGAGAAATCAGAAAACTTTGGCAGTGATAAACAAAGGAGACGAAGAGGATGTGATCGTCTCCATCTTGGGAGCCGTTCCTCGAAACATGTCTAGCGTAAGAGGTGATTGAGTTGTCTACTAGCATTCGTTGACGAAGCATGCACCTCCAAAAACACTTTTTATCTCTGTTTTCAAAACCAAGAGCTCTGGTACATGTTTAGTCTTTTCTTCCATTCACGGGTTTTCAACCTTTCCATCAAACTCCACAGTTCGAGAGTCTCCACCTTCTTTCTTCAAAGCACCAACTAGGAGAGCATAATTGTCATTCTGAGTGTAATGTGCATTGTCCCAAAGTACTACATTGTCTTTTGCATGATTGTGGTATTACTTATTCTGAAATTCTTAGTTCTAGTCTCCTTTAAAACTCCGGAGGAGTTTCTGCATTTATGTTTTGCTTCACTCATGGAGGCTAGTGAAATACCACTATAGTATGTTCAAGCTTTGTGCATTGTAATCTTGTCTTGATTTTCAGTAGCATATTATTTACTTTTAGTTGTTTGTGATTGATCACTTGAAAGAAGGATTGCTTCGTGCATTGTCCTCATAGCATTGTTTTGATACTTGCTAAATTCTTTTCGTAGTACATGCTTATATACATCTATTGAAGCAAAAGAGTTTGTCAAAGTTTTCTTTTTCGCGTTCAGTTCGTTGTACTGAATTGCTTGAGGACAAGAAATATGCTAAGCTTGGGGAGTTGATACGTCTCAAACGTATCTACTTTTCCAAACACTTTTGCTATTGTTTTGCCCTCATTCTTGCATGATTTGGATGACATTAACCCGGACTAACGTTGTTTTCAGCAGAGCTGCCTGTATGGTTTTATTGTGCGCAGGAAAATGGATTTTTGGACGTCTCAGAAAATTCCCAGAAAAATACCAAAAAATCCATGCACCCGAAGGAGCCAGAAGCCAGAAGTGGGACCAGGGGGGAGCCAAGGGGGCCCCAGGCGCCCCCCTGGCGAGGCCAGGGGTTGGGCCCTGCCCTCTGGCCGCCTGGGGGTCTCCCCCCTCCTCTGGTGCCCTACCGAGGCTCCTATTTATTCCCGTGACGGAGAAACCCCGAAACCGAAGTCATTTTCCCAATTCTCGTCGCGGAGCCTCCGCCACCCTTTGTTCTTCTCCGGGAGGGCTAATCTGGAGGCTGTTTTGGCCTCCGAAGAGGGGAGATCATCGCCATCGTCATCATCATCGCCACTCCATCCTCCCTCCATGACTTCTCCATCCATGTGTGAGTAAGTCCCTCCTATAGGCAAAGGGGATGGTAGGGATTGGATGAGTTAGATCATGTAATAGTTAATCAGATTGTTGGGGGGCATGTTGCCTATCATCTAGATTGGTGTTTATCATCTTTGCTTCGACTTATTGCTCTTAATGCTTGTCACTTTGGGCCCGAGTGCCATGTTTTCAGATCTGAACCCTATGTGTTTTCATGAATATATTTGTGTTCTTGATCCTATCTATGAGTTGTATGCACCTGTTATAGTCCGGAATCGGCGATCCCGAAGGTGACATCTTGGGACACCAAAGGGGATGGACTATAATTTGAGGATCCCATGTATCCATTGATTTTTAATGCTTTGTTCCGATGCTCTTTGACAGGAGCACCTTAATCTCCATAAGTTCCTTTTGGCCCCGTTCGTAGCGGGATGGTAGGACAAAAGATGTTGTGCAAGTTCTTATTGCAAGCACATACAACTACCTATGGGATACATGCCTGATGTTTGATTTATGCCTAGATGATCATTGCTTTTCTGTGTGCCTTGCCCCAAGTTAAATACATGATGTGTCTTATCCATGCAGCGCCCAACCATCCATCTCCCTAGCCTACAATGTTTTTAATTCTGCTGGTTACTAGTTGTTTACTTTCGTTGTTTTACTATTACCGTTGCTATCATCACTTTCATATCGCAGTTACTATTAATATCTTTTTGCAAGTAAGTGTAACTCCACTGTTAAAGCTTGTTGATATTCTTTGGCTCCCCTTGAGTCGAATCAATAAATTGGGTTATTCTTACCCGCAAAGACTATCTCGATCCCTTGCAGTTGTGCGTTATCAGTAACCCAGTCAGATCCCTGTGGATTGGAGCCGCTCCAAGTCCGTGCTACCTTAGATAGTATATATATTCCGCTGCCCCCATCTTTGTAATGAACCATCTATGGTGGTAATATATTGATTCAAGCCACTTTGGCTTATGAATCCTTTTACAGTTGTGCCTATGTTCTCGATGCATGTTGTAAGCGCGCACACCAGAGTGATTCCTGGGCTGGTGTGTGTGCGACACTCGTCTGTGTACAGTGGTATTCAGGGCGGGGTGTCACAAACATGGTATCAGAGCAGCCAGGCGGACTGTAGGTTACCCCTAGCTGGATCAGTTGTCTCTTGCTCAGTAGAAAGCCCAGATGGATTTCAGCCATCTTTGCCAAATCGGCATGGCTACTATTGATCAAAAGACAATGTCATAGGATTTCCCTCGCATCTATGCCCCGAATCTCATGACATTCGTCTCTGGTGTGAAATTATCGCATGGGGCAATGACCGTGAGCCCTTAAACCCTAGGTAAGCCAGATATCCTCACCGTTCTTGCTAAACGTGGTATATCTCTCCTTATATCTAGTTTCCTTTGGGAAACGCCAGTTCCATCTTTCTTCAAACAACCAAAGACTAGTTGACTAAGCCACCTTGGTTATGGTAATGCGGTGAGTTTGATGTTCTCCCTGAGGAAGTAGTAGAACCTTTACGCCAATTGCTACCAGGAGCATTGTGTGATTTTGCTTCTAAATCTTTAGAGAGGCTTCGAGTGCGGTAAGTTAGTGTGGATCTGCATTCACGTGTTTTTAACCCGTAGATTTTGAGCTTTGTTTGCTTATTGGTGTCGGTTGTTTGCTCCGTATTTGTCGGTTTTATTGTTTGGCTCTGAGTCGTCCCATCGGTAGGGAGACCGATAGTGAGCCCCATAGTGTTGCCCCATCCCGTGGAATCCCGCATGGTCACTGTATGTTAACAATTGACAGAGTCGGATTTGACGCCTGCCTAACCAGTGGACCGACCACCTAGCTACCCTCGGATTAGACCCCAGCCAACCCTAGTTTTCTGCCGTGCCAGGCATATACTTCTCCTTGTCTGAGAAAGATCTCCGCCATGCCTGTGTGCCCCAGGCTTGCTGCCTATAAAACCCCGTCCTCCTTGCTGCAGCATCCCCTACTCTGTAAGACATACCACCAGAGAACCCCAGCTAGTTTCCCCCTGGAAACCATGTCCGGCTTTTTCAAAGCTCCCACCTTTCATAGCAAGACCTCGGTGGTCAACCATGCTGGTTTTCCCCGCCTCCTTTGGAAATGCTTTCCCAAGCCCTTGGTTGTGTTGTTAACCCCGATTACCAGTGTTCCAATCCGAGCATGTCCCTCGTCTTTGCCGATATTGTGCAAAGGTGCTCATCCACCTTGGTCCCGACAAGATTGGAGAGCCTGTAGTCTTTGAGGGAAAGCCCATGCCCACTGCAGCATTGGCCATTCAAGCGGCTGCCGCAGAAGCTGTCAGTCGCCTCCGATTCAAGTTTTCGCAGATCAGGGAGATGCGGGAGTTCCTCTACTTCCCGAATGTGTCAAGCTTTGGCTGCGAGCTCGCCGACACCACCAAGGAAGCCGACCTGGCAATAGTTAGCCTGGTTCAGTTCAGCACCGCCTAGGGACTACTGCTCGGCGACATTCTTGGGGAGTTCAAAGCCATGGATAGTGGCATAACGCAAGCTGTTGGAGACGCATACCGCGCAGGACGCCAAGGTTCCTCTCAAGCCATCGATCCCATGCTGCCAAACCCAGTGCTATCCTCTCAGGTCGTGCCACCCTCTCAAGTGGTGCTACCCTCCCAGCCCGTGGACGAGTGCAACCTAAGCACCGTCTACGCCGACCCCACCAGCAGAACCATTCTTTAGCTGTATCGGCAACGCCTGCTCCAGAAAGCTCCAGCCGATCCCCAAGGAGTTGAGTCCCGACTAGTTGAGTTACTCAACTTCGGGAAGCATCTCATCCTGCGTCCTCCAGGAGAGCCTGAGCAAGACTAGTTCTTCATATATTTCCTAGCCGGTCTCCCGTCCTCGTTAGAGGATAGGAACCGTAGTTCCGAGTGAGTGGTTGTCGTGAGGTGCGTAGTCAGGTCGCGCTTGCTTCTGTTGCTTGTGTTGCATGTGATGCTTGTATCGGCTGTGTGTTGTAATGCTTTATGTATGCCGTGTTTGTTTGTGCATCTATTTCATCTGTCCCCTGTTGAGCAGAAATGTATAACATAACTGACGGTGGTTTTCCAAGACGTTTGTAATCAGTAGAGCACTTACACCCTTAACATTGGACCCGTTCTGAGTCTCTAATAAAGGCGAGCTGGTTCAGGTATATGTAAGCCCCAAGTACATATACCCATTGGCATTACAACATCTTAGTGTGATTCTATCTGATGTGTTTTTCTTGTGCTTGCATGTATGCTGGTTTGAGTATGTTGTTGGTCCGTTGCACGCACACGGACACACGAGATTATTCCTCATCGGTATGATCACCCCAGTACCCAGATGGAATGCACGGACACATCTCCCGCCTATCTGCGCATGCCCCGCTTTGCCAGATCTTTGACCCGGGATTCAGAGGCAATTTGTCCAGCCCCTGAACCCAGTTCCAAAGCCAGTCGATATCTCCGATAAGCTCTGAGAATTTTATTGCGGAAAAAGCGTTGCAACCTTCAAGTACAATTGCAGACCCGGACCCTACCCCGTTGCAGTCCAGCCTAGTTGTCACTCGATGAGGAGCAACCAGAGGAGAGACCCTCGCGTTGCCAGAACTCCTCCGGCCACCCCTCGCAAGCCCCCGAGAAAGTGGCGACGCCGTCACCACCTTGCGTGGCATCCGGCAGGCCGCTGCCTCGCCTCGCCGCAGCCTTGCTAATTCCTCCGGCCCGAAGTGACGGTGGAGAGGACCACCAGCCGCCGCGCCATCGTCGTCCCACTCCCGAGAAGCCGCATCCCTGCCCTCCTTCTCGCGAGTTCGCTCCTGTCGGGTGACCACCCACAGCAAGTGCGATGAGCCAACCAACGCAACTAGCAGCCCAGCGAGCAGCCACCGTAGCAGCTCCAGGAACACGGCCTCGCCAGAAGACCGTGGCTCCAGCTCCTCCAGGCCGAAGAGGTAGTAGAGCGGCATGGCGTGAGCTAGGAGTAGCCATGCCGTCCTCTTTTATAGCCCGAGCCTGGTGTACAGTGAGCAAGGTTCAGGAGCCTCGCCGCTCGACCACCGGCATCCCCGAAGCGAATCCACGAGTAGTGCCGCAATCGGTGTTGGCTCGTGATGCGAGAGCACCCGCCACGTCGACACCGTGCACGCCGCACACTACCGCCGTAGGGTCCCGAGTGCCCCATGGGCTAGGTGCGTGTAGCCCAAGCTCCGCTCGGAGCAGCACCACCGCAGGAGAAGCGGAGGTAGCCGGAGGAAGAAGAAGAAGAGGCTGACAATGGTCACTGGACCCACATGTCAACAAGAGAATCACTGTTCATTGGGGTGATCTCAGCAATTTTTGGACAAGTGAATCCTTACAACAACAAAGCCTGTCAGTCCCAAACAAGTTGGGGTAGGCTAGAGCTGAAACCCAACAGATATCGTAACCAAATCACGGTTCTGGCACGTGGATAGCTAACTTCCACGCACCCCTGTCCAGAGCTAGATCTTTGTTGATAGCCCAGTCCTTTAGGTCTCTCTTCATAGACTCCTCCCAAGTCAAGTTTGGCCTCCCCCGACCTCTCTTGACATTATCAGCACGGCTTAACTGCCCGATATGCATAGGCGCTTCAGAAGGCCTACGCTGGATAGGCCCAAACCATCTCAGACGATGTTGGACAAGCTTCTCTTCAATTGGTGCCACCCCAACTCTCTCCCGTATAACATCATTCTGGATCCGATCCTTCCTTGTGTGGCCACATTCTCATCTCAACATGCGCATCTCTGCCACACCTAGTTGTTGGACATGTCGCCTTTTAGTTGGCCAACATTCAACACCATACAACATTGCAGGTGGAATCGCCGTTCTATAGAACTTGCCTTTTAGCTTTTGTGGCACTCTCTTATCACAGAGAACACCAGAAGCTTGGTGCCACTTTAGCCATCCAACTTTGATTCGATGGCTAACGTCTTCATCAATATCACCATCCTTCTGCAGCATTGACCCCAAATATCGAAAGGTGTCCTTCTGAGGTACCACTTGCCCCTCAAGGCTAACTTCCTCCTCTTCCCCATGGTTAGTAGTACTAAAACCGCACATCATGTACTCAGTTTTAGTTCTACTAAACCTAAATCCTTTCGATTCCAAAGTTTGTCTCCACAGCTCCAGCTTCCTATTAACCCCCGCCCGACTATCGTCGACTAGCACCACATCGTCTGCGAAGAGCATACACCATGGGATGTCCCCTTGTATATCCAGTGTGACCTCATCCATCACCAATGTGAAAAGATAAGGGCTCAAAGCTGAACCCTGGTGCAGTCCTATTTTGATTGGGAAGTCATCAATGTCGCCATAGCTTGTTCGCACACTTGTCACAACATTGTCGTACATATCCTTGATGAGGGTAATGTACTTTGTCGGGACTTTGTGTTTTTCCAACGCCCACCACATGACATTCCGTGGTATCTTATCGTAGGCCTTCTCCAAGTCAATGAATACCATATGTAGGTCCTTCTTTTGCTCCTTGTATCTCTCCATAATTTGTCGTACCAAGAAAATGGCTTCCATGGTCGACCTCCCAGGCATGCAACCAAATTGATTTTTGGTCACGCGTGTCATTCCTCTTACACGGTGCTCAATGACTCTCTCCCATAGCTTCATTGTATGGCTCATTAGCTTAATCCCGCGGTAATTAGTACAAATATGAACATCCCCTTTGTTCTTGAAGATTGGTACTAATATACCCCGCCTCCATTCTTCAGGCATCTTGTTTGACCGAAAAATGAGATTGAAAAGCTTGGTTAGCCATACTATCACTTTGTCTCCAAGGCATCTCAGCACCTCGATGGGGATACAGTCAGGGCCCATCGCCTTGCCTCCTTTCATCCTTTTTAAAGAAGTTGAATCCTTAGCTTTTCTCAAAATGGTGACCCCTAGCAGTGGAGGCGATCCTGCGATATCCGTATCTCGATCGTGATGCACCCGTGCATCGATTTTCCCCAGCCCAGAAGTTGTTCGAGGAGTGGGTGTAATTTTGAGCTAACCCTAGGAATCTCGAGGACGAGATTCTTTTAAGGGGGGAGGTTTTTAACATCCCAAAAATCAGGTTATCGATTTTTCTGTTGTTATTCCTTCCTAGCTTTTTCTCCCGATCTTTTTCCCCTGGAGTCTGGTTTATGACCAGAAGAATCCAAACAATCCTTGACCTTGCAATCCTTTTCTCTGCCCCTTTGCAAGGCAAGATCCCTCCCCAGACCCTCGAGCCCGGATATGCAAGGATATTTCCAAGTCCGGTGCAATGTTCTTCATATCAGCTTAATTCCATTTTGCCAATCGATGGAATTAAATCCCGGAAAATACATAGACATCTCTAAAGGTTATGGAAACTTGTGGAGATGATCTTGGTGACCCCATTGACCTTCCCATTTGTGCTCAAATGAATTGTGGAGCTCCTACTATCCAACCCATGGCCATTTCTATCAAAACATGGGGTTCCATAGTTCAAATTATGAGCATAGCTTCCATTTGCAAATTCAGTGCAGAATAGCACTTTCCAAAGGAAGTGTTATTTATTTTTCCCATTGCCTCCCAAACTTTTTGTGCCATTTCCCCAGCCCATGTCATGGTGTTGTGCCAAATTTCATCTATAATGGAAAAGCCATCAATTCACACTAAATTCCCAAAGTTTTTGTCCAGTAGGCAACTTTTTGAAGGAAGTGCAAGTTAGCCTTGCCCAATTGAGCTTAAATTTTGTGCACGTACTTATCCTAGTGTATGATTAAGCTCTGCCAAATTTCAAGCCAAGGTAACCAGTGTGCTAGCCACAGCACAGGACAAACACCTTCTGCCTAGTTGATGCATTTGTAAAGGAAGTGGTATGTACAGTGGTCCATTTGATCTCCAACTTAGCAGGGGTAATCACCTTTGGATAAGATATCTGTGACCCAAGTTTCAGACCCATGCCCCAGATGAACCTCCCCCAGTTCAGCACAAACACCTTGCTGGTCCAAGCTAGGTCATGTCACTTTCAGTGCTCCAGGCCATGTATGCCATGCCAACTGTGGTGTTGTAGCTTCCTGAGGAGTCACACCACACAGTGGACATGGTCCCAAGCCATAATCATGCTCTGGACATGTGGGTGCCTGGGTGACCATGCACATGGCGTGCTCTACGAAGTGTTTGCACTGTGCCCTGCTTTCCCGTGTCCTCTTCCTTGCGTTTGGGTGTGTCTTTCGTGATCCCTATTCCAAGAACGCTCACCCCAGTCTGTTTCCCTTTGTCCCTGTGCCCCTGTCCGCCTGTGCCGACACCATGTTCTCCACGAGCTGGCCGCCGCGTGGCCATGCTCTGGATCCTTCGAGCTCGCTCGAGCTCCTTCCCCGTGACTATAAGAGAGAAGCTCCAGAGGACCCTCCTCAGCAGCAGCTCCCTCGACCTCTCCCCCTCGAGCACTCCTTTCCCCCGGCCAGCCCGCCGCGGCCTCGCCTCGCTGCCAAGTCCGAGGCTCCGGCCGCCGTGTTGCCCCTAGCCCCTTGCCCCACGAGCTCGTGGCCCCTGCGTGTCGGACGCCCCCGCCGCCGCACCCCACTGGCCCAGGAGGCCGCTGCCGCCGCCGTCCTGGCTGGACCATGGCACCCACGGTCGCGCCATCCATGGCCTCCGCCCCAACGCCGCACCCCGGCGAGTAGCGGTGGAGATGCAGGTCGTCCCGAGCGGCCCCTCAACCACCGGAGGGAGAGCCACGGACAACCGCGTCTGGAGGGCACGCCGGCGACCGCGCCCCCGCCCACCCTCGACTGCAAGGGCGCCGGCTGCGGGCTCCTCTGCTTCGTGACGTAGAGCAAGGTTGAGAAAGAGGTGAAGAAGCAGGGGAGCTGACGGGTGGGGCCCACCCGTTAGTGACTAGCCCCTGGCCCGCGTGAGGCGTATTCACCAGAATACGTTTCCCTGCTGGGAAAGCATACTCCGAGTAGCCCTGGTCCGAACTTCATCTCCCGGTTGCGAAAGTGTACTCTAATGCTGCTGCGGGCCGAATTACGCTTTCCTTCGGTGAAAACGTATCTGCTGAAATACGTTTTCTCTGTCCAGGCCGAAGCTGCTAATTCGTGGACGTTCACCCGATAGGCCCAGTTTTTTTCCTATCGAACGAACGGTCGTATGTCCGCAACCGTGACTCCGATCGAGGTGATTCAAGAGAAAAGGTTCGTAGTTTTCCGAGACCGTTCCGTTGGTGCAACTTTCATGATATGTTTTCATTGTGAAATTGACCCTTTTGCCCCCGGTTGCTGTTAGGCCTCACCGAAGGATCGTCGGTCCCGTCGGATCTTTTCGGAAGGTGATCGCACGTCCGTCGGCGTATTGTTCGACCCCCCTAGGCAAGCAAGCCATCTGATATATGCTCTAAAGCCTTGTGTCGTGTGTTCTGGTGTGCTTTAAAATGTGAATATGCCATGTTGCTTTAGCGATGAACTAAACCCGGATCTATTAATTTGAATTGACATGCTTATGCCATGCTTGCGTGATATGCTTATATTAATCATGCCATGTTCACTATGAGTAGCATGCTTGTGTTATTCATGACATGTCTACTTGATATGATAAGTTAAAAATGACCATGCCATGCTTACTGGTTATTATCATGCCCATATTGTTCATATCATGTCCATGCTAGCATCCCGCTCATGTTGACCGGAACCATGTTCATTTGTATGGATCATATGCCTTCACCATGCTTATAGGATATCATGTTGTACTAGTATTTCTATGATATATTTTGTTGCTATGCTTGATCGTATGTTGCTCAGTGGTTATTGTTGATCGGATTGGACTGGAGTAACCGTTGATCAAGTGCCACCGAACCGAGCTTTACTAGTGCAACCACACTGGCGTGTATGGGAAGGCCTTGATTCGGTCTATCGGTGGGTTCTCTTATGCGTATCACCAAGGTAGGGGAGGCTACGCGCGCGCGGCTGCCCTGATCAGGCAGGCGGCGGTAGTCTTGAGAGCTAGGTATGTTTTGGGCCCGTCCCCGATTGGGACAAAGTTTATGGACCGTGCGACGGTCAGTTGCCATGCGATGGCTGGTGTGTTCGGAGGACACGGGGCTACCCAAGGCATGACTTGCGAAGCATGTCGGGTGATACGGTAAGGGAGACATGTGGTAAAACGGTCTCGTTGGAGAAGTCCTAGTCCACTCCTATGGTACGAGTTCCGAGGTTCCTGTGGGACAAGTTCCAAGGTACTGGATGGAGGAAGAACCCCATAGTGTGGGTAAAGTGCACAAACTGTGCAGAGTCACATAAATCTATTCGAATAGCCGAGTCCACGGTATTGGACACAGTTAATAGTAGGTCACACATGGGATCAACATGAGTTCGGTGGGATGAATGTGCTGAGTTGTTGGTCATGCGATGACCGAATTAGTTGGATGGTAACGGAGGACACCTAACCCGTTGAATGGTTATGAGATGACCCGATGTGGAGTTAGTAGGGACTCCGAGGTAAGCTGCATGATCATGCGATGTTCATGAGTGCCCATGTGTTGATTATTGTTGCACTAATCTTATTCATGATAATATGCTAGATTCATCATGTTAATATTGCTTATACTTCTATGCCATATTACTAAATACTCTAATAACTTGTGCATGCTTGAATGCCATGGATTGCTTTGCTTGGTGTATATGTTACTTGGTTTGCTTGTTTGTGAGTACATTCAAACGTAATCACATGGCTTTTATCCCTGGCTATTCGCGTAGCCAGATTTTCAGGTTTACCTAAGGATCCGCTTTCCCTAGGAGGAGTCAAGCGTTCGCGTGCTAGGAGAGTAACCCAGTTAGATCCCTATGGATTGGAGCCGCTCCAAGTCTGTGCTTCCTTAGATAGTATATATATTCCGCTGCCCCCATCTTTGTCATGAACCGTCTATGGTGGTAATATATTGATTCAAGCCACTTTGGCTTATGAATCCTTTTACAGTTGTGCCTATGTTCTCGATGCATGTTGTAAGCGCGCACACCAGAGTGACTCCTGGGATGGTGTGTGGGCGACACTCGTCTGTGTACAGTGGTATTCAGGCGGGGTGTCACAGGTCGCGCCACCTGACCTCCTGGGTGGGGTCTGGCCCTCCTTCGGTACTCTGGAAGCTTCCGTCACGCTGATTTTTTTTATATATTTTTGGAATTTTTGGGCTCTGTAAATATGGGTAAAAACCTGCAATTTACAGACATCAGCAGTCAGAAACTGGCACTGGGTGCACTGAATTAGTAGGTTAGTACAAATATGTGTAAAAATGTATGAAAGTGTAGAAAAACTCATAGCAATGTCACCCAAATGAGCATGGAACGAGCTGAAATTATAGATACATTTGGGACGTATCAACACCCCCAAGCTTAATTCCTGCTCGTCCTCAAGTAGGTAAATGATAACACAGATAATTTATGTGGTTACATGCTAACACACATATAAGAACTGCAAAGTAAAGCAAGTAAGATATGCAATTCAAGTCAAGACAATAACAAGCAAGAGTCTATATCTATTATTGAAACTAGCAAAGTAAGAACATAAAGGTGCAAGAGCTATCTCTTTCCGTGACTCGAATGTCTCCAAATGGTGTTTGCGTGCAAAAAGTGGGAGATGGGTTTAGAGCATAAAAATACTATATAGTTTAATTGAGAACTCAATCTACTAAAACTTCACACTTGGTCACCTTCGGAATTTTATTTTGACTCGTCCCCAGACCACTAGTCAGGTACAAGTCAAACTGATCCTCTCCCTTTCGCCTTTGAGTACTCATGCAATGGATGAGCGCGAGAAAGATATGTTGGCACTTAGGATGGGAAAGAGAAAAATGATGGGGAAGGAAGACAAAAAGGTGTGAAAGGCTCACATCAATGAGGACAATCATAGGCAAGAGAAAGCCAAATGGTAGATATGATATGAGGAGTAGGGATTTCCATGCAATGGATGCACATAGAGCTAAAGTAATCTCTCTAATGGAACTAGTGGGGGTGCATCCAACTTGCTTGCTCATGAAGACCTATAGGTCATTTGAGGAGGCTCATCCTTGGAATATACAAGCCAAGTTCTATAGTGTAAGGATCCCCACATAGTTATTCATGAATGATATGAATATCTCTATGGAGTACGAATATGACAATGGAATACGAGTGTGGATCTTTCAAAAGGAATAGTAGTGTTTTGTGGCCTCATTAGCTCTTTCTATTTATATCTCATTTGTACTCTTTGGGATATTTTAATTTGTCCTCTTTTGGGATCTTTTATTTTGTCCTCTTTGGGATCTTTTCCTCACTTAAGGGCAACACTCTATATTTTACAAGAATATAAGAAGATGTTCACACTTTACAAGAAGTACTCAACATAAAGAAACCTGAAAAACTATCATGATGTATGCAAATGTATGCCTCTAACAGTGTAGCAGGATATGAAATGATACTAGTGCATCCTGTAGCAATGATTAGGGAAAGGACCAACTAGCATGCGGCTCCTCGATCAAGAAAAAGCATGTATGACATGAAGATCAAGTCATGTGATGATGGATGTTGCAAGGTAATGTATCTCGGAAAGGCAATGGAAATGCCTTGATAGGTTGGTATGGTGGCTGTTTTGAGGAAGATATAAGGAAGTTTATGATGACATAGCATATCATGCCAAGGGTTTGGAATGGATGCACCGGCGAAGTATGCACCAACTCTCAAGATGAGAAAGGGCAATGCACGGTACCGAAGAGGTTAGCAAAATATGGAAGGTGGAAGTGCCAACAATCGAATACTCGCATTAGTCTGAAGAACTCATGCACTTATTATCGGTAACTCTCTATCTAATCGGGACGTTCACAAAGAGTCAAGTACCCCGAGGAGGAGTGTATGGGGGTTTGGTTATCCTTGCGCATCCTCGACCCATGGTACGTGAGGGTACTCTATATATTCCAACCCCTCCAGAGGTTAGCGATCCATCTAGTAGCTAGAGTTCTCAGCTAATTTTTGTAGTATTCGAAAATAAACACGGATTTACCAAAATACGAAGCCTATCACTAATAGGTTCAAGCTCTTGGAAACAAAAGGTCAAACATTACTCAAATAAATACCTCAAAACTATTGCAAGTTACTACTACACTTATAATAGCAACCTTAATTACCTACTCATGCAAGACACACAACTCAGTGCAACAAGCCAACTCGCTAAACAAGATAAGCATGATAACTCAAGAGAGTTCCAAAAGCAACCTAAATAAAATTTCTTAAAAAGATAAACATGAAAACAAGAGCTAAGCATGACGGCAGCTACGAAAATATAAAGAACACACAGACTCATAAGCATGCAAACCTATGATGTGTTCTCCCAAACAATGAAGGATAGGGTCCAACTTGTTATGAACAACAAGCAAAACTAAAAAAAACTAAAAAGTAAAGATCAAGACGCTCCAAGAATAGCACATAACACATGAATAGATAAAAATATAGCATGGAGAAGGACGAACTGATGATTGTTGATGGAGAAGGGGATGCATGGGGGCATCCCCAAGCTTAGACGCTTGAGTCTCCTTGGATATTTCTTGGGGGTGCATGGGGGCATCCCCAAGCTTGAGACTTTGACACTCACCGATCTTCTTTCATCATCTTCCATCGCATACTTGAAAACTCCCTTCATACGAAACTCATCATAAGCTAATTAGAGTGGTTAGTACCCATAATAAAATAATTTTTCTCCACTGGAAATAAAGATTTTCATGAAGAGCTACTGTTTCTCGAGATTGCCAAAAGGTTTTTGCAAATAAAAAGTATGCTTAAGATTTGCAAAACGATGAAAACGCAAAACATGAAAGAATTTGTGAAAAATAGACCAGCAGGTAGTAAATAATTTTGTTGGGTACTTCTGCAACTCAAATCAAAAAACTCAGAACAGACGCTAGAAAGCTAATTGTATAGAGCATACTATTAAAAAATCATATAAAAAAGATGACCTAGTGATTTTTGGCTATGTTTTCCGTCAAGAAGACAGAATCTGTTTCTGGACAACATGTCACAACTTTTGAACTTTTTTGCAATCCGAGGCTAAAACTTGGCACAAAGCTTGAAAATAAAGATACAATGATGTTTCTACAATAGTAACCAGAATCAAGACCACTAAAACTGAAAGTAAAAACATTTTGGGTTTCCTCCCAATAAGCACTTTCTTTTATGCGTTTAGCTAGGCATGATGCAAGAAGAAGGAATCAAAATTCATCAAAGCCATCAGAATCATAAAAACCTTCAAACGGTTCCTAGAGAAGTTCACTCTTATTTCTCCTAGGGAAGGGGTACGTACCTTTCACCTTCCAACGTAAGCGTATTTGTCCTTTACCTATATCAATGTAGACTTTCATGGCTCGGAGGAAGTCCCATCCAAGAACTATGTTTTCTTGGTTTGGCTCCTTGATGAAGAAGTCAACCACTATGCTCTTTTTGAGGAATATAACCTGGACATCTTTTACCTTTCCCTGGATCTCAGAGACATCTCCATTAGCATGTTCATGATAAGATGAAAATTTGACCATGTTTGAAAGGTTTAGAGAATCACAAACAACTTTTGGCATTGTAGAAACCATGGATCCAATATCACAATATGCAAGGAAGTCTTGGTTAGAGATGGTAATTCTAACAAAGGGCTCCCAATCATCATCTATTTCCAAAATTTCTTGCAAGTCTAAAGCATCTATTCTTTTTTCAATGGTAGCAGGTCTATCTATAATAGTGTCAAATCCATGATCATAAACAAAGTAACTAGATAGACCATGTATAATATCAAGAGCTCTAGCTTCATCACACTATAAGAAATCTCCTTCAGCTATAATATCAAGAGAGTGTTTGCACCATCTAAAAATACAATGGTAAAAATTTCTAAGCATAATTTTTATAGGTATCCAAGGCATATATCTTTTGTGTGCTTTAGAAATTATATCCCAAGCCTTCTTCATATTTTCTCCAGTCTTTTGATGGAAATCTAGAACCTCAGATTCCCTCAAGGCACCAAATCCTAACATGCTTTACTAAACAGAAGAAACAACTAAAAGCAAAGTAACTAATTTTTTTGTGGTTTTTGGTATAAGACTCTAAAGAAAAAACTAAAAGTAAAATAACAAGACTAAAAAGAAAAGGTAAAAGATAGTGTGCAACTCCCCTATCTTGAAGATTGGAGTCCCTAGCAACGGCGCTAGAAATTACTTGATGACAAGTTGACGGGTATAGTTTTGTTATCTTCCCCGATAACGGTGCCAGAAATTATGCTTGATGGGTTCTCGCCCCTCGTTGGTTACCCCAAGTGGAAGGTTGAGATTTAGCTAGTAGTAGTTTCCCTCGGTGAAGATACCAAGGTTTGTCACCAGAGGACTCCAAATGCTGCAAGTAGGTGCCAACGATGCCAGAGATTAAGTTGACGGATGGAGATAAGGTTGACGTGGACCTGCAAACTGAAAAAAATAACTTTTTCTCCCAATGATTTCAAAGAGGTTGTCAATCTTGCCGGCCTTGTCATTTACAAAGGGTCAAACAGACGGTGGAAATAGTGATGGTGATTGCAACAAAAATGGAATAATGTAGTAATTAGTTGAGGTGTAAACAGTGATGGAAATATGGACCAGGGTCCCATGATGTTCACTAGTGATGTCTCTCTCCCAAAAGACGATAAAACAGCTAAGCTGGGTGAACAAATTACAGTTGGGCAGTTGACAAAATTATAAACGCACCGCAATTCTAATTATGCTGCAAGAAAGTTAGAGACTCAAAAGTATGGGCAGTACGCCAAGACAAGTAGATCGTAATCCAACTTCATCTACTCACTTATCATCCACCTTGAGATATCTATCCAGAAATCTCGCTGGTATTAAGTTGCGAGCCCCACCCAAAGTGTAAACCCAAAGCAACAAACAACTGGATTAACAAACTTTGCGTAAGGTAAACAATCCTTGCAATCGCGGTTACAAGCACCGTTATTTTCTCCCTGGTGGCAACAACACATCCCCTAGTCTCATGTTTCTGTCAATCATGCTAGACATCGGGGGCATGAACCCACAATCAAGCATAAACCCTCCCTCTTGGAGTTACTATCTACTAATTTGCCAAAGTAATAAAAAGCAATGGAGAACATGAAAGAATTACTCAAGAACAAAATATAAAAGGATAACCAAATATATAACTCATCACGATCTGAACATAATCTCATAATCCATCGGATCCCAGCAAACACAACATACCAACAGCAGGAAAATTACATAGATGCCCTGATCATGTAGGGCTGCTCACAAGGGCTTAGAATTGAAGCACAAGATTGGGAGAAGACATCACAAAGCTACTGTTCATGGACCCATGGTCCGAGGGAGACTACTCACGGCACATACGGAAAGTGCTCATGGTGGTGGAGAAGCTTCTGGAGGTCAATCCTCCCTCCGACAGGGTGCCGGGAAGAGGTATTATGGTGCTCCCGATCTTCGAAGCGAGGCGGCGGTGGAACAGAGGTGAAAATGGCGATGCGGTGTTCCTCTCGAGGGTTTCTGGAACAGGGCGTAAATATAGGCCAAAGGGGGCACCAGGGGAGGTGGCCCCCGCCCAGGCGCCCTCCTGGCACGTCCAGGGGTGGGGTCGCGCCAACTGGCTGCCTTGGTGGGGCCTGGCCTCCCTTTGGCCCTCGTTCTGTACTTTGGAAGCTTCCGTCACGCTGATTTTTTATATATTTTTGTTGGAATGTTTTGGGCTCTGTAAAAATGGGTAAAAACCTGCAATTCACAGACATCAGCAGACAGAAATTGGCACTAGGTACACTGACTTAGTAGGTTAGTCCAAATATGTGTAGAAAGGTATGAAAGTGTAGAAAAACACATAGCAATGTCACCCAAATGTGCATGGGACAAGCAGAAATTATAGATACATTTGGGATGTATCACAAAATAGTTGCTGGAGTTATGTGGGGTTGAGGTGAGTGCCACCCAGGTTTACAACCACCTGAGGAAGTGGAGAGCTAGATCGATCCAAGTGTCCAAGCTCTGAGACCTTAGCGGTGCCTCCTGGGATTAGGATACTTGCGCCATCATTCTTGAGGCACAACACTACACCGGTGTAAGACCCGATATGCGGCATTGTTTAGATCTAGACGTTTCCATCCAAACCCGAGGACGGAGCACATATCAGACCCACCGCGACATATGACGAAGCCATATGTCTCAGATTTCAACATGATATCACAATATTACAGCTACGAGGATACAACATCTCATACAATTGGCATACAACTGCATTAATAAAATACATCAGAGGAAGATATATGTCTGAGTATAGACTACAATCAAATGCCTAGTGGCAAAAGAGAAAATCACCGATCCCACAACCACACGGGTCCAGGCTCTTCCCCGGGATCCGCCTAACTACTCATCGTCGAGTCTCCACGTGAAACGTCGATCACCATACCTGTTGTCGATAAAGAACCTTGAAAAGAGTTTGGGGGTAGTATCATGACTACAGAAGTACTCAGCATCCAACTTTCGTCGTCAACTGACCCATAAAGGACCTCATCACTCGTCATTCTAGGATAACTAGTAGTTTACTGTAAGGATGGGGTAAGTGGTGAGGTTGGTGCCGCAGTAGCATATATGATGTGGCTAACGAACTAAAGAGTAAGATGAGAAGCCAAGCATCTGACCATGAATCACCTCCAACAAGTCTGCTATCAGCTACTTACGCAAGTGCGCACCGGCTGCGGATGCAGGAACGGGACGGCCAAGGACGCACCCTTGATGCGCGTTGGTCATGCACAAGCAGCACGGCAGCGCCGGTGACGGACACCTACGGAGACACACGTCGACGGTGAACAGGGAACTGACAATGGCGCCAACATCACATGGGACGAGCAGAGCAACAACTTGGGAAGCACGGGGCGCTGAAAGGAGACCGAAGGCATAGCCTTGGGGCTCGAGGGAACCCTTGCGCTCGGGCTCTCGACGCGTACTGCACACGGGGGTGCGCAACCGGGCGAGCATGGCGATGGCGAACAGACTACATGAAACAGCTACAAGGGACTAGCGGGATCTACTCCTGCACGGCGAGGAACAAGAGGAAGGATGAGAAGGGAGGCGCAGCTCACAGAGGGATGGGTCGCTGGAGTCGAACAGGGCCCCGGGAAGGAAGAAGCAGAGGAGGACGGCTCAGGGAAGCGACGGCTTGACGGTGAGGAAGAGGACAAAGCGGGCTCGAAGACGAGGAGAAAGACGATGGCCTCGACATGGACGACGCCAGCAACCCTGGCGTCCACGATCGGCTGGGCATGGCCATCAATTTTGGAGCTCCCGAGCTCCTGATCATGGTGGAAAAAATAGGGGAGGGAAGAGAATAAGAAAGGAGAGGAGATGGCAGCGGCGTCTTGGGGGAAAGGGCTAGGGTTCTGGGGGCAAGAGGGGGCTTAAAAGGGGGGAGGGGAAGCGCAGGTGCCTGGCCACGGCGACGCACAACTCCTCTTATTTTCCATGGATGCGAGAGAGGGAGAGAGAGGACCCTCGACGTGAGTTTTAAAGGAGGGTGTTGTCTCGGTTGCGCTGGGTCTAGGGAAATGGTTAGGTTGGCTGGAAGAAGAATTGGGCCCAAGGCTAGGGGAAGAGGAATCGACCCAATCGGCACAAGTGCTTCTCTGAATTTATTCTTAAAAAAAGACAGCAGAAGAATGCAAGAAAAAAATAAATAGAAAATAATCCTTTTACATAACATGAAAAATGCCCAAGCATTTTTCTGTCACATGGACTATTGCAAAGGACAATTGTGCAAATTCTCATCCCCAATGGGAAAAATAAAAATGCAATTTTTTCTGGAATTTGTCAGTTTTGGCCTGTTACAACTCTCCACCACCAACAGAGGATCTCATCCCGAGATCGAACATACCCCGGGGGAAGAGACCGAGAAGTTGCAAGAAGGAAGATTGAGCGAGAGTTGAAACTTCCCAACACCACCCACATAGGCTTTGATCATCGTGAAAACGATGTTACTTCCGTCAGGATACAACCTGACTCGAGATTGCCGATATCGAAGAAGAGACTTCCGAAGGTGCGGGAAACTGATCGAGAGCAAGCTCGGATTGCACGAGGGAATTTCACAACAAAACTGAATCCACTCGAGAAAAGAAACTCAAAGTTTCTGGAATAAGATTACCTATGTGCTACTGGAAGCCACGAAAATGAGAATCTGAATCGGAACAATACCATACCAGCATTTCTACATTAACATCACTCAGGAAGGTGCGAAAACCTGAACAACGAGACGGGACAAAGGAGGATCCACACACAGTGCCGACTCAAGCGGACAAAGGGGGACAGCCAAAGAAGGAGGTTCAGAATCCATTAGTTGGATAATAACACGGCAACCCGGTTCAACTGTTTCACGCGGGCCGCTCATTTTTTGATGTAGAGCACCAAGCCCACGAGCCATGCTCAGCCAGTTCGAAGTACGCCAACCAACCGTTGCTGATAAAGTTTGGTCCGACTGAAATCTCCTAAACGAGAACCTATATTTGGTTTTGAAGAGGATAAGTTGAAGGAGAAAATATTACGTCACACTTCCTTACCTGAGGGAGGGGATAAGGAGTAAAAAGAATCCTACTCTTCGATAACTAACTTAGTAACTATAAAATAGTTTTTTTTGTCTAGACTCGACTTCGACTAGTAAAGGGATCCTACAGTCGGTAAGGCTCTGATACCAAGTTGTGAGACCCGATATGCGGTACTGTTTCAGATCTGGACGTTTCCATCCAAACCCTAGGACGAAGCACATATCAGACCCACCGCGACATATGACGAAGCCATATGTCTCGGATTTCAACATGATATCACAACATTACGGCTACAAAGATACAACATCTCATACAATCGACAAACAACTGCCTTAATACAATACATCAGTGGAAGATATATGTCTGAGTATAGACTAAAATCAAATGCCTAGTGGCAAAGAGAAAAGCACCGATCCCACAACCACACGGGTCCAGGCTCTTTTCCGGGATCCTCCTAACTAGTCATCGTCGAGTCTCCACGTGAAACGTCGATCACCATACCTGTTGTCTATCAAGAACCCTGAAAAGAGTTTCGGGGTAGTATCATGAGTACAGAAGTACTCAGCATCCAACGTTAGTGGTCAACAGACCCAGCAAGGACCTCATCACTCGTCATTCTAGGATAACTAGTAGTTTACCGTAAGGATGGGGTAAGTGGTGAGGTTGCTGCCACAATAACATATATGATGTGGCTAACGAACTAAAGAGTAAGATGAGAAGCCAAGCATTCGACGAGGAATCACCTCCAACAAGCCTGCTATCAGCTACTTACGCAAGCATAACACCTATCGAATCCTTGTCCTCCCCTTCACATCACGACGAAGAAGAAGCAGTCATGGCACACACACGTTAATCAAATTTTAGGGCCAGTTCTTTTGGCGGGTTCTCCCAGAAGCTTCCCTCACCCCACCTACTCTGAGAAGCCGCCCCAAAAAGTTAGGGAGGCTTCCGGAATGCCCCGTGTTAGGCCATGTCGGAAGCCTCACTAACTTTTGGGACGGCTTCTTAGAGAAGATGGGGGGAGGGCAGCTTCTGGGAGAAGCCACCAAAAGAACTGGCCCTTAGTTATGATTCAGTTGATGTTATCTATGAACAGGGAGTAGGTCTCAAGTCGTCCATGATGGCAAGAGAGTGTTAATACTGTAACATCCCAAAATTCTAAATTTTGGAATGTTATATATATTATATAATTATTATTGTTTTGCTTTCTCTGTGTGAAATTGATTTGTGTGAAGTGGACTCATTTGAAACTTTTGAAGTTTAAATGAATATTAAATTAATGAGAGGGGATAAAATGACTTTCCCTAATATTCATTTTTGCTCTTTTGCGTTTATAAGTTAAAACAAATCCAACAAAAAAATAGAGAGAAGGTAATATCACTCCTTCAAGATATAAAAGAAAGTTGGAATATGTTTGAATATAATTTATTTTATTTGGATTTCATTGGAATTATTCAAATACTATTCCATACAAAAAAACAAATACACATGAGGGAAGATGACATGACTTCTTCAATCTTAATGGAAAATCATTTAAAATCTTATTTGGGATCTATTTGGATTTATTAAATGGACTTTATTTTACTTTATTATCGGAAACAAAACTGAATGAATAATTTATTTTGATTATTCAAAGATTTTAGAAATTTATTTGGTATTTTTATGACTTATATTTTACTTTATAAAACTCTTTGAAGTTCAGGCAAAATAAGTAAATAAATAAGTAAATCTACTTACGTTTTGTTTATTTATTTTAAATAATGGGTTATTATTTTTGGGTTACTTTTATTATTTTAAAAATACCTCTACACTTTTTTTTTCAAAAACCGCCAGGCCAGCCCAGCCGCCCAGGCCCAGCAGCGCCCTCCCCTCTCCTTCTCACGTACGTGAACCGCACGCACGCACAGAACAGCGGCGCTGGCACAGCGCCATGGACGCCGCCATGCCCGCGCCGAAGCCGACGCCCCTTCCTTCCTGGCCGCGCCCCCACCTCCGCGTATCTCGCACCTTACTTCTCCTTCCCCGACACCATTATGCCCCCCATTAAGCCACCATAAATACCTCGCCAGAGAATCCGGACTCGCCGGATTTCGTCGCCGGGAGCACGCACCTAGACACCCGCCCCCCCTATAAAGAGCTCCCCAGCGTGTCCCTCTCTCCCCTCGACCGAATCCCCCACTTTGCCTCACCCAATACCCCACCTTGTCCACGTATGTCTTCGCCGGAGTTCGTCTCGGCCATGGCCGTCCGTCGTTGGTCACGTCTCCGATAAGCCATCTTGAGATCCCAAACTTAAGAAATCGGATGCCTTCGTTGTAGCGCACCTAACGGACATCTTGTTGTGCCGTCTCCCTCACCATAGGGCCACCCCGGAGCGTGCGCGCCCGCCGGAGTTCGCCGGAGCACCGCCTCGTTCCGGCCATCCCCGACGCCGCCAGACGTTGCCTCCGCCACACCCGTACTCCCCGCATCGCTCCGCACCTCCCTGACGTCGCCGCCGCCGCCAATCCCCACCGGAGCCGTCGCCCCAAGCAACTCGTCGCCGCCCATCTGCCCACGTACGTACGTACGTTACTCTCTGTGGAGAGAGAGAGTTTAGAAAAAAAGTATTATTTATATAAAAAAAGGTTGAAACGTTTTTTATATAGTGAGCGTTCACTAGATTAGATTTTAGTGCCTCCTGTTCGCACGATAGCTAGGGACTTAGATCTAATTATTTAATTTATTGTTTTAGAAGTTTGCTCCCTAGACTTCGTATTGCTATAACTTTTTGCTCGTATATTATTTTTTATCGAAACCAAAGCCCATATTTAAGTTTTTCACCCCTCTATCCAGTAGAAGCATTATTTTATCCTTTGAAAATTTTAAAATTTAGTTTGGGCAGTTTCGAATTTAAATTTCATTCGGCCATAACTTTTTCACCATAGCTCGGTTTTGACCGATTCTTTTTGCAAATCAAGACCCTGGATTAGACCTATCATTTAGAATCATCACCCAAAACTTTTCACTCAAATCTTTTTCTGCTTTACAAAACCCTTGATTTGCTTTTAGAATTTCTGCAAACTTTATTTGCCTTTTCTTTTGAATTTTGTTTGAATGTGTGTACCATTGTTTGTCTGGTTACGATAGATTGATAAGAGGGAGACGAGTAGAATTGTGGGAATTGAGAGCGGGAATGACTTCATCAAGCTACACGGAAAGTTACTCTTTTGGTCATACTCCAGCTATACCTTTACTTTTCCTATGCATTTTAGTCCAATTTAAATATTATGCATCAATAGGATTATGTACTATATTATACTATTACGCCCAGTAGTCATTGAGTTAGGTCTGAAACTTATGTCATTGTCGCCGCCGTGTAGAATTATACTGCTTTGCTAAGTAGACATGGATTGGGAAGTGATCCATTATGAGCTATGAGTGACTATGTAGTAAACAGGGCCAAGTTAAACTTAATGAACCACCTGCGTGGAGTGGTTTGGGGGACCCTGGAGAGACTAGTGGATTTGCCTGAGTGACCTGGAGTTGGCCAGTAATCACTGCGGAATTCCACCCAGGCTTAAAGGGATCAATCATTTTTTTTCATAACTAGAAGCTTACGTGTGCAGCCACAAGCTATTATGGGCTCTGGCTTGGTTGATTAGTTGTAGTAACTCTTACTAGGTGGTGCTACGAACGTAGTTTTGTGTAGGTGGGATGGGCACCGCCAGTGTAGGGGAAACTCTTCTAAAAGACCATGTCTCGACCTTCCTGTTTCCATACAACGTGTAGTTTGGCAAATACCAAAGGAGGTGGTCGAGTCTTGTGGGGAAAAGTGCACAATCCTCTGCAAAGTGTACAAATTGATCATGATTAGCCGTGTCCCCGGTTAGGGACAACTTTGAGAATCTAGAAGTGGTAATGTTGACGGATCTCATCATCTTTAATTAATCAATCGGGTTTAATCAACTTTGGAAATAGATTGACTTGGAGAAACCAACTCAATCATATTATGAACTTTGTAGTAAAAATATGATACTCTTTGAGTAGGACAAAATCATCTTTATGCAATTTGAAACTTAGAGCTTTTCCACCAGCCAAATTGCATGTAGAAGTTAGGTCTGTTATAGATATTATTTTTGGAGTAACTTGCCGTACATTCAAAGTACTGACCCATTTTGGGCTGTAACCTTCGATGTTGCAGGATTGTATACGACGAGTAAGAGATGCGATGTAGGGTTACGATGTCTACACTCAACTTTGTCGTTGGTGTTGATGGGACTCCACTTATGTATTGTTTGTTTCTGCGATGTATTTTAGCCAAAGGCTATAAGGTAATAAATGCCATGTTTTTACGTTACTTTTTGACATGTGATTCATGGTATTTCATCGAGTACTGTGTGTGATAGCATACTGATCCATGGATAGCTCAGAAGCGCAATAGACTTGGTTCCTTTTGGGACCGGCTCGTTACAAGATGGTATCAGAGCACATGTTTACTGTAGGACGTGACCCTAGGAACTGGAAAGCCATCGGAAATACTTTTGATAAAAATATTATTTTGGAAAGAAAAAAATCCATTACTGCTCATCTTTTCTGAATTTTATCAAAACACTCCCTCTTACCCGAAACAAGTTAGAATATACCCAAGCCACTTGGACTAATTGGAAGGATCATCTTATGCCACATCGAGAAGGACAAGTTATTGGACTCAAGATCAATTCAATGTTAAGAGGATTATACCGTGCATTGGAAGAATGGAAGTTACCAACTACAAGACTCTGATGATCCCAAGACTACCCATGACCATTAGAGGACTTAACCCCTGTTATATGCTCATGTTAGATTCGTGGATTTGTGTTTTCTTTTTGTGTTGTTCCCCCTCCTCTCCAAACTTATCCCCTAACCCAAAATCCTTGTACCCAATAGATGGTGTGGAGATAAGCTCATCTATGCCGGATCAATGACTCAACTAGAAACGGAACAATGGATCCAGAACATGGAGGATCACATGAAGGAGAAAAATATTGGAAGAAAGGATATGGTGCAATATGATCTACAGTACTTTGCAAGAGGTGCTGCTAATTGGTGGAGGATGTACCAAGATATCAATGGACGGCAAAGAGAAATACATTGGGAAGAGTTCAAGATAACTCTGCTAAGATCCCGTTTGGTCAACCGAACAAGGAGGCCTAGTGCAAGCGACATGAAGAAACCATGTGCATGCAAGATCTGTGGATAAATAGGACACACCAACAGGGAACATTAGAATGAATGCCCTTATTGTGATGAAAGACACCCAACTGAAGAATGTCCCACAAGGCAGGTTACCTGCTTCTTGTGTGAAGGAACTACTCACTACCCTGCTCAGTGTCACTTTTACCCCATGGTACAACAAGGAATCCAACAACAGAAGGAAGGAATGAGGAAAATTTTAAAAGATTTCATGGAATCACCCGCGAAGAAGGAAAGAACGAAAGAACCCCTAAAAAACCAAGTGAAAGTATTTATGATGAAGGAAGGTGTTAAAGACCCACTTGAACTAACCTCAATCGCAATTTGCACCAAGTCATGCTATTCATGTGGAGAAGAAGGGCATATTTCACAGGATTGCACGAAGAAGGGGAAAGAGTATCTGGGTAAATTCCCGACAATAGAATTGGAATATGACCAACAAGAAATAGAAGATTGGAGAAACACAGAAAGTTCGAGGAAGAAATACAAGGTGTTTGGAAGTGTCATGTGTTGGGATTGTAACAAGTAAGGACGTTATGCACCAGGTTGTCCCTGTAAAGACTACGACCAACGTGCAAGAAGAAAAGTCCGAACCAAGAAGAAGATGTTTAGAGATTTGCGGAAGAAGCCTTATATCACGGAGAACACCGCGCCCGGTAAATACAGTATAAAGGAAAAGAGTGCATCTCAGAGATCTGAGGGCGAAGATGCAAGCAGTTTGTATCCCCAAAAGAATCCAATTTCTGCAAAGAAGGATCTAAGTAAACTCACATGTTTTGGGTGTAGAGAAATAGGTCACTACTCCTATGACTACCCTGAAATAAAATCGCAGACTCGGGGAGCTTATGTTATATCATTGAAGTCTCGATATTTGCCAGGGGCAGTTTGTCTTTGTGGCAAGAAGGAAGAGCACTTTGCCAGAGAATGTCTGATTGAATAGAAGAATTGTGTCGAGCAGTTGAGTTTGTGATGTTGGACTAAATCATGCAATAAGTGTAATAGAAAGTATCTTTTTTATATATAAACATATCGGATGGAGTTGTGTAATGAAAAATTGTAGGAGATGTAATGGAATGTTAAATTTGTGAATAACCAAAGTTAGTATGAGTCATTTCATCATGAAACACCCATCTGTGTGAATTGGATGTATGTGAATTCTTACACCCTAGATGAGGAGTATGATCTAGTTAAGGAATACGAAACATATGGTTCATGGATGACTCTGGCGCATCTCATTTTAAGAGTGATAGTGCCCTATACTATCACATGATCGATGGACAAGACGTTAAGTATGTCATACCTTAGAGCATAGTATGGATAAGTTAGTCATGAGATTAATTTGAAGACATGTTGATTTGCTCAAAGGGTAGGAAGGAACTAAATTCTATTGGATGTCAAAGTGTGGAGAAAACATATGTGGGAATATGAGACGATTTTCAACCGGCGATAAGTTTAAGCTTCACAAGTGTTAATGGTGGGCCATTGCCCACAAGCACCCAGATCTTACAAGGAGAAAGTACATTATTGTCGGAAGAAGATTCATAGAGGAAGCTTCTTATCAGGAATCGTTTGTTTTAGGAGTTTACGTAAACCTGAGAGTGGTGAAGAAACGATAGATATTTTGTTTAGCATGCATAAACCATGGAATAACCTGAACTCAACTCGTGGAGAAGTTAAGTCTACAGTGCTTGTGAGGATGCCCGAGTGTTAGAATGCGAGATTCGCTAAATCATATACAAGGTAATGATTTGAGTGCGGGATGGATTGATGATACGTCCAAAAAGCATCACTATTTTATATTGTGATTTCACCCTATTCATTGATATATTCCACTTTAAAGTATTGTTCTTATGTTGTTTTGGCTTATTTTACACAGTTTACAACTTTCCAGTGCCAAAGCAGCAGAACCAGAATTCAGCGGTAAAAAGTGGATACCAAGTTGTTTAATTAGATCAAGTCCAAATGCGATGAAATTTTACGGGGAGCATTTTTATGAAGATTGACTGGGGATCACCGAAGGAGGAGGTGAGGGGACCCACCAGGCAGCCAGAAGGGTGCCTGGCGTGGGCCCCCTCTTGGCCGCGCCAGGTACCCTCCTTGGTGCCTGGTGGCCCCCCTCGGTGCCCCCTTTTGCCTATATAGGCCCCCTGGGGTGGAAACCCCTAAACAAGAGTCGTTTCCGTGTTTTGCCTCCGCCACGGGGCGTAAACCTACAGAGGAGAAAAGCCATCTCCGGCGGGCAGATTCCGCCAGGGAGATCACCTCCCGGAAGGGGAGATCCTCGCCATCATCATCATCATCGTCACGAGCATCATCGAGATCATCATCAACATCATCCCCAACATCAGCACCATCTCCATCTCCATCCCATCTCATCTCACAATTGCAACTTGTGTTGTAATCCATACTATCTATCCTCTCTACTCTGTTGGTGTTGATTACTACTTTGTGGTGAATGCTATTGAGTTTTGTTGGAGAAATATCATTGTGTTCAGATTGTTTACCACCCATCTATTACCTCTGATCATGATCTCTTTTATGTCTTGTGAGTAGTTACTTTAGTTCTTGAGAACATGGGAGAAGTCTAGTTGTTAGTAGTCATGCTATGTTGAAGTACTATGTGTTGTTTGATACTTAAGTTGTGTTGTTATTTCTCTAGTGGTGTTATGTGAGTCGAACACATAACACTTCACCTTTCATGGGCCTAGAGGAATACATTGTGCACAAAGGATGCTTATGGTGCGTTGCTGGAGTGACAGAAACCTGAACCCCAGTTCGCAGACTTTCGCACAAGGGAGTTATGGATCCTTGATCGTAATGCTGTGGTTAGGCTTATGCCTTAATTACTACCTTGTATTTGCGGATGCTTGCAAGGTGTGTAATCATAAGAGTACACTTATCTTAGTCTAGAAGGTGTACTAGCATTGATCCACCCACAGACACTTATCAACACAATACATATTACTTGGCAGAGTATGGTGAAAGTTACTTGACTATCTCTCCCGTGTTTTCTCGAGAACTCTTTAGCTTTTATAAGTTCAGTTCCTTGGCTTATCCTTGTGAAAGGATTGGGATACTTGCTACTCCTCAGTTACCCTGTTTACTTTTCCTGTCTTTTACTTTTCTGTTGCTTAAACCAAAAACCCCTAAATATTTACCTTTGAGTGTTTGCAGCTCTTTCCTTATCCAGTGTCACTTATCAACACCTTCTGCTCCTAGTGGGATCGATACTCTTATTTACCGAAAAGCTACAATTGATCCCCTAGACTTGTGGGTTATCAAGAATCGTTTATTGGCGCGGTTAACAGGGAAGGCAACCCAACTAAACCTATTAACTTCTCCGCCATCAACGTGCTTTTCTGGCGCCGTTGCCGGGGAATGTAGTGCTATTGGTAAGTGAAGCCAGTAGGGGAACTTTTATTTTCTGTTGTTACTTTCAGTCCTTATGGACTCTTCTGTTGTTGGTTCGTTGCTGGTAAGGAGCCGCCCCACGACTGTGGTGGTCACTCCTACCCCTACTGAAATTGTGCCCTATAAAATACCATCTCGTATTGTTGATTATGTCTTAGCTAATCGTTATACAGGAGAAGGACATCCGGGAGAACACCTGCTATATTTATCACAATTATGTGCTTTATTTAAGCTTGTAGGTGTGACGATGGAGTTTGTCATGAAGAAACTATTCTCCAAATCACTCAAAGATAAAGCTTCAGATTGGTATAAGCTACTCGATAACTCTGATCTGCTTGAATGGCCAGAGCTTATGTCTCTCGTTTATGAAAAGTTTCATCCTCTTCGTGAAATTCACCAAGATAGGAACTACATCTACAACTTTTGGTCTCGCGACGGAGAGAGCATCGCTCAAGCTTGGGGGAGACTGAAGTCCCTGATGCTCAAATGCCCAAACCATGAGCTCCCCAAGGAAATTATACTTACAAATTTTTATGCCAGGCTTTCTCGTCAGGAAAAGGAGATGTTGGATGCCTCCTCTAGTGGGGTATTCCAGACCAGAAGTATGGAAGAAAAATGGGATCTTATAGAAAGGATCCAGAAGAACACTGAAGACTGGGAAATTGATAAAGGTATTGAACCCGCTATAAACTATGAGCATGACTACATTGAGAGTTATGTGAAGATTGATTACTTTAATACCTTTTGCTCTAAAATTGGTCTTGATTCCCAGCTAATGGTTGACTTTTTCAAGGACTTTGATTCTCATATTGATTCTTCCAGGAAGAAGGAGAGTCAACATCATAAACCTTTCAAGGAGTCACCAATTGAGATTAATGTTACTGATCCTGTTTTACCTGCAGTTGTGTATGAACAGCCTCCTTATCCCTCTAGGATAAAGGAGCACCCTTTTGCTACAGGTATTCTAAAAGAGAATAGAAGGACCACTGACGAACCTGAGGACATGATCAAGGTCCAGCCTCAAGTTGCAATGGTCAAGGATCTGGTAACCAGTGATATCGAAGAATCCACTATTAGTTTTTGTGCTGTTGCCACTAACATTGTCACAGCCAGGAACAAAGGCCCAATTTTAGGTACACCAGTTGTATCTGTCAAAATAGGAGATCATAATTACTATGGGCTATGTGATTTGGGATCTAGCGTCAGCGTTCCCTTCACACTTTATCAAGAAATCATGCACGAGATTCAGCCGTGTGAGATCGAAGACATAGATGTCACTATCCATCTTGCAAATAAACAAACAATCTCTCAAGTTGGGATTGTAAGAGATGTTGAAGTACTCTGCGGGAAGGTAAAATATCCTACAGACTTTCCTGTACTTGGTTCAGTGCAAGATAGTTTTTGCCCTATTATCTTTGGTAGGCCCTTCCTCAGCACTTGCGGAACTATAATAGATTGCAAGAAAGGTAAAGTTTCGGTTGAATTCAACGGTGAGCCGTATGAGTTTAATTTTTCTAAGTTTTCTAAGCAGCCTCGTGGTCCTGACCTGTCAAGTAATGACAGAATTATTGAAGAAATTGCTTCCATTGCTATTCCTCCTAATGACACTTTGCAGGAATTTATGGAAGACCACGAGAATGATATACATATGCAGGAGAGGGATGAACTAGAATACATATTTTTAAGACAAACTCCCATCCTGAAGCACAACCTCCTGGTTGAACCTTTAGGAATCCTCTCGCAACCGAAAGAAGACCCGGTGTTCGACCTAAAACCACTAACCGATACGCTCATGTATGCTTATTTAGATAAAAAGAAAGTATATCCTGTTATTACCAATTCTAACCTTTCAGGGTATGAAGAAGAGCGATTATTGGAGACACTCCGCAGACACCGAGGTGCTATTGGCTATACTCTTAATGATCTTAAGGGTATTAGTCCATCTATTTGCCAACATACTATCAATCTCGAGCCCGATGCTAAACCGGTTGTTGATCATCAACGACTGTTGAACCCAAAGATGAAGGATGTGGTTAGGACGGAGGTTCTCAAACTTCTAGCCGCATGTATCATCTATCCTATAGTTGATAGTAAGTGGGTAAGTCCCGTTCATTGTGTTCCTAAAAAAGGAGGTATGACTGTTGTTCCTAATGAAAAAAATGAACTAATACCTCAGAGGACTATTATTGGATATAGAATGTGCATTGATTTCAAGAAGTTAAACAAGGCCACCCGGAAGGAACACTATCCTTTGCCCTTTATTGATCAGATGCTCGAGCGGTTGTCTAAAACACCCACTTCTGCTATCTTGATGGGTACTCTGGCTTCTCCCAGATTCACGTCAACACCGCGGATCAAGAGAAGACCACTTTCACGTGTCCTTATGGTACTTATGCTTATAGGCGTATGCCTTTCGGTTTGTGTAATGCGCCTGCTACTTTTCAGAGGTGTATGTCTGCAATATTTCATGGTTTCTGTGAGGAGATTGTAGAAGTTTTCATGGACGACTTTTCAGTCTATGGAAACTCCTTTGACCACTGTCTCCACAATCTTAATAAAGTTTTGCAGAGATGTGAAGAAAAAAATTTGGTGATCAATTGGGAGAAGTGCCATTTCATGGTTAACGAAGGGATATTTCTTGGACACAAGATTTTCAAAAGTGGAATTGAAGTGGACAAGGCAAAAACTGAAGCTATTGAAAGGATGCCTTATCCAAGGGACATTAAAGGTATTCGTAGTTTTCTAGGTCATGCTGGTTTCTATAGAAGATTTATCAAGGACTTTTCTAAGACCTCGAGACCCCTTACCAATCTTCTCCAGAAGGATTCTCCTTTTGTATTTGATGAAGATTGTAAGGAGGCTTTCGAAGTTCTTAAGAAAGCCTTGATAACCGCTCCTATAGTACAACCACCTGACTAGAATTTGCCCTTTGAAATTATGTGTGATGCTAGTGATTTTGCTGTTGGAGCTGTTTTAGGACAAAGGGTTGACAAGAAGTTAAATGTCATCCACTATGCCAGCAAAACACTTTATAGTGCTCAAAATAATTATGCTACTACCAAGAAGAAATTCTTGGCAGTGGTGTTTGCTTGTGTTAAGTTTAGGAAGTATATTGTTGATTCTAAAAGTTATTATTCATACTGAACATGCTGCCATTAAGTATCTTATGCAGAAAAAGGATGCCAAACCAAGACTCCTTAGGTGGGTACTCCTTCTTCAAGAATTTGATTTGCAGATTGTTGATAGAAAAGGAGAAGACAATCCGGTGGCGGATAATCTTTCAAGGATGGAAGACATCCCGCACGATCCTATTCCAGTCAACGACAGTTTCCCAGATGAACAGCTTGCTGTTGTAAAAGTACAATCTCATTCCGACCCTTGGTTTGCAGATTATGCTAATTTTATCGTTGCAAAGTTTTTGCCTCCAGGTTTCACATTTCAGCAGAGGAAGAAATTCTTCATGGATTTGAGGCACTACTTTTGGGATGATCCACATCTTTATAAAGAAGGTGTGGATGGGATCGTAAGAAGGTGTATACCGGAGCACGAGAAGCAGGACATTCTTCGACAATGTCACGATAGTCCCTATGGAGGACATCATGCCGGTGAAAGGACCACACATAAAGTTTTACAATCAGGTTTTTTATTGGCCTACTCTATTTAAGGACACCCGAAGGTACGTTATATCTTGTGATAAGTGTCAGAGAGTTGGTAACATTAGCAGGAGAAATGAGATGCCTATGAATTACTCACTAGTGATCGAACCTTTCGATTGCTGGGGTTTTGATTTTATGGGTACTTTTCCTCCTTCACACAAGTACACACACATCTTAGTTGTTGTTGATTATGTAACCAAGTGGGTTGAAGCAATCCCCACTGAGAGTGTTGATCACAAGACATCTTTGAAAATGCTCAAAGATGTAATTTTTCCTAGCTTTGGAGTACCAAGGTACCTCATGACAGATGGAGGGTCACACTTCACGCATGGAGCTTTTAGGAAAGCTCTAACCAAGTACGATGTCAATCATAGGATTGCATCACCGTACCACCCTCATACTAGTGGGCAAGTTGAGCTCACCAATAGGGAGATCAAGTTGATCTTGCAGAAAGCAGTAAACAGTTCTAGAAAGGACTGGTCAAAGAAGTTAGGAGATGCTTTGTGGGCGTATAGAACTGCTTACAAAAACCCCATGGGCATGTCTCTGTATAAGATGGTCTATGGCAAGGCTTGCCATTTACCATTAGAGTTAGAGCATAAATCTTTCTGGGCTGTCAGAGAGCTGAATGCTGACCCAAAGTTAGCTGGTGAAAAGCGTCTCATGAACTTGACTTCTCTAGATGAGTGGAGAGGTGAAGCTTACGAGAGAGCTAAAATGTTCAAGGAAAAGGTAAAGAAGTGGCACGATAAAAGAATTCTGAAACGTGAATTTAATGTTGGTGATAAAGTTTTGTTGTTTAGATCTCGTTTCAGGTTTTCTCCAGGTAAACTAATTTCCAGATGGGAAGGACCTTTTCATATCGAAGAAGTATATCGGTCCGGTGCTATCAAGATCAATGATTTCGAAGGCACCAAACCTCAAGTTGTGAATGGACAAAGACTCAAACATTATATGGCAGGTGATCCAATCAAGTGGATGCAAACATGATATATACAAGTACTCATGAAGAACATGTTGCAGCCCAGTTTCAGACTCCGGTAGGAGCACAATTAGAAAAGGTATGAATTATGGTAAGAAAACACCGCGAACGTCAATAAAAGTTAACTTTTCAGAGTTTTTGCAAAATTAGGAAAATTCCAAGCCCGAGTGGAGCCGGAGAGGAGCTCCAGGGAGGCCAGGAGTCCCCCTGGCGCAGCCCCACTCCTGGCCACGCCGGGCACCCTCCTGGCTTCCCTGGACTCCACCTCCGACTCCACCTAGGATTGAAACCTTCCTTCTGTTGCAGAAATTTTTGCTATATATTTGCCCGGATCGTTCCGGCACTGTATCTCTCGATTTCGTGTGTTTCCTTTCTCGGTCTGTTTCTGCCAGGGCGAAAATATGTTGCTAGAGATGTCTTCTTGTGGCTCGAGCGGAGAGGACTTCTTGGGATGGCGTCTACGTCAAGTTCAGAAGGATATTAATCAAGGGAAGCACGTTGACTGGGCTACCGAAGAAGAAATTACCGCAAGACAAGCGGAGATGGAGCGCGCCGTGAGAGAGGAAGTCAAGACTATCACTTCCCAACAACAAGGAGGTCCAAGCAATCCCATCATGGTGGGATCTGCCCAACCTCAATATGATCTTTCTCTTAACCTTTCAGGGCCCTCCACTTCACTTGAAGATCAACGCATGCTTTCCACCATCTCCGAAGCCTACCGCATTACCAACCAACTCTGTGAAGATTTCCAAGTACTAAAAGTACAAGTGGAAGTTTTGGAATTAGAGAACCAAACCCTTCTCCGTGTCATCAGGGATCTGAAGAAACAACCACAACAAGATGAGGTGTAAATCTCCTCGGGTAATGGCATCCCCTCAGCTTGTTCCAAGCTTGGGGGAGTGCCCGGTATCTTTATCTTTATCTTTGTCTTTAGGAGTCAAGTAGAGTCGTATAATGTCTAGGGAAGTTACTTTATGAAATAGGTGTTGCTTTGAGGTCTATCACTCCTTTTGTGGAGAGCTTTGTATTCGTGAGTGTGGAGTCGTCTATGAAGGAATATTAATGAGAAGTCTATTGGTTTCTTCGCTGCACTTTGTATTCTCTTCACGCAATCGACATTATGAGCTGATTCTTATGAGGAGTATTGACCTTATATCAGGTATGGCTTCAAAAACTTTATTTAATCTTGGCAAGTATAGCTTTGGTCATAACAACAAGCATGTTTTTCTCAAAGTAGCGACATAGCCAAAACCTTTGTGTTATTATGCTTGAAGTGTTATGTTGACAAGGAAGACAACTTGATGTTTCATGCTAGTCTTAATGTTTATGCTTTTTATTGCTTGCATCTAAGTTGTCATCAATTGTGTGCTCTCTCAAAGCCTTGCTAGCCAAAACTCTGTACTAAGCGGAATTCTGCTTGTACTTCCATACCTTGAAACCAACTTCTTCCACTTGAGTCCACCATACCTTCCTACTTGTGGTATTCCACTACCACTTCTAAAGTATATAATTTATGTGCTATCTTTAGATGTTCAAAATTTTCTGTTTTGTGCCACTGATTCAGCTCATGAGGAAGTGGTGGGTGACCCATGATCTTCTTAATATGGACAAGTTTTATCTTGGGATTTCATGTCTAATCTGCAAACCCCTAATACGAGAAGGGACTGGCATGAGTGTCCAGCTCGTAAAAGATAAATACTAACACACAAGTTCCTTCACCCTTTTACGAGTGATAAACAAAGGAATCCAAGGGGATGTGATCGTCCCCACATGGGAGCCGTTCCTCGAAACTTGTCCAAATCATGAAGTGAGTGAGTTATCTATCAGCAGTCGTTGATGGATCATGCACCTCCCAAAGTTTGTTTTTATTCTGTTTGATCTAGAGATGGCACATAAGTTTTCCCTTCTTACCCTTTTGCACGGGGTTTATCTTTATTTTGTGCTGAGTCAGTCCTTGCTACTTCCTTCCTTTCTAGAGAGAGAATAGACACTCAATGTTGATAAGGATGCTTGCATATAAGGTTGCATTGAAATCTAGCATGTTACATCTTTGTTGACATTATCTTTTGATAAGGGAGTTATTTACAAAAGCTTATGCTTAGTAAACATCTTCCTTTGTGTTGATATGTGCACTTCTTGACTAATAGCATGTTCTTTGAAAAGCATCAACTGTTCCATTATAAGTGAAAGAACAAAAGTAAAAGTTAGTAGTTGTTCCTTGACCAAGGCTATGTTTGTCATGATTTGATGAGTTTTCCAGGTCCTACTTTGTTATAATTGTTACTACTTTCTCATAAGGACCTTATGAGTTGAGGTTGCTGTTGAGGATGCTTAAGTTTGGTGAGGAATCTTGATGCTTCTTGTTCGTATTCTTTTATCGACACTTCACTCTCTAAACTTGTGGACAGGTTTACCGAGCTCAGCAATCGCTTGAGGACAAGCGAGGTCTAAGCTTGGGGGAGTTGATACGTGCAAAAAGCATCACTATTTTATATTGTGATTTCACCCTATTCAATGATATATTCCACTTTAAAGTATTGTTCTTATGTTGTTTTGGCTTATTTTACACAGTTTACAACTTTCCGGTGCCGAAGCAGCAGAACAAGAATTCAACGGTAAAAAGTGGATACCAAGTTGCTGAATCAGATCAAGTCCAAATGCGATGAAATTTTACGGGGAGCATTTTTATGAAGATTGACTGGGGATCACTGAAGGAGGAGGTGAGGGGACCCACCAGGCAGCCAGAAGGGTGCCTGGCGAGGCCCCCCTCCTGGCCGCGCCAGGCACCCTCCTGGGTGCCTGGTGGCCCCCCTCGGTGCACCCTTTCGCCTATATAAGCCCCCTGGGGTGGAAACCTCTAAACAAGAGTCGTTTCCGTGTTTCATCGCCGCCACAGGGCGGAAACCTACAGGGGAGAAAAGCCATCTCCGGCGGGCAGATTCCGCCGACGAGATCACCTCCCGGAAGGGGAGATCGTCGCCATCATCATCATCATCATCGTCACGGGCATCATCGAGATCATCATCAACATCATCCCCAACATCAGCACCATCTCCATCTCCATCCCATCTCATCTCACAATTGCAACTTGTGTTGTAATCCTTACTGTCTATCCTCTCTACTCTGTTGGTGTTGATTACTACTTTGTGGTGAATGCTATTGAGTTTTGTTGGAGAAATATCATTGTGTTCAGATTGTTTACCACCCATCTATCACTTCTGATCATGATCTCTTTTATGTCTTGTGAGTAGTTACTTTAGTTCTTGAGAACATGGGAGAAGTCTAGTTGTTAGTAGTCATACTATGTTGAAGTACTATGTGTTGTTTGATACTTAAGTTGTGTTGTTATTTCTCTAGTGGTGTTATGTGAGTCGAACACATAACACTTCACCTTTCATGGGCCTAGAGGAATACATTGTGCACAAAGGATGCTTATGGTGGGTTGCCGGAGTGACAGAAACCTGAACTCCAGTTCGCAGACTTTCGCACAAGGGAGTTATGGATCCTTGATCGTAATGCTGTGGTTAGGCTTATGCCTTAATTACTACCTTGTATTTGCGGATGCTTGCAAGTTGTGTAATCATAAGAGTACACTTATCTTAGTCTAGAAGGTGTACTAGCATTGATCCACCCACCAACACTTATCAACACGATACATATTACTTGGCAGAGTATGGTGAAAGTGACTTGACTATCTCTCCCGTGTTTTCTCGAGAACGCTTTAGCTTTTATAAGTTCGGTTCCTAGGCTTATCCTTGTGAAAGGATTGGGCCACTTGCTACTCCTCAGTTACCCTGTTTACTTTTCCTGTCTTTTACTTTTCTGTTGCTTAAACCAAAAACCCCTAAATATTTACCTTTGAGTGTTTGCAGCCCTTTCCTTAGCCAGTGTCACTTATCAACACCTTCTGCTCCTCGTGGGATCGATACTCTTATTTATCAAAAAGCTGCAATTGATCCCCTAGACTTGTGGGTTATCAAGAATCGTTTATTGGCGCGGTTAATAGGGAAGGCAACCCAACTAAACATATTAACTTCTCCGCCATCAATTGATCACCATACCGACTACTCTTATTATTCGCTTTGCTATGTGGGATGGTAAATCTAGAGTGACTTGCCTATAGTAGAGAGTTGACGAAGACGATAAGACAAAAATTTAGAATGGTACAATCTTTTGAACCCTGTACACATTGCAACCCTTGTGAATCATAAATGATACGGTGAGAACAAGCCAAGACCCCATTTGTGCAGGAATCCCTCTTGTTGGCTACCATGAGAGTACCGTTTTTTTTAGTTTTTACGCCAGACCTGCCAGCCAAAAAGGTAAAGTATATCGAGGAATGCTCTTTTGACACTGGAATCGAGATATGGAACAAGCGTAGTGCATGCACTGGTGGAATGCGAATTAAGAAGCTATCCAACAGGTATGTGAAGACCAGTTTGTCGGATATAAGCCATCTCCATGATTTTAAGGGTGATAGAATCCTAGACGTTGGAGGATCATCAAGTCATTTGAGGAGATCCCAAACCTAACCTTTCTTTCTAGCCTTTGCAAATTTCGAGGACGAGATTTCTTTTAAGGGTGGTAGATTTGTAACATCCCAAAATTGTAAACTTTGGAATGTTATATATATTATATAATTATTATTCCTTTGCTTGCTCTGCGTGAAATTGATTTGTGTGAAGTGGACTCATTTGAAACTTTTCAAGTTTAAATGAATATTAAATTAATGAGAGGGAATAAAATGACTTTTCCTAATATTCATTTTTGCTCTTTTGCATTTATAAGTTAAAAAAATCCAATAAAAAAATAGAGAGAAGGTAATATGACTCCTTCAAGATATAAAAGAAAGTTTGAATATGTTTGAATATAATATTATTTTATTTGGATTTTATTGGAATTATTCAAATAATATTCCATACAAAAAGTTAAATATACATGAGGGAAGATAACATGACTTCTTCAATCTTAATGGAAAATGATTTAAAATCTTGTTTGGGATCTGTTTGGATTTGTTAAATGGAGTTTATTTTATTTTATTATCGGAAAAAAACTGAATGAATAATTTATTTTGATTATTCAAAGATTTTAGAAATTTATTTGGTATTTTTATGACTTATATTTTACTTTATAAAACTCTTTGAAGTTCAGGCAAAATAAGAAAATAAATAAGTAAATCTACTTACGTTTTGTTTATTTATTTATTTTAAATAATGGGTTATTATTTTTGGGTTACTTTTATTATTTTAAAAATACCTCTAAACTTTTTTTTTCAAAAAAAAAAGAAAAAAACTTTTTTTTGGCCAGCAGGCCGGCCCAGCCACCCAGGCCCAGCAGCACCCTCCCCTCTCCTTCCTCACGTACGTGAACCGCACGCACGCACGGAACAGCGGCGCTGGCACAGCGCCATCGACGCCGCCATGCCCGCGCCGAAGCCGACGCCCCTTCCTTTCTGGCCGCGCCCCCACCTCCTCGTATCTCGCACCTTCCTTCTCCTTCCCCGACATCATTATGCCCACCATTAAGCGACCATTAAGAAATCGCCGGAGAGTCCGGACTCGCCGGATTTTGCCGCCTGGAGCATGCACCTGGACACCCCCTCCCCCTATAAAGAGCTCCCCCGCGGGTCCCTCTCTCCCCTCGACCGAATCCCCCACTTTGCCTCACCCAATACCCCACCTTGTCCACGTATGTCTTCGCCGGAGTTCGTCTCGGCCATGGCCGTCCGTCGTTGGTCACGTCTCCGATAAGCCATCTTGAGATCCCAAACTTAAGAAATCGGATGCCTTCGTTGTAGCGCACCTAACGGACATCTTGTTGTGCCGTCTCCCTCACCATAGGGCCACCCCGGAGCGCGCGCGCCCGCCGGAGTTCGCCGGAGCACCGCCTCGTTCCGGCCATCCCCGAAGCCGCCAGACGTTGCCTCCGCCACACCCGTACTCCCCGCATCGCTCCGCACCTCCCTGACGTCGCCGCCGCCGCCAATCCCCACCGGAGCCGTCGCCCCAAGCAACCCGTCGCCGGCCATCTCCCCACATACGTACGTACGTTCCTCTCTGTGGAGAGAGAGAGAGTTTAGAAAAAAAAAGTTTTTTTATATATAAAAAGGTTGAAACGTTTTTTTATATAGTGAGCGTTCATTGGATTAGATTTTAGTGCACCCTATTCGCACGATAGCTAGGGACTTAGATCTAATTATTTAATTTTATATTTTAGAAGTTTGCTCCCTAGACTTCGTATTGCTATATATTTTTGCTCGTATATTATTTTTAATCGAAACCAAAGCCCATATTTAAGTTTTTCACCCCTCTATCCAGTAGAAGCATTATTTTAACCTTTAAAAATTTTAACATTTAGTTTGGGAAGTTTCAAATTTAAATTTCTTTCGGCCATAACTTTTTGACCATAGCTCGGTTTTGACCGATTTTTTTTGCAAATCAAGACCCTAGATTAGACCTATCATTTAGAATCATCACCAAAAACTTTTCACTCAAATCTTGCTATGTTTTAAAAAAGCCCTTGATTTTCTTGTAGAATTTCTACAAACTTTATTTGCCTTTTCTTTTGAATTTTGTTTGAATGGGTGTACCTTTGTTTGTCTGGTTACGATAGATTGATAAGAGGTAGACGAGTAGAATTGTTGGAATTTAGAGCGGGAATGACGTCATCAAGCTACAAGGAAAGTTACTCTTTTGGTCATACTCCAGCTATACCTATACTTTTCCTATGCATTGTAGTCCAATTTAAATATTATGCATTAATAGGATTATGTACTATATTATACTTTTACACCTAGTAGTCATTGAGTTAGGTCTGAAACTTATATCATTGTCGCCGCCATGTACAATTATACTTCTTTGCTAAGTAGACGTGGATTGGGAAGTGATCCATTATGAGCTATGAGTGACTAAGTAGTAAACATGGCCAAGTTAAACTTAATGAACCACCTGGGTGGAATGGTTTGGGGCACCCTGGAGAGACGAGTGGATTTTCCTGAGTGACCTGGAGATGGCCAGTAATCACTGCGGAATGCCACCCAGGCTTAAAGAGATCAATCATATTGTTCATAACTAGAAGCTTACGTGTGCAGCCACAAGCTATTATGGGCTCTGGCTTGGTTGATTAGTTGTAGTAACTCTTACTAGGTGGTGCTACGAACGTAGTTATGTGTAGGTGGGATGGGCACCGCCAGAGTAGGGGAAACTCTTCTAAAAGACCATGTCTCGACCTTCCTGTTTCCATACAACGTGTAGTGTGGCAAATACCAAAGGAGGTGGTCGATTCTTGTGGGGAAAAGTGCACAATCCTCTGCAGAGTGTACAAACTGATCATGATTAGCCGTGTCCCCGGTCATAGACAACTTTGAGCATCTAGAAGTGGGAATGTTGCGGATCTCATGATCTTTAATTAATCAATCGGGTTTAATCAACTTTGGAAAAAGATTGACTTGGAGAAACCAACTCAATCATATTATGAGCTTTGTAGTACAAATATGATACTCTTTGAGTAGGACAAAATTAGCTTTATGCAATTTGAAACTTAGAGCTTTTCCACCAGCCAAATTTCATGTAGAAGTTAGGTCTGTTATATATATTCCGTTGGGAGTAACTTGCCGTACATTCAAAGTGCTGACCCATTTTGGGATGTAACCTTTGGTGTTGCAGGATTGTATACGACGAGTAAGAGATGCGATGTAGGGTTACGATGTCTACACTCAACTTTGCCGTTGGTGTTGATGGGACTCCACTTATGTATTGTTCGTTTCAGCGGTGTATTTTAGCCAAAGGCTATAAGGTAATAAATGCCATGTTTTTACGTTACTTTTTGACATGTGATTCATGGTATTTCATCGAGTACTGTGTGTTCTAGCATACTGATCCAGGGATAGCACAGAAGCACAGTAGACTTGGTTCCTTTTGGGACCGGGTCGTTACAAATACTCTTCAAGCCTCGTTTGTTACCCCAAGTGCAGGGTGAGATATAGTGCAGCGGCAAGTTTTCCCTTGTCAAGGATACCAAGGTTTGTCTCCCGTAGGACTCCGAAGGATACAAGAAGGTGGTAAAGTGAACAATGGCGCAGAGGTTGCTAGCTTCACCTAGACCTGCACACAGATACAAATAACTTTGCTCCCAACGAGTACAGAGGAGTTGTCAATTCCTTCGGCCTTGTTGTTTACAAAGGATCAACGCAAGAGATAAAAGTGGAACTGGAAAGTAAAGACTGAAAATAAGCTAAGGGTGTAAACAATAATGTGAAGATGGACCGGGGTCCCTTGATTTTCACTAGTGAGATCTCTCTCCCAAAAGACGATAAAAGTGCTAGCGAGGTAAACAAATCACGGCTGGGCAGTTGACAGAATTATGAAGGCACCGCAATGCTAACTATGGTGCAAAGAAAGGAAGGGCTCAAAAGCAATGGGCAGTACGCCAAGGTAAGTAGACCGAAATCCAACTGCATCTACTATGAATCATCCACCTTGAGATATCTATCCAGAACATCTCGCTGGTATTAATTTGTGAATCCCACCCAATGTGTAAATTCAAAGCAACAGACAACTGCATTAAAAGAACTTTGCGTAAAGAAAACAATCCTTGCACCCGCGGGTACAAGCACTGTTGTTTTATCCCTAGTGGCAACAACACATCCCCTAGTGTCATGTTTCTGTCACTCAAGCTAGACATCAAGGGGATGAACTCGCAATCAAGCATAACGCTCCCTCTTGGAGTTGCAACAAATCACTTGGCCAAAGTAAAATACGGCAACGGAGAACATGCAAGAATTTACTCAAGAACAAAATAGAAAAGAGAAGAACCAAATATATTACTCATCACAATCTGAACATAGTCTCATAATCCATCAGATCCCAGCAAACTCAGCATAGCAACAGCAGAAAATTACAAAGGTGCCTCGATCATGTGAGGCAGCTCACGAGGTCTCGAAAGTGGAAGCACAAAGAGGGGAGAGGAACATGACATAGCTACTGGTCACGGACCCATGGTCCAAGGGGAACTACTCACGGTACATACGGGAGGCGTCCATGGCTAAGGATGGTCTCCCGGAGGGGGTTCCTCCTCCCGGCTAGGTGCCGGGCAGCTTCTCCAGACAACCCTGATCTAGAAACGACGGCAGCGGTACAGAGGTGAGTTCACGGAAAAGAGATATGTATTAGGGGTTTCCACCTAGAGGGCTAAATATAGGCGAAGGGGGGCACCGAGAGGGGCCACAGGGCAGCTAGGAGGCTCCCTGGCGCGGCCTAGGGTGGGTCCGCGCCAGGGACCCTTCTGGAGTCCCTGTGGTGGCCCCCCTTCACTCCTTTGGTGTTTCCGGAAGCTTCCGTGTCGCTGATTTTTTATCAGATTTTTCCGGATTTTTTGTAGCACTTTTAATGGCCGGAAAACCTGAAATACAAAACAGCAGAAAACAACAACTGGCAGATAGGTGCAATGGGTTACTAGATTAGTCAAAATATTCTCAAAAGTGTATGAAAGTTCAAGAAAATCATGGCAAAGTCACACAAAACATGCATGGAGCAAGCAGAAATTATAGATATGTTTGGGAACAACTATCTACTAAAGTTTCCCACTTGGTCTCCTTTGGAGTCTTATCTTAACTCGTCCCCAGAGCACTATCCAGGTACAAGTCAAATTGATCCACTCCCTTTCGATATTTTGAGCACTCATGCAATGGATGAGCGTGAGCAAGAAAGTTGACCCCTAAAAGGCGAAACAGAAAGAAGGTGGAGGAGGAAGAAAAAAAGGTGTGAAAGGCTCACATCAATGAGGACAATCATAGGCGAGAGAAGGACATATGATAGATACGATGTGAGGAGTAGGGATTGCCATGCAACGGATGCACATGTGAGCTAAAAGCTCTCCAAGGGAACTAGTGGGGGTGCATCTAACTTGCTTGCTCAAGAAGACCTAGAGCTCGTTTGAGGAGGCTCATCATTGGAATATACAAGCCAAGTTCTATAGTGTGAAGGTCCCCACATAGTTATATGCATGATGATGATCTCCATGGATTACAAGGGATAGAGGATGAAGTACTAGTGTGGATCTCTCAAAAGGAATAGTAGTGTCTCCCCTTCTCTCTTTTTATTTTTTCTTTTTCTCTTATTTCTATTTTTTTGTAATTTTCTGGTGGCCTCAATGGCTCTTTCTATTTAACTCTCATTTTTCCTCTTTGGGATCTTTTGATTTTGTCCTCTTTGGGATCTTTTCCTCACTTTAGGGGCAACACTCTATGTTTTACAAGAATATAGGAGATCTTTCACACTTTACAAAGGTACTCACATAAAGAAGATATAACTATCATGATGAAAATGTATGACTCTGCCAAGATAGCAGGATATGCAATGATACTAGCGCATCATGTAGAAATTATTAGGGCAAGGCCCAACTAGCATGTGGCTCATCGATCAAGAAAGTAGCATGTATGACATGAAGATCAAGTCATGAGAAGGTGGATGTTGCATGGCAATGTATCTCGGAAAGGCTATGGAAATGCCTTGTAGGTAGGTATGGTGGCTGTTTTGAGGAAAGATATAAGGAGGCTTATGATGACAGAGCGTATCATGCCAAGGGTTTGGCTGTATCGGTGAAGGTGGACGCTAACTCTTGGAGTGAGAAGAAAGCAATGCACGACACAGGAGAGGCTAGAAAAAGTATAGGTGAGTGGAAGTGTCAACTTTCGAATACTCACATTAGTCCGAAGAACTCATGCACTTATTATCGGTAACTCTCAATCTAATCAGGAGGCTCACAAAGAGACAAGTACCCCGAGGAGGAGTGTATGGGGGTTTGGTTATCCTTGCGCATCCTCGACTCATGGTACGTGAGTGTACTCTAATATTCGAACCCTCCAGAGATTAGTGATCCATCTAGTAGCTAGAGTTCTCAACAGGGGTTTTTGGTTTTCGAAAAAACACACGGATTGCCCAAAATACGACATCTATCACTAATATGCTAAAGCTCTTGACACCATAAGTTCAAACTATACTCTAGTCAATACCTCAAAACTATTGCAAGTTACTACTACAAAGAGAATAGCAACTTTAACTACCTATTTCTAGTCAAGACACAAAACTCAGTGCAACAGGCAAACTCTCTAACAAGATAAAACATGCAACCAATAGAAAGTTCAACCTAAAACAAAAGAAAATCTCTAGAAAAACTAAAGCACTACAACTAAACAGAGCAGCGGCTAAGAAAATAAAAATAACAATCACAGCTAAAAGAATAAGCATGCAAATCCTATGAGGAGTTCTATTTCAAGCGGAGCGTGTAACTCTCCCACACAAAAGAGTAATCTGGGGTCTAACTTGTTACTACAACAAACAAAGCTAAAGAAAACTAAAAATAAAACCTAAGAGCGAGACGCTCCAAGCATAGCACATACCGCATGAAGTGATAAAAATATAGATCAACGAGAGACGAACTGATAATTGTTGATGAAGAAGGGGATGCACGGGGGCATCCCCAAGCTTGGACGCTTGAGTCTCCTTGAATATTTATTGGGGGTGCACGTGGGCATCCCCAAGCTTGAGCGTTTGACACTCCAAGATCTTCTTTCATCATCTTCCATCGCGCACTTGAAAACTCCCTTCATACATAACTCATTGTAGACTGATTAGAGAGGTTAGTACCCTATTAAAATAATTTTTCCCTTACTGGAAATAAAGATAACCTTGAAGAGCTACTGCTTCTCAATATTTCCAAAAAGTTTTTGCAAAGAAAAAGCAAGCTTAAGGTTGGCAAAAGTAAAGAGAGACAAAACGTGGCAGAATCTGTTAAAAACAGAACAACAGGTAGTAAAGAATTTTTTAGGGATACTTCTGCAGCTCAAATCAAAAAACTCAGAACATACGAAGTTTCGTAATTGTATAGAGCACGCTGTGTAAAAAATTCAGCTCAAAAAGATGAACTGGGATTTTTCTCTGATTTTTCTAGTCATGAGGACATAATCTGTTTTCTGGACAGCATGTCACAACTTTCACTTCCCTTGTCGTATGAGGCTATAAAAGGTACAAAGCTTGAAAAGTAAAGATACAATGATGTTGCTACAGTAGTAACAATCATCAAGACCACTAAAAACTGAAGGAAAACAAAAATAAAAACTTAATTCGTTGCGGGCTGCCTCCCGAAAGCGCTTCTTTAAAGACATTAGCTAGGCTTAATGCAAATAGATCAAGTCTTTTCAAGAAAATAACTAGCCCGTGTGACGGACTCAAAAGGTAACTTAATCTTTCTCCTCGGGAAGTGTTCCATTCCTTTCTTGAGAGGGAATTGGAATTTGATATTCCCCTCTTTCATATCAATAACAACACCAATTGTGGGAAGAAAAGGACGTCCCAAAATAATTGGACAAGAAGGTTCACATTCAATGTCCATAATAGTGAAATCAACAGGAACATAATTGTCATTGACAATGATAAGAACATCGTCGATCTTCCCCAAAGGTTTATTTTCGGAAGAATCAACAAGACGAACACCACAAGAACAAGGATCAAAAGGTTTCAATTCAAGCATATCATACATTCTTTTGGGCATAACAGAGGTACTTGCTCCCACATCACAAAGAGCATAACAAGAGAAGTTATTAAATTTGATTTTTATCATAGGATCCCAACCATCTTCTAGCTTCTTAGGTATGGAGGCTTCTAGTCTAATCTTCTCCTCCCTAACTTTGATTAGAGCATTGGTGATATGCTCTGTGAAGGCAAGATTAAGTGTGCTAGTGTGGGGGTCTCTAGACATCTTGTGTAGAAAAACAATAGCTTCAGATAAAGTGCAGTTGTCAAAGTCTATGTCATTACTATCTATCATGGAGGTAGTGATATCATTTAGGCTCACTTGTTTGAAAGTCTCTATGTTCATAGAGGTTTCTTCATCTATGGTTGAGGTGGTAGAATCACCATTGGTAGGTCCAGTGGGACTAGGGATGTGATGTGTGCTAATTATTTGGACATCCTCAACTACTTGGATAGTGGCTACTGTGTGGTAGGTAGGAAGGCTCTTAATTCTATCCTCTTCCTCTTTTTCTCTAGCCCATCTTTCTTTGAGTTTAGCCATCATCCTAATATTTTCATTGATTTGTAACTGGATAGCATTAATAGGAGTGACCTTACTCTCCTCAAGGGGAGAGGTTCTAATTTTTAACATCTCAATATCAAGGGCTAAGTTATCTACCTTCATACAAAGATTATCTAATTTAGCTAGTTTTTCTTCCACATTCTTGTTGAAGGCTTTTTGGGTAGTGATAAAGTCTCTAAGCATATTCTCTAGATCAGAGGTGGGGTTCTTGTTGCTAGGGTAGGTGTTGTTGTTCCCATAAGTGGATGGAAACGGCCTAGGATTACTAGCAAAGTTGCCCCTATAAGCATTATTATTAAAGTTGTTTCTAGCAATGAAGTTCACATCTACTTGTTCCTGAGCAACCAAAGAATTTAAAGGAACATCCTGAGGATCAATAGGAGCTTGCTTGGTAAGTAGAGACATGATAAGGTCAACCTTTTCATTTAGAGAGGAGATCTCCTCGACAGAATTTACCTTCTTACCAGTTGGAGATCTTTCGGTGTGCCACTGAGAGTAGTTCAACATCATCTCATCAAGTAGCTTTGTGCCAGCACCAAGTGTGGTTGACATCAAAGTTCCTCCCGCGGCCGAATCTAACAGGTTCCGCGAGGTAAAGTTCAAGCCTGCATAAAAAGTCTGGATAACCATCCAGGTAGTCAGTCCATGTGTGGGGCAGTTCTTAACAAGAGATTTCATGCGTTCCCAACATTGGGCAACGTGTTCATTATCCAATTGTTTAAAATTCATAAGGAAGCTCCTCAACTGGATAATCTTAGCAGGGGGTAGTACTTCCCGATAAAAGCATCCTTGCACTTATCCCAAGAATCTATGCTATTCTTAGGAAAGGATTGAAACCAGATTTTAGCTTCATCCCTCAAGGAGAAAGGAAAAAGCTTAAGCTTAACAATATCACCATCTACTTCTTTGTACTTTTGCATATCACAAAGCTAAATAAAATTATTTAAATGCAAAGCAGCAGCATCTCTAGCACCAGAGAATTGATCTTTCATAACAAGGTTCAGCAAAGCGGGTTTAATCTCATAAGAAGGTGCTGAAGTAGCAGGTGTAGCAATAGGAGTGGAGATAAAGTCACTGTTGTTGTGACTAGTGAAGTCACACAACTTGGTGTTCTCAAAGGAACCCATAGTAGCAGCAGGTATTTTTGGTATTTTTGATAAGGGACACAAAAGTAAAAACTGAAAGGTAAACTAAGAAGACTAAAAAGCAAAGATAAAAGATAGTGTGCAACTCCCCTATCTTGTTGACTGGAGTCCCCGGAAACGGTGCTAGAAAACTTGCTGATGGCAAGAGAGTTTTAATACTCTTCAAGCCTCGTTGGTTACCCCAAGTGCAGGGTGAGATATAGTGCAGCGGCAAGTTTTCCCTTGGCAAAGATACCAAGGTTTGTCTCCCGTAGGACTCCGAAGGATACAAGAAGATGGTAAAGTGAACAATGGCGCCGAGGTTGCTAGCTTCACCTGGACCTGCACACAGATACAAATAACTTTTCTCCCAACGAGTACAGAGGAGTTGTCAATTCCTCTGGCCTTGCTATTTACAAAGGATCAACGCAAGAGATAAAAGTGGAACTTGAAAGTAAAGACTGAAAGTAAGCTAAGGGTGTAAACAATAATGTGAAGATGGACCGAGGTCCCGTGATTTTCACTAGTGATGTCTCTCTCCCAAAAGACGATAAAAGTGCTAGCGAGGTAAACGAATCAAAGCTGGGCAATTGACAGAATTATGAAGGCATCGCAATGCTAACTATGCTGCAAAGAAAGGAAGGGCTCAAAAGAAATGGGCAGTACGCCAAGGTAAGTAGACCGAAATCCAACTGCATCTACTATGAATCATCCACCTTGAGATATCTATCCAGAACATCTCGCTGGTATTAAGTTGCGAATCCCACACAAAGTGTAAATTCAAAGCAACAAACAACTGCATTAAAAAGAACTTTGCGTAAAGTAAACAATCCTTGCACCCGTGGGCACAAGCACCGTTGTTTTATCCCTGGTGGCAACAGCACATCCCCTAGTCTCATGTTTCTGTCACTCAAGCTACACATCAAGGGGTTGAACCCACAACCAAGCATAACACTCCCTCTTGGAGTTGCAACAAATCACTTGGCTAAAGTAAAATACGGCAACAGAGAACATGCAAGAATTTACTCAAGAACAAAATATAAAAGAGAAGAACCAAATATATTACTCATCACAATCTGAACATAGTCTCATAATCCATCAGATCCCAGCAAACTTAGCACAGCAACAACAGAAAATTACAAAGGTGCCTCGATCATGTGAGGCAGCTCACGAGGCCTCGAAAGTGGAAGCACAAAGAGGGGAGAGGAACATCACATAGCTACTGGTCATGGACGCATGGTCCAAGGGGAACTACTCACGGTACTTACGGGAGGCGTCCATGGCTAAGGATGGTCTCCCAGAGGGGGTTCCTCCTCCGGCAGGGTACCGGGGCAGCTTCTCCAGACAACCCCGATCTAGAAACGGCGGCGGCGGCGGTACAGAGGCGAGTTCACGGAAAAGAGATATGTATTAGGGGTTTCCACCTAGAGGGCTAAATATAGGCGAAGGGGGCACCGAGAGGGGCCATAGGGCAGCTAGGAAGGTCCCTGGCGCGGCCTAGGGTGGGGCCGCGCCAGGGACCCTTCTGGAGTCCCTGTGGTGGCCCCCCTTCACTCCTTTGGTGTTTCCGGAAGCTTCCGTGTCGCTGATTTTTTATCTGATTTTTCCGGATTTTTGGAGCACTTTTAATGGTCGGAAAACCTGAAATACAAAACAGCAGAAAACAACAACTAGCAGCTAGGTGCACTGGGTTACTAGATTAGTCCAAATATTCTCAAAAGTCAATGAAAGTTCAAGAAAATCATGGCAAAGTCACACAAAACATGCATGGAGCAAGGAGAAATTATAGATACGTTTGGGACGTATCAGTCCATAACCGCGGACACGGCTTATCGTAAAGATTTAACCCTGCAGTGGTGTAACAACTTCCCATTATAAGCTCCGCATGTATGTCGGCTCTCTCAGTCGGGCCCGTTAAAGACACTCATTGAAGAGTTGTTCTGAGAGATCCAGACGTCATAATCCCTCTAACTAACAACGCACAATTCCGGGTGGCCCCCGGTGAGCCGACATCTAGTTCAGGAGCCAGCCGCGCTCTCGATCTGGTCTCTACCGTCTGTCTCAGGTGTGCATTATCCGTATCTCCTCATATGAGGCCGGGTCCTTAGCCGAACAGGTTGGACTAATGGGAAGAACTGGCCCCACTGGCCCGGGTTGCTTGAAATCTGCTGGTCGCGGACCAGTCACACACACGTTTTCAAATGGTAAGTCAGCTTGGACCACCACTAGAACTGTTTGGAGCTAGGTAGGTAAGAAGAGGGGACCCCATAGCGTCCCACACGCGGTTAGGCACGCTCCTCAAGAGACACAATACCAGGAACTCGGGTCCTAGGTGACTCGAATGGAACAAAGCATCGAGCTGGGATAGCCTAGACCTTTCACCCTTCGTCGAATATAGTCAACATCATAATAATCACATCATCCACAATAATATAATAGTGTGATAGCCCAATCCAAGGAGTAACATGGTAACATTCGTAGAATCCTAAGCATGCATACAAAGTAGGGGTTGAGCAACGAGCAATAGTAACATAGCAGTACATGGTTTGCTGGAAGGGGACATGGCTGTATTGGTTTAAGAGAGGCTGTAAACATGTCGTAGGATCAAACATCGAACCTAACCTAGACTAGCATGCAAACCGCTGGTTATAATAGAATGGATCATAAGTAATGTATAGTCCTTGCTTGTTGATAAGTCGGGTTCCGAAGGTATAGTCGATCGCAAACTCGCAATGTCTCCGAAAGTATCCGCGGGAGCACACAAGAATAAAACACTAAAAAGTCAGTCAACGAACATGCATCTATTACTATGGAGCAACACAAGCACACAATAAGAAAACAAGCACGATCAAGTATGATGCATGTCATTTGAATAGCATGGCATGAACATAAGGATAGGCAAGTCTAAATGAAGCATCAGGAAGCAAGGGTGCAATGCCACCGACAACCTTCATATGCATTAGGTAAGTGATTAATGAATCCGGAGGATTCTTATGATATAGTTGTTATGATGCATGATCATGGCCAATGTTAAGGAAATCGGTAACTGGTAACTGCTCGGTCAGATAGCGGTTAGGGATTAATCATAAATCATCCAATTAACCGGAATTAATCGGTCGACTATTACTCGGTCTATTTTTACATATATACCTCAGATTCCCACTGTTGACACCAGATTTTTGGTAGAATTTTTTCTAGTTGAAATGATCCTAAATAAATATACCCAATACCAAACAAATGTATGTATCATCAAAGAGAACAACTTTGATGTTTCGTCAATCTCGATCCGAGTTCATCTTGAAACAAGTGAACTGGGTCCTGGTCCAGATTAATGACATGTCACCAGTTATTAAGCGATCATTATAAAATTTAATGAAATAATGTTTAACATCATAGTTATTCAAATGGAGAGATTGAACAACTTTGATATTTGGATTAGACCAATCTGAGGTCATATGCGGCATGTGAGTTTCAAATATCGAACTGGTGTATGTTTGTGCCCATACATGATTGTCTGATACATGATGCCAGTTATTAGGCCTTCAATATGAAATTTAATGAAAAAAATCAACACTAAAGTTCTTCACCTCGACAAAAAGAACAAATTTCATGTTTGGATTGTTTTAATCCAAGGTTATATGTGTCCTATTAGTTCCAAAACCCGAACTGATGTACTCCCTCCGTTCCTTGATATAAGGTGGCTAAGGTTTTGAGAAAAAAATGCAAAACACATGGCATATTAGTATTATACCACCCGTCTAGGAAAATATACCTATGGAAATAGATAGAATGGAGGGTCTCTTTCCTATTATTGGTGATTCGAACTATTTTCTCCCAATTTTTTATAGGAAAAGATCAGTCCAATTGTAGCATTATACATATGCGTTAATATTCGTGCAAAAAGGTTAGGCACCTTATATCAAGGAACGGAGGGAGTATTAGTGTATAACAACAATTATTATGTGCTCTGAAATATTATACATTCAAAAAGTATGGCAACAATCAGTATGTGATCTAACCTTTAAGACTTATAATAATAAATAATCAGTTGAATGTAAGCAAGTGTGAAAATGCACAGAAAAAAACTATTTTTTCATCACTCGGCTGCCCCCATTTAAAGGGACAAGTGTCGATTAATCGGTCTGACAGCCGATTAATCGGTCTAACATCCATTAATCGGTCTAGCAGCCCATTTAATCGGTCTAGCAAGGTAATGCAGCGAATACGTGTTATTCGATTCGGTCACCTCATGAGCAGCGATTAATCGGCCTATTAACTGATTTATTCTGTGAATTCTTGAACAGTGATCATGGCATATGCAAAAGACTAGAACATAATATGAACAAGGGTTGCCCAGACATGAGAATAAACCTTGAGGTGGGATTGCTTAAGTTAAATATATGCAGATGACATGGCATAGTATGATGCACCTAATGCAATCTATTGCAAGCAAAGAAAGAAAGAGAGATACAATGCTACCGGCAAGCTATGGTTACAAAAGATCTACGATGCTCCGAAGAAGGAAAAATATTGGAAGAACTTCACCACACGCAACACAGGAGGAGTTCATGTGCAAAAGTACACTGACGAGGGGGTGACCCCACGACTCCTGCGTGTGAGGATACCTGGTGTGTATGAAGACAGAAGGCCCGCTGGAAAGCCTCGGCAGGCCCACGACTGGCCCAATCAAGACACCAACGTAGGAGTCCGCGACGGCAATGGAAGGCACGACTTTGTGCACAACGCAAGACTAGAACTAGGAAATTATCTTTGTAATCTAGTACGGACTCCCCGAGACCTAGCCTAGTATATAAAGGCTAGGAGGGGAGACGTCTTGATCATCCAATATCCGATCTACTCTCCTGGACTTGCGAGAACTCGCCTTGGCCTCCCTTGTAATCGCCCCCTCACGCAATAATATCGAGCAGGAAGTGCTTTGATGGCTTCTCGCCCTTCGTTGGTTACCCCAAGTGGAAGGTTAAGATCTAGCGCAGCAGCAAGTTTCCCTCGGTGAATATACCAAGGTTTGTCTCAAGTAGGACTCCAGAGATGATAAGTAGGTGTCAACGACGCAACTGACGTGGACCTGCACACAGACATAGATAACTTTGTTCCCAACGAAGTTTAGAGAGGATGTCAATCTCTCCGGTCTTGTTGTTCACAAAGGGTAAAACACAAAGGATAATGATAGCAATTGAAATTAAAAACAGGAAAATAAAGATAGCGTGGAAACAGTAATAAGGATATGGACCAGGATAGGTGATGTTCACTAGTGATGTCTCTCTCCCAAAAGACGATAAAACTTCTATGCGAGGTAAACAAATTACAGAAGGGAAATTGACAGGATTATGAACGCACCACAATGCTAACTATGCTACAAAAGAAAGGAAGAGGTTCAAAAGCACGGGCAGTACGCCAAAATAAGTAGACCGTAATCCAACTGCATCTACTACTAATCATCCACCTTGAGATATCTATCCAGAACATCTCTCTGGTATTAAGTTGCGAGCCCCACCCAAAGTGTAAACCCAAAGCAACAGACAACTGCATTAAAAAGAACTTTCCGTAAAGTAAACAATCCTTGCAACCGCGGTTACAAGCACCGTTGTTTTCCCCCTTGTGGCAACAGCACATCCCATAGACTCATGTTTCTGTCACTCAAGCATGTCATCGGGGGGCATGAACCCACAATCGAGCATAACGTTCCCTCTTGGAGTCACTACCTACTACTTGGCCAAAGCAATAAACAACAACGGGGAACATGCAAGAGTTACTTAGGAACAAAAATATAAGAGATAAAAACCAAATATATTACTCTATCACAATCTGAACATAATCTCATAATCCATCAGATCCCATCAAACTCAGCATAGCAACAGCAGAAATATTACAAAAGTGCCTCGATCATGTAGGGCAGCTCACGAGGTATAAACCATGAAGAACAAACAGGGGAGGAGAACATCACATAGATACTAATCACGGACCCATGGTCCAAGGAAAACTACTCACGAGACATCCGGGGAGCATCCATGGTGGAGAGGAGACTCCCGGAGGTCGGCCCTCCCTCCGGCAGGGTGCCGGGAAGAGGTCTTCTGGTGCTGTCGGGACCCGGGGTTAGCGTATGTAATTCCAGTCACGATACAATCACATGGAGAGCCGAGAACCGTACCCACTTGTCTAAGAAGACAAGGCCAAGAACAGAACGTTCTCGGTAAGCATCGAACGTGAGGGGCATCCCATTCAGGCCGGATGATCAACTGAGATGGGTCCTCATCGTCCGCTCACAAGTCTAAATGCTTATGGGTGGTGAATCCCATACTCATAGACAAGTCGCCTCAACCATGTTATCGATTGGATCCTAACTCTTACATAGACATACTCCAGCCCGATCACTTAGTCGGGGTCTAGGGCGGGCTCGATCATACAACAAAGTGTGCACGTGACAGAGTCACGAGCAATCGCATCGTGATGCCCCAAGCTGCGCACAACTAAGGGCCACTTGGTGTATAAAATACCGCCAGCCAGATCAGAACTAAGGCCTCGAAAACCCATACTAAGACATGCATGTTATAAACATACACGCAACACACATGCCTAGTATGAACAGCAGGTATCATCACATAACTCTACAAAGTATTCTTTATTGATATACACATAGGGCATACAAAGATCACATGTCTGTGATCAACATTACATCATACAACGGAAGCAAATTAGGTCTGAGTACAGACAAGTTTAACAAATGGCTTAGAGAAGCCTTGTAAACAAACATGCCCTTCCACGAGGGACCAAACTGCTGTCTGGGACTATGCTAACTTAGCCAACGTCGAGCTTCACGGAGGTGACTCCATCGGGGTCCGGTTCTTATCTAAAACATAGAATAAGCAAACGTGAGTACAAAGTCGTACTCAGCAAGACTTACATCAGATCTAAACTACTCATGCTCAAGTATCAAGGTAAAAGGAGGTAGGGTTTCACTTGCAGAAATGCCAGCTTTGACTTGGCTAACCCTGAACTACGAATACCAGACTTGAGGTAAGAAGCGTACACGAGTCCACTACGTCTCCAACCAATACACCACTATGGTTACTTCCTCGACTTCCCCACAAGGAGGCACACCATAGCACTCACACTTATCTTGCGAGTTTTTAGAAGTATCCAATTCAAGTTGTCTAATAATCAGGTACAGGTTCCAAGTAGTCCTTAACCGCGGATGCGGCTATTCGAATAGTTTTGTTAACCTTGCAAGGGTGTAAACTACACACACATGACCATCGGTTACCGCCATGTCTCGCCACCATTCAAGAGGTGACAGCGAGGATGTTCACCACGACACTTCGCTCACAACCGGTCTATTCCAGGAGTCGACTATCTGAGTTTGCCTCCGCTCGAGAGCCCGGCCGGATCAACGAAACGGACTCAAACAATGTAGGTGACCGAGACGCCACCTCTGGCAGATGGTTTTCCTGCCTCACAGGTGCACCCACACAACTATATGATGCAACCATTTCCTGCGTTCTTTTTCTATGCATATGTCAAATGGAAAGCCCGAACTAATGTGACTCCTGGACGTCGACACGGATCAAGGTACTAGGCCGAGAGGGGTCAGTGAGCCCAATGTGTGGTTGTACTCTTTGTCTTGGATTACCATACAAGAACTCGATGCCTAAGGCGGTGTTCAACGAGACAACCCACTGTGTACTCCTACACAGCCTCTCATCGTTCACCTTGTATTAGGGTGGATTCACCGACACAGTTTCACTTTCATCAACACCATGTTCACCATCATCCCGACTCACATCAAAAGCAACCTCATGTAACACTAAGCATGCAATAAGCTGTAACAGTTGCAGGGGCTTCATGATATCATACAACTCCTATGTCAGCTAGGATTGTGGTTTGCTTAATACTGTGACAAGATGATAGGCCATGCATCGGATATGGGTTCAACTATGCGGTAGAATCGATACAAAGTGATCTCCTAAACATGCATAAGCAAGACTGAGAGGGAATTGGTATTTTATAGACATGATCAATGGGGTTTGCTTGCCTTGCTGACGAGGTTCGACAACGGTGTCTTCAACAAAGGGGGTGGCCTCCGTTTCCGGTTGCACGTCTATTGAGCAAACAATCAAACAATGGTATAAATTTATTTGCAATGCATCAAACACATGATCAATATTGAAATGGTGATGTTCTTGACCACAATGTTGGTACAATTCCATTTAAAAGAAGTCAAATGCAAAGTCACTTGCAAATGTGCTTCAAATTTGAATTTGAATTATAGCCATATGGATGTTTTGCACTGTTCACCCATTTTAAAATGGTCAAACATGAAAACAATCCCATATTCATAATCCTTGGATTTTTCTGATATTTTTAGACATATTATTTGCTATATTTGGAGTTCATATGAATTAGTTATGAATTTCCCAAGTTTAAATGATTTTCTGGAATTTTCTGGATTAAATTAATTCATTTCTATTTTCTGGAAATTCTTTACTGCGTCAGCATGGCGTGGGGGTGACGTCAGGGGGGGCTGACCAGTGGGGTCGGCTTGTCAGTCTCTCAGGGGGTTAACCCGGTTTGATTTAAATTAACCAGGAGCTTAAGGGGGGGCTGGCCCACATGTCATAGACTCAAAAGGGGGTTTAGCTGGGTGATTAGGGTTAACTTAACCCAACTCGCCGGCGGCTCAACGCCGGCGACGTCGAGCACGGCGGCGTGGTACTGGGTGGCGATTTTGGCCACCAATTCGGGCGCCGCTTGCACGAGAAGAAGCCCCGTGCTCGTCCGCATCAAGTTGTGCCACCAGGGGGTTTCGGGAAGGGCTACTTCGACGCCGGCGACGTCGAGGTGCGGCGGCCGGCTGCTGTCCTCGCCGTAAACTTGAATCCGGCCACAGGAAAAAGCAAGGAGGGAGGGGAACGAAGCTCCAGCTCACCCTGATCACGAGGAAGAGCTCGAGGAAGCCGTTGGAGCAGCACAGGTGAAGAATTTGAAGATGGCGTCCCCGGCGGCCGGCGGCGAGTTCCTGAAGCTGGAGTCGTGCTCGTGGCCCCCGGGCTTCGATTGAGGGCGTGGCTAGACGAAGTCGACGCCTGGCTTCGTCCTGGACAAGGTCGCAGAGGCTGAGGAGGCGAGTGGCCACGGTTCTCCACGGCGGTGCTCCGGCGGGCTCTCGGCTACTCGCGGAATCCGGCGAGAGAGGGAAGGAGATGAGCTAGAGAGAGAGGGGAAGACTGCGGGGCGGCTCTGGGCGTTGCGTGGCGTCCTGGGGGAAGAAGAGGAGGCCCCAGAGGCCCTCGGTGGTGTCCACGGCGCTCGGCTCGCCACCGAGCAGCTTCGGGCGCCGGGGAGGAAGAAGACAAGGTGGCGCTGGTGGGCTGGGCTGGAAAGGTAAGTTGGGCCGGGGGGGAGGCCGGTTGGGTGGGCTTGCTTTCCTTTTTCTTTTCTTCTGTAATTTCTTCTGACATTTGTTCTGTTCTGATAAAACAATTTATCAAAACATTTTATAAAAAAATGCCCAAACAATTTTATAAATCCTAGGTGACCAGTAGCAAGTCACATAAATAATTTGGATATTTTTGAAATTAAATAAATTTGAATTTCAAATCAAATAGGGGTAAACTTTAATTTCCAGAGCAGTATTTGAATATTAGAAAATTCCATGAGTATGGGAAAATACCCAAACCACTTTTAAAATGATCAGCATCATTTATAGGAATTTTCCAAATGTTCAAAAGATTTTTGGAAAAAGATTTTTATCTGGCCATTTAATTTAAAATTTCTAGGGCTTTTCTTTCCCAAATTTTGATTTTCCTTTTGAATTTTTCATGATGCAAAGGGGCAAGCAAACCCTAGCACTTACCCTAGTTGGGGTTCTGACAGGTGCTCCCGATCTCGGAAGCGCGGCGGTGGCGGAACAGATGCGAGTTTGCGAAATAGGGTTCTGTCTTCGGAGTTTCCCCGTGACGGAGAATAAATACGCGAAGGGGGGCAGCCAGAGGTGGACTAGGGGCCCTAGGCGCCCCCCTGGCGCGGCCAGGGGTGGGGCCGCGCCGGGTGGCCGCCTGGGCCCCCCTGGCTCCCCTCTGGCCCCACTCGGGCTCTTCGCGAAGCTTCCTGTACGCTGATTTTTCGTGTAGTTTTCCCGGAATTTTTCTGGAACTTTTTATATGGGGGAAAACTGAAATAGAAAAACAACAGAAAACAGGAACTGGCTGTCAGAACCCGAACTAGGGTAAGTGCTAGGGTTGCTTGTGCCCTTTGCATCATGCAAAATTTTCAAAAGAAATTCAAAAATGGGGAAAATAAAAGCCCTGAGAATTTAATTCAAATGGCCAGATAAAAATTTCTTCCAAAAATTCCTCTGGTATTTTTGAAAAGTCTTATAAATATGCATGATCACATATAAAGTGAAGTGGGTCCCACTGCATGCACCAAGATTTTTCAAATATTCCAAAAAGGGCTTGGAAATTAAATTAAACTCCAATTTGAATTAAAATTCAAATTGTTTGAATTTGAAAAATCTCCAAAAACTTGTGAGTGGCTAACTATATGCTTTGTAAGTCCATGTAAAAGTTTTTGGCATTTTATAAATTGCCTAGGAATTATTTATCAAGGCACAACAAAAATACAGAAAGAAAAAGAGAAGAAAAAGTAAAAGGGGGAACAACCCCTGGCTTCGGCCCAACTAGTTTCCCCCTGGCCCATTTGGCCCAGCCCATCCCGCACACCCCTTGTCGTCTTCTTCCCCCTCCCCCGAAGCTGCTCGTTGGAGGCAGGGGAGCACGTCGGCGCTGCCACCGCGATGCCTCGCGACTTCCAGGCCACCTAGGCCTCATCCTCTCGCCAAGGAGACGTGCAGAGCCCCTGTATCTTTTCCCCCTCGCCACGGTCGTCTTCCCCCTCTCCTCCTCGCCAATCCCGCGAGCACCCGAGAGCTCGCCATAGCGCGATCACGCACTGGCGCGGACATCGAGCACCATAGCACACAGGACCTTGTCCTTCAAGCGCAGCTGCGATGACTTCGTCATCGAGGAGATGCCAGCGAGCTGGGACGCTCTGAAGCCGACGAATCGGACAAGCTTCCTCCGCCACGGCCACCGTACGCCGGCGACGATTCCACTGCCACCACTTTCTCCCAGCCAGCGCCGACAACCCCTTCAACTTCACTGTGAGCTCACGCATCGAACCCCTCTACCCGCGCATCTTCCCGTGACCCCGATGTCGTTTTCACCACAGTTGTGCTCCGGCCGCCGCCGTCCCTCGACGCCGGCGAGGCTCCGCTGCTCCCCAGCCTTCCCCGTGGGCACGAGGTGATGCGGGCAAGCACGAGGAGCACGCCCGTGCCCTCGGCTTGGCCAGCCGTGCCCTGCTCCGTCGACCCCGTGTGCGCCGCCGTGCGGTTTGGTCACCGACGGCTAATCGCCAGCGGGCCCGTTTTATTTAGGCCTTAATGACCCTGCTAATGACCCCCTGCAGCCACTGACAGTGGGGCCCCAAACCCCCTAACCCCTCTGCTAACTAAAACAGAGAGGGATTAATTCCCTCTCCCACTGACATGGGGGCCCCAGCAGTCAGACCCCCCCCACGTCATGCTGATGTCAGCATGACGCAGTAATTCAATTTTGAATTAAAAGAATTCCAGAGAAATTACAGAAATTTCAGAAATTCATTTAAACTTTGGAAAATCATAGAAAATTCAAATCAACTCCAAATTAAACATATAATATATGAAAAATTATCAGAAAAATGCAGGGATTAAGAATATACAATTTTTTTTTATCTTTTGACCATTTTAAAATGGGGCAACAGTTGCAAATGTGCATATGGCTTAATTTGAATTTGAATTTGGAGTTTGAATTTGCAAGTCCTTTGCAATACACTTCAATTAAATGGAATTGTCAACACATCAGTACCATGTACTTCATGTTTTCACAACTTATCATGTGCTTGAGCATCGCAATTATATTTATCCCTTGATTGCTTTGTTTGCTCGATAGAAGTGGATCCGGAAACGGAGGCCACCCCCTTCGTTGAAGACACCGTGTGTGAACCTCGTCAGCAAGGCAAGCAAACCCCATTGATCATGTCTATAAAATCCCAATTCCCTCTCAGTCTCGCTTATGCATGTTTAGGAGATCACCTTGTATTGATTCTACTGCATAGTTGAACCCATATCCGATGCATGACCTATCATCTTGTCACAGTAGTAAGAAAACCACAATCCTAGCTGACATAGGAGTTGATTGATATCATGTGGCCCTTGAAACTGTTACTGCTAATTGCATGTTTAGTGGTACAATGAGGTTGTTTTTTATGTGAGTCGGGATGATAGTGAACATGGTGTTGATGAAAGTGAAACTGTGTTGGTGAATCCACCCTAAGCAAAGGTGATCGATGAGAGGCTGTGTAGGAGTACACAGTGGGTTGTCTCGTTGAACACCGCCTTAAGCACCGAGTTCTTGTATGGTAATCCAAGACAAAGAGTACAACCACACATTGGGCTTACTGACCCCTCTTGGCCTAGTACCTTGATCCGTGTCGACGTCCAGGAGTCACATTAGTTCGGGCTTTCCATTTTGCATCTGCATAGAAAAAGAATGAAGGAATGGTTGCATCATATAGATATGTGGGTGCACCTGTGAGGCAGGAAAACCATCTGCCAAAGGTGGCGTCTTGGTCACTTACATTGTTTGAGTCCGTTTCGTTGATCCGGCCGGGCTCTCGAGCGGAGGCAACTCAGATAGTCGACTCCTGGAATAGACCGGTTGTGAGCGAAGTGTCGTGGTGAACATCCTCGCTGTCACCTCTTGAACGGTGGCGAGCAAAAGGCGGTAACCGATGGTCATGTGTGTGTAGCTTACACCCTTGCAAGGTTAGCAAAACTATTCGAATAGCCGCGTCCGCGCTTATGGACTACTTGGAACCTGTACCTGATCGATTAGTAGACAACTTGAATGGATACTTCTAAAACTCGCAAGATAAGCATGAGTGCTATGGTGTGATTCCTCGTGGGGAAGTCGAGGAAGTAACCATAGTGGTGTATTGGTTGGAGACTTGTTAGTGGACTCGTGTACGCTTCTTACCTCAAGTCTGGTATTCGTAGTTTAGGATTAGCCAAGTCAAAGCTGGCACTTCTGCAGTATGAAACCCCACCTCCTTTTACCTTGATACTTGAGCATTAGTAGTATAGATCTGATGTAAGTCTTGCTGAGTACGACTTTGTACTCACGTTTTCTTATTCTATGTTTTAGATGAGAACCCGGAACCCGATGGAGTCACTGACCTGAAGCTCGACATTGACCTTGGTAGTATAGTTCCAGACAGCAGTCTGGTCCCTCGTGGAAGGGCATGTTTGTTGTACAAGGCTTCTCTAAGCCATTTGTTAAACTTGTCTGTACTCAGACCTAATTTGCTTCTAGTTTTATGATGTAATGTTTATCACAGACATGTGATCTTTGTATACTCTATGTGTAAGTCAATAAAGAAGTACTTTGTAGAGTTATGTGATGATACCTGCTGTTCATACTAGGCATGTGTGCTGCGTGTATGTTTATAACATGCATGTCTTAGTATGGGTTTTCGAGACCTTAGTTGTGATCTGGCTGGCGGTCTTTTATACACCAAGTGGCCCTTAGATGTGCGCAGCTTGGGGCATCGCGATGCGATTGCTCGTGACTCTGTCACATGCACACTTTGTTGTATGATCGAGCCCTCCCTAGACCCCGACTAAGTGATCGGGCTGGAGTAAGTCTATGTAAGAGTTAGGATTCAATCGATAACATGGTTGAGGCGACTTGTCTATGAGTATGGGATTCACCACCCATAAGCATCTAGACTTGTGAGCGGACGATGAGGACCCATCTCAGATGATCATCCGGCCTGAATGGGATGCCCCTCACGTTCGATGCTTACCGAGAACGTTATGTGCTTGGCCTTGTCTGCTTAGACAAGTGGGTATGGTTCTCGGCTCTCCATGTGATTGTATCGTGACGGGAATTACATATGCTAACCACGGGTCCCGACACTTGCACTGGGGTGCACTGAGTTAATAGGTTAGTCCAAATATGATCAGAAGTGTATGAAAGTGTATCTAGATCATAGCAATATCACACAAAACATGCATAGAGCAAGCAGAAATTATAGATACGTTTTGGACGTATCAACATCCCCAAGCATAATTCCTTCTCGTCCTCGAGTAGGTAAATGATAACAACATAATTTCTATGGTGACATGCTAGCAACCATAAAATAACTTTGAAAAGTAAAGCAATCAAGGTTAGAGATTCAATTCTAGTCATAACATGCAAGAGTCTATATTAGCATTGAAACAAGTAACAAAAGAGCATTAGGTGCAAGAGCTCTCGTTGTCCGTGACTCGAATGTCTCCAAATGGTGTTTGCGTGCAAGAAGGGGGATAGGGAATACGAGAAAAAAGTATTTTTGTTGAGAACTCAATCTACTAAAGTTTCACACTTGGTCCTCTTTGGAATCTTATCTTGACTCATCCCCAGACCACTAGCCAAGTACAAGTCAATTTGATCCACTCCTTTTCAATATTTTGAGCACTCATGCAATGGATGAGCGTAAGCACGAGAGTTGACACTTAGGATGGCAAAGAGAGAAATACGGAGGAAGAAGACAAAAAGGATGAGAAAGGCTCACATCAATGAGGACAATCATAGGCAAGAGATGCCAAATGATAGATATGATGTCAGGAGTAGGGATTGCCATGCAACGGATACACATACGAGCTAAGAAGCTCTCCAATGGAACTAGTGGGGGTGCATCTAACTTGCTCGCTCATGAAGACCTAGAGCTCGTTTGAGGAGGCTCATCCTTGGAATATGCAAGCCAAGTTCTATAGTGTGAAGGTCCCCACATAGCTATATGCACAATGATCATCTCTATGGAGTACAGGGATATAAAAGGGAGTACTAGTGTGGATCTATCAAAAGGATAGTAGTGTTGCCCCTTTCTCTCTTTTTATTTCTTTTTTTTTATTTTTTATTTTTTTTATTTTTTTGTGGCCTCAATGGCTCTTTCTATGTAACTCTCATTTGTCCTCTTTGGGATCTTTTATTGTGTCCACTTTGGGATCTTTTCCTCACTTAAGGGCAACACTCTATTTTACAAGAAGGTAAAGGAGATCTCTCACACTTTACAAGGTACTCAAAATCATAAAGAAGATGTAACTATCTTGATGTATGCAATGTATGTCGCTGCCAGTGTAGCAGGAACATGTATGGCATGAAGATCAAGTCATGAAGAGGTGGAAGTTGCATGGCAATATAACTCGGAAAGGCTATGGAAATGCCTTGATAGGTAGGTATGGTGGCTGTTTTGAGGAAAGATATAAGGAGGCTTATGATGACAGAGCGTATCATGCCAAGGGTTTGGATGTATCGGCGAAGGTTGACACCAACTCTCGGAGTGAGAAGAAGGCAATGCACGGCACGGGAGAGGCTAGCAAAATATGGGAAGGTGGAAGTGTCAACTTTCAATACTTACATTAGTCTGAAGAACTCATGCACTTATTATCGGTAACTCACAATATAATAAGGAGGTTCACAAAGAGACAAGTACCCCGAGGAGGAGTGTATGGGGGTTTGGTTATCCTTGCACATCCTCGACTCATGGTACGTGAGTGTACTCTAATATTCGATCCCTCCAAAGATTAGTGATCCATCTAGTAGCTAGAGTTCTGAACTAGTTTTGTAGGTTTGGAAAATAAGCACGGATTTCCCAAAATACGACACCTATCACTAATAGGCTAGAGCTCTTGACACCAAAAGTTCAAACATTACTCACATCAATACCTCAAAACTATTGCAAGTTACTACTAAAATTAAATAGCAACCTCAATTACCTACTTTTAAGACAAGACACAACTCAGTGCAACAACCAACTCTCTTTAACAAGATAAACATGAAAACTAAAATGAGTTCCAGCAACAAACTAAACAAAAGCCAAGGCTCTTGCTAAAGACAAACTAAAACTAAGACAAAACAAGGCAGTAGCTATGAAAAGATAAAGAACACACAACAACAAAAAGATAAGCAGGAAAAATCCTATGATGTGTTCTAGATTGGAGTGGAGCGTGTTTCTCTCCCACACAAAGTAAGACGGGATCTAACTTGTTATGAACAGAAAGCAAAGCTAAAGAAAACTAAAAACAAAACCTAAGAGCGAGACGCTCCAAGCATAGCACATAACACATGAAGTGATAAAAATATAGTGAGACGAAGGACGAACTGATTATTGTTGATGGAGAAGGGGATGCACGGGGGCATCCCCAAGCTTAGATGCTTGAGTCTCCTTGAATATTTATTGGGGATGCATGGGGGCATCCCCAAGCTTGAGCGCTTGACACTCCTGGTTCTTCTTTCATCATCTTCCATCGCACACTTGAAAACTCCCTTCATACATAACTCATCATAAGCTGATTAGAGAGATTAGTACGCTTAATAAATAATTTCTCCCCACTGGATATAAAGATATTCTTGAAGAGCTACTATTTCTTAGGAGTGCCAAAAAGTTTTTGCAAAGAAAAAGCAAGCTTAAGGTTTGCAAAAGTTAGGAGAGACAAAACGTGGCAGAATCTGTGAAAAACAGAACAGCAGATATTAAAGAATTTTTTAGGGATACTTCTACAACTCAAATAGAAAAACTCAGAACATACGGAAGTTTCGTAATTATATAGAGCATACTGTCTAAAAAATTCAGCTCAAAAATATGAACTGGGATTTTTCTGGAATTTTTCTGGTCACGAGGACAGAATCTGTTTTCTGGACAGCATGTCACAACTTTTACTTCCCTTGCCGTAAGAGGCTATAACTTGGCACAAAGCTGAAAAATAAAGATACAATGATGTTGCTACAGTAGTAACAATCATCAAGACACAACAAAAGCAAAAAGAAAAACCTAAATTCGTTGCGGGATGCCTCCCGAAAGCTCTTTCTTTTATGGCTTTTAGCTAGGCATGATGCAAAAAGAAGAATCAAGTTTTATCAAGAGAAAGAGAATAACTAGCCCGTGTAACGGACTCAAAAGGTAACTTGATTTTATTTATAGGGAAGTGTTCCATCCCCTATTTGAATGGGAATTGGAATTTTATATTCCCCTCTTTCATGTCAATAACCGCACCAACGGTGCGAAGAAAAGGACGTCCCAAAATAATTGGACACAAAGGTTCACACTCTATATCCATAACAATAAAATCAACGGGAACATAGTTGTCATTGAAAATGATAAGAACATCGTCGATCTTCCCCAAAGGTTTCTTTATGGAAGAATCAACAAGACGAACACCAAAAGAACAAGGCTCAAAAGGCTTCAATTCAAACATATCAAATATTCTTTTGGGCATAACGGAGGTACTAGCTCCAACATCACATAAAGCATAGCAAGAGAAGTTATTTAATTTAATTTTGATCATAGGGTCCCAACCATCATCTAGCTTCCTAGGTATGGAGGCTTCTACTCTAAGCTTCTCCTCCCTAGCTTTGATGAGAGCATTTGTGATATGCTCTGTGAAGGCAAGATTAAGTGTGCTAGTGTGGGGGTCTCTAGACATTTTGTGTAACAAGCTAATAACTTCTGAGAGGTTGCAACTATCAAAATCAATATCACTACTATCAAAGATGGTAGTAGTGTCATCTAGGCTCACTTGTTTGAAACCCTCTATGTTCATAGGAGTTTCTTTATCTTCGGTTGAGGTATTAGCATCACCATTAATAGGTCCAACGGGACTAGGAGTGCATTGGGTGCTAATAGTTTGGGTGTCCTCAATAATTTGGATAGTGGCAACTGTGTGGTGTGTACGAAGGCTCTTAATTCTATCTTCTTCCATAGGGATAACTTCCGATTTGGCTGCCATTTGATTTATCAAAGTAGATTGGGTGTGGGACATATTAGAAACATGGGTTTCGGTGGCGGTAAGTCTAGCCTGGAGATTAGAAATCTCACTGTTCAGGCTATCAAGCTGTTCACTAATGTTTTGCAGTATGGAAGTATGCTCACCTATTTGCTTAGAGAAGGCTTTGTTTTGTTCAAACTGGGTGTGCGTATAGTTCTTAGTAGCTTTCTCTATTTCTACCAATTTCTCATAGCTAGGTAGGTCTCTTTTCGTATAAGCAGGGTTATAGGAGTTGTTGCTAGGGTAGGTGTTGCTGTTCCCATAGTTGGATGGAAACGGTCTAGGATTGCTAGCAAAATTTCCCCTATAAGCATTGTTGTTGAAGTTGCTTCTAGCAATAAAGTTCACATCTACTTGTTCTTGAGCAACCAAAGAATTTAAAGGGACATCATGAGGATCAATAGAGGGTTGCTTGGTAAGTAGAGACATAATCAAATCAACTTTTTCATTGAGGGAGGTAATTTCCTCGACATAATTTACCTTCCTACCTGTTGGAGCGCGTTCGGTGTGCCATTGGGAATAATTGCTCATCATTTCATCGAGAAGCTTCGTGGCAGCACCAAGTGTAGTTGACATAAAGGTTCCTCCCGCGGCCGAATCTAATAGGTTTCGCGAGGTAAAGTTCAAGCCTGCATAAAAAGTCTGGATAACCATCCAGGTAGCCAAACCATGTGTAGGGCATTTCTTAACAAGAGATTTCATTCGTTCCCAAGCTTGGGAAACGTGTTCATTATCCAATTGCTTAAAATTCATAATGTTACTCCTCAATTGGATAATCTTAGCAGGTGGGTAGTACTTCCCTATAAAAGCATCTTTGCACTTATCCCAAGAATTTATGCTATTCCTAGGAAAAGATTGAAACCAGATTTTACCGTCTCCCCTTAAAGAGAAGGGAAAGAGCTTGAGCTTAACAACATCACCTTCTACTTCTTTATACTTTTTCATATCACAAAATTCAACAAAATTATTCAAGTGTAAAGCAGCATCATCTCTAGCACCAGAGAATTGATCTCTCATAACAAGGTTTAGCAAAGAAGGTTTAATTTCATAAGAGGTAGCTGAAGTGGCAGGTGTGGCAATGGGAGTGCAGATAAAGTCTTGGTTGTTGTGACTAGTGAAGTCACACAACTTGGTGTTTTCAGTGGAACCCATAGTAGCAGCAAGTGTGGCAGATTTTTTTTGTAGTTTTTGATAAAAGACACAAAGATAAAAACTGAAAGGTAAACTAACAATACTAAAAAACAAAGGTAAAGGGTAGTGTGCAATTCCCCTATCTTAGCACTCGGAGTGCCCGGCAACGGCGCCAGAAATTCGCTTGATGGCTTCTCGCCCTTCGTTGGTTACCCCAAGTGGAAGGTTAAGATGTAGCGCAACAGCAAGTTTCCCTCGGTGAATATACCAAGGTTTGTCTCCAGTAGGACTCCAGAGATGATAAGTAGGTGCCAGTGGCGCAACTGACGTGGACCTGCACACAGACACAGATAACTTTGTTCCCAACAAAGTTCAGAGAGGTTGTCAATCTCTCCGGTCTTGTTCTTCACAAAGGGTAAAACACAAAGGATAATGATAGCAATTGAAAGTAAAAGCAGGAAAGTAAAGATAGCATGGAAACAGTAATAAGGATATGGACCGGGATACGTGATGTTCACTAGTGATGTCTCTCTCCCAAAAGACGATAAAAATGTTATGCGAGGTAAACAAATTACAGAAGGGCAATTGACAGGATTATGAACGCACCGCAATGCTAACTATGCTACAAAAGAAAGGAAGAGGTTCAAAAGCACGGGCAATGCGCCAAAATAAGTAGACCGTAATCCAACTGCATCTACTACTAATCATCCACCTTGAGATATCTATCCAGAACATCTCGCTGGTATTAAGTTGCGAGCCCCACCCAAAGTATAAACCCAAAGCAACAGAGAATTGCATTAAAAAGAACTTTGCGTAAAGTAAACAATCCTTGCAACCGCGGTTACAAGCACCGTTGTTTTCCCCCTTGTGGCAACAACACATCCCCTAGACTCATGTTTCTGTCACTCAAGCGTGTCATCGGGGGGCATGAACCCACAATTGAGCATAACGTTCCCTCTTGGAGTCACTACCTACTACTTGGCCAAAGCAATAAACAGCAACGGAGAACATGCAAGAGTTACTTAGGAACAAAAATATAAGAGATAAAAACCAAATATATTACTCTATCACAATCTTAACATAATCTCATAATCCATCAGATCCCATCAAACTCAGCATAGCAACAACAGAAATATTACAAAAGTGCCTCGATCATGTAGGGCAGCTCACGAGGTCTAAACCATGAAGAACAAAGAGGGGAGGAGAACATCACATAGCTACTGATCACGGACCCATGGTCCAAGGAAAACTACTCACGAGACACCGCGAAGCATCCATGGTGGAGAGGAGACTCCTGGAGGTGGGCCCTCCCTCCGGCAGGGTGCCGGGAAGAGGTCTTTTGGTGCTCCCGATCTCGGAAGCGCGGCGGCGGCGGAACAAAGGCGAGTTTGCGAAATAGGGTTCTGTCTTCGGAGTTTCCCCGTGACGGAGAATAAATAGGCGAAGGGGGGCAGCCAGAGGTGGACCAGGGGCCCCAGGCGCCCCCCTGGCGCGGCCAAGGGTGGGGCCGCGCCGGGTGGCCGCCTGGGCCCCGCTGGCTCCCCTCTGTCCCCACTCGGGCTCTTCGCGAAGTTTCCTGTACGCTGATTTTTCCTGTATTTTTCCCGGAATTTTTCTGGCACTTTTTATATGGGGGAAAACTGAAATAGAAAAACAGCAGAAAACAGGAACTGGCATGGGGTGCACTGAGTTAATAGGTTAGTCCAAATATGATCAAAGTGTATGAAAATGTATCTAGATCATAGCAATATCACACAAAACATGCATAGAGCAAGCAGAAATTATAGATACGTTTTGGACGTATCATGCTTTTCCTATTAGCCAACGAGTATCGTCCAACCTGTTCCTTCTCTATATCTAACCCAGGGTCCCTGACCATGGGATTGCCGAGGCTGATCCTCGTCAATTGGCGCCGTCTGTGGGAACTACACAGGTTGGAATCAAGATCTCGGCGGTCCCACATTCAGCAAATCACGACTCGAGGACTAGAGCCAGATCTAACCCGCTCGAGGAGTTCAAGTTCACCACAAGCATGTTCATCGCCCCACCAAGATCACTTAGCCTGAAGCAGAATCAAGCCCAGCATCTCGACGACTGTCAGATCTACGGCCGACGGAAAAGAACTCGACGACCCAGAAGACAGGCGCGAGGACTCTGCACGGGAATCCCACTCGAAGAGTCGCGGCGCGTGATAGAAGATTCGCCAACCACTCGACGACCCGCCGCCACCCGGACTCGCGCCGCGCGACAAGACAGCGACTCCGAAACCCAGACCGGCGAGTACTACGACCCGGATCGAAGACCAGATGAATTCTCCAACTTCATCCGGAACCAGTCACTCAGCGATGGGATAGATCTCGACCCAAGGTTCCACAACCGAACAGAAGACCACTCGCAGATTTTCCAAGTCTCAAGGAGAAGAAGGCACGCTGGTTCCAGTAAACTCACAGACAGAGAGCAACTGGAAGGACCTTGCACCATCAAATGTTTTCGAAGACGGGTGGGGATGCCTCAGAGCAAGCCACACCCTAGGAAATTTCCGTTTATTCGCCGAACTCTCCAACAACCTGAAGGAGGAATAGCAGCGTGAAGCCAAGCACAGCCGAAGAAGCGCGCAATCACCAACACCAAGTACAGAAAGGCAACACCCTATGTCCCATGGACGAATTTTCATGATCCAAGAAGGAAGACCCTCAAAAGAAAAGCAGGACGCTTACACCCTGCAGGCCCGTGCAGCCGATGGCCTAGAGATAGCAGAAATCTACCACCTGTGTGGTGCCGAGACCAACATCACTTTCTCTCAAAGCGACCACCCGCCCACAGTCCCAAGTCCGGGGCATGCAGCCCAGGTCCTTGAAGCCCAGATCGGGGGCTATGACATGGAAAGAGTCTTCATGGACGGAGGCAGCAGCCTAAACATAATTTTCACCAGCACCCTACACAAGATGCTAATCCCACGATCAGTTTGGAAGAAGTCTGGCACCACAATATATGGCGTAGTTACAGGAGAAGCAGCCACCTCCATCGGAACAATCGAGCTCGATGTCATCTTCGGGAACAAGCGCAACTTCGCAAGACAAGTCCTCGAGTTCGAAGTGCTCGACTAGCAGTCGCAGTACTACGCCATACTCGGGCGACCAGCGTTTGCCCAATTCATGGCGGTCCCGCACTACGCATATCTCAAACTCAAGATGCCAGGACCCGCAGGAGTCATCACAGTCAATGGAAGCTTTACCAAATCGGATCAGTGCGATCGCCACTTCCACAAAGTCTCCGACACGTTCGGAGCCCAACAACAATGCGAAGAAATAGCCATGGTGACGGATAAAAGCATCTTTCCACTGGCGTGCCGAAGCGACTCTAAAGAATTCGACCGCGATTTCAGTCTCGACAGCGATACAATCACCCACCAAATTCACCCAATAGACCCAGAGAAGACGGCCCGCATATACGTCCACCTCCTAGAAGAACAAGCAACCGCCCTCATAACCTTCCTTCGCGAAGAGTGGAAAATCTGCGCCTGGTGCCCAGCCGACATGCCAGGAATACCGCAAGAATTTGCAGAGCATGTGCTCCACATCAAGCCAAACTCCAAGCCAGTAAAACGGGCGCTAAGACGATTCTCCGTACCTAAGCGCAGAGCAACCGGAGAAGAAATCAACCGGCTACTCGACGCACAGTTCATCCGAGAAACGAAGAAAGCAACCTGGATTGCAAACCCAGTCCTGGTTCCTAAAAAAGACATTGATGAACTGAGGATGTGCGTCGACTACAAACCTATCAACAAGCACTGCCCAAAAGACCACTTCCCCCTGCCAAGAATCGACTCCACAGCAGGATGTAACCTCCTATCATTCCTTGATGCATACTAAGGATACAATCAGATAAGGATGAAGGAAGAGGACGAAGAGCACACCTCATTCATCACCCCCTACGGCGTGTTCTGCTACCGAACAATGCCCTTTGGTCTAAAAAATGCAGGAGCCACGTACCAACGAATGATGCAAGCATGCTTGAGAGACCAAATTGGCAGAAACGTACAGGTCTACGTAGACGACATTGTCATCTAAACCTTGATATGTCCAAAATGTATCTATAATTTATGCTTGCTCCATGCCTCTTTTGTGTGATATTGCTATGATATTGATGAACTTCCATACACTTTTGATCATATTTGGACTAACCTATTAACTCAGTGCACCCCAATGCCAGTTCCTGTTTTCTGCTGGTTTTCTATTTCAGGGTTCCCCCTTATAAAAAGTGCTCCAAAAAATCAGGCAAAATCCAATAAAAAATCAGTGTACAGGAAGCTTCGAGAATCACCGAGGGGAGGCCAGAGGGGACCCACCAGGGCCCCAGGCACCCTCCCGGCCTAGGGTGGGGCCGCGCCAGGGGGCCCCCTAGGCCCCTGGTGCCCCCCTTGGCCGCCCCCCTTCGCCTATTTATTCCCCGTGACGCAAAAACCCCGAGATGGGAACCATTTTTCGTGATCTCTCCTCTGTTCCGCCGCCGCTGCGCTTCCAATATCGGGAGCACCAGAAGACCTCTTCCCGGCACCCTGCCGGAGGGAGGAATCACCTCCGGGAGCTTCTCCACCACCATGGATGCTTCCCGGATGAACCGTGAGTAGTCCACCTTGGACCATGGGTCTATGATCAGTATCTATGTGATGTTCTCCTCCCCTCTTTGTTCTTCATGCATTAGACCTCGTGAGCTGCCCTACATGATCGAGGCACATATGTAATATTTCTGCTGTTGCTATGCTAAGTTTGTTGGGATCCGGTGGATTATGAGATTATGTTCAGATTGTGTTTGAGTAATATATTTGTTTCTCCTCTTTCATATTTATGTTCTTGACTAATTCTTGCATGTTCTCCGTTGTTGTTTATTGCTTTGGCCAAGTAGTAGGTAGTGACTCCAAGAGGGAGCGTTATGCATGATTTTGGGTTCATGCCCCCCGATGACTAGCTTGAGTGACAGAAACATGAGTCTAGGGGATGTGTTGTTGCCACAAGGGGGGAAACAACGGTGCTTGTACTTGCGGGTGCAAGGATTGTTTACTTTACGCAAGGTTCTTTAATGCAGTTGTCTGTTGCTTTGAGTTTACACTTCGGGTGGGATTCGCAACTTAATACCAGCGAGATATTGTGGATAGATATCTCAAGGTGGATGATTAGTGGGTAGATGCAGATGGATTTCGGTCTACTTGTCTTGGCGTACCGCCCATGCTTTTGAGCCTCTTCCTTTCTTTATAGCATAATTAGCATTGGTTTGCGCAAATAATCATGTCAATTGCGCAGCTGTGATTTGTTTACCTCGCATAGCTATTTTATCGTCTTTTGGGAGAGAGACATCACTAGTGAACATCATAGGACCCCGGTCCATATTTCCTACACTGTTTACACTATCAATTTACTTTCAGTATTTACTTTTCCGTAGCTATCACTATCATTATTATCCCATGTGTTTTATCCTTTGTAAACAACAAGGCTGGAGGGCTTGACAACCCCTTTGTACTCGTTGGGAGAAAAGTTATCTGTTATGTGTGCAGGTCCACGCCTACCGCCAATCTCTGGCGCCGTTGTCACCTTCCTGTCGTTGTCGGAGTCCTACTGGAGATAAACCTTGGTATCTTGACCGAGGGAAATTTGTTGTTGTCTACATATCAACCTTCCACTTTGGGTAACCAACGAGGGGGAATTAATTCGTACCATCAAACCTAAAGTGCAAACACGCTACTCGACGACCTCCGCGAAACATTCGCGGCCCTCAACAAATACAAAATAAATCTCAACCCAAAAAAGTGCGTGTTCGGCGTCCCAGCCGGAAAACTACTCGGGTACATGGTCTCCGCCTGGGGAATCAAAGCAAACCCCGAAAAGGTCCAAGAAGTTGCCAAGATGCAAAAGCCAACCAACATCAAAGGCGTGCATCAGCTCATAGGAAGACTCACAACATTGAGCCGTTTCATCAGCAGGCTAGGAGAAAGGACCCTACCGTTCTACCAACTGCCCGGAAAAGGAGAAAAATTCGACTGGACCGAGGAAGCTGCAACGCATTCGCAGACCTAAAGAAAACCCTCTCGACTCCACCAATCTTGGCGGTGCCCAAAGAACGGGAGAACCTGTACCTCTACATAGCAGCGCAGCAGCGTAGTCAGCATGGCGCTCGTCGTCGAGTGCGCAGAAGAAGGAAAAATACAGAGCATACAAAGACCAATCTATTACCTTAGCACGCTGCTCACAAAGCCACAACAACGGTACATGCACTACCAAAGTTCCTTCTCGCCATTATCATGACCTCAAGGAAAGTATCGCACTACTTCGACGAACACCCCATCACAATCGTGAGCAGTGAACCACTTGCGGACATCCTCAACAACCCCGGAACGACCGGCCGAGTCGCTAAGTGGAACATCGAGCTCAGCCCGCGAGATCTGCAGTTCAAACACCCAACGGCAATCAAAGCCCAAGTACTCCCAAACATCCTGGTCGAGTGGACAGAGGTCCAAACACCAGGCCCCCCAGATCTGTACAACTCATGGACGATGTTCTTCGACGGGTCCAAAACACAACAAGGAGCCGGAGCAGGCGTCGTACTAGTCTCCCCCAAAGGAACGGAGCTCAAATACGTCCTCCAGATCAACTTAAGCAATGCCTCCAACAACGTAGAAGAATACGAGGCACTACTCCATGGCATGCGCATGGCAAAAACTTGCGGCGCCACTCGCCTCTCGATCTACGGCGACTCCAACCTCGTCGTCCAACAGGCGATGAGAGACTGTAACGCAGTCGCAGACAACATTATGGCCTACCAGAAGATCTACAACACACTAGAGGGAGGATTCGGCGGCTGCGAACTCAACTACGTCTCCAGAGCAAATAACACAGAAGCCGACGAACTTGCAAACATCGGATCGACTCGAGGACCAATACCACCAGGCGTTTTCCTCGAGAGCATCAGCCAGAGAGAATTCAAAGTAAAGCCCACGGCGCCCGAGGAAGTCGCAGAGGACGATGACACAAATGAATCAGCGCAGGTGGCGGTAGCGAGCACAGCCGACGACACAAGAAACCAAGCAACAAAAGTCGCAGAGCCAGCCGCACTCGAAGACCCAGCCTGGGAAAAACCATTCCTTCGATTCCTAATCGAAGGCACCCTACCACAAGACGTTGCAGAAGCCCGACGCATCAGTCGACGATCCAAAGCATTCACGGTAATCAATAGACAGCTCTACAAGCGTAGCATCTCTCAGTTCCTACAAAAGTGTATCGATGAAGAAGACGGCAAAGCCCTACTACTCAAGATTCACGAAGGCACCTCTGAACATCACGCGAGCAGTCGCGCACTCGTGGCCAAGGATTTTCGAGCAGGTTTCTACTGGCCGACCGCCATGATAAATGCAGAGGATATCATAGGGTGTTGCATCGCCTGCCAAAAGGTCGCCAGCAGGCCACATGCCCCAGCATCAGAACTCAAAACTATACCATTGTCCTGGCCATTTGCCACATGGGGACTCGACATGGTAGGCCCACTCAAGAAATCCTCAAAAGGGGGACGAACACACCTACTAGTCGCAGTCGACAAGTTCGCCAAATGGATCGAAGCAGTACCAATCACTAGCTCAATAGTCCTCACGGTAGTTAACTTCATCAAGTCAATCATCTTCAGATTTGGCGTACCACACAATATTATCACAGACAATGGTACAAACTTCACAGCAGCAGAATTCCAAAACTTCTGTCAGGAGCTGGGCATCAAAATCAACTACGCATCAGTCGCTCACCCACAATCCAACGGCCAAGTGGAGAAAGAAAATGTCCTAGTATGCGGAGGAATAAAGAAATGACTCCTCGCACCACTAGAACATGCCGCAGGAAACTGGGTAGAAGAACTTCTCGCGGTACTATGGAGCCTGCGTACCACCCCAAACAGCTCGACCAAGTACACACCTTTCTTCTTGGTATATGGGGCAGAAGCAGTACTGCCGCACGACTTAAAATTTGGAGCCCCCCCGGATCTCAGAATACAAAGAGGAAGAAGCAGAAGAAGCACTACAGAACGATAAAGACACAACAAACGAAGCACGAGACAAATCCATAACAAGATCTGAAGGATACCAGGACAAGCTGCGCACATATCAAAGCAGCCGCCTGCGTACAAGAACCTTCAGCAAAGGTGACCTCGTCTTGCGACTGATACAAGAAAAAGTGCATAAACTCGCCCCACAATGGGAAGGACCATTCATAATCTCGGAAGTCATCGGAGGCGGCGCATACAGGTTGAAGAACCCAAAGACAAATGAAGACGTGGGAAACCCATGGAACGTAGAGAACCTACGCTTGTTCTGCCCATAGCCCTCCAAACACTACAGCGGCACCGGCAGCAGTACCGATCACCAACCCATGTAATACCCGAAGAAATAAAATGGTGTGGCCCAAGCATTATCACCTAAAAGCACTCGGGGGCTCGAGCCTAAACTCCCCCCGAGAGACCCTATCCTCGCTCATGCGACTTTACTTAAAAGCACTCGGGGGCTCGAGCATAAACTCCCCCCAAGAGACGCTATCCTCGCTCATGCGACTTTACTTAAAAGCACTCGGGGGCTCGAGCATAAACTCCCCCGAGAGACGCTATCCTCGCACATGCGACTTTACTTAAAAGCAGTCGGGGGCTCGAGCATAAACTCCCCCCGAGAGACGCTATCCTCGCTCATGTGACTTTACTTAAAAGCACTCGGGGGCTCGAGCATAAACTCCCCCCGAGAGACGCTATCCTCGCTCATGCGACTTTACTTAAAAGCACTCGGGGGCTCAAGCATAACCCCCTCCCCCCGAGAGACGCTATCCTCGCTAAACGCGACTTTTCCTAAAAAACTCGGGAACTCGAGCATAAAATCACCCCGAGAGACGCTACCCCCGCTCATGCGACCTTATCTGCAAGCACTGGGAAACCAGAACACAAGATCCCCCCGAAGCACCAACAGTTTTTCACAAGAGAATCGCATCGGAAAAAGCAAAGTTCTTCAGTCTTCACCCGATCGCAAACGATCGCCTAAAGACTCGGGGGCTACTCCCATCGGGAGCGCTGCCGCGGACCTGACCAAAAACCTGGAATAAATAGAAAACAGTCACAAGAACGGACAGCCCAGGTAGACAAAAACTCACAGCCTACGCCTGATTCTACAAATCAAACGTAGCCTCGGGGGCTACTCCCATCGGGAGCGCTGACGCGCACCCGAAAGACAGTTTTCCATTACAATTAATCGAAGACAATTTTCCATTGCAAAGGAGTCGAAGACAGTTTTCCATTACAAAGGAGCCGAAGAAAGTTTCCATCACCAAGGAGTCGAACACAGTTTTCATTATAAAGGAGTCAAAAGACAGTTATCACTACAAAAGGACTCGAGCAGCTACCAGACGGGTTACAATTGTCCCAAGGAATTATGACTTCTACATGTATGCTCATGCTGAGATAATTGGCACATTCGTACCACAACTTGACGAGCATCACCACAAACAAAGTAGCAACTCAGTCCGCGAAGAAGCAAGTCGCCGTCCTCCAGTTCTACAAGGTGCCTCTCCTACTGGCGCATCCGCTTGACGACCGGCTTGACGTCCAGTTCATCCTCAGAACTAGAAGATCAACCACCATCAGTCGAGGAATCAGCCGAAGATGAGGTCAGGGAGAAGCAGGCGAACCCCCACTCGACCCATCGGAACTGTCACTGCTTGTTTCCTCCCATTATGGGTCCAGACGATTGCCACCGGCATCAAAAGCGCGAACGATGTGGGTATCTTCACCATCAAAACGACAACAAAGACTATCTCCATCACACAAGTTTAGCCGCCGTGAAAACGATCTCTAGCCAGCATCAAGGAAAACCAAGAAGGAGCCATCAACAGAAAGCTCAACCCAAGCAGGAGGTCAAGCGCACCCCTGAAGCCGAAGCCACAGACCCCTTAGACTAAGATCAGAAATCATGGAGGCAAATGAGAATGGGAGAGGGATCCGAGTAGCAATGCGACTAAGAACGCGCAGAAGAAAATCATAACGCCAAACACCCTCATCCGCACAATACAAGGAGGGCACCACCGCAGCTCCACGACGCCCACCACGAGAAGAGCGAGGGGTATGGCCACCACGACCACGCCGGCCACGACCTCGGCCAGAAGCACCACCACCCCTCTTGGGAGCCATAGGAAGAAGAAGAAGAAAGGGAGAAGAGCGGATGTCCAAGTCCAGGCAATAACGCACCGGGTATTTATAGTGCAGCCCAGGGATAAACAAGGAAAAAATACAGAAGCCGAGGAGGCGCCATCATTAAATCAAAGACCAAACACGTCGGGCGTTACGAATTCCAAGAAAATATGCCTTCACACGGTCAGCAATATTTAAAGGACGCGTCAAATCTCACCTGTTTCCCATACATGCCTTGGAAATCCAACGGGCACCAGGCAGCGCGGCGCCCAAGTCATCATTATGACTAGAAGACGCGACGGATCAAAGACCAAGTATCATCATAGGTCACCAAATAGCATGGCAAAGCCTATCCACGCAACATCCCAAGAAGGACGGATCAGGATAAAAACAATTGGAAAAAACAAAACACTAGCAACGGACACCTATCTCTAAGTGCCAAAATATTCCGATTCCAAAACCTTTTACTCCCATCGGGAGTATCTTTATCCAAAGAAGAGTAAAAGACCAAAAGCTTCAGAGTTCGGGTACTCCCTCACCCAGAAGATGAGGATATGCTCGAGTAAACCACTCACACTTACAGAGTTCGGGTGCTCCCTTACCTCGAAAACAAAAGGCGAACATGCACTCGCAGGACTACTCGCGTCAGCAGAAACAACACATCTGTGGAGTTCGGGTGCTCCCTCACCTCGAAAAAAAAGGCACTCGAGTCACTACTCGCAAAAAACTACCCATGTACTCGACGACATTTCCGAGCGGATGCTTTCCTATACGACCCGTCGCCTGAGCACGCATAAGCTCCGCGAGTGACCACTAATAGCTCACTTGATTGTTTATTCCGAGTGGGTGCACCGCTAACCAGGCTTCGTGCCTCTACAAAAAACAATTATACCTGGGCTACGATACACTGTACCCAGATGCCACGCAAGCTTAGTGTGTAGGTAAGAACCCGTTGCGCAGAACGGCCGGGCCGGGACTTGCCGTAGAGTGATTTCACTCCCGATCTTTTCCATGTGCTGGCATGATAGAAAGATCCGAGCGGACGCGCTCAGGCTATTTGCTTAGACTGGCGGAAATTGATCCTATAAGACCTGCAGTGGCATGACTTTGCTAGACACCGGTCGTTCCAAGTTCATGTCGAGGGACGTGGCTTGATTGGGCTACTGCTGTATTTGACACTAGCGCAATTCACCAAGGCTCGACAAGTCGACTCCTTGGGCCCTTTCAGCTTAGCAATCCCTCGCAACAGGTATTGTCATGGCTCGAAATTTCCAGCGACCCGCAGTTGTACTGCGCCTGCAATAGTAGAGCATTGACGAATTCGAGTCCCTGCACGACTCCTCGAGTCTCCCAGGTAGTCGGGGGCTACTGACGAGGGGGTGACCCCATGACTCCTGCGTGTGAGGATACCTAGTGTGTATGAAGACAGAAGGCCCGCTGGAAATCCTCGACAGGCCCACGACTGGCCCAATCAAGACACCGATGTAGGAGTCCGGGACTGCTATGGAAGGCACGACTTGGCGCACAAGGCAAGACTACAGTTAGGAAATTATCTCTGTAATCTAGTACGGACTCCCTGAGACCTAGCCTGGTATATAAAGGATGGGAGGGGAGACGTCTTGATCATCCAGTATCCGATCTACTCTCCTGGCTTTGCGAGAACTCGCCTTGGCCTCCCTTCTAATCGCCCCCCTCACGCAATAATATCGAGCAGGAAGTGCTGCTCCTGTTAGCCGACGAGTATGGTCCAACCTGTTCCTTCTCTATGAATAACCCAGGGTCCCTGACCATGGTATTTGCCGAGGCTGATCCTCGTCATACACCATCACCTAAATAATGCATGCCCATATAGCAAAATGAACATCACCATGACGTTCTTCATGTTTTTCTACCCCAAATTCATGTATGACATGAATTATTTGGAGCAAGGATACACAAGATACAAGCAATGCAAAAAGGGAGTAGATTTGGATCAAACCAAAAGGATTTGAATTGATCTACAAAATGAAAAGGAGGGAAAACCCTTCTGGGCTCCCCTCGGCCAATTCCGCCCGAATGGTGAGCAGCCCACTGCTAAGCTACGCCCACAGGTGAGAAAATGACCTGGGCCGAGCCCATTAAGCTCACACAGTGGGAAAAGGTCAAAATAATGGGAGGGGGGTAATTTATCCATGCGGAGCTCGAACCCGAGACCTCTTGGTTGCAAAAACAAGCACCACGCCACTGCACAAACGCGTAAAATCGTGACAACATGGAGGATCCACGAAACCTAAGCTATACGCGCGAGATGACTGAATCTCGGACTAAATAAACTGCAGGTAGTCGTTCCTGACGAAACTAAAGATCTTCAGTTAACTGAGGACGATGGGCGCGCGGGTTCAGAGTGGAACGGGCCGCGACAGGGTTGAGCGGTTGCGCGAGAGAGGACGCCAAATGCACTAGGCATGCACCGACTGTGGCTGCATGAACGGGACGGCCAAGGGAGCGCCCTTGACGCGCGCTGGTCATGCACAAGCAGCACGGCAGCACCAGTGACGAACATCTACAGAGACACATGGCAATGGCGAACAGGGAACTGACAACAGCGACAACATCACACGAGACGAGCAGAGCAGCAACTTGGGAAGCACGGGGCGCTAAAAGGAGACCGAAGACATCGCCTTGGGGCTCGAGGGAACCCTTGCGCTCGCGCTCTCGACGCATACTGCACACGGGGGTGCACAGCCGGGCGAGCACGCTGACGGCGAAGAAACTACATGAAACACGATTGCTACAGGGGACGAGTGGGATCTACTGCTAGGCGACGATGAACAAGAGGAAGGAACAGAACGGTGGCGCAGCTCACATAGGGATGGATCGCTGGAGTCAAACAGGGCCCTGGGAGGACGAAGCAGAGGACGAAGGCTCGAGGAAGCGACGGATTGACGGCGAGGAAGAGGACGTCGCGGTCTCGGAGACGAGGAGGAAGACGATGGCCTCTACGTGGACGACGCCTGCAACCCTAGCAACGACGATCGGCTGGGCATGGCCATCAATTTTGGAGCTCCAGGCCTCCTGATCATGGTGGGAAAAAAAGGGGAGGGAGGAAAAGCAGAAAGGAGAGGAGATGGCGGTGATGGCTTGGGGGAAAGGGCTTGGGTTCTGGGGCAAGAGGGGGCTTAAAAGGAAAAGGGGAAGCGTAGGTGGCTGGCCAAGGCGACAACCAGCTCCTCTGCTTTTCGATGGACGTGAGAGAGGGAGAGAGGGGACCCTCCACATCAGGTGGACGGGAGGGTGTTTTCTAGGTTGGGCTGGGGCTAGGTAGATGGTTAGGTGGGCTGGAAGAAGAATTGGGTCCAAGGCTAGGGGAAGAGGAATCGACCCAATCGACACAAGTGCTTCTCTGCATTTATTCTTTTAACAAAAAGATAGCAGAAGAACGCAAGAAAAATAAGAAATAGAAAATAATCCTTTTACATAACATGAAAAATGCCCAAGATTTTTTTTGTCACATGGACTATTGCTAAGGACAATTGTGCAAATTCTCATCCGCAATGGAAAAAATAAAAATGCCATTTTTTCTGGAATTTGTTAGTTTTGGGGTGTTACAACTCTCCACCACCAACAGATGATCTCGTCCCGAGATCCGACATACCCTCGAGGAAGAGACCGAGAAGTTGCAAGATGGAAGATCGAACGAGAGGTGAAATTTCCCAACACCACCAACATAGGCTCTGATCAACGTGACAACGATATTACTTCCGTCAGGATACAACGTGACTCGAGATTGTCGATATCGAAGAAGAAACTTCCGAAGGTGTGGGAAACCGATCGAGAGCAAGCTCGGACTGCACGAGGGGATTTCACAACAAAACTGAATCCACTCGAGAAAAGAAACTCGAAGTTTCTGGAATAAGATTACCTATGTGCTACTGGAAGCCACGAAAATGAGAATCTGAATCAAAACAATACCATACCAGCATTTCTACAATAGCATCACTCAGGAAGGATCGAAAACCTGAACAACGAGACGAGACAGAGGAGGATCGACACGCAGTGCCGACTCAAGCAGACAAAGGGGGAAAGCCAAAGCGGGAGCATAGGCAAGTTTAAATGAAGCATCGGGAAGTGATGTAAAGAGAGTGTTAGTACTCGTCAAGCCTCGTTGGTTACCCCAAGTGCAGGGTGAGATATAGTGCAGCGACAAGTTTTCCCATGGCAAAGATACCAAGGTTTGTCTCCCGTAGGACTCTGAAGGATAAAAGAAGGTGGTAAAGTGAACAATGGCCCCAAGGTTGCTAGCTTCACCTGGACCTGCACACAGATACAAATAACTTTGCTCCCAACGAGTACAGAGGAGTTGTCCATTCCTCCGGCCTTTCTGTTTACAAAGGATCAACGCAAGAGATAAAAGTGGAACTGAAAGTAAAGACTGAAAGTAAGCTAAGAGTGTAAACAATAGTGTGAAGATGGACCGAGGCCCCGTCATTTTCACTAGTGATGTCTCTCTCCCAAAAGAAGATAACAGTGCTAGCGAGGTAAAAAAATCACAGCTGGGCAATTGACAGAATTATGAAGGCACCGCAATGCTAACTATGCTGCAAAGAAAGGAAGGGCTCAAAAGCAATGGGCAGTACGCCAAGGTAAGTAGACCGAAATCCAACTGCATCTACTACGAATAATCCACCTTAAGATATCTATCCCACCCAAAGTGTAAATTCAAAGCAACAGTGTAAATTCAAAGCAACAGACAACTTCAATAAAAGAACTTTGCGTAAAGTAAACAATCCTTGCACCCGCGGGTACAAGCACCGTTGTTTTATCCCTGGTGGGAATAGCACATCCCCTAGTCTCATGTTTCTGTCACTCAAGCTAGACATCAAGGGGCTGAACCCACAATCAAGCATAACGCTCCCTCTTGGAGTTGCAACAAATCACTTGGCCAAAGTAAAATACGGCAACGGAGAACATGCAAGAATTTACTCAAGAACAAAATATAAAAGATAAGAACCAAATATATTACTCATCACAATCTGAACATAGTCTCATAATCCATCAGATCCCAGCAAACTCAGCATAGCAACAACATAAAATTACAAAGGTGCCTCGATCATGTGAGGCAGCTCACGAGGTCTCGAAAGTGGAAGCACAAAGAGGGGAGAGGAACATCACATAGCTACTGGTCACGGACCCATGGTCCAAGGGGAACTACTCACGGTACATACGGGAGGCGTCCATGGCTATGGATGGTCTCCCGGAGGGGGTTCCTCCTCCCGGCAGGGTGCCGGGCAGCTTCTCCAGGCAGCCCCCATCTAGAAACAGTAGCGGCGGCGGTACAGAGGCGAGTTCGCGAAAAAGAGATCCGTCCTAGGGGTTTCCACCCGAGGGCTAAATACAGGCGAAGGGGGCACCGAGAGGGGCCACAGGGCAGCCAGGAGGCTCCCTGGCGCGGCCTAGGGTGGGGCCGCGCCAGGGACCCTTCTGGAGTCCCTGTGGTGGCCCCCTTCTCTCCTTTGGTGTTTCCGGAAGCTTCCGGGTCGCTGATTGTTTATCTGATTTTTCCGGATGTTTTGGAGCACTTTTAATGGCCGGAAAACCTGAAATACAAAACAGCAGAAAACAGCAACTGGCAACTGGGTGCACTGGGTTAATAGATTAGTCCAAATATGCTCAAAAGTGTATGAAAGTTCAAGAAAAACATGGCAAAGTCACACAAAACATGCATGGAGCAATAAGAAATTATAGATACGTTTGGGACGTATCAACATCCCCAAGCTTAATTCCTGCTCGTCCTCGAGTAGGTAAATGATAACAAGCATAATTTCTGTGATGACATGCCACACAACCATATAAGGACTTTTCAGTAAAGCAATCAAAGCATGCAATTCAATCCAAGTCTTAACAAGCAAGAGTCTATATTAGCATTGACACAAGCAACAAAAGAACAAAAGGTGCAAGAGCTCTCGTTGTCCGTGACTCGAATGTCTCCAGATGGTGTTTGCGTGCAAGCAGGGGACTGGGAAAAGGAGAGAGAAAAGGTTGTTTAGAACAACTATCTACTAAAGTTTCACAGTTAGTCTCCTTTGGATTCTTATCTTGACTCGTCCCCAGACCACTAGCCAGGTACAAGTCAAATTGATCCACTCCCTTTCAATATTTTGAGCACTCATGCAATGGATGAGCGTGGGCAAGAAAGTTGACACCTAAAAGGCAAAACAGAAAGAAGGTGGAGGAGGAAAACAAAAAAGGTGTGAAAGTCTCACATCAATGAGGACAATGATAGGCGAGAGAAGGCCATATGATAGATATGATGTGAGGAGTAGGGATTGCCATGCAACGGATGGACATGTGAGCTAAAAGCTCTCCAAGGGAACTAGTGGGGGTGCATCTAACTTGCTTGCTCAAGAAGACCTAGAGCTCGTTTGAGGAGGCTCATCATTGGAATATACAAGCCAAGTTCTATAGTGTGAATGTCCCCACATAGCTATATGCATGATGATGATCTCTATGGAGTACAAGGGATAGAGGATGAAGTACTAGTGTGGATCTCTCAAAAGGAATAGTAGTGTGCCCCCTTCTCTCTTTTTATTTTTCTTTTTCTCTTTTTTCTATTTTTTTGTATTTTTCTGGTGGCCTCAATGGCTCTTTCTATTCAACTCTCATTTTTCCTCTTTGGGATCTTTTGATTTTGTCCTCTTTGGGATCTTTTCCTCACTTTAGGGGAAACACTCTATATTTTACAAGCATATAGGAGATCTTTCACACTTTACAAAGGTACTCACATAAAGAAGATATAACTATCATGATGCAAATGTATGCTTCTGCCAGGATAGCAGGATATGCAATGCTACTAGCGCGTCATGTAGCAATGATTAGGGCAAGGCCCAACTAGCATGCGGCTCATCGATCAAGCAAGTAGCATGTATGATATGAAGATCAAGTCATGAGAAGGTGGATGTTGCATGGCAATGTATCTCGGAAAGGCTATGGAAATGCCTTGTAGGTAGGTATGGTGGCTGTTTTGAGGAAAGATATAAGGAGGCTTATGATGACACAGCGTATCGTGCCAAGGGTTTGGATGTACCGGCGAAGGTGGACGCTAACTCTCGGAGTGAGGAGAAAGCAATGCACGACACAGGAGAGGCTAGAAAAAGTATAGGTGGGTGGAAGTGTCAACTTTTGAATACTCACATTAGTCCGAAGAACTCATGCACTTATTATCGGTAACTCTCAATCTAATCAGGAGGTTTCACAAATAGACAAGTACCCCGAGGAGGAGTGTATGGGGGTTTGGTTATCCTTGCGCATCCTCGACTCATGGTACGTGAGTGTACTCTAATATTCGAACCCTCCAGAGGTTAGTGATCTATCTAGTAGCTAGAGTTCTCAACAGGGGTTTTTGGTTTTTAAAAAACACACGGATTTCCCAAAATACGACATCTATCACTAATAGGCTCGAGCTCTTGACACCAAAAGTTCAAACATTACTCTAGTCAATACCTCAAAACTATTGCACGTTACTACTACAAAGAGAATAGCAACTTCAACTACCTACTTCTAGTCAAGACACAAAACTCAGTGCAACAGGAAAACTCTCTAACAAGATAAAACATGCAACCTATAGAAAGTTCAACCGAAAATAAAATTAAAGCTCTATAAAAACTAAAGCACTACAACTAAACAGAGCAGCAGCTAAAAAAAAGAAAAATAACAACTCACAGCTAAAAGAATAAGCATGCAAATCCTATGAGGAGTTCTAGTTCAAGAGGAGCGTGTAACTCTCCCACACAAAAGAGTAATCTGGGGTCTAACTTTTTACTACAGCAAACAAAGCTAAAGAAAAAGTAAAAAAGAAAAGAGCGAGACGCTCCAATCATAGCACATAACGCATGAAGTGATAAAAATATAGTGCAACGAGAGATGAACTGATAATTGTTGATGAAGAAGGGGATGCACGGGGGCATCCCAGAGCTTAGATGCTTGAGTCTCCTTGAATATTTATCGGGGGTGAAAATGGGCATCGCCAAGCTTGAGCGTTTGACACTCCAAGATCTTCTTTCATCATCTTCCATCGCTCACTTGAAAACTCCCTTCATACATAACTCATTGTAGACTGATTAGAGAGGTTAGGACCCTATTAAAATAATTTTTCCCTTACTGGAAATAAAGATTACCTTGAAGAGCTACTGTTTCTCAAGAATTCCAAAAAGGTTTTTTCAAAGAAAAAGCAAGCTTAAGGTTTGCAAAAGTAAAGAGAGACAAAACGTGGCAGAATCTGTGAAAAACAGAACAGCAGGTAGAAACGATTTTTTTAGGGGTACTTCTACAACTCAAATCAAAAAACTCAGAACATACGAAAGTTTAGTAATTGTATAGAGCACGCTGTGTTAAAACGTCAGCTCAAAAAGATGAACCGGGATTTTTCTCTGATTTTTCTAGTCACGAGGACAGAATCTCTTTTCTGGACAACATGTTACAACTTTTACTCCCCTTGTCGTATGAGGCTATAAAAGGCACAAAGCTTGAAAAGTAAAGATACAATGATGTTGCTACAGTAGTAAAAATCATCAAGACCACTAAGAACAGAATAAAAGCAAAAATAAAAACGTAAATTCGTTGCGGGATGCTTCCCGAAAGCGCTTCTTTAAAGCCATTAGCTAGGCTTAAAGATTATAAAAGGTGCTCTCGTAAGAATAAGGATTTGAAGCAAAAGAGAGCATCAAGAGGAAAATATGAAACACATTTAAGCCTAACCCACTTCCTATGCGTAGGCATCTTGTAAGAAAATAAATCAAAGAAGCACAAAGAAACCAACATAGGAAGGTGGAACAAGAAAATCTTCAAAACTTTCAACATAAAGACAGGAGTTTTAGTAATATGGAAGTTTCTACAACCAAACTTCCCTCTCTCAAAATAATTTTCATTAGTATCATGAACAACATCACGAATATAACTTTCACATAAATCATATTGTTCATGACCTAGAAGCACACGTGTATTGTTTTCAACACGGTTTTTAGGATCATAAGATAGATGCAACCCATCACATTGAGCCTTGATAAGAGCAAAATTCTCCGCAATAGTTGGAGATTTCAAAAGGATAATAGGGCAATCAAGTGTGGGTGCAATAGCAACAATTTCATGCTTAACGTAAGGAACTATAGCAAGTTCATCTTTGAAAGCATCATCCATAGTGGCATCATGGCCATCAACAAAGCAAGTATCAAAACCATCAGAAAGGGAAGTATCAAGTGAGTCCTCGGAATCATAGGACTCCTCATCATAGCAATCATTAGCCTCTTCTCGGGAAGCAAGCATTCTATTTTTAAAATCCTCAATATAAGCATTGGAAGTATAATTCTCCAAGCAATAAGCAAGAACAACAAAGTTTTCGGACTTGTGAATAGTATCGTAATACTTTTCAATCAAAAAAGCAATATCATAGCACCTTTAAAAGCAACAAACTCTTCAATCTTTTCAACATCAAAGTAATCATAAACACCTTTGGCATAAGAAGGTAGGATCTCATTTATATTAAACTCACATTGGAAAGGAAGGTGTTTATGCTCTATATTAGAGCAGCAAGTAAAATCATAAATTTGGCATAAAGATTCAGCATAGCAATAAGAAACTTGTATTTGATCCCATAAGTGTTTCCCTTTCTGAGATAGACGGTGTCGCGTGTAATGAGCATGCTCATCCAATGATTTTCCCTCAACCAAGTCGGTTGGGTTTTTAGCGCGAGCACAAATTGATCGAAGACGAGCCAAGTGAAACATGTCCATCCTACCATATTTGGGTGGTTCAACACCCATGGTAAAGATAACATCAGCAAGCAAGGTAACAGGTATTTTTGGTATTTTTGATAAGGGACACAAAAGTAAAAACTGAAAGGTAAACAAAGATAAAAGATAGTGTGCAACTACCCTATCCTGTAGACTGGAGTCCCCGGCAATGGCGCCAAAAAACTTGCTGATGGCAAGAGAGTGTTAATACTCTTCAAGTCTCATTGGTTACCCCAAGTGCAGGGTGAGATATAGTGCAGCGGAAAGTTTTCCCTTAGCAAAGATACCAAGGTTTGTCTCCCGTAGGACTCCGAAGGATACAAGAAGGTGGTAAAGTGAACAATGGCGCCGAGGTTGCTAGCTTCACCTGGACCTGCACACAGATACAAATAACTTTGCTCCCAACGAGTACAGAGGAGTTGTCAATTCCTCCTGCCTTGCTGTTTACAAAGGATCAACGCATGAGATAAAAGTGGAACTGAAAGTAAATACTAAAATCAAGCTAAGGGTGTAAACAATAATGTGAAGATGGACCGAGGTCCCGTGATTTTCACTAGTGATGTCTCTCTCCCAAAAGACGAGAAAAGTGCTAGCGAGGTAAACAAATCACAGCTGGGCAATTGACAGAATATGAAGGCACCGCAATGATAACTATGATGCAAAGAAAGGAAAGGCTCAAAAGCAATGGGCAATATGCCAAGGTAAGTAGACCGAAATCCAACTGCATCTACTACGAAACATCCACCTTGAGATATCTATCCAGAACATCTCGCTGGTATTAAGTTGCGAATCCCACCCAAAGTGTAAACTCAAAGCAACGGACAACTGCATTAAAAAGAACTATGCGTAAAGTAAACAATCCTTGTACCCGCAGGTACAAGCACCGTTGTTTAATCCCTGGTGGCAACATCACATCCCCTAGTCTCATGTTTCTGTCACTCAAGGTAGACATCAAGGGGCTGAACCCACAATCAAGCATAACGCTCAATCTTGGAGTTGCAACAAATCACATGGCCAAAGTATAATACGGCAACGGAGAACATGCAAGAATTTACTCAAGAACAAAATATAAAAGATAAGAACCAAATATATTACTCATCACAATCTGAACATAGTCTCATAATCCATCAGATCCCAGCAAACTCAGCATAGCAACAGCAGAAAATTACAAAGGTGTCTCGATCATGTGAGGCAGCTCACGACGTCTCGAAAGTGGAAGCACAGAGAGGGGAGAGGAACATCACATAGCAACTGTTCACGAACCCATGGTCCAAGGGGAACTACTCACGATACATACGGGAGGCGTCCATGGCTATGGATGGTCTCCCGGAGGGGGTTCCTCCTCCCGTCAGGGTGCCGGGGCAGCTTCTCCAGGTAGCCCCGATCTAGAAACAGCGGCGGCAGCGGTACAGAGGCAAGTTCGCGAAAAAGAGATGCGTCCTAGGGGTTTCCACCCCGAGGCCTAAATATAGGCGAAGGGGGCACCAAGAGGGGCCACAGGGCAGCCAGGAGGCTCCCTGGCGCGGCCTAGGGTGGGGCCACACCAGGGACCCTTTTGGAGACCCTGTGGTGGCCCCCTTGCCAACTTTGGTGTTTCCATAAGCTTCCGGGTCGCTGATTTTTTATCCGATTTTTTCGGATTTTTTTGAGCACTTTTAATGGCCAGAAAACCTGAAATACAAAAATAGCAGAAAACAACAACTGGCAGCTTGGTGCACTGGGTTAATAGATTAGTCCAAATATGCTCAAAAGTGTATGAAAGTTCAAGCAAAGCATGGCAAAGTCACACAAACCATGCATGGAGCAAGTAGAAATTATAGATACGTTTGGGACGTATCAGGAAGCAAGGGTGCAATTCCACCAACAACCTTCATATGCATTAGGTAGGTGATTAATGAATCCGGAGGATTCTTATGAAATAGTTGTTCTGATGCATGATCATGGCATATGCAAAAGACTAGAACATAATATGAACAAGGATTTTCCACACATGAGAATAAACCTCGAGGTGGGAATGCTCAAGTTAAATAGATGCAGATGATATGGCATAATATGATGCACCTAATGCAATATATTGAAAGCAAAGAAAGAAAGAGAGAGACAACGCAACCGGCAAGCTACGGTTACGAAAGATCTACGATGCTCCGAAGAAAGAAAAATATTGGAAGAACTGCACCACGTGCAACACACGATAGGCAAGTTTAAATGAAGCATCGGAAAGCAAGGCTGCAATTCCACCGACAACCTTCATATGCATTAGGTAGGTGATTAATGAATCCGGAGGATTCTTATGATATAGTTGTTATGATGCATGATCATGGCATATGCAAAAGACTAGAACATAATATGAACAAGAATTTTCCACACATGAGAATAAACCTCGAGGTGGGATGGCTCAAGTTAAATAGATGCAGATGAAATGGAATAATATGATGCACCTATTGCAATATATTGCAAGCAAATAAAGAAAGAGCGAGACAACGCTACTGGCAAGCTATTGTTACAAAAGATCTACGGTGCTCCGAAGAAGGAAAAATATTGGAAGAACTGCACCACGTGCAACACACGAGGAGTTCATGTGCAAAAGTACACCTTCACCTAAATGATGCATGCCCATATAGCAAAATGAACAGCACCATGACATTCCTCATGTTTTTTAACCCAAATTCATGTATGACATGAATTATTTGGAGCAAGGATGCACAAGATACAAGCAATGCAAAAAGGGAGCATATTTGGATCAAACCAAAAGGATTTTAATTGATCTACAAAATGAAAAGGAGGGAAAACCCTTCTGGGCTCGCCACGGGCAATTCGGCCCGAATGGTGAGTAGCCTACTCCTAAGCTAAGCCCACATGTGAGAAAATGACCTGGGGCGATCCCATTAGCTAACACAGAGGGAAAAGGTAAAAATAATGAGGGGTGTGCATTCTCCTCCACGGGGAGCTCGAACCCGAGACCTCTTGGTTGCAAACCAAGCACCCACGACACTGCACCAATTACTCAAATCATGACTACATGGAGGATCTACAGAACCTAAGCTATACGCGCGAGATAACTGAATCTCGGACTAAACAAACTGCAGGCAGCCTTTCGTGACGAAACTGAAGATCTTCAGTTAACTGAAGACGATGGGTGCGCGAGTTCAGTGAGGAATGGGCCACGACAGGGTCGAGCAGCTGCGCAGGAGAGGATGCCAAGTGTACTAGGCGTGCACCGACTGCGGCTGCAGGAACGGGACGGCCAAGGGAACGCTCTTGACGCGTGCTGGTTGTGCACAAGAAGCACGACAGCGCCGGTGACGGACAATAAGGAGACACACGGTGACGAGGATTGAACTCGGAAAATCCCATGGTTAGGAACCCTAGGTTAGATCGTAGAGGATATGTGCAGGTTGGCGATACTCGTCGGCTAACAGGAGACATGGATTTACCCAGGTTCAAGGCCCTCGATCGGTGAAACCCCTACTTCATTCTCGATTGTATTATGATGGAGGCGATTACAGTGGAGGTCGGGGAGAGTTCTCTCGGGACCGGAGGTGTTGCTTGGATATTTGATGCCCTAGACGTCCCCTCTCCCAGCCTTTATATACTAGGCTGGGTCGCTGATGACCCACAACGTAAGGGATCAGTTGCAGCGTTTTCGATAAGTAAGAGTGTCGAACCCAACGAGGAGCAGAAGGTAATAGCAAGTGACTTTGGTAAGGAGATAACAGCAAGCACTGAAAGATAACTTTTTAGGGGTTTTCTTGGCATAAGTAACAGGATAGTAAAAAGCGAGCAAAGTAAAAGATACTGGAGAGTAAAGAGTGTCCCAATCCTTGTGAGCAAAGGAGAGGCCTAGCAACTGAACTTATAAAGGCTAAAGTGTTTTTGAGGACACACGGGAGTAGTCATGTGCTTTTGCCATACTCCGTATCGGTACTATGTGTTGTGTTGATAAGTGTTGAGTGGGTGGATCTATGCTAGTACACCCTCTAGACTAAGATAAGTGTACTCTTATGATTAAACACCTTGCAAGCATCCGAAAATACAAGATAGTAACTAAGGCAAAAGCCTAACCATAGCAATACGATCGGTGATCCATTGTTCCCTTGTGCAAAAGCGTGCGAACTGGGGTTCAGGTTTCTGTCACTCCGGCAACCCACTGTAAGAATTCTTTGTACACAATGTATCCCCCTAGGTCCTTGATAACGGGAAGTGTTGAGTGTTCGACTCACACAACACCACTAGGAAAATAACAACACAACTTAAATATCAACCAACACATATTACTTCAACATCATATGACTACTAACAACTAGACTTCTCCCATGTCCTCAAGAACTAAAGTAACTACTCACAAGACATAAAAGAGATCATGATCAGTGGGGATAAATAGATGATAAACAATCTGAACACAATAATATTTCTCCTACAAAACTCAATAGCATTCACCACAAAGTAGTAATCAACACTGATAAATTAGAGAGGATAGATAGTACGGATTACAACACGAGTTGCAATTGTGAGATGAGATTGGATGGAGGTGGAGATGGTGCTGATGATGGGGATGATGTTGATCATGATCTCGATGATGCCCGTGACGATGGTGAGGATGATGGTGACGATCTCCCCTTCCGGGAGGTGATCTCCCCGGCGGAATCTGCCCGCCAGAGATGGCTTTTCTTCTCTGTAGGTTTCCTGCACGGAGCGGCGGCGGAACTCCGGAAACTCTCCTTTTTTAGGGTTTTTGGACGACGAGGAGTATATAGGCCAGAGGTGGGAGCCGGGAGTGGCCCTGGGGGTCCAGGCGCCCTCCTGGCGCGGCCAGGGGTGGGGCCGCGCCAGGTGGCCGCCTGGGCACCCTGTGGCCCCCCTCTGGTCGCTCTTTTGCGTGTCTTCGTGATCCTTCTAGAAAACAGTCACCGTCGATTTTCAGGTAATTTGGAGGTGTTCTTCTTCAGCAACTCAGCATCCACTTTTTACCGCTGAATCCTGTGTCTGCTGCTTCGTCACCGGAAAGTTGCAAACTGTGTAAAATAAGCCAAAACAACATAAGAATAGCATCATATCATGAAATATATCAATGAATAAGAAAGAATTACTATATAAAATAGTGATGCATTTTGGACGTATCAACTCCCCCAAGCTTAGACCTGACTTGTCCCCAAGCGAATACTGAGCTCGGTAAACCTGTCCACAAGTTTAGAGAGAGAAGTGTCGATAAATAAAATACGGACAAGAAGCATCAAGGTTCCTTCATCAAACTCAAGCATCCTCAACAGCAACCTCAACTCATAAGGCCCTTATGAGAAAGTAATAACAATTATAATCAAAAGTAGGGCTGAGAAAACTCTTTGAATTATGGCAAACATATCCTTGGTCAAAGGACAACTAAAAACAAATTGAAGCTTTTGAAAGAACATGTTATTAGTCATGAAGTGCAAATGCTAACACAAAGGAAGATGCTCGCTAGGCAAAAGCTTTCGCAAACAACTTACTTATCAAAAGATAATGTCAACAAGGATATGGCATGGCAAAACTTAATGCAGCTTTATAAGGATGAATCCTCATCAACATCAAATGTCTGTTCTCTTAGGGAAAAGAAGGAAGTGGGACAACTGATTCAACATGAAGGTGGAAGAAAGGCCTTGTCAAGGGAATGTAGGGAAAACTCATGTGATATCCTTAAATCAAACAGAATAAAATAGATTTTGGGATGGTGCATAGTTTGTCAACGAATGCTAATAGATAGCTCAATTACTTCTCAAGATGGACAAGTTTCGAGGAACGGCTCCAAAGTGAGGACGATCACATCCCCTTAATCTCCTTTGTTTATCACTGCCAAAGTTTCTGATTTCTCATAGACCAAGCGTGAAGGAGGGTTTGTTTGTTATATTATCTTTTGAGCTGGGCGCACTCATGCCAGTTCCTCCTCGTATTATGGGTTTGCAGATTAGACATGTAATCCCGGGGTAAAACTTGTCCAACTTAAGAAGATCATGAATTACCTACTACTTCCTCATGAGCTAAACAAGAGGCACAAAACAGAAGATTTTGAACATTTAAGGATAACACATAAATTCTATACTTAAAGGAGTGGTATGGGAATACCACGAATAGGAAGGTATGGTGGACTCAAATGGAAGGTAATGGTTTCAGGGTATGCATGCACAAGCAGAAATCTACTTGGCAAAGAGTTTGGCTAGCAAAGGCTTTGAGAGAACAGACAATTGATGCTAATTTAGATGAAAAACATATAGGGCATAAACATTAAGGTAAGCATAACACATCAAGTTGTCTTCCTTGTCAACATAACACTTCAACCATAATAACATAAAGGTTTTGGCTATGTCGCTACTTGAGAAAACATGCTTGTTGTCAAGACCAAAGCTATGTTTGCTAAAATTAAATAAAGTTTTCAAAGACATACCTGATATAATGTCAATACTCCCCATAAGAATCGTCATATGAGGCTGATTGCGTGAAGAGAATACCGAGTGCAACGAAGGAACCAATATACTTCTCATTAATATTCCATTATAGACGACTCCACACTCACGGATACAATCTCTCCACAGAAGGAGTTATAGACCTTGATGCAAACACATATTTCATATAATAAACTCCCTACACATGATACGACTCTACTTGACTCAAAAAGACTAAGATAAAGATAAAGATACCCGGCACTCCCCCAAGCTTGGAACAAGCTGAGGGGATGTCATTACCCGAGGAGATTTACTCCTCATTATTGTTGTTGTTGATTCTTCAAATCTTTGATGACACTGCGAAGGGTTTGGTTTTCCTCCTCCAAAATCTCCACTTGCACCTTTAGTACACGGAAATCTTCACACAGTTGATTGGTGATGCGGTAAGCTTCGGAGATGGTGGAAATCATGCGTTGATCTTCAATTGCAGGGGTCATTCCTGAAAGGTTAAGAGAAAGATCATAATAAGGTTGGACACTCCCCACCATGATGGGCTTGCTTGATCTTCCTCCTTGTGTTGATGGACCCCCTGGTTGCTGGGCGGTGATAATCTTGACTTCTTCTCTCACGGAACGCTCCATCTCCACTCGCCTTGCAGCGATTTCTTCTTCCGTGGCCCAATCTATGTATTTCCCCCAGTTGAGATCTTTCTGAACTTCACGTAGACGCCGTGCCATGAAGTCCTCTCCACTTGAGCCACAAGAAGACATCTCTAACAATAACTTTTTACCCTGGCAGAAACAGATTGAAGAGAAAACACACGAAATTGCGAGATACGTTGCCTGAACGATCCGGGCAAATATATAGCAAAAATTTCTGCAACAAAACTAAGGTAACGAGCCAAAGTCGGGTCGGAGACGGACTCCTGGGTGCCCAGGCGGCCTCCCGGCACGGCCAGGAGGTAGGGCGCGCCAGGGGGGCGCTTGGGCCCCCTGGAGCTCCTCTCCGGCTCCGCTTAGGCTTCGAATTTTCCTTATTTTGTAAAAACTCATAATATGGAACTTTTATGGTGGTTCGCGATGTTTCCTTACCGTAATACATACCTTTTCTTATTCTGCTTCTGTCAGTGTCCGAAATAGGGCTGCAACGTGTTCTTCATGAGTTGTTGTGCGCATTATATTTACATCAACATTGACGGGATCCCCCGCCATGTAATGCTTGAGTCTTTGCCCATTCACAACTTGAGGTTTGGTACCTTCAAAATTGTTAATCTTGATTGCACCAGACCGATAGACTTCTTCGATATGAAATGGTCCTTCCCACCTGGAAAGTAGTTTACCTGGAGAAAACCTGAAACGGGATCTAAACAATAAAACTTTATCACCAACATTAAATTCACGTTTCAGAATCCTCCTGTCATGCCACTTCTTTACCTTTTCCTTGAACATTTTAGCGCTCTCGTAAGCTTCACTTCTCCACTCATCTAGAGAAGTCAAGTTCATGAGACGCTTTTCACCAGCTAACTTTGGGTCAGCATTAAGCTCTCTAACAGCCCAGAAAGCTTTGTGCTCTAACTCTAATGGAAAATGGCAAGCCTTGCCATAGACCATTTTATAGGGGGACATGCCCATGGGGTTTTTGTAAGCAGTTCTATACGCCCACAAAGCATCTCCTAACTTACTTGACCAGTCCTTCCTATTTCTGTTAACTGTCTTTTGCAAGATCATCTTGATCTCTCTATTGGTGAGCTCAACTTGCCCACTAGTTTGAGGATGGTACGGTGACGCAATCCTATGATTGACATCGTACTTGGCTAGAGGTTTTATAAAAGCTCCATGTGTGAAGTGTGATCCTCCATCAGTCATGAGATACCTAGGTACACCAAACCTAGGGAAAATTACATCTTTGAACATTTTCAAAGATGTTTTGTGATCAGCACTCTCAATGGGGATTGCCTCAACCCACTTGGTTACATAATCAACATCAACTAAAATGTGAGTGTACTTGTGCGAAGAAGGAAAAGGACCCATAAAATCAAAACCCCAGCAATCAAAAGGCTAAATCACTAGTGAGTAATTCATAGGTATCTCATTCATTCTACTAATATTACCAACTCTCTGACATTTATCACAGGCTAAAACATAATTTCTAGCATCTTAAAAGAGAGTAGGCCAATAAAAACCTGATTGGAGAACCTTATGTGCGGTTATCTCACCGGCGTGATGTCCTCCATAGGGACTATCGTGACATTGCTTGAGAATGTCCTTCTGCTCGTGTTCCGGTATGCATCTTCTTACGATCCCGTCCGGACCTTCTTTGAAAAGATGTGGGTCATCCCAAAAGTAATGCCTCAAATCATGGAAGAACCTCTTCCTTTGCTGAAATGTTAAAACTGGAGGAAAATACTTTGCAACGATAAAATTAGCATAATCTGCAAACCAAGGATCGGAAAGAGATTGTACTTTAACAACGGCAAGTTGCTCGTCTGGCAAACTGTCGTTGACTGGGATGGGATCATGCGGTATATCTTCCATCCTTGAAAGATTGTCCGCTACCGGGTTGTCTGCTCCTTTTCTATCAACAATCTGCAAATCAAATTCTTGAAGAAGGAGTACCCATCTGATGAGTCTTGGCTTGGCATCCTTCTTTGTCATAAGATACTTAATGGCAGCATGGTTAGTATGAATAATAACTTTAGAATCAACAATATACTGCCTAAACTTGTCACAAGCAAACACTACTGCTAAAATTACTTCTCAGTAGTAGCATAATTTTTTGAGCACTATCAAGGGTCTTACTAGCATAATAAATAAAATTCAATTTCCTATCAACCCTTTGTCCTAAAACAGCTCCAACAGCAAAATCACTAGCATCACACATAATTTCAAAGGGCAAACTCCAGTCAGGCGGTTGTACTATAGGAGCGGTTATTAAAGCTTTCTTAAGAACTTCGAAAGCCTCCTTACAATCTTCATCAAATACAAAAGGAACATCCTTCTGGAGAAGATTAGTGAGGGGTCTCGAGGTCTTAGAAAATTCTTTAATAAATCTTTTATAGAAACCAGAATGACCGAGAAAACTACGAATACCTTTAATGTCCCTTGGGAAGGGCATCCTTTCGATAGCTTCAATATTTGCCTTGTCCACTTCAATTCCCCTCTCTGAAATCTTGTGGCCAAGCACGATCCCTTCGTTAACCATGAAGTGACACTTTTCCTAGTTTAGAACTAAGTTTGTATCCTTGCATCTCTGCAAATCTTTATTAAGATTGTGGAGAAAGTGGTCAAAGGAAGTTCCATAGACGGAGAAATCGTCCATGAAGACTTCCACAATCTCCTCATAGAAACCATGAAATATTGCAGACATACATCTCTAAAAAGTAGCAGGGGCATTGCATAAACCAAAAGGAATACGCCTATGAGCATAAGTACCATAAGGACAAGTGAAAGTGGTCTTCTCTTGATCGGCAGTGTTAACATGAATTTGAGAGAAGCCTGAATACCCGTCAAGATAGCAAAAGTGGGTGTTTTTGGACAGCCTCTCAAGCATCTGATCAATAAAGGGCAGAGGGTAGTGGTCCTTCCTGGTTGCCTTGTTCAACATCCTGTAATCAATACACATTCTATACCCAATAATAATTCTCTGAGGTATTAGTTCATTCTTATCATTAGGGACTACAGTTGTCCCTCGTTTCTTAGGAACACAATGAACTGGACTTACCCACTTACTATCGGCTATAGGGTAGATAATACCTGCGGCTAGAAGCTTGAGGATTTCGTTCCTCACAACATCCATCATCTTTGGGTTCAACCGTCGTTGATGGTCAACAACAGGTTTAGCATCGGGCTCGAGGTTGATAGTATGTTGAAAGATAGATGGACTAATTCCCTTAAGGTCATCAAGGGTATAGCCAATTGCACCCCGGTGTTTACGTAGTACCTCCAATAATCGCTCCTCTTCATATCCTGAAAGGTTAGAGTTGATAATAACATGATATACTTTCTTTTCATCTAAATAAGCATACTTGAGCGTATCGGGAAGAGGTTTGAGATCAAACACCGGGTCTTCTTTTGGTTTGGATAGAATTCCTAAAGGTTCAACTGGAAGGTTGTGCTTCAGGATAGCAGGTTGTCTCAAGAAGATTTCGTCAATTTCATTTCTTTCATTCATATGAGTATCATTCTCGTGGTCCTCCATGTATTGCTGCAAAGGATCATTAGGGGGAATAGCAATAGAAGCAATACTTTCAATTATTTTATCATCACTAGGTAATTAAGTACCACGAGGCTGCTTAGAGATTTTGGAAAAAATAAATTCATATGGCTCACCATTGAATTCAACAGAAACTTTACCTTTCTTGCAATCTATAATAGCTCCACAAGTTCTGAGAAAAGGTCTACCAAGAATAATAGGACAAAAATTATCTTGTAATGAACCAAGTATGAGAAAGTCGGTAGGATACTTTACCTTTCCACATAGGACTTCAACATCTCTCACAATCCCAATAGGAGAGGTAGTAGCTTTGTTTGCAAGATGAATAGTAACATCAATCTCTTCGAGTTCACATGGTGAAATCTCACCCATGATCTGTTGATAAAGCGAATAAGGAATCGCGCTAGCACTTGATCCCAGATCGCATAGCCCGTAATAATTGTGATCTCCTATTTTAACAGATACAACTGGTGTACCTGAAATTGGGATTTTATTCTTGGCTGTGACAATGTTAGTTGAAACATCAAAAAAATTTATAATAGAATCTGAAACATCATTAGTAACTAAATCTTTAACCATAGCAACTTGAGGATCGACTCTGATCTGGTCCTCAGGTTCGCCTATTCTTCTCTCACTTTTATATATGATGCCTGTCACAAAAGAGTGCTCCCTTATTCTTGAAGGAAAAGGGGGCTGTTCATATATAACTGTAGGCAAAATAGGATCAGCAACGTGAATATCAATAGGTACTTCTTTGAAAGGCTTATGGTACTGATCCTTCTTCATCTTAGAAGAATCAACATGAGAGGCAAAGTTCTTACAAAAATCAATCATTAGATGGGAATCCAGACCAATCTTAGAGCAAAAGGTGTTGAAATAATCAGTTTTCACATAGCTCTCTATATAATCATGCTCATAATTTATAGCAGGTTCAATACCTTTATCGATTTCCCAGTCTTCAGTATTCTTCTGGATCCTTTCGACGAGATCCCATCTTTCTTCAACGCTCTTTGTCTGAAATACCCCGCTAGAGGAGGCATCCAACATTTCCTTATCCTGACGAGAAAGCCTGGCATAAAAATATGTATGTATAATATCTTCGGCGAGCTTATGGATAGGACATTTGAACATTAGGGATTTAAGTCTCCCACAATCTTGAGCGATGCTCTCTCCTTCGCGAGACCTAAAGTTATAGATGTAATTCCTGTCTCGATGAACTTCATGAAGAGGGCAAAACTTTGTATAAAAGAGAGACATAAGCTCTTCCCATTTAAGAGAATGTGAGTTTTCGAGGAGGTTATACCAATCTGAAGCTTTGTCTGTAAGCGATATAGAGAATAATTTCTTCATAACAAACTCCAGTGACACACCTGCAAGCTTGAATAATGAACATACTTGTGATAAATATAGCAAGTGTTCGCCTGGATGTATGTCTCCTGCATAGCGATTAGCTAAGACATAATCGATAATACCAGATGGTATCTTATAAGGCACAATTTCAGTAGGGGCAGGAGTGACTACCTTAGTGGTGGGGCGGCTCCCCAAGAACAACGATCCAAGAGTAGGGTTGTTCATAAGGAAAAAAACAGCAACAGCAAAACTAAAACAGAAATATTTAAAAAAAACTTCCTTACCAGCTTCACTTACTAGTAGCGCTACGCTCCCCGGCAACGGCGCCAGAAAACGTTACTTGATGACCCACAACGTAAGGGATCGATTGCAGCGTTTTCGATAAGTAAGAGTGTCGAACCCAACGAGGAGCAGAAGATAATAGCAAGTGACTTTGGTAAGGAGATAACTGCAAGCACTGAAAATAACTTTTTAGGGGTTTTCTTGGCATAAGTAACAGGATAGCAAAAAGCGAGCAAAGTAAAAGATACTTGAGAGTAAAGAATGGCCCAATCCTTTGCGAGCAAAGGAGAGGCCTAGCAACTGAACTTATAAAGGCTAAAGTGTTCTTGAGGACACACGGGAGAAGTAGTCATGTGCTTTCGCCATACTCCGTATCGGTACTATGTGCTGTGTTGATAAGTGTTGAGTGGGGGGATCTATGCTAGTACACCCTCTAGACTAAGATAAGTGTACTCTTATGATTAAGCACCTTGCAAGCATCCGAAAATACAAGATAGTAATTAAGGAAAAAGCCTAACCATAGCAATACGATCGGTGATCCATTGTTCCCTTATGCAAAAGCGTGCGAACTGGGGTTCAGGTTTTTGTCACTCCGGCAACCCACTTTAAGCATTCTTTGTACACAATGTATTCCCCTAGGTCCTTGATAAGGCGAAGTGTTGAGTGTTCGAATCACACAACACCACTAGGAAAATAACAACACAACTTAAATATCAACCAACACATATTACTTCAACATCATATGACTACTAACAACTAGACTTCTCCCATGTCCTCAGGAAATAAAGTAACTACTTGTTGGGAATGTGCCCTAGAGGCAAATAAAATATGTTTTATTGAGCATATTCCATTAGTTCATAATACGTTTGATACTATGCTAGAACTGTATTAAGCGGAAACATTAATACAGGTGTGGTATACAAACAACCAGGTCCCTAGTTAACCCTAGTATACTAGTCCATTGGGCCATTGATGATCAAGGTTTCCTGATCATGAGACAATGGCGTCTGTTGACAATGGAGTCGTATCATTGGATAATGATATGATGGACATACACCCACCTGAAGTGTTGCGATGTGATCAAGTCACATAGTTCGACATTGCGATAACTATAACGTAGTGACCAGATCCTTTGACCGTAATGATCATACGTAATTACGATCTATTAGGATGCTTTGATTTGTATCCCACCGCCTGACTGAAATATGCTGGCTATAACGGTGCACTTTGGGTATTCCGAAATAGATGGTTAATGAGTATGCAAATAGATCAAAGCGGGATTTGTCCATCCGTGTGACGGATAGGTACTCTGGGCCCACTCGGTGATATTGCATCATAAAGTTTGCAAACGTGTGACTAGGTCACGGAGTTGTAATATCACGGGAACGAGTAAACTTGTTTTTTGAGAACGAGGACGAACTAGGTATAGTGGATACCGATGATCAAACCTCGGACAAGCAAAGTACCATGGGACAAAGGGAACATGCACACAGTTAACGGATCCAACAGTGATTGAAGTTCATTCGATGGAAGCGCAGGGGCTATCAAGGATTGTAACCAGGTCCAATTGATTAGTCATTGATCAATGAGAGTTGTCTCGATCATGTCTGCTGTTTCTCGGACCGTAGGGTGTTACACTTAAGGGTACTCGACGCAGTAAGGATTGATTCGGGATCACCGGAGAAATTGGAGAGAACACCGGAATTGTTCCGGTGATGACCGAAATTGTTCCGATGAAGGCCGGAAGTTGTTCTGGGTATTTTGAAAGGTTCAAAATATATTTAATAATGTTTAATTAATGTTTTATTATTTAATTATCTGAATTAAATATTAAAATATAATTAAATATAATTAAAAATGAATTAAAAGGCATATGGGCCTCATAGGGCCCATTAGGGGGAGAGGGAGTCCTCCCCCATGGGCCATGGCGCCATAGAGGGGCCCACCCCCTTTATTTGGTGCGCCACCCCCCTGCCTTGGGATTAGTCCCACCCCGGAAGGGGAAGGGGGGGTGTCACCCCTCCTTGGCCTATATAAGGAGGGGTAGGGGTGCCCTTTTAATCAATGAATTTTTTGAGAAAAGTTTCTCATCTCTCTCCCTCCTTTCTCCTTCCTTTGAGCGGACTCCCCTTGTTTGGAGGCTGCTCTGGGTTGGGGATTTCTCCACTATACGCACGCCGTCGTGCTGCTGGAATCGGGATCCGAATCCATCTTCTTTCCGCTGCTCTACTGGTTCGGAGCCCGGAGGGACGTCGGGTATACTGTATGTGTATAATCCCGCGAGGCACTACACTTGTGGTGCTACTTCATCGTCGTGGCCGGATCGCGAGGTCTTCATCAGCAACGTTCCGACGGGGACGTAATCCCGTCATCGGTCCGCAAGGATCGGGTGGCTACAGGAGTCATCGTGGATCTGCGCGGCATCGGGGATTGCCGGTACGACTACACCAACCACGTTCATGCGGGAACGTTTCCCGCTTAACGGACTACATACTGGTATGTGATCTATTTCTGTCCGTTACTTGCATCAGCATAGCATAGGTCTTGGGATTGGGTATCGTAGGTCAAGGAAAAATTTTTGTTTTCTGCCCCGAACCCCAACAGTTGTATCAGAGCAAGGCTATGCGTAGATGTATTGTACGGATAGAACACATCTAGTATGTGGGCATAAATTCTCAATTGTTACCCTCTCACGTGTACTCATTTAGCATTGCGGCAATGTTTGATGAAGCGGCCCCCGACCGACCTTACGCGTTTACGGGAGACTGGTTCCACGCTTGACATATGGCTTGTACCATATAAAGTGGCTGGGGGGTGTCTGTCTCTCTGGATTAGCGATGCGAAGATGTTTGCAACGGAGGGCCCCGACAGGGGTGTAATAGAGACAATTGCGGGATTGGTGTTGTGGCTTGTTTTCGCAGGATAGAAAGCGGTTCTTTTCTCGAAACCCCTAGCAGCCACGTAAAACTTGCAAAAGATAAAGTAGAAAGGCGTTTTCAACTTTAATTTGCTTGTTGGGGGGAATCATAGCATGTATGATTTATGTTGCATCCTGTTTTGCTAATATGTTAGATATACGACGGTAGCATAATAGGATGATCCCTCACTAATCCAACAAAGTGTCCTTCCTTAGTGAAGAACCATCTGGAAAGTTCTTCATTATGGAGGCATCACGTGTCACACGGGTGTCAAACATTTTTATGTTCACAAGAGATGGGTGGAGCAAGCCTAGCATGTCCAGAAACATGGCCTTGCATACGCAGCATATACTCACTAAGGTTATTGTGGCGAGCCTGGCATGTGCAGACATGGCCTCGGGACACAAGAGACCGAAAGGTCGAGCATGAGTCACATGGATGATGTGATTGGCATGATGGCCTACCTTGAACAACATACTGATGGTCGTGTCACACGGGGGAGGTATGTTCTTGAAGGATCGTGTAATCACTTAGAACAAACTATGAGGGATGTTTGTCTGAGTGGGAGTTCCAGAATTGTTTTTGAAACATGAACTCCATATTATGAACTTAATCTTCATGTCTTTGCAAATATCATTGTAGATAACGTCATACCAATGTTTAGAACTATGTCTCTTTTAGTATGATAGAACTTAAGGTAAATGGGTCTTACTTCATTGATGTGTACCAACACCATTAGAGACATACTCGTTAGTAATGACTTGTTAAACATAATACGAAGAAATGCTAGGAGATACACCTGACAACTCCGTATTCAAGGAAGATGATGATGAGTATCGTACTCACCGTCACTTATGAATGACTGTCCAATACACCATACTTCATTCTATGAGTCTGAATTGTGAATGCATGTTAACCAACACGTATGACGTGCTAGGTGAACTTGAAAGCACTTGGTCACAAATCAGAGAAATGGAATATGAGTATATGGACGGGGTTTCTTTCAACTATGGTGGAAGGAACAACCTGCTGAGAAAGTCACTTGGAAAATGTATAAGATACATGGAACACCTTGTGTATAACTTGGACTACTGAATGACTGGTTACTTTGCGATAACTAGGGAGTTACATCCGCTTCCTCCTAGTTACAAAGACCATGTCTGGACTATGTCATGAAGGAGAATCGTTCACCTGTAATGAGATCATGGTTAAAGTTAAGAACTTTAAGAGTAGAACCAATGCAGGAATGGTCATTGACGGAGAAGGTATATTTGATATACGAGTTATAAATGTCTTTCCCACGAAACACTAATTGCTGTTGATTAAGTATTTGATGCTTGAACTTACTGCTTGAGAGTGGCTTGGAAGGGATGAGGTGACAATGTGTGCTGACGGCAATCAAGATAGTTGATGGTCGACAACACTCTCCCTCTACATCTATCAATTGATTAATATATGAATAAATTTTATGATCGTTTGAATGAGGACTTTTATTAGTGTGTCTTGCATCTCGCGAAGACAATTATTCATATTAGTGAGAAACAAGTCAGTTGTTCTCCTTTTATGAATGATATCTTATTATGGTCACATTACGATTATGAATGAGCTATTCTTATATTGATGATAGTTGTTTGATCATTTATAAGAAATATTGTAATGCCAAGAAATATCCAGGCTTAATAATGACACTACAGTTTAAGTCATGAATGGTATGATGATGTCTTAAGATACTTGATCTCTTGACATATGCAAACCATGCCTTTGAGGTGAGATGACTAAAACCTCGCATTCTGGTAAAACAGATTGTGTACTGATTGTTGATTATCATACATTGTGATGTATCGTATGTCAGCATGTGGTGAATTTCATTATTTCGTGAACTTCGTATGTGGAATTAGATGAATATTTGTATTCACTAATGAAACATGAGTCTGAAATAATTTGATATGATCAAAAGGGATTTCAGAGTAAAGATGGATATTAAATTAACAAGAAAGACAAGTCTCTACGATTTGATCAAAGTGACAAATGTTTTGAGTTAGTCTTGGGCATAAAGACTTGTGTGAATGTTGTTCCACAAATTGCAATGTCTTGAGACACTTCAATATGATTGACGTGCCTGAACATTGTGATCATATTCTATCGAAAAGTGTATGGTCTAAGTTATCTCTTACCAAGTTACGTTATTATTGTTTAGAGTTATTAATTTAATATGCGAACACTCACTTCAGCATAGGGAACCATCTGAGTTCGTGGAAACCAACACCATATATGTCATGGTGTGTTGTGGTTTCTAGGAAGCTTGATTTATGTAAGATAAATTATCTTTGTAGTGTATCCTTAGACAACTATGGATGCATCTTCCACAACTAGAACCAAAAGGAGCAAAACTTGTATTGCTATGTTTGGTGTTTGTCAAGAATTGTTCTTGATAAATGTGGTAATGGAAGAAAAGTGAAAGTTCAACCAAGGTAATTGACCTTGCCTCCAAATGTCAGAGTAGTGCAACGGAATATGTTCTGGAAGCAAAACTCTACAATAAGAGGAGAAACTAATGATAATGATCATATTTTTCTGATGGGAGCTTTTACTGAGAAAGGTAGGATTCAAGAATATATATTTGCCCTTGATGCAAAATGATATTCATGATTCACTTGTCATGTTAATGGAACAAGACATTCCTACGAACTACAAAGAAGCGATGGTGGACCTAAGTACGAGATATGACTATGAGTCATAAAATCCTATGTTGAGTTACATTTAAGATTGCTTGAATCTTATCAAGTAAGGAGGTTACTTGATATTCACAATAACTTCAGAGTTATGAGGAATAAATGTGAACATCAAAGGGACGTCAAGATTGGTTTGTCACAAAGATTGTTTCTGACAAATTCAATGGGTTGACTACAATGTGTAGCAATGCTTGAGTCAAAGGGATATTCACTACGATTGATCCAGGATTGTTATCAATACCGTGACTTCCTCAAATCCTGTATTTGAAGAAGTGTTGTAATTGGTACAACCAGAAGGTTTTGGAAAAACATATGGATACTAGTGTCTCGTAAACTGAATTCTCGATTTGATGAATGATCAAAGGATTTTGGACTTAGCCAAAATATCGAGGAAACATGCATTTGCATGAAACTGAGTGGGAGCTGAATAGTTTCCTGAAACTTGATATATGTAGACGACATATTTTGAGTGGGAGCTATGGGATTATTATCCTAACCTTATATGTAAATGACATATTTGAGTAGGAGCCATGTGGTTAGTATCCTGAACTTAATATGTGTCTGACATATCTAAGTGGGAGCCATGTGGATGTTATCCTTGTCATATATGTGGCTGACATATTTGAGTGGGAGCAATATGAGTGTTATCTAAAGACTTAATATGTGCATGACATATTTGAGTGGGAGCATGATAACATTCTCATATATGGATAACATATTATGAATGGTGCAGTTGGTGTTAATGATTATTTGAATCTTTCATAAATGAAGATGAATAAGTATTAAGCATTGAAGATCTATTAAGATAGATATGTGTTTAATAACATTGAGTCGTAATACTTTCCTGGATAAGATTCTGAAGGAGTTCAGAATGGGACAAGTCAAGAAGTGGTCCTTACTTGTATATCCAAGAGAAGTATTGAGTTAATCTCAGTACAAGAACAATGGTTAATTGTTAATGAAAGAAATGGATGTGCTGGATCCTCTATGCCTTTGTCATAGGTTCTTTCATATAAAACCAGAGTTATGTACTCGACGTAATGTGACCCAAGTTCTTAGTAGTAAGAACATGTTGTGATATGATTTATGAGTAAATCATTGAACAAAGAGTTAAGTTTATCCTTCAGTGTCTGGAGAGAACTGAGGATACATCTCAAATTTGTAAAGGATAGTGGACTTGACCATAAATGTTATGCTGGTTCAAGTTTTGACACTAACCTAGAAAATTGAGATATCATACTAATGAATGCCTAAGTTGAAAGAAACATGGTTAGACATCAAAGTTGCATACAATGCACTAAGGATTGAATCTACATTGATGTGGCTGCTTTAGAAGTAGTAGGAGTTATATTATGGCTTAAGAAGTTCGACTTCTGATTGAGTGAGTTTCAAGTGTGCATGACTATTGGAAAGTCCGCGTGACCCACCGGATGTCATTGCTATGACACAGCAAACGAAGTCTCACTTCACCGCCAAATATATATACCTCATCATTATAGTGGATAATGAAGGAAAGTCAAATTAGGTGACATTATGATTTGCAAAAGGACATACGGTTATGAATGGTACCCAGACCGTTGATACAACCTCTTCCACGGGCAAGCATGATCAATAAGGAGTTATGATCCAGAGAAAATGCAACTAGTTTATTTGTACTCTAGTGCAAGTGGGAGACTGTTGGGAATGTGCCCTAGAGGCAAATAAAATATGTTTTATCGAGCATATTCCATTAGTTCATAATACGTTTGATACTATGCTAGAACTGTATTAAGCGGAAACATTAATACAGGTGTGGTATACAAACAACCAGGTCCCTAGTTAACCCTAGTATACTAGTCCATTGGGCGATTGATGATCAAGGTTTCCTGATCATGAGACAATGGCGTCTGTTGACAATGGAGTCGTATCATTGGATAGTGATATGATGGACATACACCCACCAGAAGTGTTGCGATGTGATCAAGTCACATAGTTCGACATTGCGATAAATATAACGTAGTGACCAGATCCTTTGACCGTAATGATCATACGTAATTACGATCTATTAGGATGCTTTAATTTGTATCCCACCGCCTGACTGAAATATGCTGGCTATAACGGTGCACTTTGGGTATTCCGAAATAGATGGTTAATGAGTATGCAAATAGATCAAAGCGGGATTTGTCCATCCGTGTGACGGATAGGTACTCTGGGCCCACTCGGTGATATTGCATCATAAAGTTTGCGAACGTGTGACTAGGTCACGGAGTTGTAATATCACGGGAACGAGTAAACTTGGTTGTTGAGAACGAGGACGAACTAGTTATAGTGGATACCGATGATCAAACCTCGGACAAGCAAAGTACCATGGGACAAAGGGAACAGGCACACGGTTAACAGATCCAACAACGATTGAAGTTCATTCGATGGAAGCGCAGGGGCTATCAAGGATTGTAACCAGGTCCAATTGATTAGTCATTGATCAATGAGAGTTGTCTCGATCGTGTCTGCTGTTTCCCGGACCGTAGGGTGTTACACTTAAGGGTACTCGACGCAGTAAGGATTGATTCGGGATCACCGAAGAAATTGGAGAGAACACCGGAATTGTTCCGGTGATGACCGGAATTGTTCCGATGAAGGCCGGAAGTTGTTCTGGGTATTTTGAAAGGTTCAAAATATATTTAATAATGTTTAATTAATGTTTTATTATTTAATTATCTGAATTAAATATTAAAATATAATTAAATATAATTAAAAATGAATTAAAAGGCATATGGGCCTCATAGGGCCCATTAGGGGGAGAGGGAGTCCTCCCCCATGGGCCATGGCGCCATAGAGGGGCCCACCCCCTTTATTTGGTGCGCCACCCCCCTCCCTTGGGATTAGTCCCACCCCGAAAGGGGAAGGGGGGGTGTCACCCCTCCTTGGCCTATATAAGGAGGGGTAGGGGTGCCCTTTTAATCAATGAATTTTTTGCGAAAAGTTTCTCATCTCTCTCCCTCCTTTCTCCTTCCTTTGAGCGGACTCCCCTTGTTTGGAGGCTGCTCTGGGTTGGGGATTTCTCCACTATACGCACGCCGTCGTGTTGCTAGAATCGGGATCCGAATCCATCTTCTTTCCGCTGCTCTACTGGTTCGGAGCCCGGAGGGACGTCGGATATTCTGTATGTGTATAATCCCGCGAGGCATTACACTTGTGGTGCTACTTCATCGTCGTGGCCGGATCGCGAGGTCTTCATCAGCAACCTTCCGACGGGGACGTAATCCCGTCATCGGTCCGCAAGGATCGAGTGGCTACAGGAGTCATCGTGGATCTGCGCGGCATCGGGGATTGCCGGTACGACTACACCAACCACGTTCATGCGGGAACGTTTCCCGCTTAACGGACTACATACTGGTATGTGATCTATTTTTGTCCGTTACTTGCATCAGCATAGCATAGGTCTTGGGATTGGGTATCGTAGGTCAAGGAAAAATTTGTGTTTTCTGCCCCCAACCCCAACACTACTCACAAGACATAAAAGAGATCATGATCAGTGGGGATAAATAGATGATAAACAATCTGAACACAATAATATTTCTCCTACAAAACTCAATAGCATTCACCACAAAGTAGTAATCAACACCGATAAAGGAGAGAGGATAGATAGTGCGGATTACAACACGAGTTGCAATTGTGAGATGATATTGGATGGAGGTGGAGATGGTGCTGATGATGGGGATGATGTTGATGATGATCTCGATGATGCCCGTGACGATGGTGACGATCTCCCCTTCCGGGAGGTGATCTCCCCGGCAAAATCTGCCCGCCAAGAGATGGATTTTCTTCTCTATAGGTTTCCGCCACGGAGGGGCGGCGGAACTCCGGAAACTCTCCTTTTTAGGTTTTTTGGACGACGAGGAGTATATAGGACAGAGGGGGGAGCCGGGAGTGGCCCCGGGGGTCCAGGCGCCCTCCCGGTGCGGCTAAGGGTGGGGCCGCGCTAGGTGGCCGCCTGGGAACCCTGTGGCCCCCTTCTTGTCGCTCTTTTGCGTGTCTTCGTGATCCTTCTGGAAAACAGCCCCCACCGATTTTCAGGTAATTTGGAGGTGTTCTTCTTCAGCAACTCAGCATCCACTTTTTACCGCTGAATCATGTTTCTGCTGCTTCGGCACCGGAAAGTTGCAAATTGTGTAAAATAAGCCAAAACAACATAAGAATAGCATCATATCATGAAATATATTAATAAATAAGAAAGAATTACTATATAAAATAGTGATGCATTTTGGACGTATCAGTCGCAAGGAGTCCATCTAGCTTTACAGAGACAGTTGCCTAATCTAGTCTTAGTCTTGGACGCCAAGTCGCAGCTTCCATAGTCATTGAGGACTCCTACGTCGTGCCTCGGGTGGGCCAGTCGAGGCTTCCAGCGGGCCTTCAATATCGATACGCACCAGGTACCCTCATCTATAGGAGTCATGGGGTCACCCCCTCGTCAGTAGCCCCCGAGTGTTTGGGGAACTCGAAGAGTCGTGTAGGGACTCAAATCCATAATCGCATGTCTTTATGCGTACGATGATGCTGCGAGTCGTCCGTTGATAGCCACAAGAGATAGTTTATTCGAGGGATGCTAAGCTCAAAGGGCCCAAGGTAGTCGAATGGTCGAGCCTTGGTGAATTGCGCTAGTGGCAAACACCTCAGTAGCCCAATGAAGCCTGTGTCCCTCGACACGAACATGGAAAACAACCGGTGTCTAGCAAAGTCCATGCCGCTGTAGGTCTTACATGATATATATCGCTGGTCTCAGCAAATATCCTAAACGCGTCCGTTTTTGGCTCAACTCTCTTCATGCAAGAGCATGGAAAACATCGGGAGTGAAGTCGTGCCGTGGCAAGCCGCGCCCCGGCTGACTGCGCAGCGGGTTCTTACCTACGCGCTAAGCTTGCGTGGCATCTGGGTGCAATGTGTCGCCACCTAGGCATCATTTTTTATAGAGGCGCGAAGACTAACTAGAGAATGCACCCACTTAGATAAAAAAATCAAGTGGACTAATAGGAGTCACTCACGGTGCGTTTGCGAGCTTAGGCGAGGAGTTCATAAGAAATGAACACACTCGGATAGTCGTTGAGTGAGCTCGCCGTGCAGGCACCCATGGAGCACTCGAGTGCCTAAGAGGACTGTTCTCCTAGATACTGATCGGGTCTTGATGTTTGGTGAGAGCAGCCACTGGAGCACTTCATCATATTATGGGTGAGGGAGCACCCGAACTCTTGTAGATGCATTAATCCTTGTTGGTGCGAGTAATCACTCGAGCATGTCATAGTCTGCTGGGTGAGGAAGCACCCGAACTCTGTAGAGGCATTTTCTCTTGATGGAGGGGAGTAGTCACTCGCATCCTCAAAGCTTGTTCCTTGCTCTGTTTTTTAGCAAAGACAGGGATCTCCTGATGGGAGTGGAATATTGAAATATGGTCAAAAAGTTTTGTAGAAATAAACCTTTGACGGGTAGCGATGACACGTACTCAGCACGCCTCGGTGAGATGTGACAATGTAGGGGTGCCTGACAAGTTGGGGAGCCACGCATAGCAGGTGCGACGTGACGTGATGCTACGCGGTAATTTCGCCCCGCATGATGATGGCCCTCGTTTGTCGCGCGGAGTGCTCGGTGTGGTTACTACGTGATACGTCCAAAACGTATCTATAATTTCTTCTTGCCCCATGCCTCTTTTGTGTGATATCGCTATGATATTGATGAACTTCCATACACTTTAGATTATATTTGTACTAACCTATTAACTCAGTGCACCCCAGTGCCAGTTCCTGTTTTCTGCTGTTTTTCTATTTTAGGTTTCCCCGTTATTAAAAGTACCAGAAAATTTCCGGGAAAAATATAGGAAAAATCAGCGTACCGTAAGCTTCGAGAAAATCCCGAGAGGGGACAGAGGGGAGCCAGGAGGCCCCAGGCGGCCAGAGGGCGCGGCCCCACCCCTTGCCGCGCCAGGGGGGCGCCTGGAGCCCCTGGCCCACCTCGGGCTGCCCCTTCCGCCTATTTATTCCCCATGACGAGAAACCCCCGGGGACGGAACCCTTTTCCGCGATCTCTCCTCTGTTCCGCCGTCGTCGCGCTTCCAAGATTGGGAGCACCATAAGACCTCCTCTCGGCACCCTGACGGAGGGAGGAACCACCTCCGGGAGCATCTCCACCACCATGGATGCTTCCCGGATGAACCAACAGTAGTCCACCTTGGACCATGGGTCTATGATCAGTAGCTATGTGATGTTCTCCTCCCCTCTTTGTTCTTCATGGATTAGACCTCTTGAGCTTCCCTACATGATCGAGGCACATATGTAATCTTTCTGCTGTTGCTATGCTGAGTTTGCTGGGATCCGATGGATTATGAGATTATGTTCAGATTATGATTGAATTATATATTTGATTCTCTTCTTTTATATTTATGTTCTTGAGTAATTCTTGCATGTTCTCCGTTGCTGTTTATTGCTTTGGCCAAGTAGTAGGTAGTGACTCCAAGAGAGAGCGTTATGCATGATTGTGGGTTCATGCCCCCCGATGACTATCTTGAGTGACAGAAACATGAGTCTAGGGGATGTGTTGTTGCCACAAGGGGGAAAACAACGGTGCTTGTACTTGCGGGTGCAAGGATTGTTTACTTTATGCAAAGTTCTTTAATGCAGTTGTCCGTTGCTTTGAGTTTACACTTTGTGTGGTATCCGCAACTTAATACCAGTGAGATGTTCTGGATAGATATCTCAAGGTGGATGATTAGTGGGTAGATGCAGATGGATTTCGGTCTACTTGTCTTGGTGTACCGCCCATGCTTTTGAGCCTCTTCCTTTCTGCATAGCATAATTATCATTGGTTTGCGCACATAGTCCTGTCAATTGCCCAGCTGTAATTTGTTTACCTCGCATGGCTATTTTATCGTCTTTTGGGAGAGAGACATCACTAGTGAACATCATAGGACCCCGGTCCATATTTCTACTACTGTTTACACCTTCAATTTACTTTCAGTATTTACTTTTCCGCAGCTATCACTATCATTATTATCCTAGGAGTTTTATCCTTTGTAAAAAACAAGGCCGAAGGAATTGACAATTCCTCTGTACTCGTTGGGAGCAAAGCAATCTGTTGTGTGTGCAGGTCCAGGTGAAGTAAGCAACCTTAGGTTGTAAACGGCGCCATTGTTCACTTCACCACCTACTTGTATCTGTTGGAGTCCTACTGGTTCGTTATTCAACCTTAGCATCTTTGCTAAGGGAAACTTGGTGATATGCTACATCTCACCTTCCACTTGGGGTAACCAACGAGGAGCGAGAAGTATCTTGTGTATCACTACGTCGGTTGGGTTTTCCATGTCGCACGAGTGTAGCGGGATCGTGCCACATAGATGGGGTTCCAAGATCGACGGTGGGTGAATGGCCCCTGGCTATTGGACAAATGTCGGAGGGCTGGGTAGATTTAGGTTTTACCCAGCCTTTGTCTTCCTCTGCTTCTTCTTCTTCTTCATTTGCTTCTTGACGTTCCTCCTCCTCGTACTGTTCTGTTGTGCGGTGTGGTCCATGTCCAAGCGTCCCAAGGGTGCAGCGGAGGATTCATCGGCGAGGATGAATGGGAGGTGGGAGCGCTCATCCTTTGAAGCTGCATGACGAGGGGGTGACCCCACGACTCTTACAGGTGAGGGTACCTGGTGCGTATCAAGCTAGAGGGCCCGCTGGAAGCCTCGACCGGCCCACACCTGACCCACTCAAGGCCACTACCATAAGGAGTCCTCGAGGATTATGGAGACCGCGACTTGGCGTCCAAGACTTAAGATAGATTAGGAAACCCTCTCTGTAAAGTTAGACAGTCTCCTTGTGACCCAGCCTAGTATACAAAGACTGGGAGAGGGAACGTCTAGGGCATCAAATATTCAAGAAACACCTCCGGTCTTGAGCGATCTCGCCTTGACCGGCACTCTAATCACCTCCATTATAATACAATCGAGCAGGAAGTGTTTTCTCCTATTAGCCGATGAGTATCGCCAACCTGCACACCTTCTCTACGATCTAACCCAGGGTTCCTAACTATGGGATTTGCCGAGGTCAATCCTCGTCAATTGGCGCTGACCGTGGGGAAGACGCAGGTTGGAATCACGATCTCGGCAGTCCCGCCATTAGCAAAACACAACTCGAGGACTCGAGCAAGATCCAATCCACTCGAAGAACTCAAGTTCATGCTTGGAACGACCGGTGTCAAGCTCACGTCCCTCGACATGAACTTGGAACGACCTGTGTCAAGCAAAGTCATGCCACTTCAGGTCTTATAGGATCAATGGCTGCCAGTCTAAGCACATAGCCTGAGCTCTTCCGCTCAGCTCTTTCTATCATGCGAGCGCATGGAAAAGTTTGGGAGTGAAATCGCTCTGCGGCAAGTCCCGGCCCGGCCGTTCGGCGCAGCGGGGTCTTACCTACACGCTAAGCTTTCGTGGCATCTGGGTACAGTGTGTCGTAGCCCATGCGTAATTGCTTTTGTAGAGGCGCGGAGCCTGGTTAGCGATGCACCCACTTTGAATAAACAATCAAGTGAGTTGTTTAGCCGTCACTCCCGGAGTTTGTAGTGAACTCAGGAGAGGAAAATAAGAAAACACCCACTCGGAATGTCGTCGAGTGCGTGAGTAAGTCATGTTGTTGAATTGCTAAGTCTTTTTTGCGAGTAGTCACTCAAATGCTTTACTGTCTCCGGGGCGAGAGAGCACCCGAACTCCGAGAGTATGTTGTTTCTTACTGGTGCGAGTGATCACTCGAGCACATCTTTTCCTTCTGGGTGAGGAGCACCCGAACTCGAATAAAGGTACTCCCGATGGGAGTGATAGTTTCTTGGAATCAGAAAATTTGCCCCAAGAGATAAGTAGCTTTTGTTGTCGTTTTCCTTTCACTTGTATCCTGAGCCTTCCTTTCTTGATATGATGCTTTGATAAATATTGGCATGACTTTTGATGACCTAAGATGACGTTTTAGCCTTCGAACCGTCTCGTCTTCTGGCCAGTCATGATGAGGACTTGGGCGCCGTGCTGCCTGGTGCCTGTTGGATTTCCAAGGCTTGAATGAGAAACGGGCGAGATTTGACGCGTATTTTAAATAATGCTGAGTGTGTGAAAGCATCTTGTCTTGGAAACCGTAACGCCCGGCGCGCTTGGTCTTTTATTTAATGATGGTGCCGCCTGGGCTTCTTCGTGTTTTCCTGGTTTGCCCTTGGATTGTGTTATAAATACCTCCTTTGGTTTGCCTGTTCTGGGCATTCATTCTTCGCATCTTTCTCTTCTGCTTCTTCTTCATATGGCGCCCAAGTGTGGTGGTGGTGCGGCTGGGTGAGGTCGTGGTGGCCGCACGCCTCGTTCTTCTCGCGGTGGACGTCATGGTACCACGTTGGTGCCTTCTTCTTCTTCCTCCATGGAAGAGGGTTTTTGGCGCTATGATTTTCTTTTCCGTGTTCTTAGCCGGAATGCTGCCCGGATTCCACTTCCATTCTTGTTTGCCTCCATTGCTTCTGAGCGTAACTTGAGGGGCTTCTGGCTCCGTCTTCACGGATGCGCTCGTTCTTCTTCTTGGGTGGAGCTGGAAGTTGATAATTCATCCTTGATTTTCCTTGGGTCTGGCTGGAGGGCGTTTTCTCATTAGTTGAATCTGCGCGGCGGAGATAGCCTTTGCTGTCGTTTTGACGACGAAGATACTGTTATTATCCGTGCATTTGATTCCGGTGGCAACCATTTGGATCCATACTGGGAGGAAACAAGCAGCGGCGACTCCGATGGCTCGAGTGGTGGTTCGCCTGCTTCTCCCGTGTCTTCGTCTTCGGCAGATTCCTCGGTCGATGGTGTTTGCTCTTCTAGTTCTAAGGATGAACTGGATGTCAAACCAGTCTTCAAGCGGCTGCGTCAGTAGGCGAGGCACCTTGTAGAACTAGAGGACGGCGACCTTCTTCTTCACGGGCTGGGTTGCTACTTTGTCTGTGGTGATGCCCGTCAGGATGTGTCACGAAAGTGCCAATTATCTCAGCTTGAGCACACATGTAGAAGTTGAATGTAGCCCGTCTTGTAGTTCCATGGGTCCTTCTGTAGCGTCAACTGTCATTTTTACTTCTTTGTAATGAAATTTACTTCGAGTCCTTTGTAATGAAATTGTCTCCGACTCCTTTGTAATGAAATTGTCCTCGACTCCTTTGTAATGAAATTGTCATCGACTCCTTTGTAATAAAAATGACTTCGACTCCTTTGTAATGAAAATGTCTTTGATTCCTTTGTAATGAAAATGTCTTCACGAGTGCGCGCCAGCGCTCCCTATGGGAGTAGCCCCCGAGGCTGCGTTTGATTTGTAGAATCAAGCATAGGCTTTATGAATTTTTGTCTCACAGGTTTGTATATGTTTTTTTCTTATTTTTCCAAGTTTGGATCAGGTGCGCGACAACGCTCCCGATAGGAGTAGCCCCCGAGTCTTTAGGTGATCGCTTGCGATCGGGTGAAGACTAAAGAACCGTGCACTTTTTGATGCGACTTTCTTTGCCGGAGCTTTTGTTTTTGGCAGAAGTCTTGCGTTCTGGCCTCCCGATGGTTCTACATAAGGTCGCATTTTTTAGCGAGGATAGCGTCTCTCGGTGGGAGTTTTTATGCTCGACCCCCCGAGTGCTTTAAAGGTCGCGTGAGCGTAGATAGCGTCTCTTGGGGGGAGTTTTTTATGCTCAAGCCTCCGAGTGCTTTTAAGTAGAGGTCGCGTGAGCGAAGATAGCGTCTCTCAGGGGGAGTTTTATGGTCGAGCCCTCGAGTGATTTTTAATTAAAGGTCGCGTGAGCGAAGATAGCGTCTCTCGGGGGAAGTTTTATGCTCGAGCCCCCGAGTGCTTTTAAGTAAAGGTCACGTGAGCGAAGATAGCGTCTCTCGGGGGGAGTTTTATGCTCGAGCCCCCGAGTGCTTTTAAGTAGATGTCGCGTGAGCGAAGATAGCGCCTCTCTGGGGGAGTTTTATGCTCGGACCCCCGAGTGCGTTTGAGTAAGGTGCTTTGGGCAACATTATTTTATTCCTTTCAATTTCACATGAGTTGCCGATCGTTGCTGCTGCCGATGTCTCTGATAATGCCTAGAAAACTATGGGTAGAACAGGCGTAGGTTCTCTATGTTCCATGGATTTCCCATGTCCTCATTGGTCTTTGGGTTCTTCAATCTGTATGCTCCTCCTCCTATGACTTCCGAAATGATGAACAGCCCTTCCCATTGTGGGGGAACTTTGTGCACTTTTTCCTGTATCAGCCGTAGCACTAGGTCTCCTTTGTTGAACGTTCTGGTCCGCAAGCGACTGCTTTGATATGTGCGTAATTTGTCCTGGTATCCTTCAGATCTTGTGATGGCTGTGTACCGTGCTTCGTCTGCTATGTCTTTGTCTTTCTGCAGCGCTACTTCTGCCTCTTCCTCTTCGTACCCTGAGATTCTGGGTGTTCCGAATTTTAAGTCGTGTGGCAGTACTGCTTCTTCCCCGTATACAAAGAAGAAGGGTCTATACTGGGTTGAGCTGTTAGGGGTGGTGCGCAGGCTCCATAGTACTGCGGGAAGTTCCTCTATCCAATTTCCTGCGGCTTTTTTTAGTGGTGCTAGGAGTCGCTTTTTTATTCCTCCGCATACTAGACCGTTAGCTTTCTCTACTTGGCCGTTGGACTGTGCGTGTGCGACTGATGCGTAGTTGATTTTGATGCCCAGCTCATGGCAGAAGTTTTGGAATTCTGCTGCAGTGGAGTTTGTGCCATTGTCTGTGATGATGTTGTGTGGTACCCGAATCTGAAGATGATTGACTGGATGAAGTTGACTGTCGTGACGGCTGTTGAGCTGGTGATTGGTACTGCTTCGATCCATTTGGTGAACTTGTAGACTGCGACTAGTATGTGTGTTCTTTCTCCTTTTGATGATTTCTTGAGTGGGCCCACCATGTCGAGTCCCCATATGGAAAATGGCCATGATAACGGTATGGTTTTGAGTTCCGATGCTGGGGCGTGCGGCCTGATGGTGAACTTTTGGCAGGCGATGCAACGCCGTACGATATCCTCTGCATTTTTCATAGCGGTCGGCCAGTAGAAACCTTCTCGAAAGGCCTTGGCCACGAGTGCGCGACTTCTCGCGTGATTCCCACAGGTGCCTTCGTGAATCTCGAGCAGTAGGGCTTTGCCGTCTTCTTAATCTATACACTTTTGGAGGGCCTGAGAGATGTTCCGTTTGTAGAGCTTTTTGTTGATTACTGTGAATGCTTTAGATCCTCGACTGATGCGTCGGGCTTCTGCGACATCTTGTTGTAGGGTGCCTTCGACTAGGAATCGAAGGAAGGGTCTTGCCCAGGCCGGGTCTTCGAGTGCTGCTGGTTCTTCGACTTTGATTGCTTGGTTGTTTGTGCCGTCAGCTGCGCTCGTTGCTGCCACCTGTGCTGGCTCATTTGTGTCGTCTTCCTCTGCGACTATCTTGGGTTCCACTTGCTTTGATTTTATTGATCTCTTGTTGATGCTCTCGAGGAAAACACCTAGTGGTATTTATCCTCGAGTCGATCCGATGTTCGCGAGTTCGTCGGCTTCTGTATTATTTGCTCTGGGGATGTAGTTGAGTTCATAGCTGTCGAATCCTCCCTCTGGTGTGCTATAGAGCTTCTGGTAGCCTGCCATGTTATCTGCAACTGCGTTATAGTCTCTCATCGCCTGCTGGACGACGAGGTTGGAGTCTCCATAGATCGAGAGGCGAGTGTCACCGCAAGTTTTTGTCATGCGTATGCCATGAATTAGTGCCTCGTATTCTGCTTCGTTGTTGAAGGTGTTGCTGAAGTTGATCTGGAGGATGTATTTGAGCTTTGTTCCTTTGGGGGAGACTAGGACGATGCCTTCTCCGGCTCCTTCCTGTCTTTTAGATCCCTCGAAATACATCGTCCATGAGTTGGATAGGTCTTGGGGACCTAGTGTTTGCACTTCTGTCCACTCGACCAGGAAGTCTAGGAGTACTTGGGCTTTGATTGCTGTCGGGTGTTTGAACTGCCGGTCTCGCGGGCTGAGCTCCATGTTCCACTCGGCGACTCGAGCGGTCGCTCCGGGATTGTTGAGGATGTCCGCGAGTGGGGCACTGCTCACGATTGTGATGGAGTGTTCGTCGAAGTAGTGTGATACTTTCCTGGAGGTCATGATAATGGAGAGCAGGAGCTTCTGGTAGTGTGGGTACCGCTGCTGTGGCTTCGTGAGTAGCGTCCTGAGGTAGTAAATTGGTTTGTGGATGCTCTGGATTTTGCCTTCTTCTGCGCGCTCGACGACAAGCATTGTGCTCACGACACTACTGCGTGCTGCTATGTAGAGATAGAAGTTTTCCCTTTCTTTAGGCACCGCCAAGATTGGTGGGGTCGAGAGGGTCTTCTTTAAGTCTGCGAATGCATTGCTGGCTTCCTCGGTCCACTCGAATTTTTCTCCTTTTCTCAGCAGTTTGTAGAACGGTAAGGTCCTTTCGCCTAACCTGGTGATGAAGCGGCTCAATGCTGCGAGCTTTCCTGTGCGCTGTCGTAGCCCTCTGATGTTGGTTGGCCTTTTCATCTTGGCGATTGCTTGAACCTTTTCGGGGTTTGCTTCGATTCATCGGGCAGAGACCATGTACCTGAGTAATTTTCCGACTGGGACGCCAAAAACGCATTTTTTGGGGTTGAGCTTGATCCTGTATTGGCTGAGGGGCGCGAATGTCTCGCGGAGGTTGTCGAGTAGCGTGTTTGCGCTGTAGGTTTTGATGACAATGTCGTCTACATAGACCTGGACGTTCCTGCCAATCTGGTCTCTCAAACATGCTTGCATCATCCGCTGGTACGTGGCTCCCGCATTTTTTAGGCCGAAGGGCTTTGATTGGTAGCAGAATACTCCGTAGGGGGTGATGAATGAGGTGTGCTCTTCGTCTTCTTCATTCATCCTGATCTGATTGAATCCTGAGTATGCGTCGAGGAAGGAGAGGAGGTCGCATCCTGCTGTGGAGTCGATTATTTGATCGATTCTTGGCAGGGGGAAGTGGTCTTTGGGTCAGTGCTTGTTGATAGGCCCATAGTCGACGCACATCCTCAGTACCTCGGTGTCCTTTTTAGGGACTAGGACCGGGTTTGCTATCCAGGTTGCTTTCTTTGTCTCTCGGATGAACTGTGTGTCAAGTAGTCGGTTGACTTCTTCTCCGATTGCTCTGCGCTTGGGTTCTGAGAATCGTCGCAGTGCCTGCTTTACTGGTTTGGTGTTTGGCTTGACGTGGAGCGCGTGTTCTGCAAATTTTCGTGGTATTCCGGGCATGTCGGCTAGGCACGAGGCGAAAAATTTCCACTCTTCGCGAAGGAAGGTTATGAGGGTGGTTGCTTGCTTTTCTGGAAGGTGGGCATATACACGAACCGTCTTCTTTGGGTCTTTTGGGTGGACTTGGTGTGTGATTGTGGCGCTGTCGATGCTGAAGTCGCGGCCAAATTCTTTTGTCTCGCTTCGGCTTGCCAGTGGAAATATGCTTTTGTCCGTCACCATGGCTATTTCTTTGAGCTGTTGTTGAGATCCAAATGTGTCGGAGACTTTGTGGAAGTCGCGGTCGCACTGGTCCGATTTGGTGAAGCTTCCCTTGACAGTGATGATTCCTGCGGGTCCTGGCATCTTGAGCTTGAGATATGCGTAGTGTGGAATCACCATAAACTCTGCGAACGCTGGTGGCCCGAGTATTGCGTGATATTGCGACTGCCAGTCGAGCACTTCGAACTCGAGCGCTTGCTTTGCAAAGTTGCGCTTGCTGCCGAAGATCACATCAAGCTGTATTGTTCCGATGGAGGTGGCTGCTTCGCCCGGAACTACGCCGTATATTGTGGTGCCTGCCTTCTTCCAAACTGATCGTGGGATTAACATCTTGCATAGGGTGCTGGCGAAGATTATGTTTAGACCGCTGCCTCCGTCCATGAAGACTCTGTCCATGTCGTAACCTCCGATCTGGGCTTTGAGGACCAGTGGTGCGTGCCCCGGTCTTGGGACTGCGGGCAGGTGGTCGCTCTGAGAGAAGGTGATGCTGGTCTCCGCGCCACTTAGTTTGTAGATCTCTGCTATCTTTAGGCCTTCGGCTGCTTCGGCCTGCATGGTGTAGGCGTCTTGCTTTGCTTTTGAGGGTCTTCCTTCTTGGATCATGCAGACTCGTCCCTGGGACGTGGGGTATTGTCTTTCTTTAGTTGGTGCTGGTAACTGCTCGCTTCTTCGAGTGCTCTTGGCTTCGCGCTGCTTTTCTTCCTTGAGGCTGTTGGAGAGTTCGGTGAATAGGCGAAAATCTCCTAGGGTGTGGCTTGCTCTGAGATGTCCCCAACTTTCTTCGAAACAGTGGATCGCGCAAGGTCCTTCTAGTTGCTCTTTGGCCGTGAGTTTACTGGAGCCGGCATGCCGTCTTCTCCTTGAGATTTGGAAGATCTGTGAGGGGTATTCTGCTCGACTGTGGAATCTTGGGTCAAGTTCTATACCGTCGCTGAGTGATTGGCTCCGGATGAAGTTGGCGAATTCATCTGTGCTTCGATCCGGGTCGTAGTACTCTCCGGTCTGGGTTTTGGAGTCGCTGTCTTGGCGTGTGGTGGGAGTCCGGGCGGCGGCAGGTCGTCGACTGGTGGGCGAGCCTTCTGTTACGCGTCGGGACTCTTCGAGTGGTATCCCCGAGTAGAGTCCTCGCGTTTGCCTTCTGAGTCGTCGGGTTCTCTTCCGTCGGTGATGGCTCTGATGGTCGTCCAGGTGTGGGACTTGATTCGTCTGCAGGCTAGGTGATCTTGACGAGACGATGGAGATGCTTGTGATGATCTTGAATTCTTCGAGTGGGCTAGATCTGGTTCTAGTCCTCGAGTCTTGATCTGCTGAGGGCGGGACCGCCGAGATTGTGATTCCAACCTATGTAGTTCCCACAGACGGAGCCAATTGATGGGGATCAACCCCGGAAAATCCCATGGTCAGGGACCCTGGGTTAGTCATATAGAAGGCACAGGTTGGACGATACTCGTCGGCTAACAGGAGAAGCGCTTCCTGCTCGATATTATTGCGTGAGGGGCGATAACAGTGGACGCCAAGGCGAGTTCTCGCAAGGCTAGATGAGTAGATGTGTATTGGATTGTCCTGGACGTCTCCCCTCCCAGCCTTTATATACTAGGCTAGGTCTCGGGGAGTCCATACCAGGTTACAAAGATAGTTTCCTAGTTCTAGTCTTTGCCTTGTACGCCAAGTTGTGCCTTCCATACTGATACGTCCCAAACGTATCTATAATTTCTGCTTGCTCCATGCATGTTTTGTGTGACTTTGCCATGTTTTTCTTGAACTTTCATACACTTTTGCGCATATTTGGAATAACCTATTAACTCAGTGCACCCAGTTGCCAGTTCCTGTTTTCTGTTGTTTTTATATTTCAGGTTTTCCGGCCATTAAAAGTGCTCCAAAAATTCCGGAAAAGTTATATAAAAAATCAGCGTCCCGGAAGCTTTCGGAATCACCAAGGAAGGAGGGGAGGGACACAACAGGGACTCCAGAAGGGTCCCTGGCGTGGCCCCACCCTAGGCCGCGCCGAGCACCCCCCTGGCTTCCCTGTGCCCCCCTGGTGCCCCCCTTTGGCCCTATTTTTACCCCCGCGGAGGAATCCCTGATTCCGGACCTCTTTTCCCCAGAACCAATTCCGATCTCCGCCGTCATCGCCATCAATTTTCGGGGGGGACAGAATTCCTGTGTCGGCACCCTGCCGGGACGGGGAAGTGCCCCCGGATTCATCTCCATCGCCGTTGCTTCCCTCCTCCATGAAGCGGGAGTAGTTCCTCCTCGGGGCTGAGGTTTCTACTAGTAGCTATGTGTTCTTCTCTCTCTCTCCCATGATGTGCTCTTCGTTGTGATCATAGGCTATGTTAATCTAGGGTGATCCCATGATATTTCCCCTTCCTCGATGTATAGTATTGATGTACTCAATTGATCATATCTAGTATAATCCCCGAGTCCAAGGTGACAGCGGTCTATTGGACATGGGTTAGAAGAATATTATCATGAGTGATTTCCTCTTTTGTGTGTTGATTGAAGATTGTGAGTCTCTTGGTGCTTGTCTTTGACTATCCTTGATATATGTTGTGGTGATTGTGGTACTCTCTTTGGATGGCCGCGGTGACATTGGGAAATCCATAGATTGAGAACTATGAACTTTGAGGTGTGCTTTTGTAGCCCTACATAATTCTCATCCTCTCTTGACCACAAAGTAATGGCCTTCGAGTACGTCTCCAATGCATGTTTTAGTGGAAATATCATGTGATTAGACTATGTTAATGTTGTTGGGACTTTCCACTAGTGAAAGTATGAAGCCTATGCGTTGTTTGCACCATTGTTACACCGTTCGTGCTCACTTTTGTCACATGTTTGCTTGATGCACCTTTATTACAGAATTATATTACTTTGTTTTGCCACACTTATCACCCATATTTTACAATCTCTTCGCTGAACTAGTGCACCTATACAACTCCTAGTTGTATTAGCTGTGTTGGGGACACAAGAGACTTCTTGTATCTTAATTGCAGGGTTCCTTGAGAGAGACCATCTTCAACCTCTACTTCCCAGAGTTCGATAAACCTTAGGTCATCCTCTTGAGGGAAATTGCTGCTGTCCTACAAACCTCTGCGCTTGGAGGTCCAACATAGTCTACTAGAATAGAAGCGTGCTTAGACATCAAGCTATTTCTGGCGCCGTTGCCGGGGAGGTGAGTGCTTGAAGGTATACCTTTAGATCTTGCAATTAATTCTTTTTGTTTCTTGTTTTTATCTTCACTAGTTAGGCTTTATGGAAAACAACAAAAAAATTATGACAGATCTTTATGAGCTCTATCTTGAGTTAGGACATGAAGTGTTTGAGGAGGAGATCAAAAAGCCTATGGAGCTTTATTATTTGCACAACACTCATGATAGTAGTAATGTTATTTGCATATTTTCTTTGAATACTTTTGATGCTAATGATATGCAAAGCTATAAGCTTAGGGATGCTACGTTTGATGAAGATGATCTTTTTAGCCCCCCAAATTTTGATGAGGAAATTTATTTGGATGATACTTTGCCTCCTATCTATGATGATTATTGTGATGACACTTATTCTATAAAGAATAAATGTTTGCAAGTGTATCATGATGAGAATGATTCATGTGATAGCTATTTTCTTGAGTTTGCTCCCACTATTACTAATGAGAAGGATTTTTCTGATGTGGGGAGTAACAAATTTTCTATGCTTGTGGATCATGATAAGAAAATTTTATGTGATACTTATATTGTTGAGTTTATTCGTTATCCCACTGCAAATTATTATGAGAGGGGAACATATGCTTATAGATATTTCAATAATATCAAGTTCCCTCTCTTTATGTTGAAGGTTTTGAAGTTGCACTTGTTTTGCCTTCCTATACTAATATCTTTATGCTTCAATGAGTTATTTCTCTACAAGATCCCTTTGCATAGGAAGCATGTTAGACTTAAATGTTTTTGGTATTTGCTTCTTTATTCTCTCTTTTGTGCTTCAACTATTATTCCTACGAGAGCATCATTAAAATCTTAAGCCTATCTTTATGGCTATAAAGAAAGAGCTCTAGGGAGACAACCCTTGTTATCTTTACTTTGAGTTTTTACTTTCTATTTTTAGTGGTCTTGATGATTTTTACTACTCTAGCAACATCATTGTATCTTTACTTTTCAAGCTTTGTGCCTTTTATAGCCTCATACGATAAGGGAAGTGAAAGTTGTGACATGCTGTCCAGAAAACAGATTCTGTCCTCGTGACTAGAAAAATCAGAGAAAAATCCCAGTTCGTCTTTTTGAGCTGAATTTTTTACACAGCATTCTCTATACAATTACGAAACTTTCGTATGTTCTGAGTTTTTTTATTTGAGTGGCAGATATATCCCTAAAAAATTATTTTCTCTCTGCTGTTCTGTTTTTCTCTGCTTCTGGCCCGGTTTTTCTTTTAGCAGTTTTGCAATCCTTAAGCTTGATTTTTCTTTGCAAAATCTTATGGGAAGGCAAGAGAAACAGTAGATCTTCCTGTAAATCTTTATTTGCAGTAGAGGAAAATTATTTTAATAGGGCACTAACCTCTCTAATCAGTCTACAATGAGTTATGTATGAAGGGAGTTTTCAAGTGCGCGATGGAAGATGATGAAAGAATATCTTGGAGTGTCCAACGGTCAATCTTGGGGATGCTCATGTGCACCCCCAATAAATATTCAAGGAGACTCAAGCGTCTAAGATTGGGTATGCCCCCTTTCATCCCCTTCTTCATCAACAATTATCAGTTCGTCCCTCGTTGCACTATATTTTTTTCACTTCATGCGTTATGTGCTATGCTTGGAGCGTCTCGCTCTTTACTTTTTTAGTTTTTCTTTAGCTTTGTTTGCTGTAGTAACAAGTTAGACCCCCGCTTACTCTTTTGTGTGGGAGAGATACACGCTCCGCTTGAACTAGAACTCCTCATAGGATTTGCATGCTTATTCTTTTAGCTGTGAGTTGTTCTTTTTCTTTTCTTAGCTGCTGCTCTGTTTAGTTGTAGTGCTTTAGTATTTCTAGAGCTTTTCTTTTGTTTTAGGTTGAACTTTCTATAGGTTGCATGTTTTATCTTGTTATAGAGTTTGCCTGTTGCACTGAGTTTTGTGTCTTGACTAGAAAGTAGGTAATTGAAGTTGCTATCTCTTTATAGTAGTAACTTGCAATAGTTTTGAGGTATTGACTAGAGTAATGTTTGAACTTTCGGTGTCAAGATCTCGAGCCAATTTGTGATAATGTCGTATTTTGGGAAATCCGTGTGATTTTCGAAAACCAAAAACCCTATTGAGAACTCTAGCTACTAGATGGATCACTAACCTCTGGAGGGTTCGAATATTAGAGTACACTCACACACCATGAGTCGAGGATACGCAAGGATAACCAAACCCCTATACACTCCTCCTTGGGGTACTTGTCTCTTTGTGAACCTCCTGATTAGATTGAGAGTTACCGGTAATAAGTGCATGAGTTCTACGGACTAATGTGTGTATTCGAAAGTCGACACTTCCACCCACCTATACTTTTTCTAGCCTCTTCGGTACCGTGCATTGCCCTTTCTCACCTCGAGAGTTGGCGCATACTTCGCCGGTGCATCCAAACCTGGCATGATATGCTCTGTCATCATAAGCCTCCTTATATCTTTCCTCAAAACAGCCACCATACCTACCTACAAGGCATTTCCATAGCCTTTTTGAGATACATTGCCATGCAACATCCATCTTCTCATGACTTGATCTTCATGTCATACATGCTACTTGCTTGATGGATGAGCCGCATGCTAGTTGGGCCTTGCCCTAATCATTGCTACATGACTCGCTAGTATCATTGCATATCCTGCTATCCTGGCAGAGGCATCCATTTGCATCATGATAGTAATATCTTCTTTATGTGAGTACCTTTGTAAAGTGTGAAAGATCTCCTATATTCTTGTAAAATATAGAGTGTTGCCCCTAAAGTGAGGAAAAGATCCCAAAGAGGACAAAATCAAAAGATCCCAAAGAGGACAAATGAGAGTTAAATAGAAAGAGCCATTGAGGCCACCAAAAAATACAAAAAAATAGAAAAAGGAGAAAAAGAGAAAAATAAAAAGAGAGAAAGGGGCACACTACTATTGCTTTTGAGAGATCCACACTAGTACTTCATCCTCTATCCCTTGTACTCCATAGAGATCATCATCATGCATATAGCTATGTGGGACCCTTCACACTATAGAACTTGGCTTGTATATTCCAATGATGAGCCTCCTCAAAAGAGCTCTAGGTCTTCTTGAGCAAGAGTTAGATGCACCCCCACTAGTTCCGTTGGAGAGCTTTTAGCTCACATGTGCATCTGTTGCATGGCAATCCCTACTCCTCACATCATATCTATCATATGGCCTTCTCTCGCCTATGATTGTCCTCATTGATGTGAGCCCTTCACACCTTTTTGTATTCCTCCTCCACCTTCTTTCTGTTTCGCCTTTTAGGTGTCAACTTTCTTGCTCACGCTCATCCATTGCATGAGTGCTCAAAATATTGAAAGGGAGTGGATCAGTTTGACTTGTACCTGGCTAGTGGTCTGGGGACGAGTCAAGATAAGAATCCAAAGGAGACCAAGTGTGAAACTTTAGTATATAGTTGTTCTCATCAACCTTTTTTTTCTGTTTTTCCCAGTTCCCTGCTTGCACGCAAACACCATCTGGAGACATTCGAGTCACGGACAGCGAAAGCTCTTGCACCTCTTGTTCTTGTGTTGCTTGTGTCAATGCTAATATAGACTCTTGCTTGTTAAGACTTGAATTGAATTGCATTCTTTGATTGCTTTACTTAAAAGTCACTATATGGTTGTGTGGCATGTCACCACAGAAATTATGATTGTTATCATTACCTACTCGAGGACGAGCAGGAATTAAGCTTGGGGATGTTGATACGTCCCAAACGTATCTATAATTTCTGCTTGCGCCATGCATGTTTTGTGTGACTTTGCCATATTTTGCTTGAACTTTCATACACTTTTGAGCATATTTGGACTAACCTATTAACTCAGTGCACGCAGTTTCCGGTTCCTGTTTTCTGCTGTTTTTGTATTTCAGGTTTTCCGGCCATTAAAAGTGCTCCAAAAATTCCGGAAAAATTATATAAAAAATCACCGTCCCGGAAGCTTTCGGAATCACCAAGGAAGGAGGGGAGGACACCATAGGGACTCCAGAAGGGTCCCTGGCGCAACCCCACCCTAGGCCGCGCCGGGCACCCTCCTGGCTTCCTGTGGCCCCCCTGGTGCCCCCCTTTGGCCCTATTTTTACCCCCGCAGAGGAAACCCTGATTCTGGACCCCTTTTTCCCAGAAGCAATTCCGATCTCCTCCGCCATCGCCATCAAGTTTCGGGGGGGACAGAATTCCTGTGCCAGCACCCTGCCGGGACGGGGAAGTGCCCACGGATTCATCTCCATCGCCGTTGCTTCCCTCCTCCATGAAGCAGGAGTAGTTCCTCCTCGGGGCTGAGGTTTCTACCAGTAGCTATGTGTTCTTCTCTCTCTCCCATGATGTGATCATTCGTTGTGATCATAGGCTATGTTAATCTAGGGTGATCCCATGATATTTCCCCTTCCTCTATGTATTGGATTGATGTACTCAATTGATCTTATCTAGTATAATCCCCAAGACCAAGGTGACATCGGTCTATTGGACATGGGTTAGAAGAATATTATCATGAGTGATTTCCTCTGTTGTGTGTTGATTGAAGATTTACTGTCTCTTGGTGCTTGTCTTTGACTATCCTTGAGATATGTTGTGGTGATTGTGTTACTCTCTTTGGATGGCCGTGGTGACATTGGTAAATCCATAGATTGAGAACTATGAACTTTGAGGTGTGCTTTTGTAGCCCTACATAATTCTCATCCTATCTTGACCACAAAGGAATGACCTCCGAGTACGTCTCCAATGCATGTTTTAGTGGAAATATCATGTGATTAGACTATGTTAATGTTGTTGGGAGTTGCCACTATTGAAAGTATGAAGCCTAGGCCTTGTTTGCACCATTGTTACACCGTTTGTGCTCACTTTTGTCACATGTTTGCTTGCTGCACTTTTTATTACAGAATTATATTACATTGTTTTTCCACACTTATCACCCACATTTTACCATCTCTTCGCCGAACTAGTGCACCTATACAACTCCTAGTTGTATTAGGTGTATTGGGGACACAAGAGACTTCTTGTATCTTAATTGCAAGGTTGCTTGAGAGAGACCATCTTCAACCTCTAGTTCCCTGAGTTCGATAAACCTTAGGTCATCCACTTGAGGGAAATTACAGCTGTCCTACAAACCTCTGCGCTTGGAGGCCCAACATAGTCTACAAGAATAGAAGCGTGCGTAGACATCACATACTAGTCGCAGACTCCTACGTCGGTGCTTGGTCGGGCCAGCCGTGGGCTTGTCGTGGCTTCCTAGCAGGCCTTCTGTCTTCCTACGCACCGGGTAGCCTCATACGCAGGAGTCGTGGGGTCACCCCCTTGTCACTGACCGAAGACCGGACGAATTCACCAAGATGATCTGCAACTACTCGATCAACGATGGAATTGAGATCGATCCAAGATTCAACTCCCGTTCAGAAGATCACTCGCAATCGTTCCGCATCGCAAGAAGAAGAAGGCACGCCGGCTCCAGCAAACTCACAGCCCAAGAACAACTGGATGGACCTTGCACAATCCATTGTTTCGAAGACGATTGGGGACGCATCAGATCAAGCCACACCTTGAGGAGTTGTCGCTTGTTCACTGAACTCTCTGATAGACTCAAGAAAGAGAAGCAACGCAAAGCCAAACGGACTCGAGAAACAGCGCAACCACCAACACCTAGAACAGGAGAGCAGTACCCGCCGTCCCACGGACGAGTCCGCATGATCCAAGAAGGACGACCATCAAAGGTAAAACAGGAGGCATACACCCAGCAAGCTCGAGCAGCCGAAGACGTATGGACAGAAGAAACCTACCACCTATATGGTTCAGAAACCAACATCACATTCTCACAAGACGACCATCTGCCTGCAATTCCGAGAACAGGGCTCGCACCATTGGTTCTCGAAGCTCATATTGGTGGTTACGACATGGACAGAGTATTCATGGACGGGGGCAGCAGCCGAAACATCATCTTCACCAGCACCTCGCGCAAGATGTCAATTCCATGATCAGTTTGGAAAAACTCAGGTGTCACAATCTACGGCGTAGTGCCAGGGGAAGAAGAATCCTCCCTGGGATAAATCGAACTCGACGTCATTTTTGGCAGCAAGGGCAACTTCGCAAGAAAAATCCTCGAGTTTGAAGTACTCGACTGGGAGTCCCAATATCATGCCATACTTGGACGACCTGCGTTCGCAGAATTCATGGCATTCCCGCACTATGCATACCTCAAACTCAAGATGCCAGGGCCCTCAGGAGTCATCAGGTTTAATGGAAACTTCTTCAAATCAGATCAATGTGACCGAGACTTCCATCAGGTCTTCGACACGTTTGGAGCACATCAGCAGCTCTAAGAGATAGCCATGGTGGTATACAAGAGCGTTTTTACGCTAGCAAGCAGAAGCGAGAAAAAAGAATTCACTCCCTATTTTAGCGTCGACAGCGACACAACGACTCATCAGGTGCACCCGACCGACCCGGCCAAGACGGTTCAAATCTACGCTCATCTACCAGAAGACCAAGCAATAGCCCTCATGGCTTTCCTCCGCGAGGAGTGGAAAATTTTCGCCTTGTGTCCAGCCGCATGCCCAGAATACCCCGGGAGTACGGAGAGCACGCGCTGAAAATCTACTCGAACACAAAACCTGTAAAGCAGGCGTTGCGCAGGTTCTCCAAGCCAAAGCGCAGAGCCATTGGAGAAGAAGTCAACCGACTACTCGATGCACAATTCATCCGGGAGATGAAGAAAGCCACCTGGGTCGCAAACCCAGTTCTCGTTCCCAAAAAGGACACCGACATACTACGCATGTGTGTCGACTACGGGGCCATCAACAAGAATTACGCAAACGACCACTTCCCTCTCCCAAGGATCGACCAGATCATCGACTCAACTGCAAGATCCGACCTGCTGTCCTTTCTCGATGCCTACTCAGGATACAACCAAATCAGGATGAAGGAAGAAGACGAAGAGCACACCTCATTCATCACACCCTACGGTGTATTCTGCTATAGGACGATGCCATTCGGGCTGAAGAACGTCGGAGCCACGTACCAGCGGATGATGGATTCATGCCTAAGAGACCAAATTGGCAGGAACGTCCAAGTCTACGTCGACGACATCGTCGTCAAAACATACATCACAGAAACACTACCCGACGACCTCCTAGAAACCTTCGCAGCGCTCAACGAATACAAGATCCAACTCAACCCAAAGAAATGTGTATTCGGCGTCCCGGCTGGAAAACTGCTCGCGTACATGGTCTCCGCCCGAGGAGTCGAAGCCAACCCAAAAAAAGTCCAGGCACTCGCAAGGATGCAAGAACCGGTTGACATCATGGGCGTCCAACAACTCATCGGAAGACTCGCAGCCCTGAGTCGTTTCGTCTATAGGCTGGGAATAAGAACCTTGCCATTTTACCAACTACTCAGAAAAGGAGGAAAATTCGAGTGGACCGAAGAATTCCGGAACACAATCGCGGACCTCAAGAAGACCCTCTCAACCCCACCAATTTTGCAGTATCAAAGTGTTGGGATACGGGGCAGAAAACACACATTTTTCATACCTACGGTGCCCGAACCCAAGATCTATGTTATGGCGATGTAAAGTAACAGAGGGAATCGGTGTTCATACCTTTGAAGACCGAAAGAGAGAAATGTTCTTGCTAACGTGGCTAGCGTAGACTCGAAACTACGACCTCCCTGTCGTGTAGTAGACCACCGGCGAGGATGACTCCCGGTTGACCTCCAGCGATGAAGTAACACCACAGGTGTAGTGCCTCGAAGAGATTATACACGTACGGTACAATCGATGTTCCTCCCGGGCCCCGAACCAGGCGAGCAGCGGAAGAAAGACGGATTCGGATCCCGACTCCAGCAGAGCGACGGCCTGCCTTATAGTGGAGAACTCCAGTCCAGGTGCAGACTCCAAACAAGGGGAGTCCACTTCCAGGAATGAGAAGGAGAGAGAGGAATAATTGTGTGTTGGAAAAAAGGGGGGTGTACCCCTACTTATATAGGCCAAGGGGGGGTTCCATCCTCCTCCCCTCCCCCATGTGGAACTAAACTCCCAAGTGAGGGAGTGCGCCGACCTAGGGGGGGATGGGCCCCACCCTTGGCTCCTAGCCCAAGGGGGGAAACCCCCTCCTCCGCTAATGGGACCCATAGGCCCATATAGCCTTTTTCCAAAATAAATAAATTATTTTAATAAGTTTAAATATTTATTTCAGATAATTAAATAATAAAACATTATTAAAACAAATTAAACTTTATTTTGAACCATTCAAAATTTCCAGAACAACTTTCGTCCTACTTCGGAACTATTCCGGTGATTTCTCCTATTTCATCGATTGATCCTGAAACTGTCCTATGCATCGATATCCCTTAAGTGTAACACCCTAACGGTCCGGGAAACAGCAGACATGGTTGAGACTCTTCTCATTGACCAATGACTAGTCAGTTGGACCTGGTTACAATCCTTGACAACCCCTGCGCTTCCATCGAATGAACTTCAATCGCTTTTGGAAACCGTTAACGATACGACGTAATCCCTTTGTGCTGCGGTACTTTTTTTTCCGAGGTTCGATAGTCGGTATCCTTCACATACCGTTCACAACAAACTAGTTTACTCGTCGGTGCCTATTGCATCTCCCGTGACCTAGTCACCTTCTTGCAAGCTATTTATGCAATATCATTGAGTGGGCCCAAAGTACCTGTCCTGTTAAAAGGACTGACAAATCCCGCTCTTATCTATTAACATACTCATCAACCATCTATTTTGGAATACCCAAAGTGCACCGTTATAGCCAGCATATTTCAGTCAAGCGTTGGGATACAAATCAAAGTCTACTCATATATGACAATTATGTATGCTCATTATGGTCTAAGGACTAAGCCATACGTTACAAAGTCATCGCAACGCTGAACTATGTGACTCGATCACATTGAAATACTTTAGGTGGGTGTATGTCCATCACATCATTCCCCTAATGACATGACCTCATTGTCAATGGACATAAGTGTCGCCATGATCAGGAAAGTTTGATCAATCAATTGACCAATGAGATAGTTTACCCGAGTTAAACTACGGACCTATGTTTTATAATACACTTGTATTAGTATTTCCATGTAATACAATTATAGGACTGTATAAAACGTATTATGAACAAAACAGATATCTGACAAATATCTTTATTAATTTGTCATTAGGGCACTTATCCAACAGTCTCCCATTTGCACTAGAGTACAAATTACACTAGTTTACATCAGGTATGTATCTAACACCAATAGTCTCTCGGTGTTCTTCAAACTTGTCCTGTGGAAGAGGTTTAGTCATCGGGTCTGCTGCGTTCAGATCCGTATGTATCTTGTGAATCCTTGTGTGTCCATCCCGGATGTAGTCTCGCGTCACATGAAACTTTCGGAGAATGTGCTTGGATGTAGAGTGAGTTCTTGGATCCTTCGCGTTAAGAGTGGCACCCGTGTTGTCGCAGAAGATTCCCATGGGGTCAGTGCAGCTGAGAAAGATGCCAATCTCGATCACGAACTTCTTCAGCCAAAGTGCCTCGTTTGAAGCTTCGCAAGCGGCAATATACTCCGATTCCATTGTCGATTGGGCGACGACTGACTGTTTGCCTCTGCTCCAGCTAATTGCGCCACCGTTCAACATGAAAACATATCCCGTCTGGGATTTCGAATCATCTAGGTCTGAGCCGAGGCTTGCGTCAACGTAACCCTTTACGGTGAGCTCCTCATCAACTCCTCCATATACGAGAAAAATATCCTTTGTTCTTCTCAAGTACTTTAGGATGTTCTTTACTGCGGTCCAGTGAGCCATTCCCGGATTACTCTGGTAGCAATTAGTCATACTAATAGCCAGCGCTAAATCCGGCCGGGTACATAACATAGCATACATGAGAGAACCTATGGCTGAGGCATAGGGTTTTGAGGACATTTCCTCCTTCTCTTTTGTTGTGGTCGGGCACTGAGTCACGCTTAACTTGACACCTTTTCTAACTGGCAAGAGTCCTCTCTTGGAGTTATCCATACTGAACCTTTTCAATATCTTGTCAGTATAAGTGCTCTGACTCAAAGCCAATAGTCGATTAGGTCTATCTCTATAGATCTTAATACCCAATATGTACGCAGCTTCACCAAGGTCCTTCATGGAAAATTATCCATTCAGATATTCCTTCACTTCTCCTAAGAATTTCTTATCATTCCCTATTAGCAATATGTCATCTACATATAACACAAGGAATGCTACAGAGCTCCCACTCAGTTTCTTATAGACGCAGAACTCTTCCACATTTTGGAAAAATCCAAAAGCTTTAATGACCTCATCAAATTGAATATTCCAACTCTGAGATGCTTGCTTCAACCCATAGATGGACCGTTGAAGCTTGCACACCTTACCAACATTCCTTGGATCGAGAAACCCCTCTGGTTGCATCATATACAACTCTTACTCAATGTTGCCATTTAGGAATGCGATTTTCACATCCTTCTGCCATATCTCGTAATCATGATATGCAACTATTGCTAGTAGGATCCGAATAGACTTTATCATTGCTACAGGAGAGAACGTATCCTCGTAGTCAACTCCTTGAATTTGTCGGAACCCCTTCGCGACAAGTCGAGCTTTGTAGATAGATACATTTCCGTCTGCGTTAGTCTTTTTTCTTGGAAATCCATTTATTCTCGACGGCCTTGCGGTCCTCGGGAATATCCACCAAAGTCCAAACTTTGTTGGTGTACATGGAGTCTATTTCGGATTTCATGGCTTCAAGCCATTTCTCGGACTCGGGTCCCTCCATTGCATCTTTGTAACTCGTAGGTTCATCTCACTCATCAGCTGAGATTGCATTCACAAGCTGTCCGTAAAACTCAGTAGCTTGACGGACTCTTGATGACCTACGGGGCATAATAGGTTCCTCTTCATTCTCATCATGATCATCATGTATGTCATGATCGTTATGAATGTCGTTCTGGCCATTCTCTTTCAGATCCCACTGTGGAAGAAGGTTCTAGAACAACTTCTGTGGCCGTTTCTTGCAATTGGAGTGATTGGTCACTCACTTCATCGAGGTCTATTTTCCTCCCACTCAACTATTTCGAGAGAAACTCTTTCTCAAGAAAGTGTCCAGTCTTGGCAACAAATGTTTTGCTCTCAGACTGATTTTAGAAGGTGTATCCACAAGTTTCCTTGGGATAGCCCACAAAGATGCACTTATCTGCCTTGGATTCAAGTTTGTCATGCTGTAGTTTCCTAACATAAGCCTCACAACCCAAAATCTTCAGGTAAGACAACTTAGGTTTCGTGCCATGCCATTCTTCAAATGGTGTTGTCTTTACGGATTTGGATGGTGCCCTATTAAGAACGTAAGCGGAAGTTTCTAATGCATACCCCCAGAATGACAGGTGTCGGGACCCGGGGTTAGCGTATGTAATTCCAGTCACGATACAATCACATGGAGAGCCGAGAACCGTACCCACTTGTCTAAGCAGACAAGGCCAAGCACAGAACATTCTCGGTAAGCATCGAACGTGAGGGGCATCCCATTCAGGTCGGATGATCAACTGAGATGGTTCCTCAACGTCCGCTCACAAGTCTAAATGTTTATGGGTGGTGAATCCCATACTCATAGACAAGTCGCCTCAACCATGTTATCGATTGGATCCTAACACTTACATAGACTTACTCCAGCCCGATCACTTAGTTGGGGTCTAGAGCGGGCTCGATCATATAACAAAGTGTGCACGTGACAGAGTCACGAGCAATCACATCGCGATGCCCCAAGCTGCACACATCTAAGGGCCACTTGGTGTATAAAAGACCGCCAGCCAGATCACAACTAAGGTCTCGAAAACCCATACTAAGACATGCATGTTATAAACATACACGCAGCACACATGCCTAGTATGAAGAGCAGGTATCATCACATAACTCTACAAAGTACTCTTTATTGATATACACATAGAGCATACAAAGATCACATGTCTGTGATCGCATTACATCATACAACGGAAGCAAATTAGGTCTGAGTACAGACAAGTTTAACAAATGGCTTAGAGAAGCCTTGTAAACAAACATGCCATTCCACGAGGGACCAGACTGCTGCCTGGGACTATGCTAACTTAGTCAACGTCGAGCTTCAGGTCGGTGACTCCATCAGGGTCCGGGTTCTCATCTAAAACATAGAATAAGCAAACGTGAGTACAAAGTCGTACTCAGCAAGACTTACATCAGATCTATACTACTCATGCTCAAGTATCAAGGTAAAGGGAGGTGGGGTTTCATCATGCAGAAGTGCCAGCTTTGACTTGGCTAGTCCTATGCTACGAGTACCAGACTTGAGGTAAGAAGCGTACACGAGTCCACTATCCAAGTCTCCAACCAATACACCACTATGGTTACTTCCTCGACTTCCCCACGAGGAGCACACCATAGCACTCACGCTTATCTTGCGAGTTTTATAAGTATCCATTCAAGTTGTCTAATAATCAGGTACAGGTTCCAAGTAGTCCTTAACCGCGGATGCGGCTATTCGAATAGTTTTGTTAACCTTGCAAGGGTGTAAACTGCACACACATGACCATCGTTTACCGCCAAGTCTCGCCACCGTTCAAGAGGTGACAGCGAGGATGTTCACCACGACACTTCGCTCACAACCGGTCTATTCCAGGAGTCGACTATCTGAGTTTGTCACCGCTCGAGAGTCCGGCCGGATCAATGAAACGGACCCAGACAATGTAGGCAACCGAGACGCCACCTCTGACAGATGGTTTCACTGTCTCACAGATCCACCCATATATCTAGGATGATGCAACATTTCCACTCACTCTTTTTCTATGCATATGTCAAATGGAAGGCCCGAACTAATGTGACTCCTGGACGTCGACACGGATCAAGGTACTAGGCCGAGAGGGGTCAGTGAGCCCAATGTGTGGTTGTACTCTTTGTCTTGGATTACCATACAAGAACTCGGTGCTTAAGGCGGTGTTCAACGAGACAACCCACTGTGTACTCCTACACAGCCTCTCATCGTTCACCTTGTACTAGGGTGGATTCACCGACACAGTTTCACTTTCATCAACACCATGTTCACCATCATCCCGACTCACATCAAAAGCAACCTCATGTAACACTAAGCATGCAATAAGCTATAACAGTTGCAGCGGCTTCATGATATCAATCAACTCCTATGTCAGCTAGGATTGTGGTTTGCTTACTACTGTGACAAGATGAGAGGTCATGCATCGGATATGGGTTCAACTATGCGGTAGAATCGATACAAAGTGATCTCCTAAACATGCATAAGCGAGACTGAGAGGGAATTGGGATTTTATAGATATGATCAATGGGGTTTGCTTGCCTTGCTGTCGAGGTTCGATACCGGGGTCTTCAACGAAGGGGGTGGCCTCCGGTTCCGGTTGCACGTCTATCGAGCAAACAATCAAACAAGGTATAAATTTATTTGCAATGCTCAAACATATGATCAATATTGAAATGGTGATGTTCTTGGTCACAAGGTGGGTACAATTCCATTTAAAAGAAGTCAAATGCAAAGTCATTTGCAAATGTGCTTCAAATTTGAATTTGAAATAAAGCCATATATGTTTTGCACTGTTCACCCATTTTAAAATGGTCAAACATGAAAACAGAGCCCATATTCATAATCCTTGGATTTTTCTGATAATTTTAGACATATTATATGTCCAATTTGGAGTTCATATGAATTTTCTATGAATTATTGAAGTTTAAAGTAATTTCTGGAATTTCTGTAATTCTTTTAAATGTTTTTCCATTTACTGCATCAGCAGTGACGCAGGGGTGACGTCACAGGGGCTGACAGGTAGGGCCGGCTGGTCAGTGGCAGTGGGAGTTAACCCCTGTTAGTTTAACTAACAGAGGGGATTAAGGGGCTGTGGGTCCCACTTTCAGTGGGTGTGGGGTTAGATTAGGGGGTCATTAGGGCCTAATCGGCCGACGGCTAACCGCTGGCGGCTGTGCACGCGGCGGCGCCTCGCCGGAGTTGCTCTAGAGTCTGCTCCCGTGCGCAAAATTGACCGCGAAGACCACCATAAGACGCTCCTCGCTCGCGTGCATCGACTAGGTCAAGGCGGGGAACTCGGGGGTGCTCTGGTTCACGCCAATGTCGACGCGAGCGGCGGCCGGAGCACTGTGAAGGCGGCCTCAAAGAAAAAGTGCACGGTTTAGAGCGAGGAAAGGGGCGAAGGGATCGCGAGCTCACCCTGAATAAGCTTGTGCAGTCACCGGAGGGAATTGAGCCGCGGAGCTGGCGAATTCGGTGGAGACCTTCCACGGCGGTCGGCGGGAAGTGGTGAAGCTAGCGACGGCTCAGGGCGTCCTCGGGCTCAATTGAACGCGCTCTTCGATGGAGACGGTGGCTGCGGTGACGATGGACATGACCACGCAGCTCCAGGAGCTTGCTGGCCATGCAGGCGCTTGTCGGTGGCGAGACCTAGTTCTCGGCCATGGCGAGTTCCGACGCGAGGAGAGAGGGAGAGTGAGCTGGAGGAGGGGGGAAGGGTGTGGCGACCTCTGGGCGTCTCCGTGGCGTCCTGGGGGAGAAGAGGGGGCCCTGGAAGCTCCTCGGTGGCCTGCGCGGCGGTGAGCGCGCCACCGAGCTTCTTCGGGCGCTGGGGAGGAAGACGACACCGGGGCTGGTGGGCTGGGCTGGGGTCCCGTTAGTTGGGCCGGGGTGGCCAGGGGGTTGGGCTTCTTTCTTTTTTTTCAATTTCTCTCTTTACTGTTTCTGTTTTCCTTTTCTGTTGTTTGTTTTGCCCCAAATAAAAATAGCAGAGCAATTTTAAAAATCATGAAAACTTTTATGTGGGCTTATAACATATATAGCTAGCCACTCATAAGTTTTGGTGATTTTTGAAAATCAAACAATTTGAATTTAAATTCAAATTGGAGTTTAATACAATTTCCAAGCCCTATTTGGAATATTTGAAAAAATCTTGGTGCATGTAGTGGGACCCACTTCACTTTATATGTGATCATGCATATTTATAAGACTTTTCAAAAATACCAGAGCAATTTTTGGAAGAAATTTTTTTCTGGCCATTTGATTTAATTTCTCAGGGCTTTTCTTTTCCCCAATTTTGAATTTCTTTTGAAATTTTTGCATGATGCAAAGGGCACAAGCAACCCTAGCACTTACCCTAGTTGGGGTTCTGACAACTCGCCCCCACTCAAAAGAATCTCGTCCCGAGATTCGGAAGTCGTCGGGAGAAAGGTGGGGTACTCGTCACGGAGGCGGTCTTCTCTTTCCCAGGTTGCTTCTTTCTCGGAGTGATGAGACCATTGCACTTTGAGTAACTTGATCTTCTGACGACGAGTGACACGCTCTGCGGAATCAAGAATACGAACAGGGTACTCTCGATAAGAAAGGTCATCTTGGAGATCAAGCGTTTCATGGTCGACTTCGCGGATGGGGTCCTTGAAGCAACGCCTGAGTTGTGACACATGGAATACATCATGTACTCGGGAAAGGTGCGGAGGTAGTTCAAGTTGGTAGGCAACTTCTCCACGTTTAGCAAGAATGCGAAAAGGTCCGATGTAACGTGGGGCCAACTTGCCTTTGATACCGAATCTTTGGGTTCCCTTCAGAGGAGTAACCCGGAGGTAAGCCTTCTCATCAATATTGTAGCTCTCCTCTCTATGATGATGATCATAGTAGCCCTTTTGACGAGACTGAGCGGCTTTCAAACTATCACGAACAATGCGTACTTGCTCTTCTGCTTCCTTGATCATATCTGGTCCAAAGAGTTGTCTTTCACCGGTTTCTGACCAGTTAAGGGGTGTTCGACATCGTCGTCCATATAGGAGTTCAAAAGGAGCCATGTTCAGACTAGATTGGAAACTATTGTTATAAGAAAATTCGGCGAAAGGAAGAGACTTCTCCCAATTCTTTCCGAATGAGATAACACAAGCTCTGAGCATGTCTTCCAAAATTTGATTAACCCTTTCAACTTGACCGCTAGACTGAGGATGGAAAGCTGTACTAAAGGATAGATGAGTTCCCATAGCATTCTGAAAGCTTCCCCAGAATCTAGAGGTCAAAAGGCTACCACGATCGGAATTGATCACCAAAGGAACACCGTGAAGAGAAACAATTCTAGAGAGGTACAAGTCTGCCAACTGACTAGCAGTTATAGACTCGCGAACTGGAAGGAAGTGAGCAACTTTGGAAAGTCGGTCAATGACCACGAAGATGGCATCATTTCCTTTCTGGGTTTTTGGAAAGCCGGTGATGAAGTCCATACCGACTTTGTCCCATTTCCACTCGGGAATAGGCAAAGGTTGAAGTGTGCCAGCAGGTCTTTGGTGTTCGGCCTTAATGCGACGACAAACATCACATTTAGCAACAAATCGAGCAATGTCTCTCTTCATCCTGGTCCACCAAAATCTCTGGCGTAGATCCCGGTACATTTTTGTGCTACCGGGATGAATTGAGAGAGGTGTATCATGGGCTTCATTGAGGATGAGTTGCCGTAGATCCCTATTCTCAGGTACTACCAAACGATTTTCAAAGAATACCGTTCCTTTACTATCTGTGGAGAAACACTTAGCAACTCCGCTAGCAATGTTCTCCTTGATCCGGCGAACACCTCGTGCACGCCTTTGCGCAACTATGATTTGATCCTCAAGGGTTGGTTTCGCCACCAAGTTGAAAAGAGATCCATGAGGAACAATCTCGAGATTAAGCTTTCGAAATTCCTCATGAAGAAGTGGTTGATACTGTTGTAACATGAGGTTGTTACAATACGACTTACGACTTAGTGCATCAGCCATGACATTGGCCTTGCCTGGGGTGTAAGAAACTACTAAGTCATAATCTTTTATCAACTCTATCCAGCGTCTTTGCCTGAGATTAAGATCTGGCTGGGTGAAAATATATTTGAGGCTTTGGTGGTCGGAATAGATCTCACAACGATTACCAAGGAGGTAGTGTCGCCAAGTCTTCAGGGCATGAACTACGGCAGCGAGTTCAAGATCATGGGTAGGATAGTTCTCTTCATGTGGACGCAACTGGCGTGAAGCATAAGCTACCACATGTCGATCTTGCATAAGTATGCATCCTAACCCTTGCCGTGAAGCATCACAATAGATCTCGAAATCCCTTTTGGTGTCTAGAGGTGCAAGTACGGGTGCAGAAGTCAATCTTCTTTTTAGCTCTTGAAAGCTTTCCTCGCACTTGGGGGTCCATTGGAATTTCTTATCTTTCTTGAGGAGTTCAGTAAGAGGCTTTGCAACTTTAGAAAAGTTCTCGACGAAGCGGCGGCAATAGCTGGCTAGGCCAAGAAAACTCCTAACTTGCTTAACCGATTCAGGTGGAGTCCAGTCAAGGACGGCCTGAACTCTCTCGAGATTGACTGCAACACCTTTCGCAGAAATCACGTGGCCTAAGTAGGTCACTTCTGGTAGACAAAATTCACACTTGGAGAACTTGGCATAAAGGCGGTGCTCTCTAAGTTTCATCAATACCAACCTAAGATGTTCTGTGTGCTCTTCTTCGTTCTTCGAGTAGATGAGAATATCATCGAGATAAACCACAACAAATTTATCTAGGTACTCCATGAAGATCGAATTCATCAAGGCGAGAATGTGGCGGGGGCATTGGTTAAACCAAAGGACATGACGGTATACTCGTAAAGACCATAACGAGTAGTGAAAGCCGTTTTGGGTATGTCCTCATTTCAGATTTTTATTTGATGATAGCCTAATCTCAAATCCATCTTGGAGAAGACAGAGGATCCTTCAAGTTGATCATAAAGATCATTGATCCTGGGCAGTGGGTACTTGTTCTTTATCGTCGCTAGATTTAGCGGGCGATAGTCTACGCACATCCTTTCTGTTCCATCTTTCTTCGTTACGAACAGAACGGGGCAACCCCATGGCGATGAGCTAGGGCAGATGAAGCCTTTTGCCAACGAAGCATCAAGTTGGGTTTTTAGCTCAGCTAACTCATGTGGGGCCATTCTATATGGACATCTCGAAATTGGGGTTGTGCCTGGTATAAGATCCACTATGAATTCTACACACCTGTCGGGTGGCATTCCCGGCAGCTCTTCAGGAAAGACATCCAGGAAGTCACGAACCACCGGAACATCTTCAAGGTCTGGAAGGGGAAGCACATTCAAAGTATGCATCTGGATTCTAGAGCTGGGTGATGTGTAGTCAATGGTCTGGCCTGAAGGATGGGTGAGTTTGACTGATTTGGTTTTACAATCAAGGAAAGCATTCTGCTTTGATAACCAATACATTACTAGGATCACATCAATGTCCGAAGACTTGAGGGCTATAAGAGAAGCAAGGAATACTAAACCCTCAATTGCAATTTGATTACCATGGCTTACTCTATTAGTTTGCCACTTTGAACCAGGAGTTTGAATGATCATTGGAGAAAACATTTCTTCAAAAGAAAATCCATGACGAAGTGCATAACTCTCCGACATGAATGAATGAGAAGCTCCTGGATCGAAAAGAACGGAGGCGGGAACATGATTGACTGGGAGTGTGCTAAGAATGACGTCAGAAGCAGCAGTGGTTTCCTCAACTGAGATTTGGTTCACATAACCACTACTTGTGACTGAAAGCTTTGCTGGGATGGTTTTGGTGGTTGATTTCTTTGAAGGCTTATGACTAGGTCGACGCGGTGCCACAAACACTGTAGGGCATTGTCGGAAGTGATGGCCTGTCAGACCACACGTGAAACACACCCTGCCTGAATTGTTGGGAGTGGGATTGCTTGGTTGCACACCATCATTCCGGGGTGGAACAATGTGTTGAGGTGGATGGCATATATTCGGTGGTGGTCTCTGGAGAAGGTTTTGAGGTATGACACTGGTTGGAATCCAAATTCGGCGTTTCTGAGGGGCTGAACTGGAAGAAGAAGCAAGCTCAAGAGCATGCTTGCGGGACTCTTCGAACACTTCAATTCCATGCTCAGCTCTGAAGGATCTGTTGACTAAATCCTCAAAGGTGGCAAATTCGATGAGGTTGAGATCATGGCGGAGGATAGGGCTAAGTCCCTTACGGAACCTTGCCTACTTTCTGGCATCGGTGGTGATCTCATCTTGGGCATACCGAGCAAGACGGTTGAATTCTCTCACATACTCATGAATGGACATCTCTCCTTGAGTCAGATTGCAGAACTCTTCCTTCTTGCGCTCCATTAACTCATCCAAAATGTGGTACCCTCGAAAGGCAACACAGAACTCCTGCCAAGTCACTACGTGACCACCTGGCTGCCTAGCAACATAGTTTTCCCACCATTGAAGAGCAGCACCTTCCAAGAAGTATACCGCAAAAATAACTCGGTCATCGGGAGCAACATGTGCAGTGTCAAGCTTACGCTCGATGGAACGGAGGCAATCATCAGCTTCAAGGGGCTCAGAAGAACATCGGAATACCGGTGGCTTGAGGAGGATGAAGTCCTGAATGCTCACAACCACATTGCAATGACGTGAGGTATTCTGCTCGATGAGCTCCAGAAGGCGTGTTTGATCACGTTGATTCTTCTCAGCTTCCATCATGATTTCCACCGTAGAAGGCGGTGGTAGAGGTTCATCATCATTTCGATTCCGAACACGGTCTCGATTCCGACGAACAGCACTACGAGTTCCACCTGACATCCTGTGTGATAAAGATCAACAATCAGAAAAGGTTTTACGATGGAATCAAAGACAAGAAGGACATGAAGAAGACGGAAAATATTATAATGCGAAGGCAATGATCCATAGAAACACGGGATAAATCCGGCAGCATAATGGCTACACCGGAATGAAAAATGAAACAACCTCGAAGAAATTGGACAGAACTTCTTCAAGGAACTCAACAGAACGATGAGTCTGGACGACCACAACTGTCCTACGGCTACAAGGAAGCACTCAGCGAGATGTTCTAGTAAGACATAGATGAGCCTAGTCCTATCATCCCGTAGAAAAGATAAGGGTGACTCAGAACTCAGATCGATGAGGGTAAGGAGAAAAAGAAGCCTTACGTTGTTCCCTTATACCCATAGTAATTATATAACTATAGAATGCTATACTCGACTTCGACCAAGGGTTTGATAATCCTACAGACAGTCCTGCTCTGATACCAAGTCTGTCGGGACCCGGGGTTAGCGTATGTAATTCCAGTCACGATACAATCACATGGAGAGCCGAGAACCGTACCCACTTGTCTAAGCAGACAAGGCCAAGCACAGAACATTCTCGGTAAGCATCGAACATGAGGGACATCCCATTCAGGCCGGATGATCAATTGAGATGGTTCCTCAACGTCCGCTCACAAGTCTAAATGTTTATGGGTGGTGAATCCCATACTCATAGACAAGTCGCCTCAACCATGTTATCGATTGGATCCTAACTCTTACATAGACTTACTCCAGCCCGATCACTTAGTTGGGGTCTAGGGCGGGCTCGATCATACAACAAAGTTTGCACGTGACAGAGTCACGAGAAATCACATCGCGATACCCCAAGCTGCGCACATCTAAGGGCCACTTGGTGTATAAAAGACCGCCAGCCAGATCACAACTAAGGTCTCGAAAACCCATACTAAGACATGCATGTTATAAACATACACGCAGCACACATGCCTAGTATGAACAGCAGGTATCATCACATAACTCTACAAAGTATTCTTTATTTATATACACATAGAGCATACAAAGATCACATGTCTGTGATCGCATTACATCATACAACGGAAGAAAATTAGGTCTGAGTACAGACAAGTTTAAAAAATGGCTTAGAGAAGCCTTGTAAACAAACATGCCCTTCCACGAGGGACCAGACTGCTGCCTGGGACTATGCTAACTTAGTCAACGTCGAGCTTCAGGTCGGTGACTCCATCGGGGTCCGGGTTCTCATCTAAAACATAGAATAAGCAAACGTGAGTACAAATTCGTACTCAGCAAGACTTACATCAGATCTATACTACTCATGCTCAAGTATCAAGGTAAAGGGAGGTGGGGTTTCATCATGCAGAAGTGTCAGCTTTGACTTGGCTAGTCCTGTGCTACGAGTACCAGACTTGAGGTAAGAAGCGTACACGAGTCCACTATCCAAGTCTCCAACCAATACACCACTATGGTTACTTCCTCGACTTCCCCACGAGGAGCACACCATAGCAGTCACGCTTATCTTGCGAGTTTTATAAGTATCCATTCAAGTTGTCTAATAATCAGGTACATGTTCCAAGTAGTCCTTAACCGCGGACCCGGCTATTCGAATAGTTTTGTTAACCTTGCAAGGGTGTAAACTTCACTCACATGACCATCGGTTACCGCCAAGTCTCGCCACCGTTCAAGAGGTGACAGCGAGGATGTTCACCACGACACTTCGGTCACAACCGGTCTATTCCAGGAGTCGACTATCTGAGTTTGTCACCGCTCGAGAGTCCGGACGGATCAACTAAATGGACCCAGACAATGTAGGCAACCGAGACACCACCTCTGACAGATGGTTTCACTGTCTCACAGATCCACCCACATATCTAGGATGATGCAACATTTCCACTCACTCTTTTTCTATGCATATGTCAAATGGAAGGCCCGAACTAATGTGACTCATGGACGTCGACACGGATCAAGGTACTAGGACGAGAGGGGTCAGTGAGCCCAATGTGTGGTTGTACTCTTTGTCTTGGATTACCATACAAGAACTCGGTGCTTAAGGCGGTGTTCAACGAGACAACCCACTGTGTACTCCTACACATCCTTTCATCGTTCACCTTGTATTAGAGTGGATTCACCAACACAGTTTCACTTTCATCAACACCATGTTCACCATCATCCCAACTCACATCAAAAGCAACCTCATGTAACACTAAGCATGCAATAAGCTATAACATTTGCAGGGGCTTCATGATATCAATCAACTCCTATGTCAGCTAGGATTGTGGTTTGCTTACTACTGTGACAAGATGAGAGGTCATGCATCGGATATGGGTTCAACTATGCGGTAGAATCGATACAAAGTGATCTCCTAAACATGCATAAGCGAGACTGAGAGGGAATTGGGATTTTATAGATATGATCAATGGGGTTTGCTTGCCATGCTGTCGAGGTTCGATAACGGGGTCTTCAACGAAGGGGGTGGCCTCCGGTTCCGGTTGCACGTCTATCGAGCAAACAATCAAACAAGGTATAAATTTATTTGCAATGCTCAAAAGTATGATCCATATTGAAATGGTGATGTTCTTGGTCACAAGGTGCGTACAATTCCATTTAAAAGAAGTCAAATGCAAAGTCATTTGAAAATGGGCTTCAAATTTGAATTTGAAATAAAGCCATATGGATGTTTTGCACTGTTCACCCATTTTAAAATGGTCAAACATGAAAACAGAGCCCATATTCATAATACTTGGATTTTTCTGATAATTTTAGACATATTATATGTCCAATTTGGAGTTCATATGAATTTTCTATGAATTATTGAAGTTTAAAGTAATTTCTGGAATTTCTTAATTATTTTAAATGTTTTTCCATTTACTGCGTCAGCAGTGACGCAGGGGTGACGTCACAAGGTCTCACAGGTGGGGCCGGCTGGTCAATGGCAGTGGGAGTTAACCCCTGTTAGTTTAACTAACAGAGGGGATTAAGGGGCTGTGGGTCCCACTGTCAGTGGGTGTGGGGTTAGATTAGGGGGTCATTAGGGCCTAATCGGTCGGCGGCTAACCGCCGGCGGCTGTGCACGCGGCGGCGCCTCGCCGGAGTTGCTCTGGAGTCTGCTCCCGTGTGCCAAATTGACCGCGAAGACCACCATAAGACGCTCCTCGCTCGCGTGCATCGACTAGGTCAAGGCGGGGAACTCGGGGGTGCTCTGGTTCACGCCAACGTCGACGCCAGCGGCGGCCGGAGCACTGTGAAGGCGGCCTCGGAGAAAAAGTGCACGGTTCAGAGCGAGGAAAGGTGCGAAGGGATCGCGAGCTCACCCTGAATAAGCTTGTGCAGTCGCCGGAGGAAATGGAGCCGCGGCGGTGGCGAATTCGGTGGAGACCTTCCACGGCGGTCGGCTGGAAGCGGTGAAACTAGCGACGGCTCAGGGCGTCCTCGGGCTCAATTGAACGCGCTCTTCGACGGAGACGGTGGCTGCGGTGACGATGGACATGAATACGCGGCTCCAGGAGCTTGCTTGCCACGCAGGCGCTCGTCGGCGGCGAGACCTAGTTCTCGTCCATGGCGAGTTCCGACGCGAGGAGAGAGGGAGAGTGAGCTGGAGGAGGGGGGAAGGGTGTGGCGACCTCTGGGCGTCTCCGTGGCGTCCTGGGGGAGAAGAGGGGGCCCTGGAAGCTCCTCGGTGGCCTGCGCGGCGGTGAGCGCGCCACCGAGCTGCTTCGGGCGCCGGGGAGGAAGACGACACCGGGGCTGGTGGGCTGGGCTGGGGTCCCGTTAGTTGGGCCGGGGTGGCCAGGGGGTTGGGCTTCTTTCTTTTTTTTCAATTTCTCTCTTTACTGTTTCTGTTTTCCTTTTCTGTTGTTTGTTTTGCCCCAAATAAAAATAGCAGAGCAATTTTAAAAATCATGAAAACTTTTATGTGGGCTTATAACATATATAGCTAGCCACTCATAAGTTTTGGTGATTTTTGAAAATCAAACAATTTGAATTTAAATTCAAATTGGAGTTTAATTTAATTTCCAAGCCCTATTTGGAATAGTTGAAAAAATCTTGGTGCATGCAGTGGGACCCACTTCACTTTATATGTCATCATGCATATTTATAAGACTTTTCAAAAATACCAGAGCAATTTTTGGAAGAAATTTTTTTCTGGCCATTTGATTTAATTTCTCAGGGCTTTTCTTTTCCCCAATTTTGAATTTCTGTTGAAATTTTTGCATGATGCAAAGGGCACAAGCAACCCTAGCACTTACCCTAGTTGGGGTTCTGACAAAAGGCAAATCAGTATGAGACATCATCGATCGTACGCTATCCAATAGGGTTCGATTACGTCGTTCAGCAACACCGTTTCTCTGAGGTGTGCCTGCCGGCGTAACCAGTGGTACTATGCCACAAGACTTCAAATGATTGCCAAACTCGTGACTTAAATACTCGCCACCTCGATCCGATCGAAGGTGCTTGATTTTCTTTCTGAGTTGATTCTCGACGTCATTCTGAAATTCCTTGAACCTTTCAAAGGTTTCAGACTTATGCTTCATCAAGTAAATATACCCATATCTACTCAAGTCATCAGTAAAGGTCATGAAGTAACGAACACCATTGCGTGTGGGGACGTTCATGGGTCCACGTACATCTGTATGTATGATCCCCAATAAGTCATCCTCACTCTCGATTATCCCATTGAATGGAATCCTTGTCATTTTTCCCATGAGGCATGGTTCACATGTATCAAGGGATCCAAAATCCAATGAATCAAGAAGTCCATCCTTATGGAGCCTCTCCATCCGCTTTATACCAATATGACCAAGGCGGCAATGCCACATCATCATGTGCTCTTCATCACTAATCTTTAATCTTTTGGCCTCTATATTGTTAATGTGACACACGTCACCATCGAGATCAAGTACGAATAAACCACGTTGCTCCGGCACGTGAACATAAAACACTTCATCCTTATAAATCGAACAAACAATTGTATCAGACTTAAAAGAATAGTGGTCTTGCTTCAAGCAAAAGCCACTAACGATGTTCACACTCAATGCGGGTACATAGTAGCATTTATTCAGAACCAAAACTAATCCCGAAGGGAGCCTAAGACGCTTCGTGCTGACTGCCAATATATCAATTTGACAGCCATCCCCCACGCGAATCGTCACTTCATCTTTCATCAAGCGTCTCTTATTCCTTAGTCCCTGAACGGAATTAGAAATATGAGCGACAGATCCTGTATCAAGTATCCAGGATGTGTTCCCGGCACTTGTCAAGAAAAGATCAACAATATGTATATCAAATATACCTTCGTCTCTCTTGGCGACCTTGCCAGCCTTCTTTTCCTTTAGGTACTTGGGGAATTTGTGTTTCCAGTGACCATCACCCTTGCAGTAGAAGCACTCAACTCCGAGTTCAGGCTTAGTTGCCTTGGGAGGAAAGACAACTGACTTGCCATCCCTTTTGCGGCCACCTCTCTTAGCCTTCTCCCGCCTGCTTGACTTCTTAAACTCAGTGGTCTTGTTGACCATGAAGACAGCGTGCTCCTTCTTGATCTCAACCTCAGCACTCTTCAGCATGGCGAACAACTCAGAAGGGGTTTTGGTCATCCCCTGCATGTTGTAGTTCAGCACAAAGCCTTTTTATCTAGGGGGAAGCGACTGCAACACCCAATCAACAGCAATTCATCTGGAATCTGACATTCCAGAGCATTCAAGCGTTGAACGTAGCCAGACATCTTGACCACGTGCTCACTCACGCTGCCGTGCTCATCCATCTTTGCTGAGAAGAAGGCTTCAGAAGCCTCATACCGTTCAGCCCTGGCTTGAGGTGCAAAGACCACCTTGAGGTCGGTGATAATCTCATATGCACCCATCCTCTCAAAGCGTTTCTGCAGCTCATCCTCCGTGGATTAGAGCATGCCACTCTAGACAAGGTTGTAATCATCAGTCTTGGAGAGATAGACATACTTCTCATCCTAACTGGCATCATCTGCTGGTGCCTCACCTAACGTGCCCTCTAGTACGTATGCCATTTTTAGGGGAACAAGGAGAATCCTCAGGGTGCGGAACCAGTTGGTGAAGTTTGACCCATCAGTTTCCAGTTTGTCTTTCTCTAGGAACGATCCTAAGTTGAACGAGGGCCGTGGTGCTGCCATCTACAAAGTTTGATTCACAAGGATACATATTTAGACTTTTGTTCATAATGTGGAGTTTTTCAATTTAATCTTCAAAATTCTAGAAAGCTCCCACTTAGATAAACAGCTTTCAATTTAACCAAGTGATTACACAATCCCAGACCCCATACCTCCCCCGATCGACACGGCCATCAGTATGCGACCCAGGTAGGCCTCTAAGCTAATCACATCAGGTATGTGACTCGTGCTCGATCTTTCGATCTACTGTGTTCCAGGCCCGCATCTACATACGTCAAGCCTGCCAATCGAACCTTCATGTTAGCTGTTCAGCAAGGCCATATCTGCATATGCCAGGCTTGGCGAACCCAAACTCATGTGAACGCCGTTTAATATGTGTGACACCGGTATGTACAGAATGTCGACCATATGGGAGAACCTTCCAGGCGGTGCCCACCAAGGGAGAACACAATGTTGGTATTGTGCGAGATGGTCCTATTTGTGCTACCGTCGTCATTTCTAGCATACTAGCATAAACAGGAAGTAAAACTGTAAATCATACAAACTATGATCCCACTTCATGCAAACAAAAGTCAAATGCCTTTCTACTTTAGCTTGTGCAAGTTTTACGTGGCTGCTAGGGGTTTCGAGAGAGAGAATCATTTCTATCCTGCGAAAAACATGCCACAACACCATCTCCCATCCGTCTCTATTATACCCCTATCGGGGCCCTCCGTTGCAAACATCTTCGCGTCGCTAATGGAGAGAGACAGACACCCCCAACCACTTTATATGGTACAAGCCATATGTCAAGTGTGGAACCAGTCTCGTGTAAACGCGTAAGGTCGGTCGAGGGCCGCTTCATCAAACATTGCCGCAACGCTAAATGAGTACACGTGGGAGGGAAACGAATGAAGATTCGATGGCCACATCCTAGATGTGTTCTACCCGTACAATACATCTACGCATAGCTATCTCATGATACCACTGTTGGGATACGGGGCAGAAAACACAATTTTTTAATACCTACGGTACCCGAACCGAAGATCTATGCTATGGCGATGTAAAGTAACGGAGGGAATCGGTGTTCATATCTTTGAAGAACGAAAGAGGGAAACGTTCTTGCGAACGTGGCTGGCGTAGACTCGGAACTACGACCTCCCTGTCGTGTAGTAGACCACCAGCGATGATGACTCCCTGTTGACCTCCAGCGATGAAGTAACACCACAGGTGTAGTGCCTCGAAGAGATTATACACGTACGGTACAATCGATGTTCCTCCGGGGCCCCGAACTAGGCGAGCAGCGGAAGAAAGTCGGATTCGGATCCCGACTCCAACAGAGTGACGACCTGCCTTATGGTGGAGAACTCCAGTCCAGGTGCAGACTCCAAACAACGGGAGTCCACTTCCTGGAAGGAGGAGAGAGAGAGAGGAATAATTGTGTGTTGGAAAAAATGGGGCTGTACCCCTCCTTATATAGGCCAAGGGGGGTGCCATCCTCCTCCCCTCCCCCATGTGGGATTAACTCCCAAGGGGGGAGTGCGCCGGCCTAGGGGGGATGGGCCCCACCCTTGGCGCCAAGCCCAAGGGGGGAAACCCCCTCCTCCCCTAATGGGCCCCATAGGCCCATATAGTCTTTTTCCATTTTTTTAACTATTTTAATATGTTTAAATATTTAATTCAGATAATTAAATAATAAAACATTATAAAAACAAATTAAACTTTATTTTGAACCATTCAAAATGTCCGTAACAACTTCCGTCCTCCTCCGGAACTATTCCGGAGATTTCTCCTATTTCACCGATTGATCTCGAAACTGTCCTATGCATCGATTGCCCTTAAGTGTAACACCCTAATGGTCCGGTAAACAGAAGACATGGTGGAGACTCTTCTCATTGACCAATGACTAGTCAGTTGGACCTGGTTACAATCCTTGACAGCCCCTGCGCTTCTATCGAATGAACTTCAATCGGTTTTGGAAACCATTAACGATACGACGTAATCCCTTTGTGTTGCGGTACTTTGTTTGTCCGAGGTTCAATTGTCGGTATCATACATTCCGTTTTCACATCTCGCTCACAACAAACAAGTTTACTCGTCCGTGCCTATTGCATCTCCCTTGACCTAGTCACCTGCTTGCAAGCTAATGATGCAATATCACTGAGTGGGCCCAGAGTACCTGTCCTGTTACAAGGACTGACAAATGCCGCTCTGATCTATTAACATACTCATCAACCATCTATTTGGGAATACCCAAAGTGCACCGTTATAGCCAGCATATTTCAGTCAGGCGGTGGGATACAAATCAAAGTCTCCTCATAGATGACAATTACGTAGGATCATTACGGTCTAAGGACTAAGCCATACGTTACAAAGTCATCGCAACGCTGAACTATGTGACTCGATCACATTGCAATACTTTAGGTGGGTGTATGTACATCACATTATTCCCCTAATGACATGACCTCATTGTCAATGGACTTAAGTGTCGCCATGATCAGGAAAGATTGATCAATCAATTTCCCAATGACATAGTTTACCCAAGTTAAACTACGAACCTATGTTTTGTACTACACCTGTATTAGTATTTCCAAGTAATACAGTTATTGCACAGTATAAAACGTATTATGAACAAAACGGAAATGTGACAAATATCTTTATTAATTTGTCTCTAGGGCACATATCCAACAGTATCCCACTTGCACTAGAGTAGAAATTACACTAGTTTACATCAGGTATGTATCTAACACCAATAGTCTCTCGGTGTTCTTCAAACTTGCCCTGTGGAAGAGGTTTGTTCATCGGGTTTGCTGCGTTCAGATCCGTATGTATCTTGTGAATCCTAGTGTGTCCATCCCGGACGTAGTCTCGCGTCACATGGAACTTTCGGAGAATATGCTTGGTTGTAGAGTGAGTTCTTGTATAACAGCCCAGTTTTTACAAAAAATTAAAAAATTTGTTTTCGGTGTGAATTGTTTGATTGTCTGAGTTGTTTGCAGCGTTTTCTTCACCGAAATAATAATCGGTGAATATTTCTCCCCCTTATTCTCGTATCGGATGCGTGACCGACCCATTTTTCACCACGGCACACGACTTTGCGACACCGGGGTTTCACCCGAGCACCGTCGCAACCGCACAAGTCCAGCCATCGCCACCGAAATGAAAACCCCGTTTATTTAATAAGCGGATTATTTAATTGGGGCGCCGAAAAATGTTGTCGGAACGTCACCGCAGTGAGGTACGATCAACGGGCTCGACGCGCTGAGCGCGTGGTTCGAGATTTCGTCGGAATCGGAGTCCGTACGGAGTCTCGGCGGTCACGAACGCGATCACCGGACACGCGAGAGGGGTACCGAGGGCATTTGCGTCAACTGGCCATCCAACCTGCCTATATAAAGACCACCACACTCCCCTAGGCCTTCTAGGGTTTCCCCCATGGCGAATTTGCAGCCACCCCCCTCACTAACCTCCAGATCTGCAAAAAAAATACCCCTCCAAACCGAAACCCTAGCTCCCCAGGCCACCAGAGCCGTCGATCTGGCCGATCTGCGGCTCAGATCGTGCCACGTCGCGCTCCCAGCCCCTCCACCTTCCTCCTCCAACCGTGGGCTCCTCCCCACGCCGCCTCTTGCCCGTGGGCAGCCGCTGGAGCAGCCAGGCCGCCGGCCGGCGAGCCCCTCTCTCCCCCCGCGCCCTTTCTCTCCTCTCTCTTCCCTCTCTCACCTCCTGTCTCTTCCTCCTCGCAGAACCGGCCGCCATTGGCGCACCTTCGAGCTCGAGCTCGCCTGAGACGGCCGCAGCCTACAGCCACCGCCCGGATCCGGCGAGGGGCGGCCAGATCCGGCTCCTCCTCGACGCCCCGCACCCCGCGCCCCCTCCTCCGAGCCGCTGGAGCCCCCCCGCATGCCGGCCAGCGAGCCCAGCCGCCGCCGTCGCGATCCAGGCGGGATCGGGCGGGCGAGCCAGGCTGCGCCGCCAGGCTGGGCCGGCCACCCTCTAGGCCCACTCCCTCCAGCAGCCAAGCGGCCCGCGGCCTGATCCAGCGGCCAGGCCAGATCCAAGCCGTCTTGGGCCGAGCCCAGCTGGGTGAGGCCCAACTCCTTTTTTTTCTGTTTTTTTTTCTTATGTAGGAAAACTGTGTGCTGATTCAATTTCGCGATGTGATTTCCCGTTGATCCGTAGCTCTGATGAACGTGCCCCCAAAACGAAAGTTGCTCAGTTTTGCGTGCTCTAGAATTCGTATGTAGAAAGTTTTTGCATTTGAGGTCATCTTGATTGTGTAATTGTGTGCCGAAGTGGGAATCAGACCGTTAAACTGCTACAAATTCCTGTTATGTGCTGCTGTTATTATTTTGTTGCAACTTTTCATGATGATTGTAACAAATCCATGAGGCCTATTGCATTGATTCTTTTTCCATTGTGTTAAGCATCATGTGTACTTCAATTCCATGCTTTAACTTGCCATGTTTGGGTGCTTTAGCTGTATTAAATCTTGTTCCAAAGTGGTGATCCTGATGTTATTGCGTTGCTGTTGCTGAAACTGTTATTTTGTTGCAACTTCGGTCGACGGGTGTGTCGCGACCGTTTATCCGATTTGAGTGATTGCAATTGCATATTGTTAAGCATCATGTCTACTTTCATCACATGTATTGCATCTTCATGTTATGCTTACTGGTCATATAGTTATTTAGCTCCAAAGTTGATATGCTGCTGTTTTTGACAGCCACCTCTTTTTTTCACTAAGTCTGTTACTTTGTGATGCCATGTTGTTTGCTTAATATCTTTTGATCTATGATGTCTTTTTGCATGATTCTTTTTTCCATGCCTTCCATGTCATGTCTAGTTTAATTTCATATCTTTTGTGAACATGTTTTCTTTGATTATCCTGTTTGTGCATTGCTCTAAAGTGTGCTTCCTGATGTTGGCAGTTTGTGCCTGTAACTTGTTTTGCTTGTATCTTTTTAACCGTAACTCCGTTTGGGGTGTTCTTTATATGTAACTTGATTAGTTTTTCATGTACTTTGTGTTTACGCTATTTTTTTCTGCTGTTAACCAACTTAAAATATGGTTTAGTAGAGAACAGTACCAAATTCCATTTTTATCGTGGGGTCCGCAATAGTTTACATGTCTAGGATTTCACCCCACTTAAATTGACTAGCGTAGATAGTTTACCTTGTGCTTCACCTTTTGCCATGTTTGTGTGACATGCCATGCTTGGGTGCCTTGACATGATAACAACCGTTGGTTGATCACTTGTAGCTAAGCAACTTGAACCACCGTAAACGTGCGGTATTCGTCGTGTGTGATCGAATACCCCACTTAAACTGCTAGTAACCGTTCTCGACGATAGATCCGTATAGAGTTGCCGTGCCTTGTGTTGTCTCTTTGATCTTGTATTGCTCCGTAGTAATAGTGGTGCACCGTTGATTGCTTTCCAGTGTTTACTTCTTGTGTGCTCCCGCGGGTACCTCTCGGAGACGATGCGAGCGTGCGATCGACTACACCTTCGGAACCCGACTTATCCAAAGGCAAGGACTATACATTACTTATGATCCATTCTATTTCAACCAGCGGTTTGCATGCTAGTCTAGGTTAGGTTCGATGTTTGATGCTACCACATGTTTACAGCCTCTTTCAAACCGATACAGCCATGTCCCTTCCCAGCAAACCTTGTACTGCTATGTTACTATTGCTCGTTGCTCAGCCCCTGCTTAGTATGCATGCTTAGGATGCTACGATGTTACCCCCTGTTACTTCTGGTTTGGGATATCACATTATTATTATTGTTGTTGGTGATATGATTATTATAATGTTCACTATATTCGACGAAGGATGGAAGGTCTAGGCTATCCCGCCCCGACGCTTTGTTCCATTCGAGTCACCTAGGATCCGAGTTTCGGGTATTGGTTTTAAGACTGAGCGTGCCTAATCGCGTGTGGGATTTTATGGGGTCCCCTCTTCTTACCTACCTAGCTTCAAACATTTCTAGAGGTGGCCCAAGCTGATTTACCATTTGAAACCGCATGCATAACTGGTCTGCAGCTAGTGGTTTTAAAACAACTCGGGCCAGCAAAGACTTAGTTCCTTTGTTGGTCCACACTGGTGAGCTATGGAAGTCCCCTGTTATATAGGTGAGACTAAACCCGACCTTGGCCATATGGAAGAGTCCGATCCGAGAGCGTGGACAGCTTTTGGATTGGGTGTCGACTCCCCGGGGGCCACCCGGATTAGTTCGTTGTTAGTTAGAGGGACCTGTCGTTTCGGATCTCTTGGAACTAAATCATAAAATGGTTGCCTATAATGGGTAGCAACTGAGAGAGATTGGCGAGCATGGGACGCCTCGTAATGGGCAGTTGGTACACCCCTGCAGGGTTCAATCTTTTCGAGAATCCGTGTCCACGGTTATGGACGACTTGAGACCTACTCCTTGTTCATAGACAACAACAACTGAGATAATCTTAATATAACTTGATCAACGTGTGTGTGCCTTGACTGCTTCTTCTTCGTCGTGATGCGAAGAGGGGGACAAGGATAGGATAGGTGTTATGTTTGCGTAGTAGTTGATAGCAAGACTTGTTGAAGGCGATTCCTCATCGAATGCTTGGCTCCTTATCTTACTCTCTAGATCGTTAGCCACTTCATAAATGCTAGTGCGGCAGCAACCTCACCACTTACCCCATCCTTACCGTAAACTACTAGTTATCCTAGACTGACGAGTGATGAAGTCCTTGCTAGGTCAGATGACCACTACAGTTGGATCCTGAGTACCTCTGTACTCATGATTCTACCCCCAAACTATTTTTAGGGTTCTTGATCGACAACAGGTATGGTGATCGACGTTTCACGTGGAGACTCGACGACGACTAGTTAGGCGGATCCCAACGGAGAACCTGGACCCGTGTGGTTATGGGGATCGATGTTTTTCTTCTTGCCACTAGGAATTTTCTTGTAGTCTGTACTCAGACATGTATCTTCTTATGTTGTATTGTATTAAGGAAGTTGTATGACGATTGTATGAGATGTTGTATCCTTGTATCTGTAATGTTTTGATATCATGATGGAAATCCGGGGCATATGACTTCGTCATATGTCGCGGTGGGACCGCTATGTGCTTCGTCCCCGGATCTGGATGGAAACATCTAGATCTGGAACAGTACCGCATATCGGGTCTTACATCTTGGCTCCTTCGCGTTAGCAATGGCACTCGTGTTATCGCAATAGATTCCCACGCGGTCAGTGTAGGTGGGAAAGACACAAAGCTCGATCACGAACTTCTTCAGCCACATCACCTCGTTTGACGCTTCGAAAGCGGCAATATACTCGGATTCCATTATAGATTGGGGGACAACTGACTGTTTTCTGCTCCTCCAGCTAATTGCTCCACCATTCAAGATGAAAACATATCCCGTCAGTGATTTCGAATCATCTAGGTCTGAGCCGAGGCTTGCGTCAACGTAACCCTTTACGGTGAGCTCCTCATCAACTCCTCCATATACGAGAAAGAGATCCTTTGTTCTTCTCAAGTACTTTAGGATGTTCTTTACTGCAGTCCAGTGAGCCATTCCCGGATTACTCTGGTACCGATTAGTCATACTAATAGCCAGCGCTAAATCCGGCCGGGTACATAACATAGCATACATGAGAGAACCTATGGCTGAGGCATAGGATTTTGAGGACATTTCCTCCTTCTCTTTTGTTGTGGTCGGGCACTGAGTCACGCTTGACACCTTTTATAACTAGCAAGAGGCCTCTCTTGGAGTTATCCATACTGAACCTTTTCAATATCTTTTCAATATAAGTGCTCTGACTCAAAGCCAATAGTCGATTAGGTCTATCTCTATAGATCTTAATCCCCAATATGTGCGCAGCTTCACAAAGGTCCTTCATGGAAATTTGTCCATTCAGATATTCCTTCACTTCTCCTAAGAATTTCTTATCGTTCCCTATTGGCAATATGTCTTCTACATATAACACAAGGAATGCTACAGAGCTCCCACTCAGTTTCTTATAGACGCAGAACTCTTCGACGTTTTGGAAAAATCCAAAAGCTTTAATGAACTCATCAAATTGAATATTCCAGCTCCGAGATGCTTGCTTCAACCCATAGATGGACCGTTGAATCTTGCACAGCTTACCAACATTCATTGGATCGGTAAACCCCTCTGGTTGCATCATATACAACTCTTCCTCAATGTTTCCATTTAGGAATGCAGTTTTCACATCCATCTGCCATATCTCGTAATCATGATATGCAGCCATTGCTCGTAGGATCCGAAGAGACTTTATCATCGCTACACGAGAGAACGTCTCCTCGTAGTCAACTCCTTGAATTTGTCGGAACCCCTTCGCGACAAGTCGAGCTTTGTAGACAGATACATTTCCGTCTGCGTCAGTCTTTTTCTTGGAAATCCATTTATTCTCGATGGCCTTGCGGTCCTCGGGAATATCCACCAAAGTCCAAACTTTTTTGGTGTACATGGAGTATATTTGGGATTTCATGGCTTCAAGCCATTTCTCGCACTCGGGTCCCTCCATTGCTTCTTTGTAACTCGTAGGTTCATCTGACTCATTAGCCGAGATTGCATTCACAAGCTGTCCGTAAAACTTAGTAGCTTGATGGACTGTCACAACCCAAGTTTAGGTATGTGCTAGGAATAGCAAGTCACTTTGCATCATGTTAAAAATTTCCAAAAGAAATTGAAATGGGAAGAGGGCACCCCCCAGATGAATTTAATTCAAATGGCCAGATAAAAAGTTGCTCCAAAAATTCCTTTTTCATTTTTGAAAAGTCACATAAATGAGTGTGATCACATATAAAGTGATTTGGATTCAAACCCATGCTCATAGATTTTTGAAATATTCAAACAGAAGCTTGGATTTAAATTTAAACCCCTATTTGAATTAAAGTTCAAATTATTTGAATTTTAAAAATGTCCAAACTTTATAAGTGGCTAGCTAATTATATTGTGAGGCCATATAAAAAGTTAGAGCTTTTTAGAAAATGGCTAGCTATATTTAGCAGAGCAAAAACAAAAATACAGAAAAAGAAATAGGAAAAGAAAAACAGAGAAAGAAAGGGCAAAGAAGCCCAACTTACCCTCCAGACTCCAAACGGCCCAGCCCAGCCCACCTAGCTCTTGTCGTCTTCCTCCACGACGACAAGCAGCTCGGTGGCCGGCATGCCGACGCCGCCCTGGCCATCGACGCCACGCAGCTGCCTCCCTGCTGCCTCTAACGTGTCCTGGAGACGCGCTGAAACCGCCCCAGTCCATTCCCCCTCTCACCGCAGTCTTCCCCGCCCTCTGCGCGTTTTCCCCAATCACCCGAGCGCCTCCGCAGTTCGACGCCGCCGACGAAAAGCCTCGCCGTGCTGTCCATCCTCTTCGTCGTCCTCGTATTCGTCTCTGCGCATGGAATCGCGAGCTGGATCGACCCCGAGCCAACGGAATCATCGCCAAGTCGTCGCCGGACCCGCAAGCCGCCGTCGTCAAATTCTCCGACCACACATCCTCCCCGGCCACGCCACCGCCTCCTTTGCATCCGCGGTGAGCTCCTTCTCCTCCCCATCTATCTCCCGGTCACCCCCTTGGCCTGTACCGTATTCTTCCATGAAAGCCTGAGCTTCTCGCCGTCGGGATCCATGGCGACGACGTCCTGTAGCGCAATCGAGCTCGTCTTCTTGTCCGCCGTCTTTGCCGCACTCCACTGCTTCGGTTGCGCCCTCTGCGGCATCCAGTGGAGCCCCACATCGAGCTTTGCCTCGAGCCCGAGCCACGGCCGGCGCCCGAGCACGTCGTCGACGATCTTCCAGCGACTCCCTAGCGTCCCCGTGCGTGCGGGATGAACTGCGCGTGCACGGGCTCCATTTTGGTGGCCTTGGCAAACCAAAATGTGGCCTGTGCCGCCGTTTTGCGCAGCGCCGCCGCACACTGTTGCCATCGGCGAGCCCAGCCATTAGTCTTAATTAACCTAGCTAATGACCCCCCTAGCCTATGAGAGGTGGGACCCCTGGCCCCCCTAACCCCTCTGTTAGTTTAAACAGAGGGGATTAAACCCCTGTGACACTGACAAGCCGGACCCACACGTCAGCTCCCCCCCCCCCACGTCACTGTGACGTCATGCCTACGCAATAAGTGACTTTCCAATTAAAGAATAAATTCAGAAAATTCCAAAAAATTAATTGAACTTTGGAAATTCATAACTAATTCATTTTAACTCCAAATTGGACAAATAATATGTCTAAAATTATCAGAAAAATGCAAGGAATGTGAATATGGACTTTGTTTTCATGTTTGACCATTTTAAAATGGGTGAACAGTGGCATATGCGCATATGGATCCTTTTCAAATTCAAATTTGGAGTGATTTTGCAAATGACTTTGAAACACACTTCTTTTAAATGGTTTCATCTACACATCAGAGACTTTACCTCACCTTTACAACATCACTTCATGCTCAACCATTTCAAATGAACATTCATGGATTCAAATGAATTTGAAATTCATCGATAAATCAAATGGAGTTTGAATTTGCAACTCAAATGCAATACACTCCATTTAAATGGAATTGAAAACACATCAGTACCCCTTACACCATGTTATAACATTTGATCATGTGCTTGAGCATTGCATTCATATTGATTGCTATTTCATGCTTTGTTTTTCCTGATAGAAGTGGAGCCGGAACCGGAGACCAACCCCTTCGTTGAAGATCCTGAAACTGAACCTCGTCAGCAAGGCAAGAAAACCCCCATTGATCATGTCGATAAAATCCCACTTCCCTCTCAGTCTCGCTTATGCATTGTTTAGGATGATTACCATGCTGCATTTGTACCGCATAGATGAACCCATTCCTTTGCATGACCTATCATTTGTCACAGTAGTAAGCAAACCACAATCCTAGCAAATGTAGGAGTTGGTTGATATCATGTGCCCCCTGCAATTGTTACTGCTTATTGCATGCTTAGATTGATACAATGTTGATACTTTTATGTGAGTCGGCATGGTAGAAATCATGTTGATGATGGTGGAAATGTGTTGGTGAATCTACCCAAATACAAGGTGATCGATGAGAGGTTGTGTAGGAGTACACAGTGGGTTGTCTCGTTGAACACCGCCCTAAGTCTGAGTTCTTGTGTGGTGATCCAAGATGAAGAGTACAACCACACATTGGGCTCACTGACCCCTCTCAACCTACTAACTCATCCCTTTCGATGTCCAGATGTCGCAGTAGTTCGGAGTTCTGGTAGGTTTGTGGCCTGGCTGCTAAGTGAGAGAACGGCTCAACCGAGACCGGCTTATGCACCATGCACACATCATCTGGGTCCACTTCGGTAAACCGGCCGGGTTCACGATAGTGGTAGCCAACCCAGGTAGGCGGCTTTCTTGGACTAGATCGGCTATGAGGTAACAGTTGTGGTGAGCATCCTCGCCGACACCCCTTGAATGGTGTCGAGGCCAAAGGCGGTAACTGATGGTCATGTGTGTGTAGCGGTACACCCCTGCAGGGTTAACAAAACTATTCGAATAGCCGCGTCCGCGGTAAGGGACTACATGGAAAACTGTGCCTGATTATTAGACAACTTGAACTAGATACTTATAAAACTTGCCAAGATAAGCGTGAGTGCTATGGCGTGCTTTCTTGTGGGAATTCGAGAAAGGCACCATAGTGGTGTAATTGGTTGGAGATGTAGTGGACTCGTGTACGCTTCTTACCTCAAGTCTGTTACTCGTAGTTCAGGACTAGCCAAGTCAAAGCTGGCACTTTTTCTTATGAACCCCACCTCCCTTTGCCTTGATACATGTGCATGAGTAGTATAGTTCCTACGTAAGTCTTGATGAGTACGACTTTGTACTCATGTTTGCTTATTCTATGTTTTAGATGAACCCACTGACCCCGAAGGTGGATTGTTCCTCGAGCTCGACGACTGAAGACCAATCTAGTGTAGTCCCAGTCAGACGACTGGACCCTCGTGAAGGGCTTGTTTGTAAATAAGGCTTCTCTAAGCCATTTGTTAAACTTGTCTGTACTCAGACCTACTTTGCTTCCGCATGCTTGTTGTAATGTTGGATCACGGTCTCGTGATCTCTGTGTGCACTCTGTAAGAGTTATCAATAAAATTGTATACTTTGTAGAGAATTGCAATGATACATGTTGTTCATACTAGGCTTGTGTGATGCGTGTATGATTATAACATGCATGTCTTAGTATGGGTTTTCGAGACCTTAGTTGTGATTTGGCTGGCGGTCTTTTATACGCCATGTGGCCCTTAGATGTGCGCAGCTTGGGGCATCGCGATGCAATTGCTCGTGACTCCATCACGTGCACACTTTCATGCATGATCGAGCCCGCCCTAGACCCCGACTAAGTGATCGGGATGGAGTAAGTCTATGTAAGGGTTATAATACAATCGATAGTATGGTTGAGGCTTTAGGATTATCAGCCTTGGCCGAAGTCGAGTCTAGTCTTCTATATTTATATAGTTACTCTGGGTACATAAGGGAACAACGTAAGAATTATTTTTTCTCCTTACCTTCATCTTTCTGAGTTCTGAGTTACCCTCATCTTGTTTTACAGGAAGATAGGACTAGGCTCATCTATGTCTTACTAGAACATCTCGTTGTTTGCTTCATTGTAGCCGTAGGCAAGTTGTGTTCGGTTTCCTAGAGTTGTTGTGCTTCCTGATTTTTTACATCGTATGTAAGTGTTGTTTCTACATTGCAAGAAAAGACATTTCTTACAATTACAGTCGTTATGCTGTCCGAGTCATTCCAGGTTTCTTCATAATATGATGCATTTGCAAAATCCTTCCCTCCATTTCGGTTGTCTTTCCATAGGAATTATTAGGTGGCATACCCGACAGTTCCACAGAGTTTCTTGTAGGTTTTCTTCTAGAAACCTAAATTGATGCATTTGCAGCTCTTCCTCCCACTTTAGATGTCTTCTAGCTAGAAGAACCACAGTAACCATCATGTTGGGGTACTTTCTACTCTGACATATCTATTGTATCCCCTAGTAAGCTATGGTCATCCTCTAAGAAAACCATCCAGTAACCCAACCCCATAAATCTTGCCACCCGACAGATGTGTAGAGTTCATAGTAGATCTTATCCCAGGTACCGCACCAATTTCCAGACGCCCATACAAAATGGGCCCACGTGGGTTAGGTGAGCATAAAATACAACTTGAAGCTTTGTTGGCAAAAGCCTTCATCCGCCCTAGCTCATCGACATGGGGTTGCCCCGTTCTGTTCGTAACGAAGAAAGATGGAACAGAAAGGATGTGCGTAGACTATCGCCCGCTAAATATAGCAACGATAAAGAACAAGTACCCACTGCCCAGGATCAATGATCTTTATGATCAACTTGCTGGATCCTCTGTCTTCTCCAAGATGGATTTGAGATTAGGCTATCATCAAATCAAAATCCGAAACGAGGACATTCCCAAAACGGCTTGCACTACTCGTTATGGTGTTTACGAGTACACCGTCATGTCCTTCGGTTTAACCAATGCCCCCGCCACTTTCTCGCGCATGATGAATTCGATCTTCATGGAGTACTTAGATAAATTTGTTGTAGTTTATCTTGATGACATTCTCATCTACTCGAAGAATGAAGAAGAACATGCCGAACATCTCAGGCTGGTATTGATGAAACTTCGAGAGCATCGCCTGTATGCTAAATTCTCCAAGTGTGAATTTTGGCTACCAGAAGTGATCTACTTAGGCCACGTGATTTCTGCAAAAGGCATTTATGTGAATCCCGAGAGAGTTCTGGCCGTCTTTGACTGGACTCCACCTGAATCGGTTAAGCAAGTTAGAAGTTTTCTTGGCTTAGCAAGCTATTGCCTCCGCTTCGTCGAGAACTTTTCTAAAGTTGCAAAGCCTCTAACTGAACTCCTCAAGAAAGATAAGAAATTCCTATGGACTCCCAAGTGCGAGGAAAGATTTCAAGAGCTAAAAAGAAGATTGACTTCTGCACCCATACTTGCGCCTCCAGACACCAAAAATGATTTCGAGATCTTTTGTGACGCCTCACGGCAAGGGTTAGGATGCATACTTATGCAAGATAAACATGTGGTAGCTAATGCTTCATGCCAATTGTGTCCACATGAAGAGAACTATCCTACCCATGATCTTGAACTCGCTGCCGTAGTTCATGCCCTGACAACTTGGCGACATTACCTCCTTGGTAATCGTTGTGAGATCTTTTCTGACCACCAAAGCCTCAAATACATATTCACCCAGCCAGATCTTAATCTCAGGCAAAGACGCTGGATTGAGTTGATAAAAGATTACGACGTAGGAATTTCGTACACCCCAGGCAAAGCCAATGTCATGGCTGATGCACTAAGTCATAAGTCGTATTGTAACAACCTCATGTTACAACAGTATCAACCATTTCTTCATGAGGAATTTCTTAAGCTCAATCTCGAGATTTTTCCTCGTAGAACTCTTTTCAACTTGGTGGCGAAACCAACACTTGAGGATCAAATCATAGTTGCCCAAAGGCGTGTACGAGGTGTTCGCCGGATCAAGGAGAACATTGCTAGCGGAGTTGCTAAATGTTTCTCCACAGATAGTAAAGGAACGGTATTCTTTGGAAATCGTTTGGTAGTACCTAAGAATAGGGAACTAAGGCAAATCATCCTCAAAGAAGCCCATGACACACCCCTCTCGATTCATCCTGGTAGCACAAAATTGTACCAAGATCTACGCCAGAGATTTTGGTGGACTAGGATGAAGAGAGACATTGCTCGATTTGTTGCCGAATGTGATGTTTGTCGTTGCATTAAGGCAGAACACCAAAGACCTGCTGGTACACTTCAACCTTTGCCTATTCCAGAATGGAAATGGGACAAAGTCAGTATGGATTTCATCACTGTCTTTCCAAAAACCTAGAATGGAAATGATGCCATCTTCGTTGTGGTGGATAGACTTTCCAAAGTTGCACACTTACTTCTAGTTCGCGAGTCTATAACTGCGAGCCAGTTAGCGGACTTGTATGTCTCTAGAATTGTGTCTCTTCATGGTGTTCCTTTGGAAATCAATTCTGATCGTGGTAGCCTTTTCACCCCTAGATTCTGGGGAAGCTTTCAGAATTCTATGGAAACTCATCTCTCCTTTAGTACAGCTTTCCATCCTCAGTCTAGTGGTCAAGTCGAAAGGGTTACCCAACTTCATGAATACATGCTCAGAGCTTGTGTTATCTTATGCGGAAAGAATTGGGAGAAATCTCTTCCATTCGCCGAATTTTCTTATAACAATAGTTTCCAATCTAGTCTGAACATGGCTCCTTTTGAACTCCTCTATGGACGAAGATGTCGAACCCCCCTTAACTGGTCAAAAATCGGTGAAAGACAATTCTTTGGACCGGATATGATCATGGAAGCAGAAGAGCAAGTTCGCATTGTTCGTGATCAATTGAAAGCAGCCCAGTGTCGTCAGAAAAGCTACTATGATCGTCATCATAGGCAAGAAAGCTACAATCTGGATGAGAAGGCTTACCTTTGGGTTACTCCTCTGAAGGGGACCCAACGATTCAGTATCAAACGCAAGTTGGCCCCACGTTACATCGGACCTTTCCGCATTCTTGCTAAACATGGAGAAGTGATGGCGGAGAAGTTAATAGGTTTAGTTGGGTTGCCTTCCCTATTAACCGCGCCAATAAATGATTCTTGATAACCCACAAGTCTAGGGGATCAATTGTAGCTTTTCGATAAATAAGAGTATCGATCCCACGAGGAGCAGAAGGTGTTGATAAGTGACACTGGATAAGGAAAGAGCTGGAAACAGTCAAAGGTAAATATTTAGGGGTTTTTGGTTTAAGCAACAGAAAAGTAAAAGACAGGCAAAGTAAACAGGGTAACTGAGGATTAGCAATTGGCCCAATCTTTTCACAAGGATAAGCCTAGGAACTGAACTTATAAAAGCTAAAGCGTTCTCGAGAAAACACGGGAGAGATAGTCAAGTCACTTTCACCATACTCCGCCAAGTAATATGTATCGTGTTCATAAGTATCGATGGGTGGATCAATGCTAGTACACCTTATAGACTAAGATAAGTGTACTCTTATGATTACACACCTTGAAAGCATCCGCAAATACAAGGTAGTAATTAAGGCATAAGCCTAACCACAGCATTACGATCAAGGATCCATAACTCCCTTGTGCAAAAGTCTCCGAACTGGGGTTCAGGTTTCTGTCACTCCGGCAACCCACCATAAGCATCCTTTGTGCACAACGTATTCCTCTAGGCCCATGAAAGGTGAAGGGTTATGTGTTCGACTCACATAACACCACTAGAGAAATAACAACACAACTTAAGTATCAAACAACACATAATACTTCAACATAGTATGACTACTAACAACTAGACTTCTCCCATGTTCTCAAGAACTAAAGTAACTACTCACAAGACATAAAAGAGATCAGAGGTGATAGATAGGTGATAAAAAATCTGGACACAATGATATTTCTCCATTAGAACTCAATAGCATTCACCACAAAGTAGTAATCAACACCAACAGAGTAGAGAGGATAGATAGTACGGATTACAACACAATTTGCAATTGTGAGATGAGATGGGATGGAGATGAAGATGGTGCTGATGTTGGGGATGCTGTTGATGATGATCTCGATGATGCCCGTGACGATGATGATGATGATGATGGCGACGATCTCCCCTTCTGGGAGGTGATCTCCCCGGCGGAATCTTCCCGCCGGAGATGGCTTTTCTCCTCTGTAGGTTTCTGCCCCGTGGCGGCGGCGAAACACTGAAACGACTCTTGTTTTAGGGTTTTCACCCTAGGGGGGTTATATAGGAGAAAGGGGGCACCGAGGGGGGTCACCAGGCATCTAGGAGGGTGCCTGGCGCGGCCAGGAGGGGGGGCGCGCCAGGCACCTTTCTGGCTGCCTGGTAGGTCCCCTCATCTCCTCCTTCGGTGATCCCCAGTCAATCTTCATAAAACTGCTCCCCGTAAAATTTCATCGCATTTGGACTTGATCTGATTCAGCAACTTGGTATCCACTTTTTACGGCTAAATTCTGGTTCTGCTACTTCGGCACCGAACAGTTGTAAACTTTGTAAAATAAGCCAAAACAACATAAGAACAATACTTTAAAGTGGAATATATCAATGAATAAGGTGAAATCACAATATAAAATAGTGATGCTTTTTGGACGTATCAACTCCCCCAAGCTTAGACCTCGTTTGTCCTCAAGCGAGTGCTAAACCTATCCACAAGTTCAGAGAGTGAAGTGTCGATAAACGAATACGAACAAGAAGCATCAAGATTATTCACCAAACTTAAACATCCTCAACAGCAACCTCAGCTCATAAGGTCCTTATGAGAAGGTAGTAACAATTATAACAAAGTAGGACCTGGAAAACTCATCAAATCATGACAGACATAGCCTTGGTCAAGGAACAACTAATAACTTTTACTTTTGCTCTTTCACTTATAATGGAACTGTTGAAGCTTTTAAAAGAACATGCTATTAGTCAAGAAGTGTACATGTCAACACAAAGGAAGCTTTTGCAAACAACTCACTTATCAAAAGATAATGTCAACAAAGATGTAACATGCTAGATTTCAATGCAACTTTATATGAAAGCATCTTCATCAACATCAAATGTCTGTTCTCTCTGTAGAAAGGAAGGAAGTAGGAAGGACTGACTCAGCACAAAATAAAGATAAACCCCGTGCAAAAGGGTAAGCAGGGAAAACTTATGTGCCATCTCTAGATCAAACAGAATACAACAAACTTTTTGGGAGGTGCATGATCCGTCAACGACTGCTGATAGATAACTCAATCACTTCATGATTTGGACAAGTTTCGAGGAATTGCTCCCATGTGGGGACGATCACATCCCCTTAGATTCCTTTGTTTATCACTCGTAAAAGGGCGAAGGAACTTGTGTGTTAGTATTTATCTTTTACGAGCTGGGCACTCATGCCAGTCCCTTCTCGTATTAGGGGTTTGCTGATTAGACATGCAATCCCAAGATAAAACTTGTCCAAATTAAGAAGATCATGGTTCACCCACCACTTCCTCATGAGCTGAATCAGCGGCACAAAAAAGAAGATTTTGAACATCTAAAGATAGCACACAAATTATATACTTTAGGAGTGGCAGTGGAATACCACAAGTAGGAAGGTATGGTGGACTCAAGTGGAAGAAGTTGGTTTCAGGGTATGGAAGTACAAGCAGAATTCCGCTTAGTATATAGTTTTGGCTAGCAAGGCTTTGAGAGAACAGACCATTGATGACAACTTAGATGCAAGCAATACGAAGCATACACATTAAAACTAGCATGAAACATCAAGTTGTCTTCCTTGTCAACATAACACTTCAAGCATAATAACACAAAGCTACTTTGAGAAAAACATACTTGTTGCTATGACCAAAGCTATACTTGCCAAGATTAAATAAAGTTTTCGAAGCCATACGTGATATAAGGTCAAAACTCCTCATAAGAATCAGCTCATAATGTCGATTGCATGAAGAGAATACCAAGTGCAGCGAAGAAACCAATAGAATTCTCATTAATAATCCTTCATAGACGACTCCACACTCACGGATACAAAGCTCTCCACGAAAGGAGTGATAGACCTCAAAGCAACACCTATTTCATAAAGTGACCTCCCTAGACATGATATGACTCTACTTGACTCCTAAAGACAAAGATAAAGATAAAAGATACCGGGCACTCCCCCAAGCTTGGACCAAGCTAAGGGGATGCCATTACCCGAGGAGATTTACTCCTCATTCTTGTTCTTCTTAGTCAAGTACTCCTTGGCGAAGCGCTTCCATGGCAGCTCCTCTCCAGTCTCGAAGGACATTCCCGTCTCCAAGATCCTGCACTCAGCACCTAAACACATGCGCAAAAATTTCAGTTCATACTCACAGTTCTGGTTGTGCAGATCATAGATCTGTGCTTGGAGCCCATAGACTTTTTCTTCTAGTGCGGTCAAACTTGACCACATCTCCTTCATCTCCTTCTTGTGGGAAGCCTCAATCTCGTTCATGATGTCGAAGTTAGCTTCAACACCACGCTTCACCATCTTCTTGAACTTGAAGACCTCATGTTCCATCTCCTTCAGCCGCTCCTGGGTGCTCCCTTCCTTGACTGGTCCCTTCAGATCTTCCTTGTGTAGAACACCGTCCTCCACACGAAGGACCTGGGGGTGCTTCCTCACCTCAGCGAGGTAAGGGTTGATGACGTTGACGACGAACTTGTCCTTGGGGGAACTTGGGCAAGCCATGGCACCTAGATCTACTGAAAGTTTTCCTCGCAGAAACAGACCGAGAAAGAAAACACGCGAAATCGAGAGATACAGTTCCGGAATGATCCGGGTAAATATATAGCAAAAATTTCCGCAACAAAAGGAAGGTTTCAAGCCTAGGTGGAGTCGGAGGCGGAGTCCAGGGCAGCCAGGAGGGTGCCCGGCGTGGCCAGGAGTGGGGCCGCGCCAGGGGGCCTCCTGCCCTCCCTGGAGCTCCTCTCCGGCTCCAGTCGGGCTTAGAATTTTCCTAATTTTTCAAAAACTCTGAAAAGTTAACTTTTATTGACGTTCGCGGTGTTTTCTTACCATAATTCATACCTTTTCTAATTATGCTCCTGCCGGAGTCTGAAACTGGGCTGCAACATGTTCTTCATGAGTACTTGTATATATCATGTTTGCGTCCACATTGATTGGATCACCTGCCATATAATGTTTGAGTCTTTGTCCATTCACAACTTGAGGTTTGGTGCCTTCGAAATTATTGATCTTGATTGCACCCGACCGATATACTTCTTGAATATGAAAAGGTCCCTCCCATCTGGAAAGTAGTTTACCTGGGGAAAACCTGAAACGAGATCTAAACAACAAAAATTTAGCACCAACATTAAATTCACGTTTCAGAATTCTTTTATCGTGCCACTTCTTTACCTTTTCCTTGAACATTTTAGCGCTCTCGTAAGCTTCACTTCTCCACTCATCTAGAGAAGTCAAGTTCATGAGACGCTTTTCACCAGCTAACTTTGGGTCAGCATTCAGCTCTCTGACAGCCCAGAAAGCTTTATGCTCTAACTCTAATGGTAAATGGCAAGCCTTGCCATAGACCATCTTATACGGGGACATGCCCATGGGGTTTTTGTAAGTAGTTCTATACGGCCACAAAGCATCTCCTAACTTCTTTGACCAGTCCTTTCTAGAACTGTTTACTGTTTTCTGCAAGATCAACTTGATCTCCCTATTGGTGAGCTCAACTTTCCCACTAGTTTGAGGGTGGTACGATGATGCAATCCTATGATTGACATCGTACTTGGCTAGAGATTTCCTAAAAGCTCCATGCATGAAGTGTGACCCTCCATCTGTCATGAGGTACCTTGGTACTCCAAACCTAGGAAAAATTACATCTTTGAGCATTTTCAAAGATATCTTGTGATCATCACTCTCAGTGGGGATTGCTTCGACCCACTTGGTTACATAATCAACAACAACTAAGATGTGTGTGTAGTTGTGTGAAGGAGGAAAAGGAGCCATAAAATCAAAACCCCAGCAATCGAAAGGTTCGATCACTAGTGAGTAATTCATAGGCATCTCATTTCTCCTGCTAATGTTACCAACTCTGTGACACTTATCACAAGATAGAACGTACCTTCGGGCGTCCTTAAAGAGAGTAGGCCAATAAAAACCTGATTGTAAAACTTTATGTGCGGTCCTTTCACCGGCATGATGTCCTCCATAGGGGCTATCGTGACATTGTCGAAGAATGTCCTGCTGCTCGTGCTCCGGTATACACCTTCTTACGATCCCGTCCACACCTTCTTTATAAAGATGTGGATCACCCCAAAAGTAATTCCTCAAATCCGTGAAGAATTTCTTCCTCTGCTGAAATGTGAAACCTGGAGGCAAAAACTTTGCAACGATAAAATTCGCATAATCTGCAAACCAAGGGTCGGAATGAGATTGTACTTTTACAAGAGGAAGCTGTTCATCTGGGAAACTGTCGTTGACTGGAATAGGATCGTGTGGGATATCTTCCATCCTTAAAGATTATCCGCCACCGGATTGTCTTCTCCTTTTGTATCGACAATCTGCAAATCAAATTATTGAAGAAGGAGTACCCACCTAATGAGTCTTGGTTTGGCATCCTTTTTCTGCATAATACTTAATGGCATCATGGTCAGTATGAATAATAACTTTAGAATCAGCAATATACTGCCTAAACTTATCACAAGCAAACACCACTGCCAAGACTTCCTTCTTGGTAGTAGCATAATTCTTTTCAGCACTATCAAGTGTTTTGCTAGCATAGTGGATGACATTCAACTTCTTGTCAACCATTTGTCCTAAAACAGCTCCAACAGCAAAATCACTAGCATCACACATAATTTCAAAGGGAAAATTCCAGTCAGGTGGTTGTACTATAGGAGCGGTTATCAAGGCTTTCTTAAGAACTTCGAAAGCTTCCTTACAATCTTCATCGAATACAAAAGGAGCATCCTTCTGTAGAAGATTGGTAAGGGGTCTCGAGGTCTTAGAAAAGTCTTTGATAAATCTTCTATAGAAACCAGCATGACCTAGAAAACTACGAATACCTTTAATGTCCCTTCGATAAGGCATCCTTTCAATAGCTTCAATTTTTGCCTTGTCCACTTCAATTCCCCTTTCGGAAATCTTGTGTTCAAGAACTATCCCTTCGTTAACCGTGAAATGGCACTTCTCCCAATGGAGCACCAAATTTGTTTCTTCACATCTTTGCAAAACTTTATTAAGATTGTGGAGACAGTGGTCAAAGGAGTTTCCCTAGACGGAAAATTCATCCATGAAAACTTCTACAATCTCCTCACAGAAACCATGAAATATTGCAGACATACACCTCTGAAAAGTAGCGGGTGCATTACACAGACCGAAAGGAATACGCCTATAAGCATAAGTACCGTAAGGACACGTGAAAGTGGTCTTCTCTTGGAGAAGCCAGAGTACCCATCAAGATAGCAGAAGTGGGTGTTTTTAGACAACCGCTCGAGCATCTGATCAATAAAGGGCAAAGGATAGTGGTCCTTCCGGGTGGCCTTGTTTAACTTCCTGAAATCAATACACATTCTATATCCAATAATAGTCCTCTGAGGTATTAGTTCATTTTTATCATTAGGAACAACAGTCATACCTCCTTTTTTAGGAACACAATAAACGGGACTTACCCACTTACTATCAGCTATAGGATAGATGATACCTGCGGCTAGAAGTTTGAGAACCTCCGTCCTAACCACGTCCTTCATCTTTGGGTTCAACCATCGTTGATGATCAACAACCGGTTAGCATCGGGCTCGAGATTGATAGTATGTTGGCAAATAGATGGACTAATACCCTTGAGATCATCAAGAGTATAGCCACTAGCACCTCGGTGTCTGCGGAGTGTCTCCAATAATCGCTCTTCTTCATACCCTGAAAGGTTAGAATTGATAATAACAGGATATACTTTCTTTTTATCTAAATAAGCATACTTGAGCGTATCGGGTAGTGATTTTAGGTCGAACACCGGGTATTCTTTCGGTTGCGAGAGGATTCCCAAAGGTTCAACCGGGAGGTTGTGCTTCAGGATGGGAGCTTGTCTTAAAAATATGTCTTCTAGTTCATCCCTGTCCTGCATATGTATATCATTCTCGTGGTCTTCCATAAATTGTTGCAAAGTGTCATTATGAGGAATATCAATGGAATCAATTTCTTCAATAATTTTGTCATTACTTGACAGGTCAGGACCACGAGGTTGCTTAGAAAACTTAGAAAAATTAAATTCATACGGCTCACCGTTGAATTCAATAGGAACTTTACCTTTCTTGCAATCTATTATAGCTCCGCAAATGCTGAGGAAGGGCATACCAAAGATAATAGGACAAAAACTATCTTGCACTGAACCAAGTACAAGAAAGTCTGTAGGATATTTTACCTTCCCGCAGAGTACTTCAACATCTCTTACAATCCCAACTGGAGAGATTGTTTGTGTATTTGCAAGATGGATAGTGACATCTATGTCCTCGATCTCACACGGCTGAATCTCGTGCATGATCTCTTGATAAAGTGTGAAGGGAATAGCGCTGACGCTAGATCCCAAATTACATAGACCATAGTAATTATGGTCTCCTATTTTGACAGATACAACTGGTGTACCTGAAATTGGGCCTTTGTTCCTGGCTGTGACAATGTTAGTGGCAACAGCACAAAAACTAATATTGGCTTCTTCAATATCACTGGTTACCAGATCCTTGACCATTGCAACTTGAGGCTGGACCTTGATCATGTCCTCAGGTTCGTCAGTGGTCCTTCTATTCTTGTTTAGAATACCTGTAACAAAAGAGTGTTCCTTTATCATGGAGGGATAAGGAGGTTGTTCATAGACAACTGCAGGTGAAACAGGATCAGTAACATTAATTTCAATTGGTGACTCCTTGAAAGTTTTATGATGTTGACTCTCCTTCTTCCTGGAAGAATCCATATGAGAAGCAAAGTCCTTGCAAAAGTCAACCATTAGCTGCGAATCAAGACCAATTGTCAGAACCCTCTGTTAGGTAATGTGCTAGGTTTAGCTAGTGCCTTTGCATCATGTCAAAATTTCAAAAAGAAATCTTGGAAATCAAGTTCAAAATCAAAATGGGAGAAGGAACACCCCCTAGATGAATTAATTCAAAAGGCCAAATAAAAATATTTTCCAAAAATTCATGTTAGAGTTTTGAAAAGTCTTAAAAATGAGTGTGATCACATTTCAAGTGATGTGGGACCCACCCCATGCTCATAGATTTTTCAAATATTCAAACAGTACCTTGGAATTAAAGAAATAACCCTATTTGATTTAAAATTCAAATTTGAATTTTAAAAATGTTGAAAGTTTATGAGTGGCTAGTCTATATTATTATGAGGCCACATAAAAGTTTTCAGCATTTAATAAAATGTTTAGCTATTTATTTTAGCTAAACAGAACAAATGACAGAAGGAAAAACAGAAAACAGAAAAGAAAAAGAGGGCTTACCTCAAATGGGCCCAACTCACCGAGGTAGCCCGGCCCAGGGACAGGGGCGTCTTCTTCCTCGCACCAGGCAGGCTGCTGCCTCCGTGGCGAGCATGCCGTCGTCGCTAGCCACCTCCTGCTTCCCTCCCCGCCCACTTAATCGCGTCCAGAAGCGTCCTGAAGCCGCCCCAGTTCTTTCCCCCCCATCCACAAGCTCCCTCCTCTCCTCTCTCGCCCGGTTCGTCGCCGCCCGAGGAACACGCCGGAGCGTCGTCGAGCACACGCGTGGCCAGTGACGCCGAGAAGCCCAAGGACGGTGTCCAAGCGCTTCGTCGTCGTCGTCTTCACCGACTTGCAGAAGGAATCGAGCCCGAAGCCCCCGTAGACGCCGAATTCTTCCTCGAGTCCCCGCCGGCCTGTCGGGACCCGGGGTTAGCGTATGTAATTCCATTCACGATACAATCACATGGAGAGCCGAGAACCGTACCCACTTGTCTAAGCAGACAAGGCCAAGCACAGAACGTTCTCGGTAAGCATCGAACGTGAGGGGCATCCCATTCAGGCCGGATGATCATCTGAGATGGGTCCTCATCGTCCGCTCACAAGTCTAAATGCTTATGGGTGGTGAATCCCATAATCATAGACAAGTCGCCTCAACCATGTTATCGATTGGATCCTAACTCTTACATAGACTTACTCCAGCCCGATCACTTAGTCGGGGTCTAGGGCGGGCTCGATCATACAACAAAGTGTGCACGTGACAGAGTCACGAGAAATCGCATCGCGATGCCCCAAGCTGCGCACATCTAAGGGCCACTTGGTGTATAAACGACCACCAGCCAGATCACAACTAAGGTCTCGAAAACCCATACTAAGGCATGCATGTTATAAACATACACGCAGCACACATGCCTAGTATGAACAGCAGGTATCATCACATAACTCTACAAAGTACTCTTTATAGATATACACATAGAGCATACAAAGATCACATGTATGTGATCAACATTACATCATACAACGGAAGAAAATTAGGTCTGAGTACAGAAAAGTTTAACAAATGGCTTAGAGAAGCCTTGTAAACAAACATGCCCTTCCACGAGGGACCAGACTGCTGTCTGGGACTATACTACCAAGGTCAGCGTCGAGCTTCACGAAGGTGACTCCATCGGGGTCCGATTCTTATCTAAAACATAGAATAAGCAAACGTGAGTACAAAGTCGTACTCAGCAAGACTTACATCAGAACTACACTACTCATGCTCAAGTATCAAGGTAAAGGAGGTGGGGTTTCATCATGCAGAAGTGCCAGCTTTGACTTGGCTAATCCTGTACTACGAGTACCAGACTTGAGGTAAGAAGCGTACACGAGTCCACTACATCTCCAACCAATACACCACTATGGTTACTTCCTCGACTTCCCCACGAAGAAGCACACCATAGCACTCACACTTATCTTGCGAGTTTTATAAGTATCCATTCAAGTTATCTATGATAAAGTAGAGGTTTCCAAGTAGTCCATAACCGCGGACACGGCTATTCGAATAGTTCATTAACCCTGCAGGGGTGTACATCTTCACATGCGTGTCATCACTTATCGCCTCGTTCTTGGCATCCTTCAAGCGGATGTCGGACGTGGATGAAACCAAGGCACTAACCTCACATCACCTTCTCTAATCCAGGAGTCGACTACCTGAGTTTGGCACCGCTCGAGAGTCCGGCCGGTTCCACGAAACGGACTCAGATAATGTAAGGGACCGAGACGCCACCTCTGCCAGATGGTTTTACTGCTTCACAAGTCCACCACATATCTAGGATGATGCAACCTTTCTTCATTCTTTTTCTATGCACATGCCAAATGGAAAACCCGAATCTATTGTGACTCCTCGACCGGATCGGTATGTAAAGAGGCCAAACGGGGCTCCCATAAACCCTACATGTGGTCATACTCTTTGTCTTGGATCACAAAACAGGAACTCGGGGCCTAGGGCAGTGTTCAACGAGACAACCCACTGTGTACTCCTACACAGCCTCTCATCGTTCACCTTTGCTTAGGGTGGATTCACCAACACGTTTCACTTTCATCAACACCACTGTGTTCATTCCATCCCGACTCACAATCAAAACATCCTCATTGTATCACTAAGCAGCAAAAGCAGTAACAGTTGCAGGGGCCACATGCTCATCATTCAACTCCTATATCTGCTAGGATTGTGGTTTGCTTAATACGGTGACAGAATGATAGGTCATGCATCAGAATGGGTTCAACTATGCGAAAGAACGTGTCTCGATGATCTCCTAAACATGCATAAGCGAGACTGAGAGGGAAGTAGGATTTTATAGACATGATCAATGGGGTTTTGCTTGCCTTGCTGACGAGGTTCGATAACGGTGTCTTCAACGAAGGGGGGTGGCCTCCGGTTCCGGTTGCACGTCTATCGAGCAAACAATCAAACAAGGTATAAATATAATTGCAATGCATCATACACATCATCAATTTTGTAATGGTGATGTTCTTGGTCACAAAGTGGTTACAATTCCATTTAAAAGAAGTCAAATGCAAAGTCATTTGCAAATGTGCTTCAAATTTGAATTTGAATTAAAGCCATATGGATGTTTTGCACTGTTCACCCAATTTTAATTGGTCAAACATGAAAACAGAGCCCATATTCATAATCCTTGGATTTTTCTGATATTTTTAGACATATTATTTGCTATATTTGGAGTTCACATGAATTAGTTATGAATTTTCCAAGTTTAACTCATTTTCTGGAATATTTTAAACCATTTCTATTTCTGGAATTCGATTTATTGCGCCAGCATGGCGTCAGGGTGATGTCAGGGGGGGGGGGCTGACCAGTGGGTCCACCCTATCAGTCTCAGGGGGTTAATCCCCGGTTGGATTAGCTTAACAGAGGGGTTAACTGGGGGCAGGGCCCACCTATCATGGACTCAGGGGGGGTTAAGCCGTGTCATTAGGGTTAATTAACCCGGCCCGCCGGCGGTTAGCCGGCGGTGACCAAACCGCATGGCGGCGCTCACGGTTGCCGGCGAATTCGGCCACGGGGAGGCACGGGAAGACTACGGGGCGGTGCGCCGTCCTCGTCCGCTTCGAGCTGTGCCACCAGGGGGTCTCGGGGAGGGCTAAAACGACGTCGGCGACGACGAGGTGCGGCGGCCGGCCACTGGTGAGGTGGAGGTGGGGCTACGGTGCACGGGAGAGAGCGCGGAATGGGGGAAAACGACGAGGGGCTCACCCCAGATGCAACGGCGTCGACGGCGAGAGCTCGGAGGGCGTGACGACGACAAATTTGCCGACGAGGTCCACGGCGGCCGCCGGCTTGTTGGTGAAGAAGGCGACGAGTACAGAGCTCCTCGGCTCGATTGGCTCCGCGGGAAGACGAAGTCTGCGACGCCGGTGACGATGGACAAGGCGGCGAGGGCGGAGGGGGCTTCTGGCCACGACTGGGCGGCGGCGTGCTCCGGATGGGCTTCGGGTCCGCGCAGAAACGAGAGAGAGAGAGCGCTGGGAGAGAGCCAGAGGAGGGGGAAGAGGTGGGGCGGTTCTGGCGAGCTGCGTGGCGTCCGCGGAGAGAAGAGGAGGCTCCATAAGCCCTCGGTGGCGTCCACGGCGCTCGCCACCGAGCTGCTTGCCCGTCGGTGAGGAAGACGACAGAGGAGGCTGCAGGCTGGGCCAGGCTGGTGGGCTCGGGGGGGGATGAGTTGGGCCAGAAGGCCAGGGTTTCTCTTTCCTTTTAAAAACTTCTGTTTTGTTTTCTATAATTTGTTTTGCCCCAAAAATAAATAGCAGAGCAATTTATTAAAATGCCCAATTACTTTTATAAATCCTAGGTGACCAGTAGCAAGTCACTTCTAGAATTTGAGCATTTTTGAAATTCAATATATTTTGAATTTCAATTCAAATAGGGTTATTTTAATTTCCAAAGCCACTGTTTGAATATTAGAAAATTCCATGAGCATGGGATTGATCCCAAACCACTTTTAAAAAGATCAGCAACATTTATAGGAATTTTCCAAATGTTTAAAAGATTTTTGGAAAAATATTTTTATCTGGCCATTTGAATTAAAATTTCTAGGGCTTTTCTTTCCCCATTTTGAATTTCTTTTTGAAATTTTGCATGATGCAAAGGGCTCAAATAAACCTAGTACTTACCCTAGTTGGGGTTCTGACAACTCGCCCCCACTCAAAAGAATCTCGTCCCGAGATTCAGAAGTCGTCGGGAGGAAGGTGGGGTACTCGGCACGGAGGCGGTCTTCTCTTTCCCATGTTGCTTCTTTCTCGGAGTGATGTGACCATTGAACTTTAAGGAACTTGATCTTCTGACGGCGAGTGACACGCTCTGCTGAATCAAGAATACGAACAGGGTACTCTCGATAAGAAAGGTCATCTTGGAGATCAAGCGTTTCATGGTCGACTTCGCGGATGGGGTCCTTGAAGCAACGCCTGAGTTGTGACACATGGAATACATCATGTACTCGGGAAAGGTGCGGAGGTAGTTCAAGTTGGTAGGCAACTTCTCCACGTTTAGCGAGAATGCGGAAAGGTCCGATGTAACGTGGGGCCAACTTGCCTTTGATACCGAATCTTTGGGTTCCCTTCAGAGGAGTAACCCGGAGGTAAGCCTTCTCATCAATATTGTAGCTCTCCTCTCTATGATGACGATCATAGTAGCCCTTTTGACGAAACTGAGCGGCTTTCAATCGATCACGAACAATGCGAACTTGCTCTTCTGCTTCCTTGATCATATCTGGTCCAAAGAGTTGTCTTTCACCGGTTTCTGACCAGTTAAGGGGTGTTCGACATCATCGTCCGTAGAGGAATTCAAAGGGAGCCATGTTTAGACTAGATTGATAGCTATTGTTATAAGCAAATTCGGCAAATGGAAGAGATTTCTCCCAATTCTTTCCGAAAGAGATAACACAAGCTCTGAGCATGTCTTCCAAAATTTGATTAACCCTTTCAACTTGACCGCTAGATTGAGGGTGGAAAGCTATACTAAAGGATAGATGAGTTCCCATAGCATTTTGAAAACTTTCCCAAAATCTAGAGGTGAAAAGGCTACCACGATCAGAATTGATCACCAAAGGAACACCGTGAAGAGACACGATTCTAGAGACATACAAGTCCGCCAATTGACTAGCAGTTATAGACTCGCGAACAGGAAGAAAGTGAGCAACTTTGGAAAGCCTATCTATGACAACGAAGATGGCATTGTTTCCTTTCTGGGTTTTTGGAAAGCCGGTGATGAAGTCCATACTGACCTTGTCCCATTTCCACTCGGGAATAGACAATGGTTGAAGAGTACCAGCAGGTCTTTTGTGTTCTGCCTTAATGCGACGACAAACATCACATTCGGCAACAAATTGTGCAATGTCTCTCTTCATCCGGGTCCACCAAAATCTCTGGCGTAGATCTCGGTACATTTTTGTGCTACCGGGATGAATTGAGAGGGGAGTGTCATGAGCTTCCTTAAGGATCAACTGCTTTAGGTCTTCGTTCTCAGGAACTACCAAACGATTTTCAAAGAATATCGTTCCTTGATCATTTGCAGAGAAACATTTAGCAACTCCGCTGACAATGTTCTGCTTGATATCTTGAATACTACTATCTTGTTTCTGGGCGGCTATGATTTGATCCTCAAGGGTTGGTTTCGCCACCAAGTTGAAAAGAGATCCACGAGGAACAATCTCGAGATTGAGCTTTCGAAATTCCTCATGAAGAAGTGGTTGATACTGTTGTAACATGAGGTTGTTACAATACGACTTACGACTTAGTGCATCAGCCATGACATTGGCCTTGCCTGGGGTGTATGAAATTCCTAAGTCATAATCTTTTATCAACTCTATCCAGCGTCTTTGCCTGAGATTAAGATCTGGCTGGGTGAAAATGTATTTGAGGCTTTGGTGGTCGGAATATATCTCACAACGATTACCAAGGAGGTAATGTCGCCAAGTCTTCAGGGCATGAACTACGGCAGCGAGTTCAAGATCATGGGTAGGATAGTTCTCTTCATGTGGCCGCAACTGGCGTGAAGCATAAGCTACCACATGACGATCTTGCATAAGTATGCATCCTAACCCTTGCCGTGAAGCATCACAATAGATCTCGAAATCCCTTTTGGTGTCTGGAGGTGCAAGTACGGGTGCAGAAGTCAATCTTCTTTTTAGCTCTTGAAAACTTTCCTCGCACTTGGGGGTCCATTGGAATTTCTTATCTTTCTTGAGGAGTTCAGTAAGAGGCTTTGCAACTTTAGAAAAGTTCTCGACGAAGCGGCGGCAATAGCTTGCTAAGCCAAGAAAACTTCTAACTTTCTTAACCGATTCAGGTGGAGTCCAGTCAAGGACGGCCTGAACTCTCTCGGGATTGACTGCAACACCTTTCGCAGAAATCACGTGGCCTAAGTAGGTCACTTCTGGTAGCCAAAATTCAAACTTGGAGAACTTGGCATAAAGGCGGTGCTCTCTAAGTTTCATCAATACCAGCCTAAGGTGTTCTGCGTGCTCTTCTTCGTTCTTCGAGTAGATGAGAATGTCATCAAGATAAACCACAACAAATTTATCTAAGTACTCCATGAAGATCGAATTCATTAAGCGCGAGAATGTGGCGGGGCATTGGTTAAACCGAAGGACATGACGGTATACTCGTAAAGACCATAACGAGTAGTAAAAGCCGTTTTGGGTATGTCCTCATTTCGGATTTTGATTTGATGATAGCCTAATCTCAAATCCATCTTAGAGAAGACAGAGGATCCTGCAAGTTGATCATAAAGATCATTGATCCTGGGCAGTGGGTACTTGTTCTTTATCGTCGCTAGATTTAGCGGGCGATAGTCTACGCACATCCTTTCTGTTCCATCTTTCTTCATTACGAACAGAACGGGGCAACCCCATGGCGATGAGCTAGGGCGGATGAAGCCTTTTGCCAACGAAGCATCAAGTTGGGTTTTTAGCTCAGCTAACTCATGTGGGGCCATTCTATATGGACGTCTGGATATTGGGGCTGTGCCTGGTATAAGATCCACTATGAATTCTACACAACTGTCGGGTGGCATTCCCGGCAGCTCTTCAGGAAATACATCTGGAAAGTCATGAACCACCGGAACATCTTCAAGGTCAGGAAGGGGAAGCACATTCAATGTATGCATCTGGGTTCTAGAGTTGGGTGATGTGTAGTCAATGGTCTGGCCTGAAGGATGGGTGAGTTTGACTGATTTGGCTTTACAATCAAGGAACGCATTTTGCCTTGATAACCAATCCATTCCTAGGATGACATCAATGTCCGAAGATTTGAGGGCTATAAGAGAAGCAAGGAATACTAAACCCTCAATTGCAATTCGATTGCCATGGCTTACTTTATTAGTTTGCCATTTTGAACCAGGAGTTTGAATGATCATTGGAGAAAACATTTCTTCAAAAGGAAACTCATGACGAAGTGCATAACTCTCCGACATGAATGAATGAGAAGCTCCTGGATCGAAAAGAACGGAGGCGGGGACATGATTGACTGGGAGTGTGCCAAGAATGACGTCAGAAGCAGCAGTGGTTTCCTCAACTGAGATTTGGTTCACATATCCACTACATGGGACTGGAAGCTTTGTTGGGACGGTTTTGGTGGTTGCTTTCTTTGTAGGCTTAGGTCGAGAATGACGTGGTGCCATCAAGACCTGAGGGCATTGACGATAGTAATGGCCTGGAAGACCACACTTAAAGCATACCCTGTCTGAATTGCTGGGACTGGGATTACTTGGCTGCACACCATAATTCCGGGGTGGAATAATGTGTTGGGGTGGATGGCATATATTTGGTGGTGGCCTCTGAAGAAGGTTTTGAGGTATGGCTCTGGATGGAATCCAAATTCGGCGTTTCTGAGGGGCTGAACTTGAATAAGAAGCAAGCTCAAGAGCATGCTTGCGGGACTCCTCGAAAATTTCATTGCCATGCTCAGCTCTGAAGGATCTGTTGACTAAATCCTCAAAGGTGGCAAATTCGATGAGGTTGAGATCATGACGAAGGATGGGGCTAAGTCCTTTACGGAACCTTGCCTGCTTTCTGGCATCAGTGGTGATCTCATCTTGGGCATACCGGGCAAGACGGTTGAACTCTCTCACATACTCATGCATGGAAAACTCTCCTTGAGTGAGATTGCAGAACTCTTCCTTCTTGCGCTCCATCAACTCATCCAAAAGTTGGTACCCTCGAAAGGCAACACAAAACTCCTGCCAAGTCACTACGTGACCACCTGGCTGCATAGAAACATAGTTCTCCCACCATTCAGCAGCAGCACCTTCCAGAAAGTATGCCGTGAATATAACTCGATCATCGGGAGCAACATGTGCAGTATCAAGCTCACGCTCGATGGAACGGAGCCAATCATCAGCTTCAAGGGGCTCAGAAGAACATCGGAATACCGGTGGCTTGAGGAGGATGAAGTCCTGGATGTTCACAACCACATTGCAATGACGTGAGGTATTCTGCTCGATGAGCTCCAGAAGACGTGTTTGATCGCGTTGATTCTTCTCAGCTTCCATCATGATTTCCGCTGCAGAAGGCGGTGGTAGAGGTTCATCATCATTTCGATTCCGAACACGGTCTCGATTCCGACGAACAGCACTACGAGTTCCACCTGACATCCTGTGTGATAAAAATCAACAATCAGAACAGGTTGAATGATGGATTCAAGGATAACAAGACATGATGAAGACGGAAAAGATTGAAATGCGAAGACAATGATCCACAGAAACACGGGATAAATCCGGCAGCATAACGGCTACACCGGGATGGAAAACAAGACAACCTCGAGGAGATTGGACAAAACTTCCTCAAGGAACTCAAAACATGAAGACTCTGGACGACCACAACAATCCTACGGCTAAAAGGAAGCAAACAACGAGATGTTCTAGTAAGACATAGATGAGCCTAGTCCTATCATCCCGTAGAAAAGATAAGGGTGACCCAGAACTCAGATCGATGAGGGTAAGGAGAAAAAGAAGTCTTACGTTGTTCCCTTATATACCCATAGTAATTATATAACTATAGAATGCTAGACTCGACTTCGACCAAGGGTTTGATAAGCCTACAGACAGTCCTGCTCTGATACCAAGTCTGTTGGGACCCGGGGTTAGCGTATGTAATTCCAGTCACAATACAATCACATGGAGAGCCGAGAACCGTACCCACTTGTCCAAGCAGACAAGGCCAAGCACAGAACGTTCTCGGTAAGCATCGCACGTGAGGGGCATCCCATTCAGGTCGGATGATCATCTGAGATGGGTCCTCATCGTTCGCTCACAATTCTAAATGCTTATGGGTGGTGAATCCCATACTCATAGACAAGTCGCCTCAACCATGTTATCGATTGGATCCTAACTCTTACATAGACTTACTCCAGCCCGATCACTTAGTCGGGGTCTAGGGCGGGCTCGATCATACAACAAAGTGTGCACGTGACAGAGTCACGAGCAATCGCATCGCGATGCCCCAAGCTGCGCACATCTAAGGGCCACTTGGTGTATAAACGACCGCCAGCCAGATCACAACTAAGGTCTCGAAAACCCATACTAAGGCATGCATGTTATAAACATACACGCAGCACACATGCCTAGTATGAACAGCAGGTATCATCACATAACTCTACAAAGTACTCTTTATAGATATACACATAGAGCATACAAAGATCACATGTATGTGATCAACATTACATCATACAACGGAAGCAAATTAGGTCTGAGTACAGACAAGTTTAACAAATGGCTTAGAGAAGCCTTGTAAACAAACATGCCCTTCCACGAGGGACCAGACTGCTGTCTGGGACTATACTACCAAGGTCAGCGTCGAGCTTCACGAAGGTGACTCCATCGGGGTCCGATTCTTATCTAAAACATACAATAAGAAAACGTGAGTACAAAGTCGTACTCAGCAAGACTTACATCAGAACTACACTACTCATGCTCAAGTATCAAGGTAAAGGAGGTGGGGTTTCATCATGCAGAAGTGCCAGCTTTGACTTGGCTAATCCTGTACTACGAGTACCAGACTTGAGGTAAGAAGCGTACACGAGTCCATTACATCTCCAACCAATACACCACTATGGTTACTTCCTCGACTTCCCCACGAAGAATCACACCATAGCACTCACACTTATCTTGCGAGTTTTATAAGTATCCATTCAAGTTATCTATGATCAAGTAGAGGTTTCCAAGTAGTCCATAACCGCGGACACGGCTATTCGAATAGTTCATTAACCCTGCAGGGGTGTACATCTTCACACGCGTGTCATCACTTATCGCCTCGTTCTTGGCATCCTTCAAGCGGATGTCGGACGTGGATGAAACCAAGGCACTAACCTCACATCACCTTCTCTAATCCAGGAGTCGACTACCTGAGTTTGGCACCGCTCGAGAGTCCGGCCGGTTCCACGAAATGGACTCAGATAATGTAAGGGACAAAGACGCCACCTCTGCCAGATGGTTTTGCTGCCTCACAAGTCCACCACATATCTAGGATGATGCAACCTTTCTTCATTCTTTTTCTATGCACATGCCAAATGGAAAACCCGAATCTACTGTGACTCCTGGACCGGATCGGTATGTAAAGAGGCCAAACGGGGCTCCCATAAACCCTACATGTGGTCATACTCTTTGTCTTGGATCACAAAACAGGAACTCGGGGCCTAGGGCAGTGTTCAACGAGACAACCCACTGTGTACTCCTACACAGCCTCTCATCGTTCACCTTTGCTTAGGGTGGATTCACCAACACGTTTCACTTTCATCAACACCACTGTGTTCATTCCATCCCGACTCACAATCAAAACATCCTCATTGTATCACTAAGCAGCAAAAGCAGTAACAGTTGCAGGGGCCACATGCTCATCATTCAACTCCTATATCTGCTAGGATTGTGGTTTGCTTAATATGGTGACAGAATGATAGGTCATGCATCGGAATGGGTTCAACTATGCGAAAGAACGTGTCTCGATGATCTCCTAAACATGCATAAGCGAGACTGAAAGGGAAGTAGGATTTTATAGACATGATCAATGGGGTTTTGCTTGCCTTGCTGACGAGGTTCGATAAAGGTGTCTTCAACGAAGGGGGGTGGCCTCCGGTTCCGGTTGCACGTCTATCGTGCAAACAATCAAACAAGGTATAAATATAATTGCAATGCATCATACACATCATCAATTTTGTAATGGTGATGTTCTTGGTCACAAAGTGGTTACAATTCCATTTAAAAGAAGTCAAATGCAAAGTCATTTGCAAATGTGCTTCAAATTTGAATTTGAATTAAAGCCATATGGATGTTTTGCACTGTTCACCCAATTTTAATTGGTCAAACATGAAAACAGAGCCCATATTCATAATCCTTGGATTTTTCTGATATTTTTAGACATATTATTTGCTATATTTGGAGTTCATATGAATTAGTTATGAATTTTCCAAGTTTAACTCATTTTCTGGAATATTTTAAACCATTTCTATTTCTGGAATTCGATTTATTGCGCCAGCATGGCGTCAGGGTGATGTCAGGGGGGGGGGCTGACCAGTGGGTCCACCCTGTCAGTCTCAGGGGGTTAATCCCCGGTTGGATTAGCTTAACAGAGGGGTTAACTGGGGGCAGGGCCCACCTGTCATGGACTCAGGGGGGGTTAAGCCTTGTCATTAGGGTTAATTAACCCGGCCCGCCGGCGGTTAGCCGCCGGTGACCAAATCGCACGGCGGCGCTCACGGTTGCCGGCGAATTCGTCCACGGGGAGGCACGGGAAGACTACGGGGGGGTGCGCCGTGCTCGTCCGCTTCGAGCTGTGCCACCAGGGGGTCTCGGGGAGGGCTAAAACGATGCCGGCGACGACGAGGTGCGGCGGCCGGCCACTGGTGAGGTGGAGGTGGGGCTAAGGTGCACGGGAGAGAGCTCGGAATGGGGGAAAACAACGAGGGGCTCACCTCGGATGCAACGGCGTCGACGGCGAGAGCTCGGAGGGCGTGACGACGACAAATTTTCCGACGAGGTCCACGGCGGCCGGCGGCTTGTTGGTGAAGAAGGCGACGAGTACAGAGCTCCTCGGCTCGATTGGCTCCGCGGGAAGACGAAGTCTGCGACACCGGTGACGATGGACAAGGCGGCGAGGGCGGAGGGGGCTTCTGGCCACGACTGGGCGGCGGCGTGCTCCGGCTGGGCTTCGGGTCCGCGCAGAAACGAGAGAGAGAGAGCGTTGGGAGAGAGCCAGAGGAGGGGGAAGAGGTGGGGCGGTTCTGGCGAGCTGCGTGGCGTCCGCGGAGAGAAGAGGAGGCTCCAGAAGCCCTCGGTGGCGTCCACGGCGCTCGCCACCGAGCTGCTTGCCCGTCGGTGAGGAAGACGACAGAGGAGGCTGCGGGCTGGGCCAGGCTGGTGGGCTCGGGGGGGGATGAGTTGGGCCAGAAGGCCAGGGTTTCTCTGTCCTTTTAAAAACTTCTGTTTTGTTTTCTGTAATTTGTTTTGCCCCAAAAATAAATAGCAGAGCAATTTATTAAAATGCCCAATTACTTTTATAAATCCTAGGTGACCAGTAGCAAGTCACTTCTAGAATTTGAGCATTTTTGAAATTCAATATATTTTGAATTTCAATTCAAATAGGGTTATTTTAATTTCCAAAGCCACTGTTTGAATATTAGAAAATTCCATGTGCATGGGATTGATCCCAAACCACTTTTAAAATGATCAGCAACATTTATAGGAATTTTCCAAATGTTCAAAAGATTTTTGAAAAAATATTTTTATCTGGCCATTTGAATTAAAATTTCTAGGGCTTTTCTTTCCCCATTTTGAATTTCTTTTTGAATTTTTGCATGATGCAAAGGGCTCAAATAAACCTAGTACTTACCCTAGTTGGGGTTCTGACACGGCCGCCGTGCAGGACTTCATCGATTACGCCGCCGTTGAGCCACCCCAGCCCTCGCCACCACCTCTGCTGAGCTCCTGGTGAGCTTGGGGTCAAAACCCCTCACTTTCCCCCTTCGTTTACTCCCTGTAGCCGTGGCCGCCATGAAAGCCGAAGCTTCTCGCCGCCGGAATCCATGGCGAGGTCCATCCGTTAGGTAATCGAGCTCAGCTTGTTGTCCAATGCGTTCCCCGTGTTCTTCCTTTATGGACGACGATGTCGAACACCACTAAACTGGTCTGAAACCGGTGAAAGACAATTCTTTGGACCGGATATGATCAAGGAAGCAGAAGAGCAAGTTCGCATTGTTCGTGAACAATTGAAAGCAGCCCAGTCTCGTCTGAAAAGCTACTATGATCGTCATCATAGGCAAGAGAGCTACAATCTGAATGAGAAGGCTTACCTTCGGGTTACTCCTCTGAAGGGAACCCAACGTTTCGGTATCAAAGGCAAGTTGGACCCACGTTACATCGGACCTTTCCGCATTATTGCTAAACTTGGAGAAGTTGCCTACCAACTTGAACTACCTCCGCACCTCTCTCGAGTACATGATGTATTCCATGTGTCCGAACTCAGGCGTTGCTTCAAGGACCCCATCCGCGAAGTCGACCATGAAACGCTTGATCTCCAAGATGACCTTTCTTATCGAGAATACCCCATTCGTATTCTTGATTCCGCAGAGCGTGTCACTCGTCGTCAGAAGATTAGGTTTCTGAATATGCAATGGTCACACCACTCTGAAAGAGAAGCTACGTGGGAAAGAGAAGACCGTCTCACTGACGAGTACCCCACCTTCCTCCCGCAGACTTCTGAATCTCGGGACGAGATTCTTTTGAGTGGGGGAGAGTTGTCAGAACCCTCTGTTAGGTAATGTGCTAGGTTTAGCTAGTGCCTTTGCATCATGTCAAAATTTCAAAAAGAAATCTTGGAAATCAAGTTCAAAATCAAAATGGGAGAAGGAACACCCCCCAGATGAATTAATTCAAAAGGCCAGATAAAAATCTTTTCCAAAAATTCATGTTAGAGTTTTGAAAAGTCTTAAAAATGAGTGTGATCACATTTCAAGTGATGTGGGACCCACCCCATGCTCATAGATTTTTCAAATATTCAAACAGTACGTTGGAATTAAAGAAATAACCCTGTTTGATTTAAAATTCAAATCATTTAAATTTTAAAAATGTTGAAAGTTTATGAGTGGCTAGTCTATAGTATTATGAGGCCACATAAAAGTTTTCAGCATTTAATAAAATGTTTAGCTATTTATTTTAGCTAAACAGAACAAATGACAGAAGGAAAAACAGAAAACAGAAAAGGAAAAGAGGGCTTACCTCAAATGGGCCCAACTCACCGAGGCAGCCCGGCCCAGGGACAGGGGCGTCTTCTTCCTCGCGCCAGGCAGGCTGCTGCCGCCGTGGCGAGCATGCCGTCGTCGCTAGCCACCTCCTGCTTCCCTCCCCGCCCACGTAATCGCGTCCAGAAGCGTCCTGGAGCCGCCCCAGTTCTTTCCCCCCCATCCACGAGTTCCCTCCTCTCCTCTCTCGCCCGATTCGTCGCCGCCCGAGGAACACGCCGGAGCGCCGTCGAGCACACGCGTGGCCAGTGACGACGAGAAGCCCCAAGACGGTGTCCAAGCGCTTCGTCGTCGTCGTCTTCACCGACTTGCAGAAGGAATCGAGCCCGAAGCCCACGTAGACGCCGAATTCTTCCTCGAGTCCCCGCCTGTCGCCGTGAAGGACTTCATCGATTACGCCGCCGTTGAGCCACCCCAGCCCTCGCCATCACCTCTGCTGAGCTCCTGGTGAGCTTGGGGTCAAAACCCCTCACTTTTCCCCTTCGTTTACTCCCTGTAGCCGTGGCTGCCATGAAAGCCGAAGCTTCTCGCCGCCGGAATCCATGGCGAGGTCCATCCGTTAGGTAATCGAGCTCAGCTTGTTGTCCAATGCGTTCCCCGTGTTCTTCCTTTATGGACGACGATGTCGAACACCACTAAACTGGTCTGAAACCGGTGAAAGACAATTCTTTGGACCGGATATGATCAAGGAAGCAGAAGAGCAAGTTCGCATTGTTCGTGAACAATTGAAAGCAGCCCAGTCTCGTTAGAAAAGCTACTATGATCGTCATCATAGGCAAGAGAGCTACAATCTGAATGAGAAGGCTTACCTTCGGGTTACTCCTCTGAAGGGAACCCAACGTTTCGGTATCAAAGGCAAGTTGGCCCCACGTTACATCGGACCTTTCCGCATTATTGCTAAACGTGGAGAAGTTGACTACCAACTTGAACTACCTCCGCACCTCTCCCGAGTACATGATGTATTCCATGTGTCCCAACTCAGGCGTTGCTTCAAGAACCCCATCCGCGAAGTCGACCATGAAACGCTTGATCTCCAAGATGACCTTTCTTATCGAGAATACCCCATTCGTATTCTTGATTCCGCAGAGCGTGTCACTCGTCGTCAGAAGATTAGGTTTCTGAAAGTGCAATGGTCACACCACTCTGAAAGAGAAGCTACGTGGGAAAGAGAAGACCGTCTCACTGACGAGTACCCCACCTTCCTCCCGCAGACTTCTGAATCTCGGGACGAGATTCTTTTGAGTGGGGGCGAGTTGTCAGAACCCTCTGTTAGGTAATGTGGTAGGTTTAGCTAGTGCCTTTGCATCATGTCAAAATTTCAAAAATAAATCTTGGAAATCAAATTCAAAATCAAAATGGGAGAAGGAACACCCCCCAGATGAATTAATTCAAAAGGCCAGATAAAAATCTTTTCCAAAAATTCATGTTAGAGTTTTGAAAAGTCTTAAAAATGAGTGTGATCACATTTCAAGTGATGTGGGACCCACCCCATGCTCATAGATTTTTCAAATATTCAAACAGTACCTTGGAATTATAGAAAAAACCATATTTGATTTAAAATTCAAATCATTTGAATTTTAAAAATGTTGAAAGTTTATGAGTGGCTAGTCTATATTATTATGAGGCCGCATAAAAGTTTTCAACATTTAATAAAATGTTTAGCTATTTATTTTAGCTAAACAGAACAAATGACAGAAGGAAAAACAGAAAACAGAAAAGGAAAAGAGGGCTTACCTCAAATGGGCCCAACTCACCGAGGCAGCCCGGCCCAGGGACAGGGGCGTCTTCTTCCTCGCGCCAGGCAGGCTGCTGCCGCCGTGGCGAGCATGCCGTCGTCGCTAGCCACCTCCTGCTTCCCTCCCCGCCCACGTAATCGCGTCCAGAAGCGTCCTGGAGCCGCCCCAGTTCTTTCCCCCCCATCCACGAGCTCCCTCCTCTCCTCTCTCGCCCGATTCGTCGCCGCCCGAGGAACACGCCGGAGCGCCGTCGAGCACACGCGTCCAGTGACGCCGAGAAGCCCCAGGACGGTGTCCAAGCGCTTCGTCGTCGTCGTCTTCTCCGACTTGCAGAAGGAATCGAGCCCGAAGCCCCCGTAGACGCCGAATTCTTCCTCGAGTCCCCGCCGGCCGCCGTGAAGGACTTCATCGATTACGCCGCCGTTGAGCCACCCCAGCCCTCGCCACCACCTCTGCTGAGCTCCTGGTGAGCTTGGGGTCAAAACCCCTCACTTTTCCCCTTCGTTTACTCCCTGTAGCCGTGGCCGCCATGAAAGCCGAAGCTTCTCGCCACCGGAATCCATGGCGAGGTCCATCCGTTAGGTAACCGAGCTCAGCTTGTTGTCCAATGCGTTCCCCGTGTTCTTCCTCGTCGAACCAGACTAGCCTCGCCTCAAGTCGTGCCCTGGAGACAAATCTCGATGGTGGCCGTAGCTAGGTCGCCGCGAAAGTTGACGCCGGCGAGCGTACGGTGCACCCCAGTGCTTGCCTTTGGTCCCGTTCGACGCGCGCGAGTAAGAGCTTCAAGATGATGGTCTTCACGCTCCGAATGGTGGACGGAATCGAGCTCCCGTGCTGCGCCGCCGTGGCCAGGCCGCCGGCGTTTAGCCGCCGGCGAGTCAGCTCTAACCCCCCCTGTTTTTACCAGTTAAGTGACCCCTGGGTCACTGACTAGTGGGCCAAGTGGCTTAATTAAGCCACTGGATTAACTTAACCCACCGGTTAAGTGAAACCAGCCACTGACAGGGTGGCCCCACCAGTCAGACCCCCCCCACGTCAGCATGACCACATGCTGATGCAATAAGTGATTTAAATGAATTTCCAGAAAAGCAAAGTGTTTTAAATAATTCCAGAAATTCCAGAAAATACCCCAAACTTTGGAAATTCATAGAAAATTCATATTAACTCCAAATTGGACAAATAATATATGAAAAATGATCAGGAGAAAATTATCTTTCCAAATTTGCAACTTTCAAATCTGTTTGAGTTGAATTTAAAATGTGATCAGTAGCATTTGCTATTTGATTTAAATGGAATTAAATCAAATTCAAATCAAATAATTTTGCAACTTGAACCATGGCAACATGCTACAATTAAATCACACATCAGAGGCATATCTTATACATTTGAAGATAATTCAAAATGATCAAACTATGTCACATACAACTTGGTTAATTTGAATTCAAATGTGGAATTTGAATTTGCATTTTAAATGCAATATATTCCACTTAAATGGAATTGTCTCACACACATCAAAACTTATACTTCAAGTTTCAACATTCATTCATGTGCTTGAGCATTGCATTCATATTGATTGCTACTTCGTGCTTTGTTTGTCGAGTAGAGGTGGAACCGGAGCAAGAGGTCACCCCCTTCGCTGAAGATCCAGAACCCGAACCTCGTCAGCAAGGCAAGCAAACCCCCATTGATCATATCGATAAAATCCCACTTCCCTCTCATGTCTCGCTTATGCATTGTATAGGATGATCACCATGTTACGATTCTACTGCATAGATGAACCCATTCCTTTGCATGACCTATCATTTTGTCACAGTAGTAAGCAAACCACAATCCTAGCAACTGTAGGAGTTGTTTGATATCATGTAACCCCTGCAATGTTACTGCTTATTGCATGCTTAGTATGATACCATGTTGTCACTGTGATGTGAGTCGGGATGGGAATGATCATGTTGATGATGGTAGAAAAGTGTTGGTGAATCGACCCTAATACAAGGTGAATGATGAGAGGCTGTGTAGGAGTACACGGTGGGTTGTCTTGTTGAACACCGCCCTAGTACGAGTTCTTGTGTGGTGACCCAAGATGAAGAGTACAACCACACATTGGGCTCACTGACCCCTCTCAACCTATTAACTCATCCCTTTCGATGTCCAGATGTCGCAGTAGTTCGGAGTTCTGGTAGGCTTGTGGCCTGGATGCTAAGTGAGAGAACGGCTCACCCCGGACCGGCTTATGCACCACGCACACATCGCTTGGGTCCACTTCGGTAAACCGGCCGGGTTCACGATTGTGGTAACCAACCCAAGTAGGCGGATTTCTCGGACTAGATCGGCTATGAGGTAACAGTTGTGGTGAGCATCCTCGCTGGCATCCCTTGAATGGTGTCGAGATCAAAGGCGTTAAATGATGATAATGTGTTCTGGCTGGCGGTCTTTCATACACCAAGTGGCCCTTAGATGTGCGCAGCTTGTGGCATCGCGATGCGATTGCTCGAGACTCCGTCTCGTGCACACTTTGTGGTATGATCGAGCCCGCCCTAGACCCCGACTAAGTGATCGGGCTGGAGTAAGTCTATGTAAGAGTTTTGAGATAGTCGGTAGTATGGTTGAGGCGACTTGTCTTTGAATATGGGAGTTCACCACCCACATCATTTGACTTGTGTGCGGACGATGAGGACCCATCTCAGTTGATCATCCGGCCTGGATGGGATGCCCCTCACGTACGATGCTTTCCGAGAATGTTCAGTGCTTCGCCTTGTCTGCTTAGACAAGTGGGTGCGATTCTCGGCTCTCCATATGACTATGTCTTAACTGTACTTGCATACGCTAACCCCGGGTCCCGACAGACTTGGTATCAGAGCAGGACTGACTGTAGGACTAGTAGCCTTGGCCGAAGTTGAGTCTAGCTTGCTATAGTTATATAGTTACTCCGGGTATATAAGGGAACAACGTAAGGCTTCTTTTTTCTCCTTACCCCCTTCGTTCTGAGTTCTGAGTCACCCTCATCTTATTCTACGGGAAGATAGGACTAGGCTCTCCTCTGTCTGATTAGCACATCTCATTGTTTGCTTCATTATAGCCGTAGGAAAGTTGTGTCCAGGTTTTCCTAGCATTGTTGTAATGCTAATTTCTTACATCGTATTATGTAAGTGCTGTTTTTCATGATTGGAAGAAAATTGTTTTCTTGCAATTACAGCCGTTATGTTGTCCGAGTCATTCCAGGTTTCTTCATAATCTGATGCAATTGCAAAGAATCATTCTCCCCCTTTCGGTTGTCCTTTAGAAGATTTCTAGGTGGCATTCCCGACAGTTCTTTAGTGTTTGATGTAGGTTTTCTTCTAGAAACCTATAGTGATTCAATTGCAGCCCTTCCTCCCACTTTAGATGTCTTCTAGCCAGAAGAACCACACTAACCATCGTGTTGGGGTACTTTGCTACTCTGACATATCTGTTGTAGCCCCTAGTAAACCTTGGTCATCCTCTAGGAAGCTATCCAGAGATCCAACCCCTTAAGCCTAGCCACCCGACATATGTGTAGAATTCATAGTGGATCTTATACCAGGCACAACCCCAATTTCCAGACGCCCATATAAAATGGCCCCACATGAGTTAGCTGAGCTAAAAACCCAACTTGATGCTTCGTTGGCAAAAGGCTTCATCCGCCCTAGCTCATCGCCATGGGGTTGCCCCGTTCTGTTCGTAACGAAGAAAGATGGAACAGAAAGGATGTGCGTAGACTATCGCCCGCTAAATTTAGCGACGATAAAGAACAAATACCCACTGCCCAGGATCAATGATATTTATGATCAACTTGCTGGATCCTCTGTTTTCTCCAAGATGGATTTGAGATTAGGTTATCATCAAATCAAAATCCGAAACGAGGACATTCCAAAAACGGCTTTTACTACTCGTTATGGTCTTTACGAGTACACCGTCATGTCCTTTGGTTTAACCAATGCCCCCGCCACATTCTCACGCTTGATGAATTCGATCTGCATGGAGTACCTAGATAAATTTGTTGTAGTTTATCTTGATGATATTCTCATCTACTCGAAGAACGAAGGAGATCATGCCGAACACTTAAGGCTGGTATTGATGAAGCTTAGAGAGCATCGCCTGTACGCTAAATTCTCCAAGTGTGAATTCTGGCTACCAGAAGTGACCTACTTAGGCCACGTGATTTCTGCAAAAGGCATTTCTGTGAATCCCGAGAGAGTTCAGGCCGTCCTTGACTGGACTCCACCTGAATCGGTTAAGCAAGTTAGGAGTTTTCTTGGCCTAGCCAGCTATTGCCGTCGCTTCGTCGAGAACTTTTCTAAAGTTGCAAAGCCTCTAACTGAACTCCTCAGGAAAGATAAGAAATTCTTATGGACTCCCAAGTGCGAGGAAAGCTTTCAAGAGCTAAAAAGAAGATTAACTTCTGCACCCGTGCTTGCACCTCCAGACACCAAAAGAGATTTCGAGATCTATTGTGATGCCTCACGGAAAGGGTTAGGATGCATACTTCTGCAAGATCAACATGAGGTAGCTTATGCTTCACGCCAGTTGCGGCCACATGAAGAGAACTATCCTACCCATGACCTTGAACTCGCTGCCGTAGTTCATGCCCTAACAACTTGGCGACATTACCTCCTTGGTAATCGTTGTGAGATTTATTCCGACCACCAAAGCCTCAAATATATTTTCACCCAGCCAGATCTTAATCTCAGGCAAAGACGCTGGATTGAGTTGATAAAAGATTACGACGTAGTAATTTCTTACACCCCAGGCAAAGGCAATGTCATGGCTGATGCACTAAGTCGTAAGTCGTATTGTAACAACCTCATGTTACAACAGTATCAACCACTTCTTCATGAGGACTTTCGCAAGCTCAATCTTGAGATTGTTCCTCATGGCTATCTTTCTACCTTGGTGGCGAAACCAACTCTTGAGGATCAAATCATAGTTGCCCAAAGCCGTGCACGAGGTGTTCGCCGGATCAAGGAGAACATTGCTAGCGGAGTTGCTAAATGTTTCTCCACAGATAGCAAGGGAACGGTATTCTGTGAAAATCGTTTGGTAGTACCTAAGAATAAGGAACTAAGGCAACTCATCCTCAAAGAAGCCCATGACACACCCCTCTCAATTCATCCCGGTAGCACAAAAATGTACCGAGATCTACACCAGAGATTTTGGTGGACTAGGATGAAGAGAGACATTGCTCAATTTGTTACCGAATGTGATGTTTGTAATCGCATTAAGGCAGAACATCAAAGACCTGCTGGTACACTTCAACCTTTGTCTATTCCCGAGTGGAAATGGGACAAAGTCGGTATGGATTTCATCACCGGCTTTCCAAAAACCCAGAAAGGAAACAATGCCATCTTCGTTGTCATAGATAGGCTTTCCAAAGTTGCTCACTTCCTTCCGGTTCGCGAGTCTATAACTGCTAGCCAGTTAGCGGACTTGTACGTCTCTAGAATTGTATCCCTTCATGGTGTTCCTTTGGAAATCAATTCTGATCGCGGTAGCCTTTTCAACATTTAATAAAATGTTTAGCTATTTATTTTAGCTAAACAGAACAAATGACAGAAGGAAAAACAGAAAACAGAAAAGGAAAAGAGGGCTTACCTCAAATGGGCCCAACTCACCGAGGCAGCCCGGCCCAGGGACAGGGGCGTCTTCTTCCTCGCGCCAGGCAGGCTGCTGCCGCCGTGGCGAGCATGCCGTCGTCGCTAGCCACCTCCTGCTTCCCTCCCCGCCCACGTAATCGCGTCCAGAAGCGTCCTGGAGCCGCCCCAGTTCTTTCCCCCCCATCCACGAGCTCCCTCCTCTCCTCTCTCGCCCGATTCGTCGCCGCCCGAGGAACACGCCGGAGCGCCGTCGAGCACACGCGTGGCCAGTGACGCCGAGAAGCCCCAGGACGGTGTCCAAGCGCTTCGTCGTCGTCGTCTTCTCCGACTTGCAGAAGGAATCGAGCCCGAAGCCCCCGTAGACGCCGAATTCTTCCTCGAGTCCCCGCCGGCCGCCGTGAAGGACTTCATCGATTACGCCGCCGTTGAGCCACCCCAGCCCTCGCCACCACCTCTGCTGAGCTCCTGGTGAGCTTGGGGTCAAAACCCCTCACTTTTCCCCTTCGTTTACTCCCTGTAGCCGTGGCCGCCATGAAAGCCGAAGCTTCTCGCCGCCGGAATCCATTGCGAGGTCCATCCGTTAGGTAACCGAGCTCTGCTTGTTGTCCAATGCGTTCCCCGTGTTCTTCCTCGTCGAACCAGACTAGCCTCGCCTCAAGTCGTGCCCTGGAGACAAATCTCGATGGTGGCCGTAGCTAGGTCGCCGCGAAAGTTGACGCCGGCGAGCGTACGGTGCACCCCAGTGCTTGCCTTTGGTCCCATTCGACGCGCGCGAGTAAGAGCTTCAAGATGATGGTCTTCGCGCTCCGAATGGTGGACGGAATCGAGCTCCCGTGCTGCGCCGCCGTGGCCAGGCCGCCGGCGTTTAGCCGCCGGCGAGTCAGCTCTAACCCCCCCTGTTTTTACCAGTTAAGTGACCCCTGGGTCACTGACTAGTGGGCCCAGTGGCTTAATTAAGCCACTGGATTAACTTAACCCACCGGTTAAGTGAAACCAGCCACTGACAGGGTGGCCCCACCAGTCAGACCCCCCCCACGTCAGCATGACCACATGATGATGCAATAATTGATTTAAATGAATTTCCAGAAAAGCAAAGTGTTTTAAATAATTCCAGAAATTCCAGAAAATACCCCAAACTTTGGAAATTCATAGAAAATTCATATTAACTCCAAATTGGACAAATAATATATGAAAAATGATCAGGAGAAAATTATCTTTCCATATTTGCAACTTTCAAATCTGTTTGAGTTGAATTTAAAATGTGATCAGTAGCATTTGCTATTTGATTTAAATGGAATTAAATCAAATTCAAATCAAATAATTTTGCAACTTGAACCATGGCAACATGCTACAATTAAATCACACATCAGAGGCATATCTTATACATTTGAAGATAATTCAAAATGATCAAACTATGTCACATACAACTTGGTTAATTTGAATTCAAATGTGGAATTTGAATTTGCATTTTAAATGCAATATATTCCACTTAAATGGAATTGTCTCACACACATCAAAACTTATACTTCAAGTTTCAACATTCATTCATGTGCTTGAGCATTGCATTCATATTGATTGCTACTTCGTGCTTTGTTTGTCGAGTAGAGGTGGAACCGGAGCAAGAGGTCACCCCCTTCGCTGAAGATCCAGAACCCGAACCTCGTCAGCAAGGCAAGCAAACCCCCATTGATCATATCGATAAAATCCCACTTCCCTCTCATGTCTCGCTTATGCATTGTATAGGATGATCACCATGTTACGATTCTACTGCATAGATGAACCCATTCCTTTGCATGACCTATCATTTTGTCACAGTAGTAAGCAAACCACAATCCTAGCAACTGTAGGAGTTGTTTGATATCATGTAACCCCTGCAATGTTACTGCTTATTGCATGCTTAGTATGATACCATGTTGTCACTGTGATGTGAGTCGGGATGGGAATGATCATGTTGATGATGGTAGAAAAGTGTTGGTGAATCGACCCTAATACAAGGTGAACGATGAGAGGCTGTGTAGGAGTACACGGTGGGTTGTCTTGTTGAACACCTCCCTAGTACGAGTTCTTGTGTGGTGACCCAAGATGAAGAGTACAACCACACATTGGGCTCACTGACCCCTCTCAACCTATTAACTCATCCCTTTCGATGTCCAGATGTCGCAGTAGTTCGGAGTTCTGGTAGGCTTGTGGCCTGGATGCTAAGTGAGAGAACGGCTCACCCGAGACCGGCTTATGCACCACGCACACATCGCTTGGGTCCACTTCGGTAAACCGGCCGGGTTCACGATTGTGGTAACCAACCCAAGTAGGCGGATTTCTCGGACTAGATCGGCTATGAGGTAACAGTTGTGGTGAGCATCCTCGCTGGCATCCCTTGAATGGTGTCGAGATCAAAGGCGTTAAATGATGATCATGTGTGTGTAGCGGTACACCCTTGCAAGGTTAACAAAACTATTCGAATAGCCGCGTCCGCGGTTATGGACTGCTTGGAAAGCTTAGCTTGATTATTAGATAACTTGAACCGGATACTTCTAAAACACACCAAGATAAGTGTGAGTGCTATGGCATGCTTCCTCGTGGGGAAGTCGAGGAAGGCACCATAGTGGTGTATTGGTTGGTGAAAGTAGTGGACTCGTGTACGCTTCTTACCTCAAAGTCTGGTACTCGTAGTTCAGGATTAGCCAAGTCAAAGCTGGCACTTCTGCAAGTGAAACCCCACTTCCCTTTACCTTGATACATGTGCATGAGTAGTATAGCTCCTAGGTATGTCTTGCTGAGTACGCCTTTGTACTCACGTTTGCTTAATCTATGTTTTAGATGACGCCACTGACCCCGAAGGTGGCTTCTTCATCGAGCTGGACGACTGAAGTTAAGCCAGTCTAGTCCCAGTCAGCAGACTGGTTCCCTCGTGGAGGGCTTTGTGTTTAAATAAGGCTTCTTAAGCCATTTGTTAAACTTGTTTGTACTCAGACATAATTTGCTTCCGCTCTGTGTTGTAATGTTGGATCACATGTATGTGATCTCTGTGTGTACTCTATAAGAGTTATAAATAAAATGTACACTTTGTAGAGAATTGCAATGGTACCTGCTGTTCATACAAGGCATGTGTGCTGCGTGTATGGTTATAACATGCATGTCTTCGTATGGGTTTTCGAGACCTTAGTTGTGTTCTGGCTGGCGGCCTTTCATACACCAAGTGGCCCTTAGATGTGCGCAGCTTGGGGCATCGCGATGCGATTGCTCGAGACTCCGTCTCGTGCACACTTTGTGGTATGATCGAGCCCGCCCTAGACCCCGACTAAGTGATCGGGCTGGAGTAAGTCTATGTAAGAGTTTTGAGATAGTCGGTAGTATGGTTGAGGCGACTTGTCTTTGAATATGGGAGTTCACCACCCACATCATTTGACTTGTGTGCGGACGATGAGGACCCATCTCAGTTGATCATCCGGCCTGGATGGGATGCCCCTCACGTACGATGCTTTCCGAGAATGTTCAGTGCTTCGCCTTGTCTGCTTAGACAAGTGGGTGCGATACTCGGCTCTCCATATGACTATGTCTTAACTGTACTTGCATACGCTAACCCCGGGTCCCGACAGACTTGGTATCAGAGCAGGACTGACTGTAGGACTAGTAGCCTTGGCCGAAGTTGAGTCTAGCTTGCTATAGTTATATAGTTACTCCGGGTATATAAGGGAACAACGTAAGGCTTCTTTTTTCTCCTTACCCCCTTCGTTCTGAGTTCTGAGTCACCCTCATCTTATTCTACGGGAAGATAGGACTAGGCTCTCCTCTGTCTGATTAGCACATCTCGTTGTTTGCTTCATTATAGCCGTAGGAAAGTTGTGTCCAGGTTTTCCTAGCATTGTTGTAATGCTAATTTCTTACATCGTATTATGTAAGTGCTGTTTTTCATGATTGGAAGAAAATTGTTTTCTTGCAATTACAGCCGTTATGTTGTCCGAGTCATTCCAGGTTTCTTCATAATCTGATGCAATTGCAAAGAATCCTTCTCCCCCTTTCGGTTGTCCTTTAGAAGATTTCTAGGTGGAATTCCCGACAGTTCTTTAGTGTTTGATGTAGGTTTTCTTCTAGAAACCTATAGTGATTCAATTGCAGCCCTTCCTCCCACTTTAGATGTCTTCTAGCCAGAAGAACCACACTAACCATCGTGTTGGGGTACTTTGCTACTCTGACATATCTGTTGTAGCCCCTAGTAAACCTTGGTCATCCTCTAGGAAGCTATCCAGAGATCCAACCCCTTAAGCCTAGCCACCCGACATATGTGTAGAATTCATAGTGGATCTTATACCAGGCACAACCCCAATTTCCAGACGCCCATATAAAATGGCCCCACATGAGTTAGCTGAGCTAAAAACCCAACTTGATGCTTCGTTGGCAAAAGGCTTCATCCGCCCTAGCTCATCGCCATGGGGTTGCCCCGTTCTGTTCGTAACGAAGAAAGATGGAACAGAAAGGATGTGCGTAGACTATCGCCCGCTAAATTTAGCGACGATAAAGAACAAATACCCACTGCCCAGGATCAATGATCTTTATGATCAACTTGCTGGATCCTCTGTTTTCTCCAAGATGGATTTGAGATTAGGTTATCATCAAATCAAAATCCGAAACGAGGACATTCCAAAAACGGCTTTTACTACTCGTTATGGTCTTTACGAGTACACCGTCATGTCCTTTGGTTTAACCAATGCCCCCGCCACATTCTCACGCTTGATGAATTCGATCTGCATGGAGTACCTAGATAAATTTGTTGTAGTTTATCTTGATGATATTCTCATCTACTCGAAGAACGAAGAAGATCATGCCGAACACTTAAGGCTGGTATTGATGAAGCTTAGAGAGCATCGCCTGTACGCTAAATTCTCCAAGTGTGAATTCTGGCTACCAGAAGTGACCTACTTAGGCCACGTGATTTCTGCAAAAGGCATTTCTGTGAATCCCGAGAGAGTTCAGGCCGTCCTTGACTGGACTCCACCTGAATCGGTTAAGCAAGTTAGGAGTTTTCTTGGCCTAGCCAGCTATTGCCGTCGCTTCGTCGAGAACTTTTCTAAAGTTGCAAAGCCTCTAACTGAACTCCTCAAGAAAGATAAGAAATTCTTATGGACTCCCAAGTGCGAGGAAAGCTTTCAAGAGCTAAAAAGAAGATTAACTTCTGCACCCGTGCTTGCACCTCCAGACACCAAAAGAGATTTCGAGATCTATTGTGATGCCTCACGGAAAGGGTTAGGATGCATACTTCTGCAAGATCAACATGAGGTAGCTTATGCTTCACGCCAGTTGCGGCCACATGAAGAGAACTATCCTACCCATGACCTTGAACTCGCTGCCGTAGTTCATGCCCTAACAACTTGGCGACATTACCTCCTTGGTAATCGTTGTGAGATTTATTCCGACCACCAAAGCCTCAAATATATTTTCACCCAACCAGATCTTAATCTCAGGCAAAGACGCTGGATTGAGTTGATAAAAGATTACGACGTAGTAATTTCTTACACCCCAGGCAAAGGCAATGTCATGGCTGATGCACTAAGTCGTAAGTCGTATTGTAACAACCTCATGTTACAACAGTATCAACCACTTCTTCATGAGGACTTTCGCAAGCTCAATCTTGAGATTGTTCCTCATGGCTATCTTTCTACCTTGGTGGCGAAACCAACTCTTGAGGATCAAATCATAGTTGCCCAAAGCCGTGCACGAGGTGTTCGCCGGATCAAGGAGAACATTGCTAGCGGAGTTGCTAAATGTTTCTCCACAGATAGCAAGGGAACGGTATTCTTTGAAAATCGTTTGGTAGTACCTAAGAATAAGGAACTAAGGCAACTCATCCTCAAGGAAGCCCATGACACACCCCTCTCAATTCATCCCGGTAGCACAAAAATGTACCGAGATCTACACCAGAGATTTTGGTGGACTAGGATGAAGAGAGACATTGCTCAATTTGTTGCCGAATGTGATGTTTGTCGTCGCATTAAGGCATAACATCAAAGACCTGCTGGTACACTTCAACCTTTGTCTATTCCCGAGTGGAAATGGGACAAAGTCGGTATGGATTTCATCACCGGCTTTCCAAAAACCCAGAAAGGAAACAATGCCATCTTCGTTGTCATAGATAGGCTTTCCAAAGTTGCTCACTTCCTTCCGGTTCGCGAGTCTATAACTGCTAGCCAGTTAGCGGACTTGTACGTCTCTAGAATTGTATCCCTTCATGGTGTTCCTTTGGAAATCAATTCTGATCGCGGTAGCCTTTTCACCTCTAGATTTTGGGAAAGCTTCCAACGTGCTATGGGAACTCATCTCTCCTTTAGTACAGCTTTCCATCCTCAGTCTAGCGGTCAAGTCGAAAGGGTTAACCAAATTCTTGAAGACATGCTCAGAGCTTGTGTTATCTCATTCGGAAAGAATTGGGAGAATTCTCTTCCATTTGCCGAATTTGCTTATAACAATAGTTTTCAATCAAGTCTGAACATGGATCCTTTTGAACTCCTTTATGGACGACGATGTCGAACACCACTAAACTGGTGTGAAACCGGTGAAAGACAATTCTTTGGACCGGATATGATCAAGGAAGCAGAAGAGCAAGTTTGCATTGTTCGTGAACAATTGAAAGCAGCCCAGTCTCGTCAGAAAAGCTACTATGATCGTCATCATAGGCAAGAGAGCTACAATCTGAATGAGAAGGCTTACCTTCGGGTTACTCCTCTGAAGGGAACCCAACGTTTCGGTATCAAAGGCAAGTTGGCCCCACGTTACATCGGACCTTTCCGCATTTTTGCTAAACGTGGAGAAGTTGCCTACCAACTTGAACTACCTCCGCACCTCTCCCGAGTACATGATGTATTCCATGTGTCCCAACTCAGGCGTTGCTTCAAGGACCCCATCCGCGAAGTCGACCATGAAACGCTTGATCTCCAAGATGACCTTTCTTATCGAGAATACCCCGTTCGTATTCTTGATTCCGCAGAGCGTGTCACTCGTCGTCAGAAGATTAGGTTTCTGAAAGTGCAATGGTCACACCACTCTGAAAGAGAAGCTACGTGGGAAAGAGAAGACCGTCTCACTGACGAGTACCCCACCTTCCTCCCGTAGACTTCTGAATCTCGGGACGAGATTCTTTTGAGTGGGGGCGAGTTGTCAGAACCCTCTATTAGGTAATGTGCTAGGTTTAGCTAGTGCCTTTGCATCATGACAAAATTTCAAAAAGAAATCTTGGAAATCAAGTTCAAAATCAAAATGGGAGAAGGAACACCCCCCAGATGAATTAATTCAAAAGGCCAGATAAAAATCTTTTCCAAAAATTCATGTTAGAGTTTTGAAAAGTCTTAAAAATGAGTGTGATCACATTTCAAGTGATGTGGGACCCACCCCATGCTCATAGATTTTTCAAATATTCAAACAGTACCTTGGAATTAAAGAAATAACCCTATTTGATTTAAAATTCAAATCATTTGAATTTTAAAAATGTTGAAAGTTTATGAGTGGCTAGTCTATATTATTATGAGGCCACATAAAAGTTTTCAGCATTTAATAAAATGTTTAGCTATTTATTTTAGCTAAACAGAACAAATGACAGGAGGAAAAACAGAATACAGAAAAGGAAAAGAGGGCTTACCTCAAATGGGCCCAACTCACCGAGGCAGCCCGGCCCAGGGACAGGGGCGTCTTCTTCCTCGCGCCAGGAAGGCTGCTGCCGCCGTGGCGAGCATGCCGTCGTCGCTAGCCACCTCCTGCTTCCCTCCCCGCCCACGTAATCGCGTCCCGAAGCGTCCTGGAGCCGCCCCAGTTCTTTCCCCCCCATCCACGAGCTCCCTCCTCTCCTCTCTCGCCTGATTCGTCGCCACCCGAGGAACACGCCGGAGCGCCGTCGAGCACACGCGTGGCCAGTGCCGCCGAGAAGCCCCAGGACGGTGTCCAAGCGCTTCGTCGTCGTCGTCTTCACCGACTTGCAGAAGGAATCGAGCCCGAAGCCCCCGTAGACGCCGAATTCTTCCTCGAGTCCCCGCCGGCCGCCGTGAAGGACTTCATCGATTACGCCGCCGTTGAGCCACCCCAGCCCTCGCCACCACCTCTGCTGAGCTCCTGGTGAGCTTGGGGTCAAAACCCCTCACTTTTCCCCTTCGTTTACTCCCTGTAGCCGTGGCCGCCATGAAAGCCGAAGCTTCTCGGCGCCGGAATCCATGGCGAGGTCCATCCGTTAGGTAATCGAGCTCAGCTTGTTGTCCAATGCGTTCCCCGTGTTCTTCCTCGTCGAACCAGACTAGCCTCGCCTCAAGTCATACCCTGGAGACAAATCTTGATGGTGGCCGTAGCTCGGTCGCCGTGAAAGTTGACGCCGGCGAGCGTACGGTGCACCCCAGTGCTTGCCTTTGGTCCTGTTCGACGCGCGCGAGTAAGAGCTTCAAGATGATGGTCTTCGCGCTCCAAATGGTGGACGGAATCGAGCTCCCGTGCTGCGCCACCGTGGCCAGGCCGCCGGCGTTTAGCCGGCGGCGAGTCAGCTCTAACCCCCCCCCCCCTGTTTTTACCAGTTAAGTGACCCCTGGGTCACTGACCAGTGGGCCCAGTGGCTTAATTAAGCCACTGGATTAACTTAGCCCACCGGTTAAGTGAACCCAGCCACTGACAGGGTGGCCCCACCAGTCAGACCCCCCCCCACGTCAGCATGACCACATGCTGATGCAATAATTGATTTAAATGAATTTCCAGAAAAGCAATGTGTTTTAAATAATTCCAGAAATTCCAGAAAATACCCCAAACTTTGGAAATTCATAGAAAATTCATATTAACTCCAAATTGGACAAATAATATATGAAAAATGATCAGGAGAAAAATATTTCTTTCCAAATTTGCAACTTTCAAATCTGTTTGAGTTGAATTTAAAATGTGATCAGTAGCATTTGCTATTTGATTTAAATGGAATTAAATCAAATTCAAATCAAATAATTTTGCAACTTGAACCATGGCAACATGCTACAATTCAATCACACATCAGAGGCATATCTTATACATTTGAAGATAATTCAAAATGATCAAACTATGTCACATACAACTTGGTTAATTTGAATTCAAATGTGGAATTTGAATTTGCATTTTAAATGCAATATATTCCACTTAAATGGAATTGTCTCACACACATCAAAACTTATACTTCAAGTTTCAACATTAATTCATGTGCTTGAGCATTGCATTCATATTGATTGCTACTTCGTGCTTTGTTTGTCGAGTAGAGGTGGAACCGGAGCAAGAGGTCACCCCCTTCGCTGAAGATCCAGAACCCGAACCTCGTCAGCAAGGCAAGCAAACCCCCGTTGATCATATCGATAAAATCCCACTTCCCTCTCATGTCTCGCTTATGCATTGTATAGGATGATCACCATGTTACGATTCTACCGCATAGATGAACCCATTCCTTTGCATGACCTATCATTTTGTCACAGTAGTAAGCAAACCACAATCCTAGCAACTGTAGGAGTTGTTTGATATCATGTAACCCCTGCAATGTTACTGCTTATTGCATGCTTAGTATGATACCATGTTGTTACTGTGATGTGAGTCGGGATGGGAATGATCATGTTGATGATGGTAGAAAAGTGTTGGTGAATCGACCCTAATACAAGGTGAACGATGAGAGGATGTGTAGGAGTACACGGTGGGTTGTCTCGTTGAACACCGCCCTAGTACGAGTTCTTGTGTGGTGACCTAAGATGAAGAGTACAACCACACATTGGGCTCACTGACCCCTCTCAACCTATTAACTCATCCCTTTCGATGTCCAGATGTCGAAGTAGTTCGGAGTTCTGGTAGGCTTGTGGCCTGGATGCTAAGTGAGAGAACGGCTCACCCGAGACTGGCTTATGCACCACGCACACATCGCTTGGGTCCACTTCGGTAAACCGGCCGGGTTCACGATTGTGGTAACCAACCCAAGTAGGCGGCTTTCTCGGACTAGATCGGCTATGAGGTAACAGTTGTGGTGAGCATCCTCGCTGGCATCCCTTGAATGGTGTCGAGATCAAAGGCGGTAAATGATGATCATGTGTGTGTAGCGGTACACCCTTGCAAGGTTAACAAAACTATTCGAATAGCCGCGTCCGCGGTTATGGACTGCTTGGAAAGCTTAGCTTGATTATTAGATAACTTGAACCGGATACTTCTAAAACACACCAAGATAAGTGTGAGTGCTATGGCATGCTTCCTCGTGGGGAAGTCGAGGAAGGCACCATAGTGGTGTATTGGTTGGTGAAAGTAGTGGACTCGTGTACACTTCTTACCTCAAAGTCTGGTACTCGTAGTTCAGGATTAGCCAAGTCAAAGTTGGCACTTCTGCAAGTGAAACCCCACCTCCCTTTACCTTGATACATGTGCATGAGTAGTATAGCTCCTAGGTAAGTCTTGCTGAGTACGCCTTTGTACTCACGTTTGCTTAATCTATGTTTTAGATGACGCCACTGACCCCGAAGGTGGCTTCTTCATCGAGCTGGACGACTGAAGTTAAGCTAGTCTAGTCCTAGTCAGCAGACTAGTTCCCTCGTGGAGGGCTTTGTGTTTAAATAAGGCTTCTTAAGCCATTTGTTAAACTTGTTTGTACTCAGACATAATTTGCTTCCGCTCTGTGTTGTAATGTTGGATCACATGTATGTGATCTCTGTGTGTACTCTATAAGAGTTATAAATAAAATGTACACTTTGTAGAGAATTGCAATGGTACCTGCTGTTCATACAAGGCATGTGTGCTGCATGTCTGGTTATCACATGCATGTCTTCGTATGGGTTTTCGAGACCTTAGTTGTGTTCTGGCTGGCGGTCTTTCATACACCAAGTGGCCCTTAGATGTGCGCAGCTTGGGGCATCGCGATGCGATTGCTCGAGACTCCGTCTCATGCACACTTTGTGGTATGATCGAGCCCTCCCTAGACCCCGACTAAGTGATCGGGCTGGAGTAAGTCTATGTAAGAGTTTTGAGATAGTCGGTAGTATGGTTGAGGCGACTTGTCTTTGAATATGGGAGTTCACCACCCATATCATTTGACTTGTGTGCGGACGATGAGGACCCATCTCAGTTGATCATCCGGCCTGGATGGGATGCCCCTCACGTACGATGCTTTCCGAGAATGTTCAGTGCTTGGCCTTGTCTGCTTAGACAAGTGGGTGCGGTTCTCGGCTCTCCATATGACTATGTCTTAACTGTACTTGCATACGCTAACCCCGGGTCCCGACACCAATTTTAGAGAAAAAGGTATTAAAGTAATCAGTCTTCACATAACTCTCAATGTAGTCATGCTCATAGTTTATAGCGGGTTCAATACCTTTATCAATTTCCCAGTCTTCAGTGTTCTTCTGGATCCTTTATATAAGATCCCATTTTTCTTCCATACTTCTGGTCTGGAATACCCCACTAGAGGAGGCATCCAACATCTCCTTGTCCTGACGAGAAAGCCTGGCATAAAAATTTGTAAGTATAATTTCCTTGGGGAGCTCATGGTTTGGGCATTTGAGCATCATGGACTTCAGTCTCCCCCAAGCTTGAGCGATGCTCTCTCCGTCGCGAGACCAAAAGTTGTAGATGTAGTTCCTGTCTTGGTGAATTTCACGAAGAGGATAAAACTTTGCATAAAAGAGGGACATAAGCTCTGGCCATTCAAGCAGATCAGAGTTATCGAGTAGCTTATACCAATCTGAAGCTTTATCTTTGAGTGATATGGAGAATAATTTCTGCATGACGAACTCCATCGTCACACCTGCAAGCTTAAATAAAGAACATAATTGTGATAAATATAGCAGGTGTTCTCCCGGATGTCCTTCTCCTGTATGGGATGAGATGGGATGGAGATGGAGATGGTGCTGATGTTGGGGATGATGTTGATGATGATCTCGATGATGCCCGTGACGATGATGATGATGATGATGGCGACGATCTCCCCGTCCGGGAGGTGATCTCCCCGGCGGAATCTGCCCGCCGGAGATGGATTTTCTCCTCTGTAGGTTTCCGCCCCGTGGCGGAGGCGAAACACGGAAACGACTCTTGTTTTAGGGTTTTCACCCCAGGGGGTTATATAGGCGAAAGGGGGCACCGAGGGGGGCCACCAGGCATCCAGGAGGGTGCCTGGTGCGGCCAGGAGGGGGGGGGGGGCGGCGCCAGGCACCCTTCTGGCTGCCTAGTGGGTCCCCTCACCTCCTCCTTCGGTGATCCATAGTCAATCTTCATAAAACTTCTCCCCGTAAAATTTCATCGCATTTGGACTTGATCTGATGCAGCATACATGAGAGAACCTATGGCTGAGGCATAGGGTTTTGACGACATTTCCTCCTTCTCTTTTGCTGTGGTCGGGCACTGAGTCACGCTTAACTTGACACCTTTTATAACTGGCAAGAGGCCTCTCTTGGAGTTATCCATACTGAACCTTTTCAATATCTTGTCAATATAAGTGCTCTGACTCAAAGCCAATAGTCGATTAGGTCTATCTCTATAGATCTTAATCCCCAATATGTACGCAGCTTCACCAAGGTCCTTCATGGAAATTTGTCCATTCAGATATTCCTTCACTTCTCCTAAGAATTTCTTGTCGTTCCCTATTGGCAATATGTCATCTACATATAACACAAGGAATGCTACAGAGCTCCCACTCAGTTTCTTATAGACGCAGAACTCTTCGACGTTTTGGACAAATCCAAAAGCTTTAATGAACTCATCAAATTGAATATTCCAGCTTCGAGATGCTTGCTTCAACCCATAGATGGACCGTTGAATCTTGGATAGCTTACCAGCATTCATTGGATCGGTAAACCCCTCTGGTTGCATCATATACAACTCTTCCTCAATGTTTCCATTTAGGAATGCAGTTTTCACATCCATCTGCCATATCTCGTAATCATGATATGCAGCTATTTCTCGTAGGATCCGAAGAGAATTTATCATCGCTACACGAGAGAACGTCTCCTCGTAGTCAACTCCTTGAATTTGTCGAAACCCCTTCGCGACAAGAGCTTTGTAGACAGATACATTTCCATCTGCGTCGGTCTTTTTCTTGTAAATCCATTTATTCTCGACGGCCTTGCGGTCCTCGGGAATATCCACCAAAGTCCAAACTTTGTTGGTGTGCATGGAGTCTATTTCGGCTTTCATGGCTTCAAGCCATTTCTCGCACTCGGGTCCCTACATTGCTTGTTTGTAACTCGTAGGTTCATCTGCCTCATCAGTCGAGATTGCATTCACAAGCTGTCCGCAAAACTCAGTAGCTTGACGGACTGTCACAATCCCAGTTGAGGTATGTGCTAGGAATAGCATGTCACTTTGCATCATGTTAAAAATTTCCAAAAGAAATTGAAATGGGAAGAGAACACCCCCCAGATGAATTTAATTCAAATGGCCAGATAAAAAGTTGCTCCAAAAATTCCTTTTGCATTTTTGAAAAGTCACATAAATCAGTGTGACCACATATAAAGTGATTTGGATTCAAACCCATTCTCATAGATTTTTGAAATATTCAAACAGAAGCTTGGATTTAAATTTAAACCCCTATTTGAATTAAAGTTCAAATTATTTGAATTTTAAAAATGTCCAAACTTTATAAGTGGCTAGCTAATTATATTGTGAGGCCATATAAAAAGTTAGAGCATTTTAGAAAATGGCTAGCTATTTTTAGCAGAGCAAAAACAGATATACAGAAAAAGAAATAGGAAAAGAAAAACAGAGAAAGAAAGAGCAAAGAAGCCCAACTTACCCCCCAGCCTCCAGACGGCCCAGCCCATCCCACCTAGCTCTTGTCGTCTTCCTCCACGACGACAAGCAGCTCGGTGGCTGGCATGCCGACGCCGCCGTGGCCACCGACGCCACGTAGCTGCCTCCCTGCTGCCTCTAACGTGTCCTGGAGACGCGCTGAAACCTTCCCAGTCCATTCCCCCTCTCGCCGTAGTCTTCCCCGCCCTCTGCGCATTTTCCCCAATCACCCAAGCGCCTCCGCAGCTCTTTGTCTTGGATTACCATACAAGAACTATGTGCTTAAGGCGGTGTTCAATGAGACAACCCACTGTGTACTCCTACACAGCCTCTCATCGTTCACCTTGTATTAGGGTGGATTCACCAACACGTTATCATCAGCATCACTGTGATCATCCATCCCGACTCACATTTAATGTAACCTCATTGTACCACTAAGTAGCAATAAGAAGTAATAGTTGTAGGGGCCACATGCTCATCATTCAACTCCTATATTTGCTAGGATTGTGGTTTTCTTAATACGGTGACAAAATGATAGGTCATGCATCGGAATGGGTTCAACTATGTGAAAGAACGTGTCTCGGTGATCTCCTAAACATGCATAAGCGAGACTGAGAGGGAAGTAGGATTTTATAGACATGATCTATGGGGTTTTGCTTGCCTTGCTGACGATACACAGGTCTTAACGGTGGTCTTCTTCTTCGGGGGTGATCACCGTCTCGGAAACACTGTTATCGAAGCAATCATCAACAAAGGGGGGGCAACATCAAAATAAAATGCACAAGCACATGTTTATGTTGTCACATGATGTGAAAGGTATTGATGTGACCTAGGTTCAACTTGTCACATGTTAATTGAAGTTGATTTGAAAAGTTAATTCAAATTCAAACTCCAAATGGTATTCAAATTAGGTCAACTTGCATTTGATAATTATTGTTCATTGGAAACCATGTGATCATGTGTGTGATATGCCTCTGATGTACAAGTGATCATATTTGCATTGCATTGGTTGAAGTTGGAGTAGACTTTGAATTTAATTTGAATTAATTCCAATTAAGCCAAATAGAAAAAGCTACTGGTCTCAATTTAAGATCAACTCAAACATGGTTGAAAGTTGGATATTTGGATAGAGCATTTTCTGCTGATCATTTTTCATATATTGTCCAATTTGGAGTTAATATGAATATTCTATGAATTTCCAAAGTTTAGCTATTTTCTGTAATATCTGGATTTTCTTTAATTCTTTTTTATAATTCTGGAAATTTGTCTATTGCATCATGCTGATGCAAGCATGACATCAGCAGGGGCTGACATGTGGGCCACCCATGTCAGTCTCAGGGGTTTAAATCCCTGGTTAATTAAACTGACAGGGGGGTTAGGGGGCTGGGGGGACCCACCTGTCATAGGCTAGGGGGTCATTAGGGGGGTGATTAGGCCTAATCTATTTGGGCTCACCGACGGCTCAACGCCGGCGACTCCAGAACGCGGCGGCGCTCCACGGGAACGGCGAAACTGGCACCATTTGCCGCACCGCGACCACCAGGAGGAAGAGAACGAAGGCGCGCATCTCCCTGGCTAGTCGTGCGGCCACGGGAGGGCTCGAGGCCATGTCGGCGACGAGCTCCGCGGCAGCCGCGCTACTGCGTTGGCGGGCACGGTGACTGGGAGCGCGGTAAAGGCAGGGGTTAGGGGGTTTCGCTCAACGGAGCACGGGGAGCTCTATGGTCCAGTCGATGCTGGCGGGGAGAGCTCAACGGCGAAGAAATCGGCGGTGAGTTCTTGTAGGTCTGGCGGGGATTCGTTGATGAATTCGGCTGCTCCAAGTGGTTCTTTCTCGTGGCCTCCTTCAGGGCTATGAAGACGACGGTGGCGCGCTCAGTGCACAACCCGCCGAGGCTTGAAATGGCCGTTGGCCACGGCAGCGAGCGGCGGCGCTCCGGCAGGCTCTCTGGTGCTCTCGGGATTGGCGAGGAGGAGAGGGGGAAGACGACCGTGGAGAGGGGGAAAGGGACGCGGGGTTCTCGAGCAGCTGTGTGGCGAGGTGAGAGAGCAGGGGGTGGCCTAGAAGGGCCTCGTCGTAGCGGTGGCATCGTCGGCTCCCTCCCTGCTCGCCACCGAGCTGGTTGAGGAAGACGACAGAAGAGGAAGGTGGGCCTGGGCTGGGGTCCCATTAGTTGGGCCGAGGTGGCCAGGGGGTGGGCTGGTATTCCTTTTCCTTTTTTCTTCTTTTTGCTTTCTGTTTTCTATTTTTTGCTTTCTGTTTTGCTTTGAAATAAATAGCAAAGCATTTTTATAAATCTTGAAAACTTTTATGTGGGCTTATAATACATATAACTAGACACTCACAAGTTTTGGAGATTTTTGAAATTCAAACAATTTGAATTTTAATTCAAATTGGAGTTTAATTTAATTTCCAAGCCATGTTTGGAATTTTTGAGAAATCTTGGTGCATGCAGTGGGACCCACTTCACTTTATATGTGATCATGCATATTTATAAGACTTTTCAAAAATAACAGAGCAATTTTTGGAAACAATTTTTGTCTGGCCATTTAATTAAATTCTTTAGGGCTTTTCTTTTCCCCAATTTTGAATTTCTTTATGAATTTTGCCATGATGCAAAGGATCAACAATCTCTAGCACTTACCTAACTTGGGGTTGTGACAGTGGTACTATGCCACAAGGCTTCAGATGATAGCCAAACTCGAGACTTAAATACTCGCCACCTCGATCCGATCGAAGGTGCTTGATTTTCTTTCCGAGTTGATTCTCGACCTCATTCTGAAATTCCTTGAACCTTTCAAAGGTTTAAGACTTATGCTTCATCAAGTAAATATACCCATATCTACTCAAGTCATCAGTAAAGGTCACGAAGTAACGAAGACCATTGCGTTTGGGGACGTTCATGGGTCCACATAAATTTGTATGTATGATCCCCAATAAGTCATCCGCACGCTCCATTATCCCATTGAATGGAGTCCTTGTCATTTTTCCCATGAGGCATGGTTCACATGTATCAAGGGATCCAAAATCCAATGAATCAAGAAGTCCATCCTTATGGAGCCCCTTCATGCGCTTTATACCAATATGACCAAGTCGGCAATGCCACATCATCATGTTCTCTTCATCACTACTCTATAATCTTTTGGCCTCTATATTGTTAATGTGACACACGTCACCATCGAGATCAAGTACGAATAAACCACGTTGCTCCGGCGCGTGAACATAAAACACTTCGTCCTTATAAAACGAACAACCAGTTGTATCAGATTTAAAAGAATAGTGGTCTCGCTTCAAGAAAGAGCCACTAACGATGTTCACACTCAATGCGGGTACATAGTAGCATTTATTCAGAACCAAAACTTGTCCCGAAGGGAGACTAAGATGCTTCGTGCCGACCGCCAACACATCAATTTGACAGCCATCCCCCACGCACATCGTCACTTCATCTTTCAGCAAGCGTCTCTTATTCCTTAGTCCCTGAACGGAATTAGAAATATGAGCAACATATCCTGTATCAAGTATCCAGGATGTGTTTCCGGCGCTTGTCAAGAAAAGATCAACAATATGTATATCAAATATACCTTCGTCTCTCTTGGCTACCTTGCCACCCTTCTTGTTCTTTAGGTACTTGGGGCAGTTGCGTTTCCAGTGACCTTCGCCTTTGCAGTAGAAGCACTCAACTCCGAGTTCGGGCTTAGGTGCCTTGGGAGGAACAACAACTGACTTGCCATCCCTTTTGGGGCCACCTCTCTTAGCCTTCTCCCTCCTGCTTGACTTCTTAAACTCAGTGGTCTTGTTGACCATGAAGACAGCGTGATCCTTCTTGATCTCAACCTCAGCACTCTTCAGCATGGCGAACAACTCAGAAGGGGTTTTGGTCATCTCCTGCATGTTGTAGTTCAGCACAAAGCCTTTGTAGCTAGGGGGAAGCGACTGCAACACCCTATCAACAACAATTCATCTGGAATCTGACATTCCAGAGCATTCAAGCGTTGAACGTAGCCAGACTTGACCACGTACTCAGTCACGCTTCCGTGCTCATCCATCTTTGCTGAGAAGAAGGCTTCAGAAGCCTCATACCGTTCAGCACTGGCTTGAGGTGCAAAGACCTCCTTGAGGTCGGTGATAATCTCATATGCACCCATCCTCTCAAAGCGTTTCTGCAGCTCAGCCTCCATGGAGTAGAGCATGCCACTCAGTACAAGGTTGTAATCATCAGTCTTGGAGAGATAGACATTCTTCTCATCCTGACTGGCATCATCTGCTGCTGCGTCACCTAACGCGCCCTCTAGTACGTATGCCATTTTTAGGGGAACGAGGAGAATCCTCAGGGTGCGGAACCAGTTGGTGAAGTTTGACCCATCAGTTTTCAGTTTGTCTTCCTCTAGGAACGATCCTAAGTTGAACGAGGGGTGTGGTGCTGCCATCTATAAATTTTGATTCACAAGGATACATATTTAGACTTTTGTTCATAATGTGGAGTTTTTCAATTTAATCTTCAAAATTCTAGAAAGCTCCCACTTAGATAAACACCTCATCTACATACGTCAAGCCTGCCAATCGAACCTTGATGTTAGTTGTTCATCAAGGCCATATCTGCATATGCCAGGGTTGCCGAACCCAACCTCATGCGAACGTCATTTAATATGTGTGACACCAGGTATGTACGGAATGTCGGCCATATGGCAGAACCTTCCAGGCGGTGCCCACCAAGGGAGAACACAATGTTGGTATTGTGAGAGATGGTCCTATTTGATCTACCGTCGCCATATCTAGCATACTAACATAAAAACGAAGTAAAACTGTAAATCATACAAACTATGATCCCCCTTCATGCAAAGCAAAGTCAAACGCCTTTATACTTTAGGTTGTGCAAGTTTTACGTGGCTGCTAGGGGTTTCGTGAGAGAGAACCATTTCTATCCTGCGAAAACAGTTCCACAACACCGTCTCCCATCCGTCTCTATTACACCCCTGTCGGGGCCCTCCGTTGCAAAAATCTTCGCATCGCTAATGTAGAGAGACAGACATCCCCCCAGCCACTTTATATGGTACAAGCCATATGTCAAGCGTGGAACCAGTCTCGCGTAAACGCGTAAGGTCGGACGGGGGCCGCTTCATCAAACATTGCCGCAACGCTAAATGAGTACACGTGGGAGGGTAACGAATGAAGATTCGATGCCCACATCCTAGATGTGTTCTACCCATACAATACATCTACGCATAGCTAGCTCATGATAACAATGTTGGGATACGAGGCAGAAAACACAAAATTTTCATACCTACGGTACCCGAACCCAAGATCTATGCTATGGCAATGTAAAGTAACGGAGGGAATCAGTGTTCATACCTTTGAAGACCGAAAGAGGGAAACGTTCTTGCGAAGGTGGCTGGCGTATACTCGAAACTACGACTTCCCTGTCATGTAGTAGAACACCGGCGAGGATAACACTCGGTTGACCTCCAACGATGAAGTAACACCACAGGTGTAGTGCCTCGAAGAGATTATACACGTACGGTACAATCGATGTTCCTCCCGGGCCCCGAACCAGGCGAGCAGCGGAAGAAAGACGGATTCGGATCCCGACTCCAGCAGAGCGACGGCCTGCCTTATGGTGGAGAACTCTAGTCCAGGTGCAGACTCCAAACAATCGGAGTCCACTTCCAGGAAGGAGAAGGAGAGAGAGAGGAATAATTGTGTGTTGGAAAAAAGTGGGGTGTACCCCTCCTTATATAGGCCAACGGGGGGTGCCATCCTCCTCCCCTCCCCCATGTGGGACTAAACTCCCAAGGGGGGGAGTGTGCTGGCCTAGGGGGGATGGGCCCCACCCTTGGCGCCAAGACCAAGGGGGGAACCCCCTCCTCCCCTAATGGGCCCCATAGGCCCATATAGCCTTTTTCCATTTTTTAAAATTATTTTAATATGTTTAAATATTTAATTCAGATAATTAAATAATAAAACATTATTAAAACAAATTAAACTGTATGTTGAACCATTTAAAATGTACGGAACAACTTTCGTCCTCCTCCGGAACTATTCCGGTGATTTGTCCTATTTCACCGATTGATCCCGAAACTGTCCTATGCATTGATTGCCCTTAAGTGTAACACCCTAATGGTCCGGGAAACAGCAGACATGGTTGAGACTCTTCTCATTGACCAATGACTAGTCAGTTGGACCAGGTTACAATCCTTGACAGCCCCTGCGCTTCCATCGAATGAACTTCAATCTCTTTTCTAAACCGTTAACGATACGACGTAATCCCTTTGTGCTGCGGTACTTTGTTTGTCCGAGGTTCGATCGTCGGTATCCCACATACCGTGTTCACATCTTGTTCACAACAAACAAGTTTACTCGTCCGTGCCGATTGCATCTCCTGTGACCTAGTCACCTGCTTGCAAGCTATTGATGCAATATAACTGAGTGGGCTCAAAGTACCTGTCCTGTTACAAGGACTGACAAATCCCGCTCTGATCTATTAACATACTCATCAACCATCTATTTAGGAATACCCAAAGTGCACCGTTATAGCCAGCATATTTCAGTCAGGCGGTGGGATACAAATCAAATTCTCCTCATAGATGACAATTACGTATGATCATTACGGTCTAAGGACTAAGCCATACGTTAGAAAGTCATCGCAACACTGAACTATGTGACTCAATCACATTGCAATACTTTAGGTGGGTGTATGTCCAACACATCATTCCCCTAATGACATGACCTCATTGTCAATGGACTTAAGTGTCGCCATGATCAGGAAAGCTTGATCAATCAATTGCCCAATGAGATAGTTTACCCGAGTTAAACTACGTACCTATGTTTTATACTACACCTGTATTAGTATTTCCAAGTAATACAGTTATTAGCACAGTATAAAACGAATTATGAAAAAAACGGATATGTGACAAATATCTTTATTGATTTGTCTCTAGGGCACATATCCAACACAAAGGAGTTGGAACCTCTGTACCTCTATATAGCAGCACACAGTAGCGTGCTCAACACTGCACTTGTCGTTTTGCGTTCAGAAGAAGGCAAAGTGCAAAGCATTCAAAGTCCATTCTACTACCTCGGTGAGGTCCTAAAAAAAATCCCCAGCAGCGGTACCCGCACTACGAGAAGCTCGTGTATGCCATCTTCATGACATCACGAAAAGTAACACAGTACTTTGATGAGCACCTCATCATGCTCGTCAGCAGCATACCACCCGCCGACATTCTAAACAACCCAGGAGCAATGGGTCGAGTTGCCGAGTGGAACATCGAACTTAGCCCTCGCGACCTACAATTCAGGCACCCAACGACGATGAAAGCTCAAGTACTCCCAGACTTTTTGGTCGAGTGGATGGAAGTACAAACACCCGGTCCTCCAGACCTCTCAAGTTCATGGAAGATGTTCTTCGATGGGTCTAGAAGACACCAAGGGGCTGGAGAAGGCGTTGTGCTAATCTCATCCAAAGGAGATAAGCTCAAATACGTACTCCAGATCAACTTCAGCAAGGCATGAAACAACGATGCAGAGTACGAGGCACTACTGCACGACATGCGCATGGCAAAAGCCTGCGGTGCCACTCACCTCGTAATCTACGGTGACTCCAACCTTGTCGTCCAGCAAACAATGAAAGACTGTGAAGAAGTCGCAGACAACATGTCAGCATACCAGAAACTCTATAACATCCTAGAAGGATAATTCGACGGATGCAAGCTCAACTACATCACCAGAGCAAACAACATAGAGGCAGACGATCTCACCAACATCGGGTCAACTCGAGGACCAGTCCCTCCAGGAGTTTTCCTCAAAAGCATCGGTCAAAGATCGATCAAAACAAAGGCACCCGTACCGGAAACAGTCATATAAGCTGGCAACACAACCAAACCAGCGCAAGTAGTAGCAGCAGATCCAACCACTGACGAGGAGGCCAATGTTGCAGTCGAGGAGGAAGAACTAGAAGGACTCGAAAGCCCAATTTGGACAAGACCTTTCCTCAGATTCCTGATACAAGGAACCCTGCCGCAAGATGTCGTAGAAGCCCGACGAATTAGTAGACGGTCCAAGGCGTTCACCATACTCAATGGACAACTCTACAAACCCAGCATCTCCCAAGTACTCCAAAAGTGCATCGAGGAGGAAGATGGAAAATCCCTACTACTCGAGATCCACGAAGGCACATGTGGGCACCACACGAGCAGCCGCGCACTCGTGGCCACAGCCTTTCGAACAGGTTTTCACTGGCCAACCACAATGCGAAACGCAGAAGAAATCGTGTGACACTGCATTTCCTGTCAAAAGTTTGCCAGCAGACCCCACGCCCCAGCATCCGAGCTAAACATTATACCATTATCTTGGCCTTTCGCCACATGGGGACTCGACATGGTAGGCCCACTCAAGAAATCTGCAAAAGGAGGCAGAAGGAACCTCCTGGTAGCAGTCGACAAGTTTACCAAGTGGACCAAAGCAATGCCAATCACCAGTTCGACATCCCTCATAGCGGTTATAAAGTCAATCATCCTTCGCTTCGGCGTACCGCACAACATAATCACAGCTAATGGTACAAACTTCACAACAGCAGAGTTCAAGAACTTCTGCCAAGAGCTAGGCATCAAGATCAACTACGCCTCAGTCGCACACCCTCAATCCAACGGCCAAGTAGAAAAAGCAAACGGCCTAGTATGTGGCGGAATCAAAAAATGGCTCCTCGCACCACTCGAGCAGGCCGCGGGTAACTGGATAGAAGAACTCCCCGCAGTCCTATGCTCATGCGAACCCAACGCTTCAACCCAGTACACGCCATTCTTCTTGGTATACGGAGCAGAGGCCGTACTGCCGCACGACCTCAAATTCGGAGCTCCCTGAATAACGGGATACAAAGATGAAGAAGCAGAAGACGCACTCGAAGACGACAAAGACGTCGCAGACGAGGCAAGGGACATAACTCTCGCAATGTCAGAAGGATACCAAGACAAGTTGCGCACTTATCAAAGAAGGCGCATGCGAACAAGAACCTTCCAGGAAGGCGATCTCGTCCTACGACTAGTACCAGAAAAGGTCCACAAGCTCTCCCCATAGTGGGAAGGACCATTTATAGTCTCCAAGGTCAGAGGAGGAGGAGCATAAAGACTAAAGAACCCAAAGACCACTGAAGACGTGGGAAATCCGTGGAACGTGGAAAACTTACGCCTCTTCTACCCATAGACTACTCACTTGGCAACATCCCCCAACGCAGAGATCGGCAGCAGCGCCGACTGGCAACCTATGTAAAACCTTGAATCAATAAAGAACATGTTTCCCAGACGACACCATTTTAGCACTCGGGGGCTCGAGCACGCACTCCCCCCTAGAGACACTTTTTCTCTTACGCGATGACACCATTTAAAGCACTCGGGGGCTCGAGCACGGACTCCCCCCGAGAGACGCTTTTTCGCTTACGCGGCGACACCATTTAAAGCACTCGGAGGCTCGAGCACGGTCTCCCCCCGAGAGACGCTTTTTCGCTTACGCGACGACTTAACTTAAGCACTCGTGGGCTCGAGCACGGACTCCCCCCGAGATACGCTTTTTCGCTTACGCGACGACTCAACTTAACCACTCGGGGCTCGAGCACGGACTCCCCCCAAGAGACACTTTTTTGCTTACGCGAAGACCCGACTTAAGCACTCGGGGGCTCGAGCACGGACTCCCCCCGAGAGACTCTTTTCGCTTACACGATGACATAAACCCAAGGACTCGGGGATCTAACCATAAGCTCTCCCCACAAATCATTTCACCCACAGCCGAACCTAAAAGCATGCAGAGGACACAAGTGCAGTCCCCAAGGCACCCCAGAGCTGCACTACCAAATCCACGCCACTTCCCCTCGCAGTGATGACAGGAGAAGCATCCCTTCACCCTTAGAAGACACAAAATCAGGCTCATAAGGAGGATCCAAGACAGCCACCGGGCATGATAATTTCTCAAGTCTTCACCCGATCTCAACTGATCAACTAAAGAATCGAGGGCTACTCCCATCGGGAGCGCTGCCGCGCAACCAATGAGTTTTTCAGAATAGCAGAGCAAACTTAAAACGGGCCAGTTTGAGCCTATGCCCGACTCTACGAATCGAACATAGCCTCGGGGGCTACTCCCATCGGAAGCACTGTCGCGCACCCGATATTACAAAATTCCCGAATCAAGGCCAAGCACTCGAAGACATGTCTATTATAAATATGGATTCATTACAAGGCCAAGCACTCGAAGACAGAAAAACACGAGCCCCAATACAAGGTTCCTCGCTTTACATCAAAGATTACAAGTCAAGGCACTCGATGGGCTATACAAAGATTACAAGTCGTAACACCCCCAGTGTCAAGCTACAGTGATCAACTTTTGCTAATAACAAATCACCGTGATTAACCATGCATTAATCATCTTTGAATCAAATCATATAAAAGTCCCCTTGGTTAAAAAACAAAGTGAAAATTAAAGTTAAATAATAAATGTTTCATCCCTTTTTATAAAATGTCTAATAAGCGATAAGTCATGATAGTATAGTAATGGGGAATTGTTAAAATGTTAAATAATTTGACTAACCTAAAACAATAGCTAAAAGGGCCATAATCAATCCTTTGAACTTTAAACAATAATCAAATGAATTTATTTGAGCACCCAATTTTTGTAGCAATACAAAATATTGCAAATTAAATAATTAAACAAATGGCACATTTTTATGATATCAATTTATGAATAAAGAAAATAGAAACAAATATATAAACGAAAACAGAAAGCAAAAAATGGAAAAGAGATCTAAGCCTCGCACTGGGCAAGGCCCAGCCGGCCCACTCCCACCATCTTCTACCTTCTGTTTACAACTCGTGCGTTGCAAGCATCCCACGAAACCATGGCCGTCACCGTCGCCGTGGCAACCATCTCGCCGTCACCGTCGAGCATAAGACGGCGCCCAAGCCCCCTCTCCCCCTTGAAACCCTAGCACCGTCGTTTCCCACTCCCTCTTGCTCGCTCCTCTCTCACGGGCACGGCCGCGCTAGTGGACTCCCCGTCGCCGCCGTTCATCGTCGGCGTGGACAACCTCCGCGTCGAGCTCCGCGGGCATGTCTAGGCGCACCTACGTCGACAAGTACTTCCCCGGAGAGCACCAATATGGACCTATTTAAGCTCGCAATCGCCGCCGTCTTCGCCGCCTCGGACCGGAGCTCTTCGTCGTCGATCCCTTCCGTCCCGACCACCCCTCGCCGGCCCGAGCTCTTCTCCGCGAACCCCCTGTGAGTGCCACACCCCCCCCCTCCCCCCCCCCCTTCTTCTGTTCGCCGTTGTAAAACGTCGCGGCTGTGGTCGCCAGACGCCATGGCCGCGTGCTCCCCGCCTCTGACCATGGCCGCGCCCTGCTCCCCTACCCCGTGCGCTACTGCAGCTTCATGCCGCACCTGTACGCGCGCGCTCGCACGCCCCTGCCACGGCCCCGTTTTCCCGGATGGTTGTAGTCACGAGCCACGGCCATGGCATGGTGTGTGTTGTGTGCGTGTGTATCTTATGTGCGTGTGTGTGTTAGGTGTGTGTGCGTGTTAGGTTCAGGTGTGTATGGCGTTCGGCCCCCTTCTGCCCCTTGCTGCTGTAGCTGCGCGCCGCCGTCGTGGTCCCTCGCCGGGACGGCCGCACCTGTCGCTGCCCTGCTGAACTTTGCTGGCGCTGCTGCGGAACCTTGCTTCTGTTGCTGCTTCTGAATTTGAGCTGCTACTACTCACATATTGCTGTTGTACCCCTTTTGACAAGGACAAAGTAGCCGCAAAAATGATTCCAAAAATGGCTGAAATTTGGATGGACATAAAGTAGAAGTACCAAGCTTCAATTTGTTCCATTGAACAAGTTTAAGAAAATGCAAGGATTAATTCCTATGAAAATCACAAAACACACATTTTTTGTATCTAATGGCATGGCATTATAGAACACTTGTGGTGTATCAAAATATCTTTAGGATTCATCCTCAAAAGAGCTATAGATTAGTTGCAATTATCAAACAAAGTTTTCTAAAATTAACAGTTTCTGCTGTTAACATTTTGTAGCACTTTCAAGCAAGTTTTTAATTAAGTAAATGAACCCTGATAAATTTGGTTTCCGTACCGAATTCGAGATCACAGAAAATTGTTCAACTTGATATAAGGCATTAACTCGGGGGATGAGCGAAACCCTAAACCGTAGCCCCTCGAAGATAGCTAGCTGCTGTTTAAACAGCGATTCCCAGACTTTGTCATTTTCAAAGAAATCCAATAGGGGTCAATGACATGTGGGACCCACTGGTCATTGACAGGTCAAACACCCCATGTGTATGACAAGTGGGTCCCCTCTATGAGTTGACTAGGTCAAACCTATTGTTTTGGATAATATTTAATAATCAATTAAATAAATCTAGAAAATGCTTTTAAAGTGATTTAGAGTTCAAAATTTGATATATTTTAATCCGTATATCAGATGGAAAAACTTTATACATGGAAGTTGCTCAGAAAAATACAACGCATACGAATACGCCACCCGTATACCCACCACACCCCACTAACATACCGAACGTGGAATATTTCTCCTTCGGTTCATCAGTCTTTCAGACGGTCGGAGTCGGTAAACTTCCCGGATGAAATTGTTCTGAACATGAAAGTTGTTCAGAATGATCAACTAGCACAGATACACTATCCACATGTCAGTCAGATGTCTCTAACACTGTAGACATGGAACCTTCCCCCGCTGGATCATCTGTCCGATAATCCACCGGTACTGATGAGTCATCCCCGGATAAATTCCCGCCCCGCCTAAAAATACTTAACACTACGTTAGAACACCGCCAACAATGCGTTTGCCATGTATTGAATTTGTATTTCTATTATTGCCGTGTATTTATTGTTTCTTCCCCCTCTCTTATTGTCCGATAGTCTCAAAGTCCGTTGCCGATGCCCCTGTGATTGACTACTTCGTCGACGACCGTACCCCTACCGTCGAGCTTCCAGGCAAGCAGAGCCATTCTTTTCCCCAGATATCGCCTACCTTTCCGTACTTTTCATCCACTAGGCATTGTTACTAATGCTACGTTACAAACATATTCAATTGCATAGCCTGTTTTTGTCGCCCCTTGATGTAACTTCCTTTATCCTATGCTGCCTATATAAATATATATTATATTCAGCAGTGAGCCCTGCGCATTGTTAGCTAGGATTAGATAGCGGGCCGTGTACACTCTGGGGAGTTAACGCGGATACGATGATTATAACTGCACAGGTACGGTACAATGTAGACACCACCTAAGGCCCCTACCTCGGCTCTGCCGAGCCACATCAAGTGGAGCTATCGAAGAGTAATCCTCCTAATCCACTTGTTGCTGACTCTGTATAGCCGCCCTAGGGTCCTGAGCCACGGTTGTCCTCAAGATAAGAAGTCGGGTGACCCAACGGTGCCTGTGAGTGGAATTGCGATGGGACGATAGGGAGGGAACGACCAGTGTACCGGTGTGCTTGGACCCTGATCGTTGACCGCGAGAGTTACCAAACCACGAAAGTCGAGCTCCTCCAGGAGCACATGCGAGATAAGGTAAGGAGTCGGTTCACCTTGTTGGTAACCGCAGAGATTTGGTGGGACGACAGGGCAGGCACCGATGTACGGGTGGTCCTGACTGTTGTCGTTGTCCGCAGGTCAGTTAAGTCGAGGCAACGAGAATGGTTGTCCCGCAAGTTAATAAAATGACTAATGTTTGGCTGATGACTTGAGTAGCCGTTTGGCTTGTACGCTCTGCTTACACGGTGGGATAATGAGTTATGGGCTCCTCTGCTTCATAGTATCGTCTGAGGACTCTTCAGACGTCAGCAGTACCGCGGCCTGCGCAGGGAAGTGGTGTTGTCTTATTTGCTCGCGCGGTGGTCTCTTATTTGGTTTGATTTTGCTTCACCGGCCAGCCACGCACCGTGCAGGAGTACGTCGGGGTTGGGGTCCAAGGCCCTGCGTACTTAGGATTTCGACCGGCGGATGGCCTTTCTGTTGAGTTTGAAAGATGGGTTGTGGAGTGTCGGATAGCCTCGATGGACCATTACCTAACAAGTTGCCCACCACCCTAGAGATCCGTGCGTTGTAATGTAACAGAAGTGCACCCCTGCAGGGAAGATTAATCTATTCGAATAGCCGTGTCCATGGTAACAGGACGCTTTATGCTGAAGCTGGATCTTACCACTACAAATTATTATTATTAAACTGTATGGTTTCGGGTTTTCTTCCTCGCTGGGATGTCGAGGAGGTGATTTCGGAGGCATTGTTAATTATTACAACTTACTATTATACAATGTTGCAGCAACTTCTGCTGCATTGTTACTTTATGCTTTATATAAACTGTTGGCTATTCTCTACTCATGCTGCAAGAACCGTGTGAAGATGCTAGTTTTCGATAGGCCTAGCTTCTTATCCTTATTCTGATTTCTACCTTGCAGTCCACTATATACATCCTCCCCTTTCCATTTGATACAAATGCATAAATGCTTAGTAGCAGACGTAAGACTCGCGGGTATGCTAGATACTCATCCTTGCTTTATTTCCCCCTTTTTGTTTTGCCTGATCGGCCGATGCAGTCGACGTTGGAGTCCAGGAGCAAGAGATCCCCGATGCCGACCACCGCAACATGAAGATTCCTAATGCCTCCTACGACGTCGAGTTCCCCGTCGACTATGAGTAGTTTGGAGGTTCCCAGGCAGGAGGCCTCGCCTTTTCGATCGTTTGTTGTTTTTGTGCTACCCTTCTTAAGGCAACCTTGTATTCTTGTGTTTGTACTCAGATACTATTGCTTCTACTGACTTTGTGCTCTCGAGCTGTTGTATTCGAGCCCTCGTGGCCCTTGGCTTGTATTAGACAGCTTGTATTATTTTATTTGGAGATTTTTGTTGTGATATCTAACCGTGAGTCCCTAATCTCGATCGTGTACCTTGCGTGTATGATTACTGTACACGATCTGATTTTGGGGCGTCACAAGTTGGTATCAGAGCCGACTGCCTGAAGGACACCCCCTTACACGATCTGATTACTGTACACGATCTTAATTCCTTTGTACTTAAGCATTGAATTATTCCGATGCTTTTATCATCGGATGCTTTTGCGACCTTTCTTCTTATGGTTGAGTACCGATACTCACCCCAGACCCTCCGTACGTCGCCTGACCTTTTTGGTGGATTACTACATGTCGTCTCCTTGTGTCCTAAATCATTGATGAGCTTCCCCTGATACGAAATGCCTTTGGCGAACGGTATCATCTGGTTCGTGTCATCAGCCTTTTGCTTTCAAACTTGTATCACTTGTTCCTGTTGTTTGTCGTATAGGTTCGTAAAATGTCCCTATGGGTTGTATCTATGCTTCATCCATCTGTGTGAACCCATGAACTTCTATGGGTCTTACTCTACTGGTGTTATGCCAGATAAATTTTTGAACGCTACAAATTCATCGACGACGAGAAGTGAATGAAAGGCTATGCATTGAAGAAGTGGGAGTCGACCCTGAACCTTTGTGTTCATGCCCATGGATACGATGTAGAACTTATCATGAAAGCTTCTCGTAAAGATAATTAACCCCCTTGGTGTAAATTCTTCTGCACCTATGATTCCCCATTCCACCTTCGAGTATTACCCCTGGTATCTCGAGGATATCATGCATTTGCACTACATCTTATGAATTGTGATGAAACAATGCCTATCCCTGTCATAGACATTTCATGGTTCTGGGTTGTCGTCAACCGGGAACACCGAATACTTTTGCTTCACCATTCCTTTTTCTTGTTGTCGTCGTTGTTCGATTGTATTTTCTTGAAACCTTTTAACATGATGTGTCGTGGTCATCATCGACATTTTGACTTCTCCCAAGTGTTACTTGGATGCTTCGTGAGATATACCATCCTTTCCCCTCGATGATTTCTGTTATCATCGACAACCTTCTTTGACTCCCTGCCAATACAAACTTGGTCATATATATCTTGCTCTGCTTTCTCTTGGGAAAGATATACACGCGATACTTGTTTATCATTACATTTTCCCTTCCATTGGTCTGATTAATCGCATAATCACATCTTCCCTTTCATTGGTCTGTTTAACCTTTCTTGTAATGTATCTTATCTGAGCAGTGATAATTCTCTGCTTATGAAAACACTTCGGTGTGATACTTTGTCCGTACAACCTGTTACAATTGTTGATGAATTTTCGGTGATCACCGATGGACAAGAACCTTGCCAATTGGTCCGCCTCGTCTTAACGAGCAGGAAAATGGTTCTCTTCGTCCCTTGCCCTTGGTACCGACGTTGTTGCCCACATAGCTAACAAGTTGTTCTCTAACTTACCTTGCAACTTGATCGCATTGTTTGTCACCACCCTTCTTATCCAATGTGGGCCCATAACCCACAGTTCCACAGGATCGAAAACTGACTCTCTTGTACCTTTCCGTTCTCGAGGTTATTCCTCTTGCTTGACCTCGTAAGCAATTCACGAGTCACCTACCTTATGATACTCAGTCCTATATTAGACGTAGTGCTTATGCCTGATGCTCTGAACCCCTTTTTCATCACCCTTTATCGACATCGAATTCATGCCTTTCTGCTTGGAACTTCTCATACCTTCTTTTTGGTTATCTTGATGTATTCCGTGAGTTTAACCCCGAGAGATACTTTGTACCCCATTCCCTTGGACGACCTCGGTTGATTAACCTTGTACCGATGTGACCCCCCTTAAGTTTGCCCTCCTATCCTTTCCGTAAGTACGATGAAGCCCCCAAATAAAGAATGACAACTTGTCGAGATGCACCGATGCAGAGAAATGAAGACGTCAACGCAAAGGACTAACCTCTTCGAGAAGCACAACAAGAACTAGAAGAATTGTTAGAATACGAAACCAAAACTTTACCCCTACCCTACCTGTTAAATCTCGGGACGAGATTTCTTGTAGTGGGGGTGATTTGTAACACCCCCAGTGTCAAGCTACAGTAATCAAATTTTTCTAATAACAAATCACCGTGATTAACCATGCATTAAACATCTTTGAATCATATCATATAAAAGTCCCCTTGGTTAAAAAAACAAAGTGAAAATTAAAGTTAAACAATAAATCTTTCATCCCTTTTTATAAAATTTCTAATAAGCGATAATTCATGATAGTATAGTAATGGGGAATTGTTAAAATGTTAAATAATGATGAACTTAAAACAGTAGCTAAAAGGGCCATAATAAATCCTTTGCACTTTAAACAATAATCAAATGAATTTATTTGAGCACCCATTTTTGAAGCAATACAAAATATTGCAAATTAAATAATAAAACAAGTGGCACATTTTAATAATATCAATTTATGAATAAAGTAAATAGAAACAAAAATAAAAAATAAAACAGAAAGCAAAAAATGGAAAAGAGGTCTAAGCCTTGCACTGGACAAGGCCCAGCCGGCCCACTCCCACCATCTTCTACCTTCTGCTTACAACTTGTGCATGGCAAGCATCCCACGGCACCATGGCCGTCACCGTCGCCGTGGCAACCATCTCGCCGTCACCGTCGAGAATAAGACGGCGCCCGAGCACCCTCTCCCCTGGAAAGCCTAGCACCGTCGTTTCCCACTCCCTCTTGCTCGCTCCTCTCGCACGGGCACGGTCGCGCCCTTGGACTCCCCGTCGCCGTCGTTCATCATCGGTGTGGCCAACCTCTTCCTCGAGCTCCATGGGCATGTCAAAAGCGCACCTACATCGACGAGTCCTACCCCGGAGCGCACCAATTTGGGCAGGGACGCTCTTGAAGCTCGCAATCGCCGCCGTGTTCGCCACCTCGCACTGGAGCTCCTCGCCGTCGATCCCCTCCGTCCCGACCTCCCCTCGCCGGCCCGAGCTCTTCTCCGCGAACCCCCCTGTGAGCGCCCCCACCCCTCCTCCTCCCTTCTTCTGTTCGCTGTTGTAAAACATCGCGGCTGTGCTCGCCGGACGCCATGGTCGCGTGCTCCCCGCCTCTGACCATGGCCGCGCCCTGCTCCCCTACCCCGTGCGCTGCTGCAGCTTCTTGCCGCAGCTATACGCACGCGCTCGCACGCCCCTGCCACGACCCTGTTTGCCCGGCTGGTTGTAGTCACTAGCCACGGCCATGGCATGGTGTGTGTTGTGTGCGTGTGTATCTTATGTGCGTGTGTGTGTGTTAGGTGTGTGTGCGTGTTAGGTTCAGGTGTGTATGGCCTTCGGCCCCCTTCTGCCCCTTGCTGCTGCAGCTGCGCTCCGCCGTCGTGGTCCCTCGCCGGGACGGCCGCACCTGCCGCTGCCCTGCTGAACTTTGCTGTCGCTTCTACTGAACCTTGCTTCTGTTGCTGCTTCTGAATTTTAGCTGCTACTACTCACATATTGCTGTTGTACCCCTTTTGACAAGGACAAAGTAGCCACAAAATGATTCCAAAAATGGCTGAAATTTGGATGGACATAAAGTAGAAGTACCAAGCTTCAATTTATTCCATTGAACAAGTTTCAGAAAATGCAAGGATTAATTCCTACGAACATCACAAAACACACATTTCTGTTGACAGAAAAATGACAGAAAATAGATTTATGTTCATAGCTATTTTAGAACAATTTTGGGCATAATGCAGAACCCTATCATGGTATCTAATGGCATAGCATTATAGAACACTTGTGGTGTATCAAAATATCTTTAGGATTCATCCTCAAAAAAGCTATAGATTAGTTGCAATTATCAAACAAAGTTTGCTAAAATTATCAGTTTCTGCTGTTAACATTTTGTAGCACTTTCAAGCAAGCTTTTAATTAAGTAAGTGAACTCCGATAAATTTGGCTTCCGTACCGAATTCGAGATCACAGAAAATTGTTCGACTTGATATAAGGCACTAACTCGGCGGATGAGCGGAACCCTAAACCGTAGCCCCTCGAAGACAGCTAGATGGTGTTCAAACAGCGATTCCCAGACTTGGTCATTTTCAAAGAAATCCAATAGGGGTCAATGACATGTGGGACCCACTGGTCATTGACTGGTCAAACACCCCATGTGTATGACAAGTGGGTCCCCTCTGTGAGTTGACTAGGTCAAATCAATTGTTTTGGATAATGTTTAATAATCAATTAAATAAATCTAGAAAATGCTTTTAATGTGATTTAGACTTCAAAAATTGATATCTTTTAATCCGTATATCACATGAAAAAACTTTATACATGAAAGTTTCTCAGAAAAATACAACGCATACGAATACGCCACCCGTATACCCACGGCACCCCTCTAACATGCCGAACGTGGAATATTTCTCCTCCAGTTCATCAGTCTGTCAGACGGTCGGAGCCGGTAAAACTTCCCGGATGAAATTGTTCTGAACATGAAAGTTGTTCAGAATGGATCAACTAGCACGGTTATACTATCCACATGTCAGTCAGATCTCTCTAACACTATAGACATGGAACCTCCTCCGGATCATCTGTCTGATAATCCACCGGTACTGATGAGTCATCCCCGGATAAATTCCCGCTCCTCCTAAAAATAATTAACACTACGTTAGAACACCACCAACAATGCGTTTGCCATGTATTGAATTTGTATTTCTATTATTGTCGTGTATTTATTGTTTCTTACCCCTCTCTTATTGTCCGATAGTCTCAACGTCGGCTGCCGATGCCCCTGTGATCGACTACTTCATCGACGACCGTACCCCTACCGTCGAGCTTCCAGGCAAGCAGAGCCATTCTCTTCCCCAGATATCGCCTACCTTTCCGTACTTTTCATGCACTAGGCATTGTTACTGCTGCTACGTTACAAACCTATTCAATTGCATAGCCTGTTTTTGTCGCCCCTTGATGTACCTTCCTTTATCCTATGTTGCCTATATAAATATATATTATATTCAGCAGTGAGCCATGCGCATTGTTAGCTAGGATTAGATAGCGGGCCGTGTACACTCTGGGGAGTGAACGCGGATACGATGATTATAACTGCATAGGTACGGTACAATGCAGACACCGCCTAAGGGCCCTACCTCGGCTCTGCCGAGCCATATCAAGTGGAGCTATCGAGGAGTAATCCTCCTACTCCACTCGTTGCTGACTCTGTATTGCCGCCCTAGGGTCCTGAGCCACGGCTGTCCTAAAGGTAAGAAGTTGGGTGACCCAACGGTGCCTGCGAGTGGTATTGCGATGGGACGACGGGGAGGGTACGACCAGTGTACCGGTGTGCTTGAACCCTGATCGTTGGCCGCGAGAGTTACCAAACCACGAAAGTCGAGCTCCTCTAGGAACACACGCGAGATAAGGTAAGGAGTCGGTTCACCTTGTTGGTAACCGCAGAGACTTGGTGCAGCGACAGGGTAGGCACCGAAGTACTGGTGGTCCTGAATGCTGTCATTCTCCGCGGGTCAGTTAAGTCGAGGCAACGAGAACGGTTGTCCCGCAAGTTAATAAAAAGACTAATGGTTCGGCTGATGACTTGAGTAGCCTTTTGGCTTGTACGCGCTGCCTACACGTGGGATAATGAGCTATGGGCTCCTCTGCTTCATAGTCTCGTCAGAGGACTCTTCAGACGTCAGCAGTACCGTGGCCTGCGCCGGGAAGTGGTGTTGTATTATTTGCTCGCGCGATGGTGTCTTATTTGGTTTGATTTTGCTTCACCGGCCAGCCACACACCATGTAGGAGTACGTCGGGGTTGGGGTCCAAGGCCCTGCGTACTTAGGATTTAGACCGGCGCATGGCCTCTCTGTTGAGTTTGAAAGATGGGTTGTGGAGTGTCGGATAGCCTCGGTGGAGCATTCCCTAACAAGATGCCTGCGAGCCTGGAGATCCGTGCGTTGTAGTGTAACAGAAGTGCACCCCTACAGGGAAGATTAATTATTCGAATAGCCGTGTCCACGGTAACAGTAGAATTTATGCTGAAGATGGATCTTACCACCACAAACTATTATTATTTAAATGTATGGTTCCGGGTTTTCTTCCTCGCTGGGATGTCGAGGAGGTGATCTCGGAGACATTGTTAATTATTACAACTTACTATTATACAATGTTGCAGCAACTTCTGCTGCATTGTTACTTTATGATTTATATAAACTGTTGTCTATTCTCTCCTCATGCTGCAAGAACCGTGTGAAGATGCTAGTCTTCGATAGGCCTAGCTTCTTATCCTTATTCTGATTTCTACCTTGCAGTCCACTATATATAGCCTCCCCTTTCCATCTGATACAAATGCATAAATGCTTAGTAGCGGACGTAAGACTCGCGAGTATGCTAGATACTCACCCTTGATTTATTTTCCCCTTTTTGTTTTGCCTGATCGTCCGCTGTAGTCGACGTTGGAGTCCAGGAGCAGGAGATCCCCGATGCCGACCATCGCAACATGAAGATTCCCAATGCCTCCTACGACGTCGATTTCCCCGTCGAATAGGAGTAGTTTGGAGGTTCCCAGGCAGGAGGCCTCGCCTTTTCGATCGTTGTTGTTTTTGTGCTAGCCTTCTTAAGGCAACCTTGTATTCTTGTGTCTGTACTCAGATACTATTGCTTCCGCTGACTTTGTGCCCTCGAGCTGTTGTATTCGAGCCCTCGTGGCCCTTGGCTTGTATTAAACAGCTTGTATTATTTTATTTGTAGAGTTGTGTTGTGATATCTCACCGTGAGTTTCTAATCTCGATCGTGTACCTTGCGTGTATGATTACTGTACACGATCTGATTTTGGGGGCTCGAGCAGCTCTCCAAAGATTACAAGACAAATCATCCCAAGGAATTATGACTTCTACATGTGTGCTCATGCTGAGATAATTGGAACTTTGGTCCACATCTTGACGAGCATCATCCGAGACAAAGTAAGACTAAGTCTGCAAGGAGCCACTCGACGCCTTCCTAAGCCTGGTGAACTTGCCTATCCACGCACCCGCTTACTCGGCGGCTTGATGTCTAACTCCTCCTTAGAACTAGAAGAGCAAGCACCACCAGTCGAGGAGTCGGCAGAAGATGAAGCCACAGGAGAAGAAGCCGAAGTGCCCTCGACCCTTCAGAGTTGTCACTGCTTGTTTCCTCCCAGTACGGATCCAGATGATTACCACCGGCATCAAAAGCGTGAATGGTGAGAGTATCTTTCACCATCAAACCGACAGCAAAGGCTCTCCCGAGCACGCAAATTCAGCCGGTGAGAAAAAGACCTCCAACCAGGCCCCAAGAAAACCAAGAAGGAGCTGTCAACCTCAAGCTCTATCCACGCAGGAGAATGAGGGAACCCTTGAAGACGGATCCAAAGGCTCCTCAGATTAAGCTCGGAAACAATGGAAGCAAAAGGAAACTAAAGAGGGATTCAGCTAGCAGTCGGACTAAGAATGCCAAGCAGAAAATCATAACGCCAAACACCCTCCCTCTCAGATGAAGAGGAGGGTGCCGCAGCCGTTCCGTCACGTCCACGACTAGAAGAGCGAGGCGTACGACCACCACGACCTCGTCGGCCACGACCTCGGCGGACCATGCTGCAAGAAGCACCATCCCATGAACCCTACGCTTTGATGGATTGGTGAGACGGGAAGAAGGAGAAAGAAGAACGAAGAGATAGTGTTGAAAAAACAGAAGCAACAGATATTTATAGCCCAGACCAGGGTCAAGCCAGTAAGCCACGTGAAAACCCAATCGGCGCAGTCAATAACTCACCTCTGGAATGCACGACGATACAAAGTCTAAGGCAAGATGCCTCTTCGCATTTTGCAATTATTTAAGAGGAAACATCAAATCCTCGCGCGTTTCCCATGCACGCATTGGAAACCCAAACAGCGTAGCGCCATAGGGCGTTATTATGACTACACAGAGGATGTGATGATTCACAAGCAAGCCCCCGTCATCAAACGCGTCATCAGCAGCATCATCGCAAAACTTGATGTTGCAACATCCCAGAGAAGATTGATTCAGGACAAGTCATTGCAGAAAGCAGAACAGTGGAAAGATTCCCTAGTTTTCTCCTCCAAACTTTTGACCGCATTTTCAAAAAATTTACTCCCATCAGAAGCGCCCTGCCTTTACAAAAATGGAGCAAGGTTCAATCCCTGAGGATGCGAGTGGTTACTCCCCTCCATCAAAGAAATAACATGTCTATAGAGTTCGGGTGCTCCCTCACCCCGCAGGCCGCAACGTACTCTAGTGTTCATTCGCCCCACCAAGGATTAATGCATCTATAGAGTTCGGTGCTCCCTCACCCAGAAGACAATGAAGTGCTCGAGTGATTACTCACACTTGAAGTTAAATCTTGGTCAAGCATTGAAGAAACCTATTCGCCCAAGCGCTCGATGTGATGTATGGACACATACATGATCAACCCGCTCGATGACCATCCGAGTTGGTGAGGCGTTTATCAAATCCTCGCCTGAGTTCTTCAATACTCTGCGAGTGACTACTACTCGTCCACTTGATTTTTTTTCCAAGTGAGTGCATATCTAAATTAGGCTCGCCTCAGAAAAAGGATTCCTGCGCGGCGATACACTGCACCCCAGATGCCGCGCAAGCTTAGCGCGTAGGTAAGACCCCGCTGCGCAGTCGGTCGGTCCGGGACTTGCCACAGCTGCGACTTCACTCCCGATGTTTTCCATGCGCCGGGCATGAGAGGTTGAGCCAATGACGTACGCGTCGGGGCTATTTTTCTAAGAACGGCGACACTAATCCTGTAAGACATGCGGCGACATGGACTTGCTAGGCACTGGTTGTTTTCCAAGTTTGTGTCGAGGGACGCGGCTTGATTTTGGGATTTTGAGGTGTTTGCTCCAATTCACCAAGGCTCGACCAGTCGACTACCTTGGGCCTCTCTAGCTTATCATCCCTCGAATAAACTATCTTTGTGGCTAACGGCCGACAACCCCATGAATCTTACAAGTGAGGGGACATGGTGCGTATCAAGATAGAGGGCCCGCTAGAAGGCTCGACCGGCCCACACCTGGCCCACTCGATGCAACCGCCATAACGAGTCCCCGAGGATCATGGAGACCGCGACTTGGCGTCTAAGTGAAAGTACATGTATGTGATGAGAGGGGGAGGGGGTGAATGATCACTTCCAATTTTTGCATGAAACTATGAAGTGAAGCATAACTTAGCAGCAGTAGGAATTCAACAAAAAGGTAATCAGTGAAGTAGTACTAAGTCTGGTTTGTTCGACCAGTTCATCCACCGAAGCATAAGTCCTATTGATCTGAGTTGATTCACTATGACTTAGGAAGAATTTTGATAGCCTTGTTATCTTGGAGAACTGCAATTCTCCTAGACGGTTAGAGTGTTGTTCTTCAGAGAGCGAAGAGTTATTGTCTCCTCGAAGTTCAGTTTGTCAAAGGTTTCGGTGATTTCCTCAATAATCAACCACGAGTGAAGAACTGACCAAGCTCAAGGAGATTGGTGCAATGGAGATACAGACGGAGAGAGGTTAGCTCCTGTGTTCAATCACAAGTCCCTCCAACCAGACGTAGAACTTTGCAGAGTGTGAACTGGTCGAACAAACATCGACGAGTCAAGAGTTCGTTTTACATTCCGCACTTACATTCAGTTTTGCAATTGCTTCAGTGATTTGATTCAATACAATTGATTCGATGCTTTTGATTCGTTATGTTCTGCTTCACTCTAGTTCTACTTCACTGATTACCTTTCTGTTGAATTCCTTCTGCTGCTAAGTTATTCTTCACTTCATAGTTTCATGCAAAAAAATTGAAGTGATCATTCACCCCCTCCCCCTCTGATCACATACTTGGACTTTCAATTGGTATCAGAGCTAGTCACTCTTTGTTTGGATTAACCTCCTTGAGTGTTTGCAAGTATGTCTTTCGCAGCTATTCGCTTCGACGAACCCATCCCTGTTTTCAATGGAAAGGACTACCCATACTGGATGGACAAAATGAAGAGGAATATCATGGCTATCAATTTTGTTGCCTGGCAAGTTGTCTTATATGGAGTCAGAGTCGCCGATGAGAATGCCATCACTCCTGAAGAAGCGAAGTTGATTGACCTTGATTCTGAAGTTTGGGTATTCATCACCAATCATCTGACACCAGAGAAGTATCATGAAGTGAAGAATATCCCTACTGCCAAAGGAGTCTGGGACTATCTTGAAAAGATTGGTGAAGGTGTTTCTACCCAGAAAGAAGCCAGAATTGACACACTCCGAAGCACATTTGGCGTTGATTGCCTTCAATGAAGTTTTCCAGCATCTGTTGCGACCGAATCCCAACTTCAAAGTGATAGACTTCCTTCTGGAAATACTTCAACATGTTTCGTTCATTGACATGTTGTCTGACTCTACATATGTGGCAAATGGATCATTTGGCCTTCTGAATATATTCATGGTATCGCGCACAGGAGGAAAGAACAGCTTCGGATGATTCTTGGCAACAAAGTGTTCACTACGTCCATAATTGCATATGGCTTGGAGCCAGGGAGCATACGGCTTCAACTTATGGACCAGTTCAGCAGCTTGAACCATATAGCAAAGAAAACAATCCTCGAAGTCAAACACATGGCCATGAGTGAGCTTCAGTAGTGCCTGACGTACATGGTAGTGAATGTTGGACTCATCATTTGCAGTGTTGAGAGACATCAAGCAATTAGACAGGATATAAAACCAAGTCTTTGCAATGAAAACCAGATGCTTCGGGCGAATGTTTTCTGGCATGTGATATCGAGTGACTTCAGGATCCAGTAGTGAAGCAAATTTAGCTTCAGTAGGATCAGGAATCAAGTGAACCTTTGCAAGTTTGCCAGTGTGCCGAGGGATATTTACTATTTCCATGAATTCACCAGAATGCATGCAAAATACTTTGCCTTGGATCATCCACTCCAGCACCCAAGTGGCAGTATCATCAGGATTTCCAGATACATACAAGGTGGCATAGAATTGCTTGATCAATTCAGAGTTGAATGGCGTCTCCATGGCAAACAAGCTTGTCAGATTCTGTGCTTCGATTGTTTCATGATGTTCTGGAAGCACATTGCAGATGATAGGCTTCGCATGTCCAAATATTTGTGCCTGAATAAAACACCCTTCTGACAATATAGCTTCATGTACAGAATCTGTTGTTCAGCAGTCCAGAAGCGTAGGTCATCAGCAGTCCTGGGCGAATCATAAGGACTTGTTCCAAAGAAGCGAAGCTTCTGGCGATGAGCTTCGAGATCGAATTCTGGCCCATGTCTTGATGAAGAGCCATCACCCAGGAAAATTGGAAATGTTTCGCGTGGGTAGATGGAATCCAGTTGAGTATCCTGGGCAGGTATGCAATGGGGTGCTTGCCTTCGAGAAACTATGGCTCGCTCTTGGGGTTGAGTCATGATAGCCAATTCATTTGCTTCAGCATCTGCATTGGCTTCGGGCTCTTCTGGAGCATCTTGATCTTTGGCTTTCCCTTCTTGTTCTTCGGACTCATCCGCAGAGTGAGCCGAAGAGTAATCTCTTGATGGAACAGGTTTGTCTTGATATTTGGGCGAAGGTTGTGGCTCAAAGTTGTCGTGGTGCGAGGGTTGTGGAGCGGCTTGAGGTGGAGAAGGAGGTGGAGCATGGGGTGGAACGGCTTCGGGAGCAGGTAGATTTGCGGTTGGAGTGGGGAGGGTGATGATCTTGCATCAAGGGGGCGAAGCGTGTCTTGGGATCTTCTTGGTGGGATGAGAGTTAACCTCATCAGCTTCGTCAACATCAGTGATCAGACGGCGCCTCCTTGGTTGCAGCTGGGGAAGTGGAGAAGCGAGTTGCTTGAGCATAGCTTCACGCTTCTTGGAATCAAGAGCCATGACTGAAGCATTATGCGTCTTACAACATTCTTCGATGGCAGATTTTATCTTGCCTTGAAACACTTGAATATTTTGCGTTGTCTTTTCATTGAAATCAGCAATCTTCTTCGAAGCAGCTTCAGCTTCGTCCTTGAAGTCCTCATCAGATTCGGCGTCTACTTTCTTCTTGAACTTTAGAATCTTGGCAGACTCAGATCTGTCCCTTGCATGCAAATCCCTTAGTTGATTGTATAAAGTTTCAATCATTGCAGAAAGTGTTGGTGAAATGTAAACATTCCCAACATCAACAGCTTCGGGATCAATGGCTTCAGCGAGCGTGCAGAACGCCTGATGCAGGCTCAAACATTCCCATAGTTCACCTTCTCCTGCATTAGGGAAGTTGTGGTGACTATGCTCAGCTTCTTCATGAGCTTTGGGGGCAGGAGCTGCGACTTGCTTCGGAGTAACATCCTTCGGAGTCATATCCTCAGCAGCTTCCTTTTGAAGAGCTCTAGCAGCTTTCTCTGTTTGCTTCGTTTTGAAGGTATTAAGTGTTGCCTTCCGCTTGCCTTCGGCTTCACTAAGCTGTTTGGCTTCAGCAGCAGCCTTAGCTTCTTGCTTCTGTACTTTGGCGAGCTTACGCTTCGCTTCAGTTCTCTGATTGGCTTCAGCCAAGTCCTTCCTTTGCTTCTCAAGCAAGGAAGCATCTCTGTCAGCCTCTTTCTTCGCTTGAGCTTCTTTATCAGCCTTAGCTTGGGCTTGTGCTGCAAAGTGTAGACGTTCAGCTTCAGCACGTTCTCACTTGCGTAGTTCAGCTTCAGACAGCTTCTTGGTGCCAACCTGGGCATAAGATTGTCTAGGCTTTGCAACGGTAGATTTCAGCTTCGAAGCTTTGGCAGTCTCAGGAGAAGTTGCTTCAGGCTGACCAGCAGGCTTTAGCTTCAGGTCATGCCTTTCCTTTGTTCTCTGTTCTGCAGGAACCAGGCGGCGAGGTGGCTTTGAAGCCAATGGAGCCTCAACCACCAAATTGGTCAAATAAATTCTGGGCTTAGGAGCAGGAGGATCAATGGGATCTTGAATTCTTACGCCTTTCGAAGAAGGCGGTTTCTCTCCAGCCTTTTTCTTCAGAGGCTTCCGAATCTTTTGTATCTTGGGACTGGGAGCAACAGGGGTGTGCTCGGACTCGTCATCAGCATCTTCAGCAGGATCTTCACCAATGGAGTCCTCAAGCTGTGTAGCAGCATCAGCTTCATCATCAGCTTGCTCACTGTCTTCATCTGAGACAGCAGGAGGTGGTGAAGCACTTAATTTTCTCAGCCTACATCTCTTAGGCTTCGATGCGCCAGCTTCAACATGGCCTTCAGCAGCTTGTGCTTTGGCCTTCTTCTCTTCTCTGAGTCTTTTCTTCTCAGCAAGAATAGCGAGTCTCTTTTTCTCATCAGGGTAATCATCTGGCGTCTTGATAGAATTGGGGTGAGGGACAGCGGGAGGCTTCGGGTAGTATTTCCTTCGGTTTGCAGCATTGTATTGAGCACAGAGAGCAGTTGTGTACCGATATGGTGGGATGAAGGCAAACTGCATGGCCCACTTCCAATCTGGGATGCTCTTGTATTTGTACCAGCGAATCGCCCAGTAGCGGCGAATCTTTTGCAGGCGAATCTTTGGCATGTGATCAGTTTGTTCAGGAGGTGTGTCATAGCCCATCTTTATACGAATGGCTTCAGGTATTCCTCGGGCATTATTGACTTCTTTAGTCTTGCCTCCTTTGCCTTTCTGCTTCGCGGGCTCAGGAAGATCCTCAAGCCCTTCGACAATAGGTGATTCATTCCCAATGGCGGCCTCTTCATCAGACATCATGTGAACAGAAAAGTAGGAAAGAGGGAATAGGAAAGGAATGAATAAGCACGGGAAAAGGCTTCGACCGAAAACCAATTTGACAAGAACTCAGGGAAAACTAAGATCAGATGCATATCTGTCATTTGATTGGGCTAGAACGAATTCGAGAACAAGTTCTAACTCAGTCCAAACACAAAATAGATCTAATCTTAACACTGACCTGAGTAGATGGGATACTTTGATGCTACAAACAAGTTTCCCGAAGAGCAAGGATCAACACGGATCAAAGCAGCCATAGAAACAGAAAATAAACCTCAAGAACTCAGATCCAACTGCAGAGGAGAAGAACTCGGAAGGGAAGTTGGATCGGAGAGCTCAACATACCCTAACTCGGTGACGCGGAGCGGCTACGGCAACGGAGGGAGGAGAAGTGCGCTTCATCGGCGGGGAACGTCCACGGCAGCGACTGTCCGGCAGTGAAGCGGCGCGGTCCACAGCGGAGGTGAGAGATCTGCGACGTGCTCGAGGAGGGAGACGCGGAGCGGAGGAGACGAATGAACCGGGGGCAGTTCGCAGGGGAGGGGATTGCCTTATATAGTGGCCGGTCTGAAAGGGTTATCAGATCGCATCGGACGGCTCCCTGCGAGTGTCTCTTCCGATTCAACGGTGGGGATGAAGTGGTGGTTCGCGAGCGAAGCTCATCGGACCGAAAAAGATGGGGACTCAACGGTCGAAGAATAACTCTTGACCGAGAGCAAAAACTTCGATAAATTTGGATGCATTTGATTCGGAACTCAATGATGTTCGAAGCAATATGCTTTCCGTTTCAAATGTGCTTAACCATTCAAGACAGAATAGATTGGAAGCGAATCAGAATGGAGGGGATCGGGTCCGAAACTTATCACTTTGAAGAAAAACAACAATGAAGCTAAAAGTGATAAGTACAGGGGACAAACAAAACGAATAAAAACCAACACAAACTGGAAGCAAATGGCAAACGAAACTAAACACAAAAACATGGACGAAGGAAAAACTTGAGCGAAACTAAATAAACAAGGCACACAACGAAAGTGAATATGTACAAGGTAAAAGTTTCGATCTTACTTAACATTGTGTGATTCTAGGATGTTTAGCTAACATCTCAATGCACATAACCTTTTCTCGTCCAATGGCTTCGTGAATATATCTGCCAATTGATCTTCAGTTCTAACATGACTGATCTCAATGTCTTCACGCTGAACATGATCTCGAAGAAAATGGTGGCGAATATCGATATGCTTCGTTCGAGAGTGTTGCACAAGATTGTGTGCAATTTTGATAGCACTCTCATTATCACAAAGCAAAGGGATTTTCTTCACATAAATACCATAATCTTTCAGCGTCTGCTTAAGCCAAAGTATCTGAGTGCAGCATGAGCCAGCAACAATGTATTCGTCTTCAGCAGTAGATATTGAGACACAGTTTTTCTTCTTTGAAGCCCAACACACAAGAGATCTACCAAGAAAATGACAAGTGCCTGAGGTAGATTTCCTGTCAACTCTATCACCAGCCCAGTCTGAATCAGAATATCCAATCAAATTAAACTGAGTTCCTTTGGGATACCAAAGTCCCAATGAAAGAGTATGTGCTAGATACCGAAGAATTCGCTTTACTACAGTATGATGTGATTCCTTCGGATTGGCCTGAAAACGAGCACAAATACAAACTGATAGCATAATGTCAGGTCTAGATGCACATAAGTATAAGAGTGAACCTATCATAGACCGATACTTCTTCTGATCGAAGGGTTTCCCTTTTTCATCAGCATCAAGAAAACCATTTGTTGGCATAGGAGTTCTGATAGTTTTGCATTCAATAAGATCAAATTTCTTTAGGTAATCCTTCAAATATTTTTCTTGTGAAATAAAGGTGCCATTCTTCTGTTGGCGAATCTGAAGTCCAAGGAAAAACTTCAATTCAACCATCATGGACATCTCATATTTCTTCGACATCATCCTTGCAAATTCTTCGCTAATTTCAGTGTTAGTGCAGCCAAAAATAATATCATCTACATATATCTGACACACAAATAGATCATTGTTATATGATCGAGCGAAAAGAGTGGGGTCAGTGGTTCCAGGTTTGAAGCCTTTCGTTAGGAGGAAATCCTTCAAAGTTTCATACCAAGCACGAGGTGCTTTCTTCAGTCCATACAAAGCTTTGTGAAGCCTATACACCATATCAGGATTCTTCGAGTCTTCAAAACCTGGTGGCTGCATAACATACACTTCTTCTTCTATCTCACCATTAATAAAAGCACTTTTGACATCCATTTGATATAGAAATATATTTTTTTGGTTAGCAAAAGCAAGAATGACACGAATGGATTCGAGACGGGCTACTGGAGCATAGGTTTCACCAAAATCAATGCCTTCGATTTGGGTGTACCCTTGTGCTACCAGTCTAGCCTTATTTCTTACCACAATACCATCTTCATCTTGCTTGTTGCAAAATATCCACTTAGTACCAATAACATTGTGCTTCGTGGGATCAGGCCTATCAACAAGTGACCAAACTTTGTTTCTTTCAAATTGGTGAAGTTCTTCCATCATATCCAATAACCAGTCAGGATCCTTCATGGCTTCATCAAATTTTGAAGGCTCTAACATGGAAAAAAAGGAAAAACTTCCACAGAAGTTAGCCAATCGAGTACGAGATCGAGTAGTGGGACGACCTGGTTGATGAATGTCTTCGAGGATCGAATCAACAACAACTCTTCTTCGAACTCGTGATAACGTAGTATCATTTTCTTCAGGCTCTGCTTCAGCTTCAGGATCTGCTTCACCTTCAGCTTCATCATTTCCTTTAGGATTAGCATTTTCTTCGTTCCCTTGCCCTTCTTCGTCCTGTTCACCATTAGCTTCAGGATGTTGATCTCCAGCGCCCCGGCCTATGTGTGGGAACATTGGACCATCATCATCCCTATTATCTTGACGAGGATTGGCTTCAACAGGGCGAATCTCTCTAATAGCCATGGACCTGATGACTTCATCTAGTGGAGGTTCATCTAGATCATGAGGCAAATGCTCTTTTTGAGAGCCATTAGTTTCATCAAACCTCACATTTACAGTTTCCATAACTTTCCCAAAGTGAGAGTTATACACTTTGTAAGTGTGAGAGTTTGAGCCATAACCTAAAAGAAAACCTTCATGTGCCTTAGGAGCAAATTTGGAGCTATAATTCATATCTCTAATAAAACAAGGAGCACCAAATACCCTAAGATATGAAACATTCGGTTTGTTACCAGTGATAAGCTCATGTGAAGTCTTCTTCAGGAATTTGTGAAGGTAAACCTTGTTGATGATATAACATGTTGTGTTAATTGCTTCGGCCCAAAACCTAATAGGAGTCTTGTATTCAGCAAGCATGGTTCTGGCCATTTCAATAAGAATTCTATTCTTCCTTTCAACTACACCATTCTGTTGAGGTGTATAAGCAGCAGAGAACTCATGAGTAAAGCCATGATCATCAAGGAATTCTTCAATGTGAGTATTTTTGAATTAAGTTCCATTATCACTTCGGATATGCTTCAGAGATAGTTCATATTCAGTTGGAGCTCTCTTGATGACTGAATTGAAGATTTCAACAACTTTTCTCTTGTCATCCAGAAAGAAAACCCAAGTATAATGAGAGAAATAATCAACAATAACAAGACCATATTTGTTTCCTCCCAGACTTGCATAATTTGGAGGACCGAAGAGATCCATATGAAGCAATTCAAGAGGACGAGTGGTAGTCATGATAGTCTTCGCTGAATGATGTTTCTTCGTGATTTTACCAGCTTCACAGGCACTACAGAGACGATCCTTATCGAATTTTACTTCGCTAAGGCCAATAACATGCTTCTTCTTCACTAGATTATGAAGATTTCTCATCCCTACATGACCAAGTCTTCGATGCCATAACCAACCAGATGAAGCTTTTGCCATTAGGCATGTGGATACAGCAGGGCCCGAAGAAAAATCAACAATGTATAAATCTCCTTTTCGGTAACCCTCGAAGACAAACGTATAGTCATCCTGTGAAAAGACAACACAACGCGAAGCAGAAAATAGAACAAGCATACCCATATCGCATAACTTCGAAATAGACATAAGATTATATCCAAGTGATTGGACTAGCATAACCTTGTCAATGTGCTTATCTTTCGATATGGCAACCTTACCCAAACCTAAAACTTTACCCTTGCTGTTATCACCGAAGGTAATGTACTTCTGAGAAGATTGAGATAATTTTTCTTTGGTGAATAATTCCTTGTCTCCAGTCATATGATTTTTACAACCACTATCCATGACCCATTCGGATCCACTTGATACATAGCCCTGCAGAAGAATTAGTTCTTCTTAACCGCCCACAAACGAGAAGGTGACTGAGAAGAGTTTGAAGCACTGGTTGAAGCAATCTTAAAACGAACAGGATTATATTTCTTAGGTGGACCATCAAGTACACCAAAAATGTAAGTCCTCTGCGAATGGTTAGGATAAGAATGAGCATATGCAATATTATTATGGTTATCATGAGGACGATAAGTATAACGACCAGTGCGATAGTATTGCTTCTGCGGAACATTTGATTCGGGCACCATTGAATCATTTCTCTTCTCTAGAGAATAGAAGTGATTCGGTGGTACCGATGTCGGGACCCGGAATATGCGTATGTAATTCCAGTCACAACTCAATCATATGGAGAGCCGAGAATCGTACCCACTTGTCTAAGCAGACAAGGCCAAGCACAGAACACTCTCAGAAAGCATTGTACGTGAGGGGCATCCCATCCAGGCCGGATGATCAACTGAGAGGGGTCCTCATCGCCCGCTCACAAGTCTAAATGATTATGGGTGGTGAAAACCCATACTCATAGACAAGTCGCCTCAACCATATTATCGATTGAATTATAACACATACATAAACAGACTCCAGCCCGATCACTTAGTCGAGGTCTCAGGCGGGCTCGATCATACAACAAAGTGTGCCACGTGTCAGAGTCACGAGCAATCGCATCGCGATGCCCCAAGCTGCGCACATCTAAGGGCCACTTGCTGTATAAAAGACCGCCGGCAAGAATACAACTAAGCTATCGAACCCCACACTAAGACATGCACGTTATAACCATACACGCAGCATACATGTCTAGTTTAAACAGCAGGTACTCATTGCATGAACTCTACAAAGTATATCTTTATTGACTTACACATAGAGCATACAAAGATCACATGTCTCTGATCAACATTACAGCATACAAAGGAAGAAAATTAGTTCTGAGTACAGACAAGTTTAACAAATGGCTTAGAGAAGCCTTGTTCAACATACATGCCATTCCACGAGGGACCAGACTACTTTCTGGAACTATACTAGCTTAGTCAACGTCGAGCTTCAGGAAGGTGACTCCATTGGGGGCTGGGTTCTCATCTAAAACATAGAATAAGAAAACGTGAGTACAAAGTCGTACTCAGTAAGACTTACATCAGGACTACACTACTCATTCTCAAGTTTCAAGGTAAAGGGAGGTGGGGTTTCATCATGCAGAAGTGCCAGCTTTGACTTGGCTAGTCCTGTACTACGATTACCAGACTTGAGGTAAGAAGCGTACACGAGTCCACTACCAAGTCTCCAACCAATACACCACTATGGATACTTCCTCGACTTTCCCACGAGGAAGCACACCATAGCACTCACACTTATCTTGCGAGTTTTAGAGTCTCCATTCAAGTTGTCTAATAATCAAGCACAGCTTTCCAAGTAGTCACTTACCGTGGACGCGGCTATTCGAATAGTTTTGTTAACCCTGCAGGGGTGTACTGCTACACACATGAAACTATCAATTACCACCGGGATCTCGTCACCCTTCAAGTGGGTGTCGGCGAGGATAATTTCCACAACTTTTACCTCACAGCCAGTTCTAATCCAGGAATAGACCATCTGAGTTGCTCACCGCTCAAGAGTCTGGCCGGGTCAACGGTACGGACTCAGACGATGCAGGCGATTGAGACGCCACCTTAGCAGATGGTTTTACTGTCTCAGAGGTCCACCCACATATCTAAAAGATGCAAGCTTTCCTTCATTCTTTTTCTATGCATATGCCAAATGGAAAACCCGAACTAGTGACTCCTGGACTTGAACTGGGGTGAGTTAGTAGGTTGAGCGGGGGTCCATGTGCCCAACATGTGGTAGTACTCTTCGTCTTGGATCACCAAACAAGAACTCGGGCTTAAGGCGGTGTTCAACGAGACAACCCACTGTGTACTCCTACACAGCCTCTCATCGTTCACCTTGTATTAGGGTGGATTCACCAACACAGTTTCACCTTCATCAACACCATGTTCACTACCATCCCGACTCACAGATAAAAGTAACCTCATTGTAAACTCTAGGCATGCAATAAAATTTAACAGTTGCAGGGGGCACATGATATCAATCAACTCCTATGTCAGCTAGGATTGTGGTTTGCTTACTACTGTGACAAGATGATAGGTCATGCATCGGATATGAGTTCAACTATGCGGTAGAATCGATAACAAGGTGATCTCCTAAACATGCATAAGCGAGACTGAGAGGGAAGTGGGATTTTATAGACATGATCAATGGGGTTTGCTTGCCTTGCTGACGATGCACTGGTTTATCGAACTTCTTCTTCGGGGCTGACCTTCGTCTCTGAAACACTGTTACCGAAGCAATCATCAACAAAGGGGGCAACATCAAAATAAAATGCACAAGCACATGATATAGTTGTCCATGATGTGAATGCTACTGGTTTGTGTCAAATTCATCTTAATTGAAGTGTATTGCATTTCGAATGCAAATTCAAACTTCAAATTCAAATTCAAATTATGCCATATGCATGTTTGCTACTGTTCACCCATTTTTAAATGGTCAAACATAAGAAAATTTCATATTCATAATCCTTGCATTTTTCTGATAATTTTTCATATATTATTTGTTTAATTTGGAGTCAGTATGAATTTTCTATGATTTTCCAAAGTTTATATATTTTTCTGGATTTTTCTGAATTCTTTTAATTGGATAAAAGGGTTATTGCGTCAGCATGAGGTCATGCTGACGTGGGGGGCTCTGACTAGTAGGCCATGGCTATCAGCCTCAGGGGGTAAAAGCCCTGTTAGTTTAAATTAACAGGGGCTTAATTAGGAGCATGGGCCCACATGTCAATGGCCTAGGGCTGGGTTAATTAGGGGTTAACCCCGCCGGACACGTGGGCTCACCGGCGACGAGCCGCCGGCGACAACCTGACGCGGCGGCGCTGCATGGGGAGGGTGCTCGCGTGCACCATTCGACGCGCCAGTTGCACCAGAGGGACGCCCGTGGAGTCGTGCGTCTCGGGGGCGGTCCAGGTGACCAAGGGGGCCACCGGAGCGACGCCGGCGACGACCTTCCGCGGCAGCCGTGGCACGGCGATGATGCATACGTCACCGTAGTGCTTCTCCTCGGGCGTGGGCTAGTGCAACGCGTTGGTGGGAACATCAGGAACGCGATGGACGGGCTGTGCTGGTCGGCAGAGCACGGGAGCGAGCATAACGTCGACCATGGCGGCGAGCTCGCTCGGCTGCCATGGCGGATGTCGCTAGAGGACGCGACGGGCCACACTAACTTGGGGAAAACAGGGAAAAGCTCACCCTGAGCTCGACGGTGCAGGCGGCAAGGCGAACGGTGGCGCGAAGGCGACGAATTCGTCGGCGGGATCGCGCGGGGCCGGCGACGACTTGGCGATGATCCCGACGTATACGAGGGCTCCGGGCTCGATTCCTTGCTCACGGGGACGAAGACGATGGTGGTGGAGACGAGGGACACGGCGAGGCGGCGGCTCGTGGTCTTTGGCCACGCAGGTGCGGCGGCACGCTCCGCGGCGAGCTACGGGTCGGTGAAGAACACGGCGAGGGAGAGGGGGAAGGAGGAGCCAGAGGAGGGGGAATGGACCGGGGCAGGTGCAGGGCGTCTCCAGGACACGTTTGAGGCAGCAGGGAGGCAGCTGCGTGGCATCGGTGGCCACGGCGGCGGCGGCATGCCGGCCACCGAGCTGCTTGTCGTCGTTGTAACACCCTCAGAATCAGTAACAATAATCACTACAGTAATTCCACTGTTAGTGATCATTACTGTTGATGATCAAGCCATGATCTCCTTTGATCATAGCTCTGTCACTTTCCAACCCAGATAAAATTTTCAAATTGGGTAAATTATAAATTCTCTCCAAGACTTGTGGATTCCTGTCCATCATTTGATCATGGTTAAACCAAAATCACCTTAGTCATTTGCATAATCTCAAGTCAATGATAATCATGAAACCCATAAGGTTAGATTATCCAAATTGCCATAAACTTTAAGATAAAAATGGAAATCTTAGTTGAACCAAAATAATGGAATCTATTTATAAAATGCCTAGCAATCTTAAGCCATGATGATATAGCAGTGGTTGTTTTATTAAAATGGTATAGTAATATGAAATGAAATAAATGTTTGGGAATTATTAAATGGCTATGGTAAATCAAATAAACAAGTGGGAATTTTAATTAAACAAAAAAATTGTGAAAGCAATTTTGTAAAATGCATAATAATCAATAGGTCATATTAAAAATGAAATGGGATTTTATTACCATGTTTAAAAATGCTAAACAAATAAAAAAGTAGCAAAACAATACCATTTAATATCCTTTTTAAATAAAACAAAATGCAAATGAGTTTATAAATGCCCCAAACTTTTTGTAGCACTGATATGGAGCATAAAACTAATTATGGAACCTATTACATATTTTACAAAAATACAAAATTAGTTAGAATAAATTAAAACAGAAAAATAATACCACTATCCTACGCCCTGGCCGCAGGCCCACCCCGGCCTGGCCCCTTCTCTCTCCCCTCCCCTGTTTTCCTCTCCCTCCCACCAACCCCCCTGCCCCCCATCCCCCCCCCCCCCGCTGTAGCCATGGACGGAGGCCATGCCGCCATGGCCCCTCCACCTGCTCCCTCGCCCCCACTCCTACCTGCCCCCCCATCTCCTCTGGTTAAGGTCTCGTGCTGCCCCTCCTTGCACTCTCTCCCCGTTACTTCCTCCCCCCTTCCCCGGATCCCCCATCGCCGCCGTTTTTCTGCCATGGGCGCGCCCCATGAGCAGCCGCGGCCAACCTCTGCCTCGAGCTTCACGGGCGTGTCTAGGAGCTTCTACATCGACGTGTACTTCGCCGGGGCGCAACAATTTGGGCCGGGACAACCTTGGAGCTCGCAATCGCCGCCGTCTTGCCGCCTCTGACCGGAGCTCCTCGTCGTCGATTCGCTCGCCTCCAGCCTCCCCGACCCTCCCTAACCGCTGCTTCGAGTCCCCCGGTGAGCTCTGCCGCGATTCCCCCTCCCCCGCGCGTAACAAACGCCGTAGGTCCTTCCCCGTCGCCGTCATGGCTCCGGGTGCTGCCGCGCGTTCGTCGTAGCCTCGGTCTTCGGACGGCCTCGCGCCCTGGATCCTGTGGCCGCGCCCAATACACCGTAGCCGCGCGCCATCGAACCCCCTCCCCCTGCTGCTCTCGCCGTGGTCGCCGTGGTCGGGCCGCTGGCGTGCTGCCATGGCCGGAGACCGCGGCCGCGCCCCCACCCCGCACCCCTCGGTCGCCCCATCTCGCCGTGCCGGCCTCCGCCACCCCTGCCCGCAGCCCCCCCTCCGCGCATTCCCCATCTGGCCGGAGTTGGCCGATACGGCTCGCCGCCGTGCCTCGGCCTGCCGCCGGCGTGCGTGCAGTTGGCCGTGGGCTAAGCCCCCCACACACACACCCACTGACATGTGGCCCCCCTTGGATTAGCCCCTAATCAAAAAAAAAGAAGTTAAAAAGAGATTAAACCCCCCCTTGTGAGAATGACTAGTGGGCCCTAGGCCATTTGTTAATTTAAATAATTGATAAACTGGCACTGTTAGGCTGACAAGTGGGACCCCCCTGTTAATTAGACCTTTTGATTAAATTAAAATCCTGTTAAAATAAATGTGACTATGACCAGTGGGCCCATGGGCTGTTTTTAATAAATAAAATGATTTATAATTCCTCTGTCTATGACATGTAGGCCCCACCAGTCAGTTACTGTTGTGGATAAGGTTTTGGATAAGGTTGGATTTTATTAATAAAAGAAAATCAGAAAATCCTTTTTAAATGATTTAAGAGCTTTGAAAAATCATATAAAATAAACCGTAACTCAGATTAAAAAACTTTATACATGAAAGTTGATCAGAAAAATATAACGAATATGGATACGCTATCTGTATGTCTACCACCCCCCTCTAACTTACCGAACATCGACATTCCCCCCTTCGGGCTGTCTGTCGATAATTCCCGGTACCGATAAAAATTTCCCGGATCAAAATACTTTGTATACGAAAGTTACTCAGAACGGATCAACGATTACAGATACGATACCCATATCCTCACCACACCCCTCTAACATACCGATCATCGAACTATTCCCCCCTCCGGTGGCACTGTCCGATAGATTGCCCGATAACCGTTAAACTGTCCGGTACTGTTAGAGTACCCGGATGAATTTATTTCGAACATGAAAGTTGTTCGGAATAGATCAACTAACCCGGATACCCCACCCACACATGTGTCGGATGTCCACGACACCTCCGGCATGATATCTCCCCCTCCGGACACCCTGTCCGATAATCATCCGGAGCTGGCAGTTCATCCTCAGATGAATTTCCGTTCCGAGCAATGTGCATTGCACTGCGTTAGAACACCGTTAACATTTCATCTATCATGCCATGCATCTGTTTGTGTATGCTTGCTGTGTATTTACTGTTTCTTTCCCCCCTTAATCTCCGGTAGACCCTGCTGCTGCCGTCGACTACACCGCTGCTGAGTACGACTACGTCGTCGACGACCCTACTACTACCGTCGAGCTTGCAGGCAAGCAGAGCCATTCTCTTCCCCAGATATCACCTACCTTTCCATACTTTCTTGCACTAGGCATTGTTACTGCTGCTGCTACGATTACAGTCCTATTCAATTGCATAACCTGATTTTGTCGCCCCTTGATGTACCTTCCTTATCCTATGCTGCCTGCTATATCTATATATTATGTTCAGCAGTGAGCCCTGCGCATTGTTAGCTAGGATTAGATAGCGGGCCGTGGCCACTCAGGGGAGTGACGCGGATACAAATATATACAACTGCAACAGGTACGGATCAATGCAGACACCCTAGGGAACCTACAACGGCGAGACTCTGTTGAGTCGCTTCGAGTTTGACTTACGAGTGGAATGGATTCGTATTTCACTCTCGTCGGCTCAGTAGCGTAGCATCACCGGGATGATATGAGGTTTACCTCTTTAGTTCATTCCGCTGATGTCTCAGTCGAGCCAGCTCAAGTGTACCATCGAGGGTGATTCCTCCTGGTTTCACTTAACGGTAGGGACTCGAACCAACTGGTGTCCTTAAGGGTAAGTAGTCGGGCGACCCAACGGTGCCCGCGAGAGGTATTGCGACGGGACGACAGGGAGGGTACGACCAGTGTACCGGTGTGCTTGGCCCCTGATCGTTGGCCGCGAGAGTTACCAAACCACGAAAGTCGAGCTCCTCCCGGAGCACACGCGAGACAAGGTAAGGAGACGGTTCACCTTGTTGGTAACCGCAGTGACTTGGTGGGACGACGGGGCAGGCACCGATGTACTGGTGGTCCTGGCTGCTGTCGTTGTCCGCGGGTCGGTTAAGTCGAGGCAACGATAACTGTTGTCACGCAGGTTAATTAAAATGCTAAATGGTTTAGTGAATGTCTTGAGTTGGTTATATGCCATGTACGCACTACCTACCCGTGGGAACTACGAGTTATGGGCTCCTCCGCTTCTTAGTGTCGTCCGAAGACTCATCAGACGTCAGCAGTACCGCGGGCTGTTTGCCGGGAAGTGGTGTTGTCTTATTTGCTCGCGCGGTGATGTCTTATTTGGATTTTCTTCAACTTCACCGGCCAGCCACGCACCGCGCAGGAGTACGTTCGGGTTGGGGTCCAAGGCCCGTCGTACTTAGGATTTAGACCGGCGGATGACCTCTCTGTTGAGTTTGAAAGATGGGCTATGAAGTGTCGGATAGCCTCGGTGGAGCGTTCCCTAACAAGGTTCCCGCCACCCTGGAAATCCGTGCGTGTAGCGTAACACAAGTGCACCCCTGCAGGGAAGATTAATCTATTCGAATAGCCGTGTCCACGGTAACAGGACGCTTTATGCTGAAGCTGGATCTTACCACTAGAAACTATTACTAAACTGTATGGTTCCGGGTTCTCTTCCTCGCGGGGATGTCGAGGAGGTGAACTCGGAGGCATAGTTAATTATTACAACTTATTATTATACAATGCTGCAGCAACTTCTGCTGCATTGTTACTTTATGCTTTATATAACTTTTGGCTGATTCTTACCTCATGCTGCAAGACATCGTCGGAAGCTGCTAGTCTTCGATAGGCCTAGCTTCTTATCCTTGCTCTGAATTTCTGTCTTTCAGTCCACTATATACAGCCTCTTCTTTCCGTTGATACAATGCATAATGCTTAGTAGCGGACGTAAGACTCGCGGGTATACTAGATACTCACCTGCTTTATTTCCTTTACTGTTTTTCCTGATCGGCCGCTGCAGTCGACGTTGGAGCCCAGGAGCAGGAGATCCCCGATGTCGACCACCGCAACGTGAAGATCCCCGATGTCGACCACCGCAACATGAAGATCCCCGATGCCTTCTACGACGTCGAGTTCCCCGTTGACCAGGAGTAGCTTGGAGTTCCCAGGCAGGAGGCCTCGCCTTTTCGATCTGTTGTTATTTGTGCTAGCCTTCTTAAGGCAACCTTGTATTTGGTGTCTGTACTCAGATACTATTGCTTCCGCTGACTTGTGCTCTCGAGCTGTTATATTCGAGCCCTCGTGGCCCCTGGCTTGTATTAAACAGCTTGTATTATTTTATTTGTAGAGTTGTGTTGTGATATCTCATCGTGAGTCCCTAATCTCGATCGTGTACCTTGCGTGTATGATTACTGTACACGGCTTGATTTTGGGGGCGTTACAGTCGTGGAGGAAGACGACAAGAGCTAGGTGGGCTGGGCTGTCCGGATTGGAGGCTGGGGGTAAGTTGGGCTTCTTTGCCCTTTCTTTCTCTGTTTTTCTTTTATTTTTCTTCTGACATTTGTTTGGCCTGCTAAAAAAATAGCTAGGCATTTTATAAAATGCCCCAAATTTTTATATGGCCTCACAATATATATAGCTAGCCACTTATAAAGTTTGGGAATTTTTTAAATTCAAATTATTTGAAGTTTAATTCAAATAGAGGTTTTGAATTAATTCCAAGCTCCTGTTTGAATATTTGAAAAATCATTGAGCATGGGATTGGTTCCACATCACTTGATATGTGATCACACTCATTTATGAGACTTTTCAAAAATGAAAAAGGAATTTCTGGAGCAATTTTTATTCTGGCCATTTGAATTAAATTTAATTGGGGGGTTTCTTCTTCCAATTCAAATTCTTTATGCAAATTTTAACATGATGCAAAGTTACTTGCTAACCCTAGCACATACCTAACAGAGGGTTCTGACAACTCGCCCCCACTCGAACGAATCTCGTCCCAAGATTCAGAAGTCTGCGGAAGGAAGGAGGGGTACTCGGCACTGAGACGGTCTTCTCTTTGCCACGTGGCTTCTTTCTCAGAGTGGTGTGACCACTTCACTTTCAGAAACTTAATCTTCTAACGACGAGTGACACGCTCTGCGGAATCAAGAATACGAACGGGGTATTCTCGATAAGAAAGGTCATCTTGCAAATCAAGCGTTTCATGGTCGACTTCACGGATGAGGTCCTTGAAGCAACGCCTGAGTTGTGACACATGGAATACATCATGTACTCGGGAAAGGTGCGGGGGGTAGTTCAAGTTGGTAGGAAACTTCTCCACGTTTAGCAAGAATGCAGAAAGGTCTGATGTAAAGTGGGGCCAACTTGCCTTTGATACTGAATCGTTGGGTTCCCTTCAGAGGAGTAACCCGAAGGTAAGCCTTCTCATCCAGATTGTAGCTTTCTTTCCTATGATTACGATCATAGTAGCTTTTTTGACGAGACTGGGCTGTTTTCAATTGATCACGAACAATGCGAACTTGCTCTTATGCTTCCATGATCATATCCGGTCCAAAGAATTGTCTTTCACCGGTTTCTAACCAGTTTAGGGGTGTTCGACATCTTCGTCCATAGAGGAGTTCAAAAGGAGCCATGTTCAGACTAGATTGGAAACTATTGTTATAAGAAAATTCGGCGAATGGAAGAGACTTCTCCCAATTCCTTCCGAATGAGATAAAACAAGCTCTGAGCATGTCTTCGAGAATTTGGTTAACCCTTTCAACTTGACCGCTAGACTGGGTATGGAAAGTTGTACTAAAGGAGAGATGAGTTCCCATAGCATTTTGAAAGCTTCCCCAAAATCTAGAGGTGAAAAGGCTACCACGATCAGAATTGATTTCCAAAGGAACACCGTGAAGAGACACAATTCTAGAGACATACAAGTCCGCTAACTGACTAGCAGTTATAGAATCGCAAACTGTAAGGAAGTGAGAAACTTTGGAATGTCTATCAACGACAACGAAGATGGCATCATTTCCTTTATGGGTTTTTGGAAAGCTAGTGATGAAATCCATAGTGACTCTGTCCCATTTCCACTCGGGAATAGGCAAAGGTTGAAGACTGCCAGCAGGTCTATGGTGTTCGGCCTTAATGCGATGACAAACATCACATTCGGCAACATAGTGAGAAATTTTTCGCTTCATCCTAGTCCACCAAAATCTCTGGCGTAGGTCTCGGTACATCTTTGTGCTACCAGGATGAATCGAAAGGGGAGTGTCATGAGCCTCCATAAGAATTATCCTTCTAAGATTGTCTTTTCGTGGTACAACTAATCGAGTGCCAAAGAAAACGACACCTTGATCATTTATGGAGAAACATTTAGCAACTCCGCTAGCAATGTTCTTCTTGATCTCTCGAATACCACTATCACGTTTCTAGGCGGCTATGATTTTATCCTCAAGGGTTGGTTTCGCCACCAAGGTAGAAAGATAGCCATGAGGAACAATCTCAAGATTGAGCTTGCGAAATTTCTCATGAAGAAGTGGTTGACACTATTGTAACATGAGGTTGTTACAATACGACTTACGACTTAGTGCATCAGCCATGACATTGGCTTTGCCTGGGGTGAAAGAAATTCCTAAGTCATAATCTTTTATCAACTCTATCCAGCGTCTTTTCGTGAGATTAAGATCTGGCTGGGTGAATATGTATTTGAGGCTTTGGTGATCGGAATATATCTCACAATGATTAACAAGGAGGTAATGTCGCCAAGTCTTCAGGGCATGAACTACGGCAGCGAGTTCAAGATCATGGGTAGGATAGTTCTCTTCATGTGGACGCAACTGGCGTGAAGAATAAGCTACCACATGTCTATCTTGCATAAGTATTCATCCTAACCCTTGCCGTGAAGCGTCACAATAGATCTCGAAATCCCTTTTGGTTTCTGGAGGCGCAAGTACTGGGGCAGAAGTAAATCTTCTCTTTAGCTCTTGAAAGCTTTCCTCGCACTTGGGAGTCCATTGGAATTTCTTATCTTTCTTGAGGTGTTCAGTTAGAGGCTTTTCAACTTTGGAGAAGTTCTCGACGAATTGGCGGAAATAGCTTGCTAAGCCAAGAAAATTCCTTACTTGCTTAACCGATTCAGGTGGAGTCCAGTCAAGGACGGCCTGAACTCTCTCGGGATTGACAGCAATGCCTTTCGCAAAAATCACGTGGCCTAAGTAGGTCACTTCTGGTAGCCAAAATTCGCACTTAAAGAACTTGGCGTAAAGGCGATGCTCTCGAAGTTTCATCAATACCAACCTATTCTGCGTGCTCTTCTTCGTTCTTCGAGTAGATGAGAATGTCATCAAGATAAACCACAACAAATTTATCTAGGTACTCCATGAAGATCGAATTCATCAAGCGCGAGAATGTGGCGGGGGCATTGGTTAAACCGAAGGACATGACGGTGTACTCGTAAAGACCATATCGAGTAGTGAAAGATGTCTTGGGAATGTCCTCGTTTCGGATTTTAATTTGATGATAGCCTAATCTCAAATCCATCTTGGAGAAGACAGAGGATCCAGCAAGTTGATCATAAAGATCATTGATCCTGGGCAGTGGGTACTTGTTCATTATCGTCGCTAGATTTAGCGGGCGATAGTCTAGGCACATCCTTTCTGTTCCATCTTTCTTCGTTACGAACAGAACGGGGCAACCCCATGGCGATTAGCTAGGGCGGACGAAGCCTTTTGCCAACGAAGCATCAAGTTGGGTTTTTAGCTCAGCTAACTCATGTGGGGCCATTCTATATGGACGTCTGGAAATTTGGGTTGTGCCTGGAATAAGGTCCACTATGAATTCTACGCACCTGTCGGGTGGCATGCCCGGCAGCTCTTCAGGAAAGACATCCGGGAAGTCACGAAACACCGGAATATCTTCAAGGTCAGGAAGGGGAAGCACATTCAAAGTATGCATCTGGATTCTACCCCTTGGTGATGTGTAGTCAATTGCCTGGCCTGAAGGATGGGTGAGTTTAACTTTCTTGGCTTTAAAATCAAGGACAACATTCTGTCTTGATAACCAATCCATTCCTAGGATGACATCAATGTCTGAAGACTTGAGGGCTTTAAGAAAAGCAAGGAATACTAAACCCTCAATTGAATGATCATTGGAGAAAACATTTCTTCAAAAGGAAACTCATGACGAAGTGCATAACTCTCCGACATGAATGAATGAGAAGCTCTTGGATCGAAAAGAACAAAGGCGGGAACATGATTGACTGGGAGTGTACCAAGGATGACGTCAGAAGTTTCAATAGCTTTCTCAACTGAGATTTGGTTCACACAACCACTACTAGTGGATGAAGGCTTTGTTTGCAAGGGATTGGAGGTGGATTCCCTTGAAGGCTTGCGTCGAGAATGACGTGGTGCCATCAAAACCTGAGGGCACTGATGGAGGTAATGGCCTGGCAGACCACACTTGAAACACACCCTGTTTGAATTGCTGGGAACAAGATTACTTGTTTGCACACCATCATTCCTGGGAGGAACACTGTGTTGAGGTGGATGGCATATATTGGATGGTGGGCTCTGAAGAAGGTTTTGAGGTATGGCACTAGTTGGAATCAATATTCGGCGTTTCTGAGGGGTTGAACTTGAAGAAGGAGCAAGCTCACGAGCATGCTTGCGAGACTCTTCGAACACTTCATTGACATGATCAGCTCTGAAGGATCTGTTGACTAAATCCTCAAAGGTGGCAAATTCAAGGAGGTTGAGATCATGGAGAAGGATGGGGCTAAGTCGTTTACGGAACCTTGCCTGCTTTCTGGCATCGGTGGTGATCTCATCTTGGGCATAACGAGCAAGACGGTTGAACTCCGTCACATACTCATGAATGGACATCTCTCCTTGAGTCAGATTGGAGAACTCTTCCTTCTTGCGCTCCATTAACTCATCTAGAAGGTGGTACCCTCGAAAGGCATCACGGAACTCCTGCCAACTCACTATGTGACCGTCAGGCTGCATCGCAACATAGTTCTCCCACCATTCAGCAGCAGCACCTTCCAGAAAGTGTGACGCGAATATAACTCGATCATTGGGAGAAACATGTGCCTTCTCAAGCTTACACTCGATGGAACGGAGCCAATCATCAGCTTCAAGGGGCTCATAAGAACATCGGAATACCGGTGGCTTGAGGAGGATGAAATCATGAATGCTGACAACCACATTGCGCTGACAAGCAGTATTCTGCTCGATGAGCTCCAGAAGGCGTGTTTGATCACGTCAATTCCTTTTAGCTTCCATCATGATTTCTGCCGCAGAAGGCGGTGGTGGAGGTTCATCATCATTTCGATTCTGATCACGGTCTCGATTGCGACGAACAGCACTACGAGTTCCACCTGACATCCTGTGTGATAAAATCAACAATCAGAACAGGTTGTACGATGGAATCAAAGATAAGAGGACATGACTAGGAGGAAAATATTGTAATGCAAAGGCAAAGATTCTTAGAAACACAGAATAAATCCGGCAGCATAACGGCTACACCGGGATGGAAAATGAAACAACCTTTAGGAGATTGGACAGAACTTCCCCAAGGAATTCAACAACACGAAGACTCTGGACAACCACAACAATCCTACGGCTATAAAGAAGCAATCAACGAGATGTTCCAGTAAGACATAGATGAGCCTAGTCCTATCTTCCCGTAGAAAAGGTGAGGGTGACTGTCGTGGATATAATCCTGACAATAGATATAGGGGTTAGAACGGAGCATGAACTATCGAGATGCAAACGGGTGGACGCAGGTGATTTTGTCGAGTTCGGGACTCTCGCGGAGGAGATAAAATCCCTACGTCTCGTGCTCCCGGAGGCGCTTTTCCTTATCTTTGTATGAACAAGATGTACATAGCATATCTTCCCGTGGGAGAGAAAGAGTGAGGGAGAGGAGGAAAAAGTGTGTGCCTCTGCCCCTCTCCTGGGTATGGTGCTAGGCTTATATAGAGTATGCCCCGACCCCTTTAATGTCCTAATGGCGGGGCTTAATTACAAGGCTAAATGTCTATCATTATTACAGGAAACTAACTATCCACTATTGCTAATAAAGAAGGAGTAACGCCTCTGGCTTCAATGCTCCGCGCCTGTTGTCCTTCCTTCTTCCGAGTGGTGGACAGCTCGTCAGTCTCCTCTTCCGAGTAGTGAGTTACTCGGAGCCAACCTGCTCTTCCGAGTAACCGGTTACTCGGAGACTATCTCTTCTTCCGAGTAACGGATTACTCGGAGACGTCATGACCTATGTTCATGTAGTTTGCCAAGCTCCTGGCGGTTCGGTACTTTTATTTCATTTCTTAGGTATTTTTATGAAGTCATGATACTAAGGGTACCCCTTGATATCTGATACTTAAGGGTATGCCTTAGGTATGACCACGAAAGTAGCCCCCAAGGCTCCGAGTAACTTCTTGAAGTTACTCGGAGTCTTTAGATTAGATATTTGTTGTATAAATTCTTCCAGTGGCAGCACTTCTTAGTGCACCCAGTGGGTGTAGCCCCCAAGGCTCCGAGTAGACTTCTTGAAGTTATTCGGAGTCTTTTGATTGGAGACTTTTTATTAATTGGGATAATTGATTTCATCGAAGGAGAGTGCTCTTCCTATTGATGACATATTCATAAGGTATATGAAGATTAAACTCAATAAGAGGCCCGGAAGACTTTATTGATATTTGAATTTTTCCCTCGAATGTGGGTCGGGCAAGTTAACGGAAACATCTGGTGACACTCAAGCGTCTCTCGGAAGAGGTGGACTGAGGCCTCGGAGGGCGTGTCTCGGAGTAAAAAGGCCTTAAACTCCATTCGAACCAGATTTGTAAAGTTTGATATTCTAAAGCATCGTAAAATGAGCTTTAGATCATACCACATGGGATATCAAATCTTTACCCCCTGCACCTTATCCTACTAGTAATCTGGCAATCTACGTCAGAGACGGATTACTAGTGAATTAACTACTCAGAACTTTTCTCGAATAATTAATGAATACAAGATTTTTCCGTTTGTTGTGCGTTCCAGAAGGCAGTTTCTTTCTAACTCACTACTTAGCTTCAGGTGGTATCCATCCTGTCACTGTTTTGAGTTTTTGAGTATTGTCTGCTTTCTTTGACGCTCCGAGTGACAACTTACTCGGTTGTTTGGTAATGACCCTTTCCGAGTAATAGCTTACTTGGAAAGATTTCCGAGTGACGACTTAGTCGGTTTTGTTGAGTGTCCGAGTGGTAACTTACTCAGTACGTTGTTCTTCCGAGTGAAAATCTACTCGGGATAAATTTTCCTTCAGTGGGAGCAGGATCGGTGCACCCAATGGGTGTAGCCCCCAAGGCTCCGACTAACTATTTGTAGTTAGTTGGAGTCTTTTACTGAAGATATACAAAATTGTTTCATCGTGCGTGGACACGGAATATTTTCTTGAGTGTTGTTTCTTGAAGGAATTTGGAATCTCGTTGTGCGCGGGCACGGAATGACACCAAAGATATTTCCTTCATTGACCTGAAAGAAAATGCAAACAGATAGAGAATGAAAGTATTATAGTATTCATACCCAGAAAGCTGAGTGAAAACCCGAAACTTTAAACTTTGAAGAAAAAAAGTGTAGAATTCCAACTTTGCAGAAAGTAAAGTACAAGACTTAAGCTTTACAGATAGCAATATATTTTACATGGTTTATTTGTTCATTCGTGTTTAGCCACTTAGCGATTCGGCAGACCATTAGGTTTTGCTCTTGCCAACCAGACAATCAGGTTGCGATCGGGTTGGAGACGAAGAGTAGGCGTTTATGGTACCGAGCATGTGTAGGCGATTCACGAATAATAAGAGAAAACCAAGTAAAGAACCTGCCAACTGGCGGCGCATCCACTTAGGGGAGCAAATAACCAATAAGTTAAATGTGATTCTAACTAATTTGTAGTCCCCCGGGTGCGGCGTAGCCCCCAAGTGCGTTACAACCTTCGACGGCGGACCGGTCGAAATACGGCGAAAAAAAAATTGGTTCATCGAGGTGGACTCGGGTAAAGGAGAGAAGTCATTCCCGGGTAACGCTCGGGAGAGAGAAACCCGCTAAAGATTAAGTACGGAAATTGGTTGTAAGAGAAACTTAGTTGTTTTCCGCGTTGATGATGCAGTCGGAGTCGATGAAGTAAATGACGCGACAAAGAAAAACCCTTAGGGGAGTCTATTGGGTGTCCCTGAAGTGGTCGGGCAAAGAGTCATGACGATGGCCGAGTCGCAGTATAGGCTGAGTCATGGCGCTGGTCGAGTTTTTGCAGAATAGGTGGATGATGAAAATATCCAAATGGGCCTGCACGTTAGTTGTTCAAGTGCGAAATTCATCCAAATAACTGAGTGGTGATGTTCGATCCGAATTAGACAAGTTGATGGGGGGCATGTAGCTCGTCTGTATCATCATGTTGCAGATGGAGCGTGTAACTCGTTCGTGTCGTGGCCGAGGAGCGGCGTAGGCCGAGTCAGACTGAGTCGTGGACGCGTGCGTCGTCCGAGTAGATGCTGAGTCGGAGAAGATCCTCGTATGAGATGGAAGGAGGCTGCCGAGTTGGAATTGTCCGGACTTCGGAGGGGACCGTCGAGTTGGAGCAGCTCGGAAGAGGTCGTCAAGTTGAAGCAGCTTGAAGGAGGCCACCGAGTTGAAGGAGGGGGGCGTTTGAGCACCGGAGCGTGAGATAATTAGCCGGGTCCTCACATCCGAGTTGCTTGCTTGCTGCAAGTTGCCGCGTCCTAGATGCGGCTCGGCCGAGTGGTCGCTATGATGCCGAGTCATTGTGTAGAGGTGTGGCTGACCTCCGCATCTGATTCGTATGCAATACCTAGCGTCCATTCAACCAGAGCATCTGCAACCAAGTACGCATGCATGCACAAGTATATGTAAGTGGACTCAAATCGTCACACATGAACCAAACCTGAATCGCTTGCTTCATCCAGGGTTGTGCCGAGCAGTGTGTCAAACTCCACAAGCCGCGTGCATGGTTGCTTCTGGTGAAGGCCGAGTTGAATCATCTTGGAGAAGACCGCCGAGTTGGAGGCTTGGTCGGAGAAGACCGCTGAGTTGGTGCAGGTTGGAGACGTCCTTGCCCCGAGGCCGAGGGCCATGGCAGGACCTGGGTTCTTCCGAGTTGGGGAAGAGGCGAGGCCGAGCTGAGTGGAGACCGAGTACCGGTACCGGTGAAGGCCGCTGAGTTGGTGTTGTCCCGGCGCCTGGCAGTTGCCGAGTTATTCGGGGAGTCCGGCGGCGTCCGAGTCGGAGAAGCTCGAAAAGAGTCGCTGAGTTGGAGCAATTCGGAGGTAGAGCTGAGCAGTGGCGTCCGAGGTAGAGCAGTTCGGAGTGGCCGCCGAGTTGTTACAGAATATCCATAGTACAAAGCTAGCACATTTTGTAAATACTGTACATCCATCAGGTATTTTGGATAGCTTGGTTACGAGTCGGGGCAGAGTAGCTGGAGCCGCAAGCGCCGCACATCGTGTAGGGTAGCCGGTGGCTGCGGGTTTGCCGAAACCTCGCCGGCGAGCGGCAGCGCCGGAGTGGACGGTGACCGCATGGGCACAGGTGGCGGCGCCATGGACGCTGGAGCGGAGGCCGGAGCTGGTCGTAGGCGTCGCTGCATCTCATCCGTCTGAGTTAGAGTCTGCTTCCGAGAAGAAGAACAGCCGTTGTGTCCCGTTCGAGTTGTGTGCGTGTGGATGGCCCATAGCGTTCGAGTAACCAGAACACCTGCGCCAACATAAACATGCACGCACCTATATATGCAAGTGGAACCTAATATTTATACATGAACCGAACCAGAACCACTTTGTGTGCGTTGTTGCGCCTGGTGTCCGTCGGTGTCGGGAAGGGCTGGTTGGAGCTGAAGGGCCATCACTCGTTGCCCCACTCGTCCATATTAACTGCATGCATTGAATTAGCCATTTCTAATGGTACCTTTAATCTCTCCCATGCGCATAATAAAGATCGCTGCATGGCGTGATTGATTAGTTGTCGTTTCGCTGCAGCTTCCAAATAATGCTCATTACTGCTAATAAAACATGGTATGTTTAGAAACTTGAGGAAATAAAAACTGCGCATGCAGACGCAGCCGGCGGATGAACTCGCCGAGGCGATGCCTGCCGAGCGCGTTGAACTCGTCGCGGCTTGGATCCTCGCCGTACACAGCCGGAGCTGCCTTGGTGGGTTCCGCGGGTGCGACGATCCAGACGCGGGGTCCGCGACACCCTATTGGGCGCCGCGAAGAACACGGCGACGCCCGAGCGCACACCCACTCGGAAGGCGATGGCAACGACGGTTGTCGGTATTACGGAGCGGAGGCCGGTGAAGGTGAGGACGCGGCCCGTGGCGGCGTTGATCAGCGCGCGCGGGCGCGGACGGGCAGACGTCGGTGTAGCGAAGGAAAGGTTGGAATCCTTGTATGGTTGTATGGATCCATCCCTTTACTTGGTGATGAGTGTTCATCTTCGGAGATTAAAGTAGATCATCCGAGAATTTGTTGTTCCTGGCAAAAATGACGTGCATCAAGAGTAACAGAAAATAATTGATAGACTGAAAACAAACCGTCCACATCATGGATCGATAGACGCCATGCCCCACGGTGGGCGCCAACTATCGTGGATATAATCCTGACAATAGATATAGGGGTTAGAACGGAGCATGAACTATCGAGATGCAAACGGGTGGACGCAGGTGATTTTGTCGAGTTCGGGACTCTCGCGGAGGAGATAAAATCCCTACGTCTCGTGCTCCCGGAGGCGCTTTTCCTTATCTTTGTATGAACAAGATGTACATAGCATATCTTCCCGTGGGAGAGAAAGAGTGAGGGAGAGGAGGAAAAAGTGTGTGCCTCTGCCCCTCTCCTGGGTATGACCACGACAGTGACTCAAAACTCAGATCGATGAGGGTAAGGAGAAAAATAAGCCATACATTGTTCCCTTTATACCCAAGTAACTATATAACTATGGAATGCTAGACTCGACTTCGACCAAGGGTTTGATAATCCTACAGACAGTCCTGCTCTGATACCAAGTCTATCGGGACCCGGAATATGCGTATGTAATTCCAGTCACAACTCAATCATATGGAGAGCCGAGAGTCGTACCCACTTGTCTAAGCAGACAAGGCCAAGCACAGAACACTCTCGGAAAGCATCGTACGTGAGGGGCATCCCATCCAGGTCGGATGATCAACTGAGATGGGTCCTCATCGCCCGCTCACAAGTCTAAATGATTATGGGTGGTGAAATCCCATACTCATAGACAAGTCGCCTCAACCATATTATCGATTGAATTATAACGATTACATAAACAGACACCAGCCCGATCACTTAGTTGGGGTCTCGGGCGGGCTCGATCATACAACAAAATGTGCCACGTGACAGAGTCACGAGCAATCGCATCGCGATGCCACAAGCTGCGCACATCTAAGGGCCTTTTGGTGTATAAAAGACCGCCGGCAAGAACACAACTAAGCTATCGAACCCCACACTAAGACATGCACGTTATAACCATACACGCAGCATACATGTCTAGTGTAAACAGCAGGTACTCACTGCATGAACTCTACAAAGTATATCTTTATTGAATTACACATAGAGCATACAAAGATCACATGTCTGTGATCAACATTACATCATACAACGGAAGCAAATTAGGTCTGAGTACAGACAAGTTTATCAAATGTCTTAGAGAAGCCTTCTTCAACATACATGCCCTTCCACGAGGGACCAGACTGTTGTCTGGAACTATACTAGCTTAGTCAACGTCGAGCTTCAGGAAGGTGACTCCATTGGGGGCTGGGTTCTCATATAAAACATAGAATAATCAAACGTGAGTACAAAGTCGTACTCAGCAAGACTTACATCAGAACTACACTACTCATGCTCAAGTTTCAAGGTAAAGGGAGGCGGGGTTTCATCATGCAGAAGTGCCAGCTTAGACTTGGCTAGTACTGTACTATGAGTACCAGACTTGAGGTAAGAAGCGTACATGAGTCCACTCCCAAGTCTCCAACCAATACACCACTATGGATACTTCCTCGACTTTCCCACGAGGAAGCACACCATAGCACTCACACTTATCTTGCGAGTTTTATAGTATCCATTCAAGTTGTCTAATAATCAAGCACATCTTTCCAAGTAGTCCCTTACCGCGGACACGGCTATTCGAATAGTTTTGTTAACCCTGCAGGGGTGTACTGCTACACACATGACACTATCAGTTACCGACGGGATCTCGTCACCCTTCAAGCGGGTGTCGGCGAGGATAATTTACACAACTTTTACCTCACAACAAGTTCTAATCCAGGAATCAACCATCTGAGTTGCTCACCGCTCAAGAGTCCGGCCGGGTCAACAATACGGACTCAGAAAATGCAGGCGACCGAGACGCCACCTTAGCAGATGGTTTTACTGTCTCACAGGTCCACCCACATATCTAAAAGATGCAAGCTTTCCTTCATTCTTTTTCTATGCATATGCCAAATGGAAAACCCGAACTAGTGACTCCTGGACTTGAACTGGGGTGAGTTAGTAGGTTGAGCGGGGGTCCATGTGCCCAACATGTGGTAGTACTCTTCGTCTTGGATCACCAAACAAGAACTCGGGCTTAAGGCGGTGTTCAACGAGACAACCCACTGTGTACTCCTACACAGCCTCTCATCGTACACCTTGTATTAGGGTGGATTCACCAACACAGTTTCACCTTCATCAACACCATGTTCACTACCATCCCGACTCACAGATAAAAGTAACCTCATTGTAAACTCTAGGCATGCAATAAGATTTAACAGTTGTAGGGGGCACATGATATCAATCAACTCCTATGTCAGCTAGCATTGTGATTTGCTTACTACTGTGACAAGATGATAGGTCATGCATCGGATATGAGTTCAACTATGCGGTAGAATCGATAACAAGGTGATCTCCTAAACATGCATAAGCGAGACTGAGAGGGAAGTGGGATTTTATAGACATGATCAATGGGGTTTGCTTGCCTTGCTAACGATGCACTGGTTTATCGAACTTCTTCTTCGGGGCTGACCTTCGTCTCCGAAACACTGTTACCGAAGCAATCATCATCAAAGGGGGCAACATCAAAATAAAATGCACAAGCACATGATATAGTTGTCCATGATGTGAATGCTACTGGTTTGTGTCAAATTCATCTTAATTGAAGTGTATTGCATTTCGAATGCAAATTCAAACTTCAAATTCAAATTCAAATTATGCCATATGCATGTTTGCTACTGTTCACCCATTTTTAAATGGTCAAACATAAGAAAATTGCATATTCATAATCCTTGCATTTTTCTGATAATTTTTCATATATTATTTGTTTAATTTGGAGTTAGTATGAATTTTCTATGATTTTCCAAAGTTTATATATTTTTCTGGATTTTTCTGAATTTTTTAATTAGGTAAAAGGGTTATTGCGTCAGCATGAGATCATGCTGACGTGGAGGGGCTCTGACCAGTGGGCCTTGGTTATCAGCCTCAGGGGATTAAATCCCTGTTAGTTTAAATTAACAGGGGCTTAATTAGGAGCATGGGCCCACATGTCAATGGCCCAGGGCTGGGTTAATTAGGGGTTAACCCCGCCGGACACGTGGGCTCACTGGCGACGAGCCGCCGGTGACAACCCGACGCGGCGGCGCTGCACGGGGAGGGTGGTCCCATGCACCATTCAACGCGCCAGTTGCACCAGAGGGACGCCCGTGGAGTCGTGCGTCTCGGGGGCGGTCCAGGTGACCAAGGGGGTCACCGGAGCGACGCCTGCGACGACCTTCTGCGGAGACCGTGGCACGGAGATGATGCAGACGTCACCGTAGTGCTTCTCCTCGGGCGTGGGCTGGTGCAACGCGTTGCTGGGAACCTCAGGAACGCGATGGACGGGCTGGGCTGGTCAGCAGAGCACTGGAGCGAGCATAACATCGACCATGGTGGCGAGCCCGCTCGGCTCCCATGGCGGATGTGGCTAGAGGAGGCGAGGGGCCGCACTAACTTGGGGAAAACAGGGAAAAGCTCACCCTGATCTCAATGGTGCAGGTGGCGAGGCAAACGGTGGCGCGAAGGCGACGAAATCGTCGGCGGGATCTCGCGGGTCCGACGACGACTTGGCGATGATCCCGGCGTATACGAGGGCTCCGGGCTCGATTCCTTGCTCACGGGGACGAAGATGAGGGTGGTGGAGACGAGGGACACAGCGAGGCGGCGGCTCGTGGTCTTTGGCCATGCAGGTGCGGCGGCGCGCTCCGCGGCAAGCTACGGGCCGGTGAAGAACACGGCGAGGGAGAGGGGGAAGGAGGAGCTAGAGGAGGGGGAATGGACCGGGGCAGGTGCATGGCATCTCTAGGACACGTTTGAGGCAGCAGGGAGGCAGCTGCGTGGCGTCGGTGGCCACGGCGCCGTCGGCATGCCGGCCACCGAGCTGCTTGTCGTCGTGGAGGAAGACGACAAGAGCTAGGTGGGCTGGGCTGGGCTGGTTTGGAGGCTGGGGGGTAAGTTGGGATTCTTTGCCCTTTCTTTCTCTGTTTTTCTTTTATTTTTTCTGACATTTGGTTGGCCTGCTAAAAAAATTAGCTAGGCATTTTATAAAATGCCCCAAATTTTTATATGGCCTCACAATATATATAGCTAGCCACTTATAAAGTTTGGGAATTTTTAAAATTCAAATTCTTTGAACTTTAATTAAAATAGGGGTTTTGAATTAATTCCAAGCTCCTGTTTGAATATTTGAAAACTCTTTGAGCATGGGATTGGTTCCACATCACTTGATATGTGATCACACTCATTTATGAGACTTTTCAAAAATGCAAAAGGAATTTCTGGAGCAATTTTTATTCTGGCCATTTGAATTAAATTCAATTGGGGGGTTTCTTCTCCCAATTGAAATTCTTTTTGCAAATTTTAACATGATGCAAAGTTACTTGCTAACCCTAGCACATACCTAACAGAGGGTTTTGACAACTCGCCCCCACTCAAACGAATATCGTCCCGATTTTCAGAAGTCTGCGGAAGGAAGGAGGGGTACTCGGCACTGAGACGGTCTTCTCTTTGCCACGTGGCTTCTTTCTCAGAGTGGTGTGACCACTTCACTTTCAGAAACTTAATCTTCTAACGACGAGTGACACGCTCTGTGGAATCAAGAATACGAACGGGGTATTCTCGATAAGAAAGGTCATCTTGCCGATCAAGCGTTTCATGGTCGACTTCACGGATGGGGTCCTTGAAGCAACGCCTGAGTTGTGACACATGGAATACATCATGTACTCGGGAAAGGTGCGGGGGTAGTTCAAGTTGGTAGGAAACTTCTCCACGTGTAGCAAGAATGCAGAAAGGTCTGATGAAAAGTGGGGCCAACTTGCCTTTGATACTGAATCGTTGGGTTCCCTTCAGAGGAGTAACCCGAAGGTAAGCCTTCTCATCCAGATTGTAGCTTTCTTTCCTATGATGACGATCATAGTAGATTTTCTGACGAGACTGGGCTATTTTCAATTGATCACGAACAATGCTAACTTGCTCTTATGCTTCCATGATCATTTCCGGTCCAAAGAATTGTCTTTCACCGGTTTCTGACCAGTTTAGGGGTGTTCGACATCTTCGTCCATAGAGGAGTTCAAAAGGAGCCATGTTCAGACTAGATTGGAAACCATTGTTATAAGAAAATTCGGCGAATGGAAGAGACTTCTCCCAATTCCTTCCGAATGAGATAAAACAAGCTCTGAGCATGTCTTCGAGAATTTGGTTAACCCTTTCAACTTGACGGCTAGACTGGGTATGGAAAGCTGTACTAAAGGAGAGATGAGTTCCCATAGCATTTTGAAAGCTTCCCCAAAATCTAGAGGTGAAAAGGCTACCACGATCAGAATTGATTTCCAAAGGAACACCGTGAAGAGACACAATTCTAGAGACATACAAGTCCGCTAACTGACTAGCAGTTATAGAATCGCAAACTGTAAGGAAGTGAGAAACTTTGGAAAGTCTATCAACGACAACGAAGATGGCATCATTTCCTTTCTGGGTTTTTGGAAATCCAGTGATGAAATCCATAGTGACTCTGTCCCATTTCCACTCGGGAATAGGCAAAGGTTGAAGAGTGCCAGCAGGTCTTTGGTGTTCGGCCTTAATGCGATGACAAACATCACATTCGGCAACATACTGAGAAATTTTTCGCTTCATCCTAGTCCACCAAAATCTCTGGCGTAGGTCTCGGTACATCTTTGTGCTACCAGGATGAATCGAAAGGGGAGTGTCATGAGCCTACTTAAGAATTAGCCTTCTAAGATTGTGTTTTCGTGGTACAACTAATCGAGTGCCAAAGAAAACGACACCTTGATCATTTATGGAGAAACATTTAGCAACTCCGCTAGCAATGTTCTTCTTCATCTCTCGAATACCACTATCACGTTTCTGGGCGGCTATGATTTTATCCTCAAGGGTTGGTTTCGCCACCAAGGTAGAAAGATAGCCATGAGGAACAATCTCAAGATTGAGCTTGCGAAATTTCTCATGAAGAAGTGGTTGACACTATTGTAACATGAGGTTGTTACAATACGACTTACGACTTAGTGCATCAGCCATGACATTGGCTTTGCCTGGGGTGAAAGAAATTCCTAAATCATAATCTTTTATCAACTCTATCCAGCGTCTTTGCCTGAGATTAAGAACTGGTTGGGTGAATATGTATTTGAGGCTTTAGTGATCGGAATATATCTCACAACGATTACCAAGGAGGTAATGTCGCCAAGTCTTCAGGGCATGAACTACGGCAGCGAGTTCAAGATCATGGGTAGGATAGTTCTCTTCATGTGGACGCAACTGGCGTGAAGCATAAGCTACCACATGTTTATCTTGTATAAGTATGCATCCTAACCCTTGCCGTGAAGCGTCACAATAGATCTCGAAATCCCTTTTGGTGTCTGGAGGCGCAAGTACTGGGGCAGAATTCAATCTTCTCTTTAGCTCTTGAAAGCTTTCCTCGCACTTGGGAGTCCATTGGAATTTCTTATCTTTCTTGAGGAGTTCAGTTAGAGGTTTTGAAAATTTGGAGAATTTCTCGACGTGGCGGCGGCAATAGCTTGCTAAGCCAAGAAAACTCCTTACTTGTGTAAGTGCATCTAGTGCCCCTTTCAGGTTTTGGAGTATTTGATGACAAAACAGTTGAGGGACTGATGTGTTTGTGAGTATACACAGGAAAACAGTCCCTGAGGATGAGTTCAACCACCGTTTTCGACCCCCAAAAATGTTGAGGAACATTGGAGAAATCGGTGTGTTTCCTGAAGAATGAAGTTGCGCGAAATCCTGGGGAATCAGGATCCTGAAGCGTTCGGTTGAAGCTGAAGCTGAGGACGATCCTGAGGACGTTCGCGCTGAAGACGAAGTTGAAGCGTAGTCTTCGCGAAGACTTTTTATACTTCTTGAGTCGTAGGAATACACCGCACTGTTGGAGGGGTTGAGGAAAATGAGTTCTGTATTTCTGAGGAAGTGCTCAATTAGAAATCCTAAAGAAAACCCTGAGGAAATCTCCTGCAGTAGAAGTTCAATCCTCGGGTGTCTGAGACGTTGTTCTTCAGGACACTGAGGTAACTAACTTCAGTTGAGGAGTCGGAAGTGTTGGGGTTCGCAGCAGAAAACACAAATTTTTCTAACTAGCGTTCCCATAACCCAAGATCTAGCTAGCCGTATTACCGTAACGGAAAGTAGTGCGGAAATAACATACCTCGGGGTGTAGTCCGTTCCGCGGGAAACGTTCCCGCAAACGTGGTTGATGTAGCCGATCAAGTTTCACAGCCCCCTGGCTGTGTTGAGCACCCGGATGGGTGTAGTGCCACACGTGTAGCACCTCGTAGTACTCGCACACATACGAGACTCGATGACGACCTTTGTTCTCCGATCCAGCGGAGGTGGCGGAAGCAGACCTCTGGGCGGAGCTTCGACAGCACGACGGCCTCCGATTCTAGCAGAGAAGCCTCAATTCCACTATAGGCTCACACTAGGGAGCCCACCGTGAAAGAGACAAGGGAGGGGAGAAGACCGAAGAAAACCGATCTCAATTCGGAGTAATATTTATTTTCTCCCGAATTTCTGTGTATTAAATATGTGCACCCTGCCCATCTATATATAGGCAGAGGGGAGGGAGTCAACCCCTCTCCCTTAGCAATGTGGGACTAAAGTACCTTTGCTAAGGGGGGTGGCCGGCCAAGGGGGGGAGGGGGCGCACCCCTCATCGGCCCTAGGGCCCATGGCGCCTCCCCCCTCTTTTTTCTTTTTCTTTTTCCCTTTTATTTCCCCTAATGGGCCTTTTTCTCCACTAAGGCCCATTGCACATATTAATTAGAAATAAAATGATTTTAATTATTAATTCAATTAATTAATAACTAAAGAATAATATTCCATCTCCCGGTGCTCCGGAACACCTTCCGGTTCACTCCGAACTTGTTTCGGTTCAACACGGTACTTCTCCGATATTGTTTCCTTTATTCTCTGGTTACTCCGATGGTTCCGAAAAGGTCTCCGATTTCATCGAGCCCTTAAGTGTGTTACCCTACGGTCCGAGAACACTCCAGTCATGACCGAGATGAGGCTACGGTCAATGATCATCAGCGGGACCTGGATGCCCATAATGACCCCTGTGCATTCCGGATATCAAACACCGATTGGACCTTACGCCGTATTGCATTCCCTTTGTCAGCGATACTGGATTGTTCCAAGATTCGATCAATGACATCCTATGTCTGGTTCGACCTCGTTCCGAACTAATCCTCATTCACTCGTTCCCGTGATATTCATCCCCGTGACCTAGTCACACGCTGCAGCTTTATGGATGGAATCTCACCGAGTGGGCCCCGAGTATCTATCCATTATATGGATTGACAAATCCCGCTCTTGTAACAATACTCCTCAACATATCTCCACGGAATACCTAAGATACAACCGTTATATCCCGCATATTTCAGTCAGGTCGTGTAATGTAAGTCAAAGCATCCGGGAAGATAGTAATTATGCACGTACTCACGGTCAAAGGAACGGTCTACCACGTTCTGTAATTACAACACTGAACCTTCATAAGATTTGATCATGCTGTAATGCTTACTTTGGGTAATGTTCATCACATCACTTAACCAGTGAGGTGACCTCATAGTCAAGAGACTTAATTGTCCATGATCGCGAAACCACGATCATCATGTTGACCATGAACTAGTTATCGATGTAGAGGCTAACTAGGAACTCTGGGGTTTCTATACCACACCTGCATCATTGTTTCACTGACACAGTTCTAACAAGGTATGAAACTGGTTATGAACTTGCTTAGATATATTGGAATAATCATATATTATTTGCCTCTGGAGCATATATCCAACAGGAAGATCGTCAGTGCGATTCTTCGGAAGATTGTGAGGGGAGAGAATAGTTTGACCGTGCCACGTGTTGCGTGGTGAGAGGCTAGAACCTATCTAGAAACGGTCATATCCGAGGGCACGAGAGTAATTGCGTGCATGGGCATTTATGTCCTTTCACCTCGGGTTGCTCCGCGGCTATAAATAGCCACCCCCAGCCCCATTTGTGGGCTGGCTGCTCCGAGAGAAAAACTGACACTTGTCATTTGAGAGCAACCCACCTGTGAGGACATTGAAGAACCTAAGTGAGGAAAACCACCAGCCTGAGTAGTTGAGCATTTCTGAGGAAGTCGGTTCGAGTGATCCGAAGCTTTTTGCTCTTGAAGACTGTGATCTTCCAGGCGGTGTAGAAGTCTTTAGTCCGAGGAAGTCAAGATGCAATTGTGACTTCCCGGAGTGACTGAGTCTGTGAAGGTTTCAGGAGTCTACCTTGAAGACTCACCTGAGTTATTGGACGGAGTCTGAGGACTCTAGTTCAAGGAGAATAAGGTGAAGACTATGTCTTCTGAGTTCAATCTCAGCCTCTCCAACCAGACGTAGAGTTGTCACAGCAACTTGAACTGGTTCATCAAGTCTTTGTCTTCAGTGTCCCGGTGCTATTTCTTCAACCTCAGTTATTCTGTTTATGCACTGATGACTTATCCTGGTGCTTTACTTTCTGAGTTCACTCTGCACTGTTTCCTCAGTTTGTGCCTCAATCTTACCTTAGCTGTGCAATAGGTTGTTTTTACATTCACGTCATTGCTATTGTACTCCGCGTGCTCTTCCTCAGGTTTCAACTTCCTCAATTTCGCATTGCCTCATTCCTGAGGAACTAGAAATTCCTCGTGATTTTTTAAAATCTCCCATTCACCCCCCCCCCCCCTCTGGTCGACATATTGCACTTTCAATTGGTATCAGAGCAAGGTACTCCCTTGTTCTGTGTGATTCAGTTTAACCACCTGGAGTTTTAGTTATGTCGACCTCAGGTACAATGAGCGTTGCTTCAAACTGCCCCATCTTCGACGGGACAGACTACCTCTACTGGAAGAACAAGATGAGGATGCATTTTGAAGCCATTGACAAGGATCTGTGGGATATTGTTGATCAAGGAATTCCTGAAGCAAATTTGATGACTTCTCCTGAAGTTGTCAAGAAAAACTGGCAACTTGATGCAAAAGCTCGAAGCATTATAGGTGGTCATCTCAACAAGGCTCAGTTCAACCGTATCAGTGGTCTGGATACAGCAAAGAAGATATGGACTAGACTGTCAAAAGTAAATGAAGGAGTCTCAGCTCAACGAGACTCACGAGTTGATACACTCCGCAGTCTATTCAATGGGTTCAAGAGGCTGGACAACGAGCATGTGCAACAGACCTTTGATAGACTCACTGACATATCCAATGAACTTCAGGCACTGGGTGCTGCTGATATCACAGATCATGAGATGGTGAAGAAACTACTGATGTCACTGGATGAATCATTTGAGTTCCTATCACTGATGATTCAAGAAAGGCCTGATTTCAAGACTCTAGATCATGCTGACATTCTCGAGCGCCTCAATGCTCATGAACTGAAGCTCTCTGAAAAACAAGACTTGTACAACTCCACGCCTAAAGTCCGCGCGCTAAAATCTAGAGCTCGAAGAGTATCCTCTAATGCGGAATCTAAGGCTGATACTGATGATCCTGAAACCCTGAGCCGGGAACTTGCTCTCCTCACCAGAAAGTTCCAAAGATTCACGAAGAAGAATCGCTTCGGAAATTCTTCAAGATCTTCCTAAAGAAAAAGCAAAGATGATGACTCTGTCGAAACAAGAAAGAGAGTCTGCCACAAGTGCAAGAAACCTGGGCATTACATCGCTGAGTGTCCTATATGGGAAAAGGAAGCTAAACTGAAGAAGAAGAAGAAGAAGAAGAAGAAAGGGAAAGATGACAGTTCTGATGAAAAGACTAAGAAGAAATCCTCAAGATCCTCAAAGCCTGTTGGATACAGAAATAGCAACTCCCGCAAAGCTCGCGCATATCGCGGAAAGGAATTGGACTCTGAAGAATCTGGTTCCGACCCTGATGCTGAGGAAGAAACTGAAGAATCTGAGGGTGTGGCTGGACTGGCCCTTGCCACGTCGCTTGTCTCCAAGTCAATCTTCAGCATTGAGGAATCTGATCCATCACATGTCGATGATGAAGCGGAAGACACAACCCCTACCTTCTTCTTCATGGCCAAGTCCTCCAAGGTATCTACTTACTCATCATCGGATGATCCCTCTGATGAAGAACCTGATGAAAACTATGCTAAACTTGCTAAACTTGCATCTAAACAACAACGTGCACTTGAAAAGATCCAGATCTCACTAAACAAGAGTGATGATATGTTGGTTGAAGAAATGACGAAGACTCAAAAGTTGACTGGTGAATCAAAAATTCTCCAGTCAAAGTTTGATGACTTGTTCAATCGTCATGAGGCACTCCTTACCGATCATGAGAAGCTGGCTCATGAGTTCCTCCTGAGGAAGCAAGAACTTGAACGCGTGAGGATGTCTCATGACGTAAAAAGTAAAGAAAATGATTCACTCCTCTCCCAATAGATCATCATCCCACAAGAAGGATTCAATCCTCCCTGTTTAAAATGCATTGAACATGACCGTATCACCTCTGTGCCTAGTTACTCAATATCTTCAGACTCTGTTATTTATGTTGCCTCTGTGGTATCTAACCCCTCATCTGAGGATACCATAGATATTGTTGAAGAAAATGCTAGGTTGAAGAGTCTACTGGAAACCGGCATGTTCAAGAGTCTGAAAGGACATCAGATTCTTTGTGAAGTCCTCAAGAAACAGATCCTCAACAGGAACCCGAGGAAAGAAGGTGTCGCATTCACTCGTAAACTCAACTCTGATGGGTCTTACTGGAAACCTGAACAACATCCTGAGACCACTTGGGTTCGGTCAAAGATGCCTACTCCTGATCCCTATACCTTATCTAGTTATGATGTTGTTTCTTCAGATGTGGTGATTGAGTTTTTTGACTCAAACTATAAACTGTTTAAGGATGTTAATGGTGAGGTATTCGCCAGATACATCGGAACTAACTGCAGGAACAGCCCTCCAATCAAGCAGGTCTGGGTTCAGAAGGACCTCATCACTAACCTTGTTGTGAATGCAGATGCAAACGAGCTGAGGGTATCATCTGAGGTCGATACCTCAAATGGAAATGGGTATAATCATGTATCTGCTAACCATTTTGTTCACAGGGAATCCCCTCATAAGAATGCTTATTCATTTGTTTATCCTGATACCACCATCTCACGTCCCATTAGGTCTCATCGCCCTCATCAGCCCTTATGTACCTCAAAACCACCCATTAAGATGTGGGTGGTAAAGAAGAACTAATCATCTGTAGGGACATGTCCTGAGGCAATCATAAATTTTGCAGATCATATGCCCAGGACAACATCAATTGAGTCAGTTGAAGGATACTTTTATTGTTTTGTTTCATTGAATCAATCTTGAGGAACATCCTGAGGAATTAATTCTGAGGAACCATAAATCCCTCAAACTGAGACTGGCTCATAACTTGTTGTATGAGATACTAATTCCTTTGCAGGGAAAGACTGAATGGGTGATGGACAGTGGATGCACAAATCACATGACTGGTGACAGAAGCCTTCTTATGGAATCATCTCTGAGTCCTTCTTCAAAGAAAACCATCACGTTCGCCGATAAAAGTAAAAGTAAGGTATTGGGTCTCGGCAGAGTGGCCATCTCTCGAGATCAACACATTGACAAAGTCATGCTTGTTGAATCTCTTGGATACAACTTGATGTCTGTCTCTATGCTATGTGATCTCGATCTCGTTGTTGTCTTCGGAAAATATGGTTGTATTGTCTATATGGTTAGCGATCACTCCATTGTCTTCAGTGGAGTTAGGAAAGGTGATCTATATATTGTAGATTTCTCTGAAGGTCCTCAGGTTGCTACATGCCTCATGGCTCGAGCTTCAGAATGCTGGCTATGGCATCAAAGACTCGGCCACGCCGGAATGAGGAATCTCTAGAAACTGGTACTGAAGAAACATGTCCTCGGGATTGAGGAAATCAGATTCTCAAAGGACCGGCTATGTGGTGCGTGCGAGGCTGGAAATATGACCAAGGCCAAGCATCCAGCGAAGACCATCATGACTACTACAAGACCTCTGGAATTGCTTCACATGGATCTATTCGGTCGTCCAAAGTATTCAAGTTTTGGAGGTAATATGTATGGTCTTGTTATTGTTGATGACTTCTCATGATACACTTGCGTGCATTTTCTTCTCTATAAGTCAGAAACCCCAGCAATCCTCAAACGCTTCGCCCAGCGAGTCATGAACAACTACAACCTGAAGATCAAGCACATTCGGAGCGACAACGGCACTGAGTTCAAGAACTTCGGTATGGAAGAATTCCTCGATCACTTAGGAATCACCCATGAATTCTCTGCGCCTTACACTCCCAGCAAAATGGAGTTGTTGACAGGAAGAACCGAACCCTCATCGAGATGGCTCGCACGATGCTGGCTGAGTACAATACTCCACTCAAGTGGTGGGCTGAAGCAATCAACACTGCATGCCACATCGTCAATCGAGTGTATCTTCACAAGTTCTTCAATAAAACATCATACGAGTTAATGGTTGGTAAGAAACCCAATGTAAGTTACTTCAAAGTATTCGGTGCACCTTGCTGGATTCGTGATCCTCATCACCAGTCCAAATTTGCACCCAAAGCATGTGAGGGTTTCATGCTTGGTTATGGTATCAACTCGCACACGTACAGAGTCTTCAATATTAGTCATTATAAAATTGTTGAAACTGTAGACGTGCGATTTGATGAGTCTGACGGCTCCCAAAGAGAGCACCTGCCACATGATTTAGATGAAGCACCACCTGAAGAACAGATCAACAAGATGGGTGCTGGTGATATCATTCCTGTGGATCATCCTGAAGAAACACACATACCTCCTGCTCCTGAAGAACATCCAAATCCTGATGCAAATAATCCTGATGACGATCATGATCCTGAGGCTCCTGATACTCCTGAAGCTCCTGAGCACCTGAAGCTGATGCAAATGAATCTGACAGCACTGACGAAGATGCGCCTCAAGATCATCCTCCTCGACTTCCTCGCGTGGCAAATGAAGTTCAAGTGGACAGAATCCTCGCTGACATCAACCTACCAAGTCCTCTTACTCGTGCAACAGCTAATCGTATAGCTAAATTCTGTGGGCATTTCTCGTTTGTATCAATTTCAGAGCCCACCAAAGTCACCGAGGCATTCCAAGAAGCGGAATGGATTCAGGCAATGCAAGACGAACTTCTTCAGTTCAAACTGAATGATGTTTGGGAATTGGTCAAACGTCCTGATCCTCGAGTTCACAATGTCATCGGCACAAAGTGGATCTACCTCAACAAACTCGATGAAGATGGACAAGTCATCAGAAAAAAAGTTTGTCTCGTAGCTCAAGGATATACACAAGTCGAGGGGATCGACTTCGGTGAAACTTTCGCTCCTGTTGCTAGACTTGAGTCCATTCGTATTATGCTTGCATTCGCTAACCATCATAATATCAAGTTATATCAAATGGATGTGAAAAGTGCTTTCCTCAATGGTAATATCGAGGAAGAAGTATATGTTGCTCAACCCCCAGGTTTTGAAGACGCAAACAAACTTGCTATGGTGTACAGATTGAAGAAAGCCTTCTATGGACTGAAGCAAGCCCCTAGGGCTTGGTATGACACACTGAGGGACTTCCTCATCAGCAAGGGCTTCAAATCTGGTTCCCTCAATCCAACTCTTTTCACAAAACGATATGATGATGCATTATTCATATGTAAAATTTATGTTGATGACATAATATTTGGATGCACTAACAAAAAATACAGTGAAGAATTTGCATTCTTGATGAGTGAACAGTATCAGATGTCCATGATGGGCGAACTGAAGTTCTTCTTAGGGCTCCAAATTCGTCAACAACGCAACGGAATCTTCATCTCTCAGGAGAAGTACCTCAAGGAGTGCCTGAGGAAATTCGGGATGCAAGACTGCAAGGGTATCAAGACACCGATGCCTACAAATGGAAAACTTGGTCCTGATGAAAATGGCAAGGACTACGATCAGAAGGTATACCTCTCCATGATAGTTTCTCTGCTATATTTATGTGCATCTAGGCCTGATATAATGTTTAGCGTTTTCATGTGTGCCCGATTCCAAGCGGCACGTAAGGAATCGCATCACCAAGCGGTGAAACGAATTCTTCGATATTTGGCTCACACCCCGTCGCTAGGCTTATGGTATCCAAAAGGCACACAGCTGGACCTCGTTGGGTACTCAGACTCAGATTATGCTGGAGATCGAGTGGATCGGAAGTCTACCTCAGGAACATGTCATTTTCTCGGACGTTCTCTAGTGTGCTGGTCATCGAAGAAGCAGAATTGTGTCTCCCTCTCCACTGCTGAAGCTGAATACATTGCTGCTGGTGCTAGCTGCTCACAGCTTCTTTGGATGAAGCAAACTCTGAAGGACTACGGCATCAACCTGAAGAAAGTACCACTACTATGTGACAATGACAGCGCCATCAAGATCTCTCAGAACCCAGTACAACACTCGAGGACGAAGCACATTGAGATTCGGTATCACTTTCTTCGGGATCATGTATTGAAGGAAGATATCGTCATCAGCCACGTGAAGACTGAAGACCAACTTGCTGATATATTCACTAAGCCTTTGGATGAGAAGCGATTTAGCACTCTGAGGTGTGAGCTAAATATCTTAGATTCCTCAAATGTCCAGTGAATGGACACACATCCTAACGCTTAAACAATATTGAAGAATCCTGATGTACAACACACGATGCGTCGTACTCCTCAAATCATGAGGAACTACCTTGCTAAGTGTGAAGAAATTAACTTGGAATTGACTCAAGATCCATACGACAATTGTATGGTATCAAGTGTCTCATTCCCTATAAGGTGGGTAGCTCCACCACCCAAACACCTCAGGATTTGTTGTTCCTCAGCTTCCTCAGTTGAAGTTTTCATTACTGATGATTACCTTGTTTGTCCTCAACAGCGTTCACCTATAGTTATTGTTCTTCAGCTTTTTCTTCTTCATCTAGGTGAACGTGATCGGACCCGTCCCTCTGTGCTCACTTATCTAATCTGTCTATCTCATATGCGTTCATCTGGAAATCATGTATTCCTCAGGATGAGACCAGTAGTCTTCATCATCAACCTGAGACCATTTGTCTTCATCCTCAGCCTTTGTCCTCAAGTTCCTAAAATCAAGGATTTACAGTTACAACTGTCTTAAATTTGTTGAGATTTTATCTCACGTCGTGCTTATCCACCATTATGATATCCACTGAGGATCCCAACAATCAGGGGCAATCTGGTACACAAATTTCGCAACCCCTCATCTTTCACCCCTCTATAAATAGCCCTCTACCCACCCCCGGGTCATTTTCCCCCCACCTCTTCTCTCTCTCGCGCGCCGCCGCCCTTGAGCTACTCAAGCTCTCGTGCTAACGTCGCCGGAGTTCGCCGTCGCCGGGGAAGAACTGACTCGTGGTTCCTCAGCATTCGCCTCAGTTCTGGTACGCCTATTCCTCAGTGTCTTATTCCTCAGTACTGTTGTGTCCTCAAACCATTCAATCCTCAACTGTACTGCTAGCTTTATGAGACCTATACCTATGCCTCATTCATTTGCTTTCCTCAGCCTATTCCTCATGAACGCATATAACCGTACCCCACTTCCCTCGCAACTTAATTATGTCACAGGTACATGTCTGCTGAGGAATCGTATGGTTCTCATAGTCTCACTTCATTTGCAGCTCAGCTTGAACGTACCATTCCTCAATCAACACCACTGAAGAAAATGGATCCTCGGCGTAAGCTCACTGATACTTCTAAAGACCTTCCTCCTGAGCTCTATGAGAAGCTGAAGACTCCCGAACGTGAAATTGCTGATGATCGTAAGAAAAGGGTCCAGAAGATCACGAGGGAATGGGCCAAGCGTTGGGTGGCATATCAATGGCTTAATCCTGAGCATGAGGAAATGTTTGTTGTCAATCCATCGCTGAAGACTTTGGGTATCAAGGCTCGACCTCCACCTGCACCGGGTGTCACTCCTGATCCCACAACAATGCACACACATGATGACTTTCCTGATGCCTATGAACAATACCTCAAGCGCAGTAGAAGTCGTGTCAAGAATCTGGTCCGTGACTTGACTGCCTTACTACAGATTCCGCCTCAGGCTCAGCCTCAACTCAGGCCACAACCTCCTCCTCAGCACCGCAAAAAGGCTGCTTGCATCAAGCCCTCCAAGAATTCCTCAGCTAAGCCTCAAGTTGCTGGTTCCTCATGTCAACGCACGGATGGTGCTGCCCCTCCTCAAGGATTCGCACTGATGAATCTGGTAATGCTCTTGAGGCCTCAACCACAATGCCTCCGTCTCAGCTGAAGACCAAAACTGTTCTTCAACGCGGCCCCCGACCCTCACCAAATAAAACTGCTATGCGTGACGCCATTCATCATACTCCTCAAACCTCTGATGATGAAGATGAATTTGAGGATTTGGCCGGCTTCGTCGCCACTAAAGCAGATAAGATTGAATATGTGTGTGCTGCGGCCAGACGCAAAGCTGAAGCAACGGTCTCGGGGATAGACCGTTGTCACCATGGTCTCGGGGATTATACTAGATAAGATCAAGTGAGTACATCAATCTAATACATAGAGGAAGGGGAAATATCATGGGATCACCCTAGATTAACATAGCCTATGATCACAACGAAGATCACATCATGGGAGAGAGAGAAGAACACAAAAGCTACTGGTAGAAACCTCAGCCCCGAGGGAGAACTACTCCCGCTTCATGGAGGGAGGAAGCAACATCGATGGAGATGAATCCGGGGGCACTTCCCCGTCCCGGCAGGGTGCCGGCACAGGAATTCTGGTCCCCCGAAGCTCGTCAGCGATGGCGGCGGACATCGGAATTGCTTCTGGAGAAAAGGGGTCTGGAATCAGGGTTTTTGTGATGCGGGTATAAATAAGGGCCAAAGGGGGCACCGAGGGGGGGCACAGGGCATCCAGGAGGGCAGGTGGCGCGGCCTAGGGTGGGGCCGCGCCAGGCACCCTCCTGGGGACCTGGTGGTGGCCCTCCTGCCATGTCTTGGTTATTTCGGAAGCTTCCGGAGCGCTGATTTTTTATATAATTTTTCGGGGATTTATTGGGCACTTTAATTATTGGAAAAACCTGAAATACAAAAACAGCAGAAAACAGGAACTGGCAACTGGGTGCACTGAGTTAATAGGTTAGTCCAAATATGATCAAAACTGTATGAAAGTTCAAGAAAAACATGGCAAAGTCACACAAATCATGAATGGAGCAAGCAGAAATTATAGATACGTTTGGGACGTATCACCAACGTACTCAGATGTAACCTTTCCCTGTTCATATTTAATGAGTTTGTAGTCTGAATCAAGTGATTCATCCACAATAGCCTTATTCATTTTACAGTCGAAACCTGACAGGTTAGCAATATCAATGGGTTTCTCCTTTGCTAGGACCCAAGCAGTCTTAGGATACTGCTCAGGTTCACAATAAGTGCCATCAGGGTTTATCTTTCTCTCGAAACCAACACCCTCATTTCTGGGATTCCTGTGAAGAAGAGCCTTCCTCGGGATGTCACAAAGATATTGGTGACCTTGCACACTTTTGAACATGCCTGTTTCAAATAAGTTTTTCAACCTGAGGAGTTCCTCGGTAACAACAGGATTTTCCTCATCCGAGGCATTAGTATCATCAATAACAATAGGAGCTTTGCCTTTGGAATCAGCTTTTCTTCGTTCCAAACAAGTTAAGCAAGGTGAATCAGTTTTATGATTTTCTTCAGAACCTTGTTGATCCATGAGAGAGAGATTGAAATTTTCCAACTCTTCATGAGCCTCTTTCAGTCTTTCGAGAGCCATTTTCCTCTGAAGAAATTCATAGGTGAGCTTCTCATAATCAACTGAAAGAAGATCATGCCGAGAGGATAATTCTTCAAACTTCTCCTTTAGAGCAGCATGCTCATTGGTTAAAGTTTGACCTTTCTCTATCTCATCGCTCAACAGAGTTTCTGACTTCTTAATGGTTTTTCTTAGCGAATCAAGTTCATCTTGTTGGATTTAAGCAATTTTAGCAAGTTTAGCATAGCTTATCTTCGAATCACTGTCATATGAGGAACAATCAGAAGTATCATAGGTATTTTTGGATGAAGATACCTTTGCTTTGGCCATGAAGCAATATGCAGGAGTTTCATCTTCACTACTGTTGTTGGTGAAGAATGAGCTCGAAGCTTTGGTTGAAGCATCTGTTGAAGCGAATGCCAAACCAGCAACACTATCTGATTCGGACCCAGACCTAGACCTTGAGCCTGATTCAGTTTCGGACCCAGAGGCTTCATCTTCAGAGTTCGTTTCCTTTCCCAGATAGGCCTTGGCACGGTGAGAGCTGCTTCGATGAGACGAGTGAGTCTTCGATGAAGAACCCTCACGCTTCTTATGATACTTCTTCCTCTTGTCATCATCAGAATCTTTCTTCTTTTCTCTTCTCGAACTGGAATCATGTCTCTTGGACTCATAGCTTCTGGAGGATCTGTGGGACTTTGTTGAGGAGTCTCTGAGCGAATGCTTCGATTTGTTCTCAGCTTCGCAGAGAGGGCAATCAGCAATGTAGTGACCTGGTTTCTTGCACTTGTAGCAGCAGTTGTCCTTTGATGGAGAGCTTCTTGAGGATGATCGGTGAGATGAGTGACTTGAGCTTCTTGAAGAATAACTCTTCTTGGGTGAAGAAAAACCTTTTCTTTGGAAGCGGTTGAAGCGTCTCACGATCAATGCTAAATCTTTCCCAATGCTTGCAGGATCATCAGATTCGACACCTGAAGCAGAACTGACTTCGGGTGAAGAATGACACGAAGCTTTTGCTTTCAAAGCATGTGATCTTCTTCGAGAGCCATTATTTCACGTTTCTCATCTTCTTCCATCCCAAAAGTATTGAGTCTCTCAAGAATATCAGCGGCAACAAGACGTCTGAAATCAGTTATTTCCTTGATCATCAGCACAATGTGATCAAACGAATCATCCAATGAGCGCAGCAAAGTTCTCACGACTGAATGATGAGTAATGTCATCAGCATCGATGGAAATCAACTCATTAGCAAGAGCAGTGCGTCTGCTATAAATGGAGCTGACTTTTTCACCCTCGTTTCTCTTGAATCGATAGAATTTGCTTTGGAGTGTGTCAATTCTGGCTTCTTTCTGGGTAGAAACACCTTCACCAATATTTTCAAGATAGTCCGAGACTCCTTTGGAAGTAGGGATATTCTTCACTTCATGATACTTCTCTGGTGTCAGATGATTGGTGATGAATACCCAAACTTCAGAATCAAGGTCAATCAACTTCGCTTCTTCAGGAGTGATGGCATTCTCATCGGCGACTCTGACTCCATATAAGACAACTTGCCAGGCAACAGAATTGATAGCCATGATATTCCTCTTCATTTTGTCCATCCAGTATGGGTAGTCCTTTCCATTGAAAACAGGGATGGGTTCGCCGGAGCGAATAGCTGCGAAAGACATACTTGCAAACACTCAAGGAGGTTAATCCAAACAAAGAGTGACTAGCTCTGATACCAATTGAAAGTCCAAGTATGTGATTAGAGGGGGAGGGGGTGAATGATCACTTCAAATTTTTGCATGAAACTATGAAGTGAAGAATAACCTAGCAGCAGAAGGAATTCAACAGAAAGGTAATCAGTGAAGTAGAACTAGAGTGAAGCACAACATAACGAATCAAAAGCATCGAATCAATTGCATTGAATCAAATCACTGAAGCAATTGCAAAACTGAATGTAAGTGCGGAATGTAAAACGAACTCTTGACTCGTCGATGTTTGTTCGACCAGTTCACACTCTGCAAAGTTCTACGTTTGGTTGGAGGGACTTGTGATTGAACACAGGAGCTAACCTCTCTCCGTCTGTATCTCCAATGCACCAATCTCCTTGAGCTTGGTCAGTTCTTCACTCGTGGTTGATTATTGAGGAAATCACCGAAACCTTTGACAAACTGAACTTCGAGGCAACAATAACTCTTTGCTCTATGAAGAACAACACTCTAACCATCTAGGAGAATTGCAGTTCTCCAAGATAACAAGGCTATCAAACTTCTTCCTAAGTCATAGTGAATCAACTCAGATCAATAGGACTTATGCTTCGGTGGATGGGATTTTGGTTTGCTTCGGTGGGGTTGCTCTCTCTCTTCACTGTCTGAAAAATAATCTTGGAGAAGCCACCCACCAATGAGGGCGGGGGTGGCCTATTTATTGGTGGCGATCCCAAGGTGCGAAATGACTGAAGTGACCCGATGCGACAGCTTGACACCTGTCCGCAATGGTCGGATTTCTAATCAATGTGCAACTTTACTTGCGGAACAAGTAAAGCTTACTCACGGACTTGGTTATGCTTCAGAAGCCGAAAGAACAATGTCTTCGCTGGTGAAGCATTACCTAGTGCACATGAGATTTCTCATCTGGCTTCTCACGGGTTTGGATTCGATCTGAGTCTTTTCACCAAAACCTTCGGAGTACATTTACTAAACCCCTCTTGATAGTACGGTTTTTCCTACGACTCAAAGAAGTGAAAAAGAACTACGCAAAAACTACTAAGTCTTGCGCCATCTTGGTCATCTCCTTCGATGAGACGTGCTTCAGGATTCCTTATCTTTTGGGGGGTCGACATCCGTGATGAGCTTCACTCCAGCGGATATGCTTCAATAATTATGTAAATCTTCGGTGAAGCTTTAGCACCAACCTATAACTTCAGGAACCTAACCATCTGTTTTACACTAGAAAACTTGTTAGTTCCTCTACTGTTTTGTCCAACAATATCCAAAACTCATGGAGGCATAACTTTGCTCTTACACTAAGACTTAAGATAGATTAGGAAACCCTCTCTGCAAACCTAGACGAACTCCTTGCGACCCATCCTAGTATATAAAGCCTGTGAGAGGGAACGTCTAGGGCATCGAATATTCAAGAAACACCTCCAGTCTTGAGCGATCTCGCCTTGACCTCCACTCTAATCGTCTCCATTATAATACAATCGAGCAGGAAGTGTTTTCTCCTGTTAGCCGACGAGTATCGCCAACCTGCACACCTTCTCTACGATCTAACCCAGGGTTCCTAACCATGGGATTTGCCGAGGTCAATCCTCGTCAATGCAGATCTAGAAGCTCTAGTGGCAGATGGCCTTGTCTTGGAGGGTGCCGCACGGATTCCTGGGATGAAGAGGTGCCTGCGTCGTTCATCCATTTGTCCAGGGATTTCTCTTTGCGTATCAGCTTCAATGCATGACTTGTGTCCAAACGGGATACTGCATATTGCGTGCTTTATCACGCTCTGTGAGAGTTTACTGGGGATCTATCCCCATTGGGGGCTTTCGAAACTCCTCTTCAATGTGAAGAGGACGAACTCTGAGTATTCCATTAGGGGCGTCGGCATTTCCATTAAGGAGAAAATGCCTATTTTGATCTAGAAAAACTGGACTCTGTCTATACCTGGCGGAGGAGCTGGTTTTATTTGAAGGATAGACATGTTGACGGCCAACAATTCGGTCTTGCTCCCTTTAACCCGGTTGCGCGAGTAGTCAAGCGGTCGTCTTGGGGGCATACTCTGACTGCTGAAGAGGTGGTTGTTGTTGAGCCTCTGATGCGAAAACTTTCTTTCCTGAAGAAAGAGATAACTGGCGCCCAACTCATTGTTGTGTTTATCAGGAGGCGCATCTAGCTGCTTCAGCACCGGGTGCATCCCATTTGGAGGTACACCGGGCTCGAGGACCCGACTAGGTGTGTCGGGACCCGGGGTTAGCGTATGTAATTCCGGTCACAATGCAATCACATGGAGAGCCGAGAGCCGTACCCACTTGTCTAAGCAGACCAGGCCAAGCACAGATCACTCTCGGTAAGCATCGAACGTGAGGGGCATCCCATCCAGGCCGGATGATCAACTGAGATGGGTCCTCATTGTCCGCTCACAAGTCTAAATGCTTATGGGTGGTGAATCCCATAATCATAGACAAGTCGCCTCAACCATGTTATCGATTGACTCATAACCCTTACATAAACTTACTCCAGCCCGATCACTTAGTCGGGATCTCGGGCGGGCTCGATCATACAACAAAGTGTGCCACGTGACAGAGTCACGAGCAATCGCATCGCGATGCCCCAAGCTGCGCACATCTAAGGGACACTTGGTGTATAAAAGACCGCCGGCAAGAACACAACTAAGCTATCGAACCCCACACTAAGACATGCATGTTATAATCATACACGTAGCATACATGTCCAGTGTAAACAGCAGGTAATCACAACATGAACTCTACAAACTCAGTCTTTATAACTTCTGCTAAACAGAGCAGACATAGTAGTTGTATTACAAGCAGAGATCACATGACGGTGATCCAACATTACATCAAACATCAACGGAAGCAAAATATGTCTTAGTAACTACAAGTTTAACAAATGGCTTAAGAAGCCTGAAAGAAAATACAACGACCCTCCAGAGGGCACAGGCTGCTGCCTGGAACTATACGACTTGGTCCACGTCGAGCTCGAGGTAGAGGCCACCATCAGGGTCAGTGGTCTCGTCTCTAAAACATAGAATAAGCAAACGTGAGTACAAAGTCGTACTCAGCAAGACTTACATAGGAACTATACTACTCATGCACATGTATCAAGGCAAAGGGAGGTGGGGTTTCACTTGCATAAGTGCCAGCTTTGACTTGGCTAATCCTGGACTACGAGTACCAGAGAGAGGTAAGAACGTATACGAGTCCAAGTAACAGTCTCCAACCAATACTCCACTATGGTGCCTTCCTCGACTTCCCCACGAGGAAGCACGCCATAGCACTCACACTTATCTTGGTGAGTGCTATGATCAAGTAAAGGTCTCCAAGTAAAGGTCTCCAAGTAGTCCTTAACCGCGGACACGGCTATTCGAATAGTTCATTAACCCTGCAGGGGTGTACTGCTACACACACGCCTCATCAGTTACCTCCTGGGGATGGACCCTTCAAGTGAGTACCGGCGAGGATGCTGCCACGACACTTCACTCACGGCACCATCTCTAGTCCTAGGGAGTCGCCTATTTGAGTTGGGACCACAATCGGAATCCGGCCGATTGTTCCGATGCGGACTCAAACGTTGTGTGACCGCCATCAAGCTCAACTCCATAATGATCACTTGATTCAACGTGCCCACAACCTACGCCAACCACTTACCTTGGTTCCACCTGCTTGAGATCGTTAAAGGGCGAACTACTTGCGACTCCTGGACTGGTCCGGGGTGAGGTACTAGGCCGAGAGGGGTCAGTGAGCCCAATGTGTGGTCGTACTCTTAGTCTTGGATAACAACACAAGAACTCGGGCCTAAGGCAGTGTTCAACGAGACAACCCACTGTGTACTCCTAGACAGCCTCTCATCGTTCACCTTTGTTTAGGGTAGATTCACCAACACGTTACCACCATCATTCACATGATCACTACCATCCCGACTCACATCAAAGTAGCCTCAGGTAACAACTCTAAGCATGCAATAAGCTGTAACAATTGCAGGGGCCACATGATAACAACCAACTCCTACATCTGCTAGGATTGTGGTTATCTTACTACTGTGAAAAAATGATAGGTCATGCAAAGGAATGGGTTCAACTAGCGGTAGAACGTATCATGGTGACATCCTAAACATGCATTTGCGATAATGAGAGGGAACTGGGATTTTATAGACATGATCAAAGAGGGGGCTGCTTGCCTTGCTGACGATCACGATGTAACACTCTTCTGACGTGAGGTTGAACTCGCCTCCGAGATCAACTCTATCGAGAAGAAGCAATCACCGAAGCACTGGAAGTAAAACACAATCAAGATAGTACAATGCACAATCAATATGCAAAACATAGCATGGCAATGTGCTGATGTGACCTATGTTTGAATTGCCACATTTTATTTGAAGTTGATTTGAAAAGTAAATTCAAATTCAAACTCCAAATGTTATTCAATTTAGTTCAACTTGCATTTGCTAAAGTTTGTTCATTGTAAACCAAGTGATCATATGTGTGAAATGCTTCTGAAGTACAAGTGAAGTGTGGTGCATTTCAAAGTTTGAAGTTGGAATAGCAATTGAATTCATTTTGAATTAAATCCAATTAAATCACATAGCAAAAGCTACTGATCCCTTTTTAAGATCAACTCCAACATAGCTGAAAGTTGGAAATTTGGATAGAGGATTTTCTCCTGATAATTTTTCATATATTACACTTGGAATTTGGAGTTATAGTTTAAAAGTTATTCAATTTCAAAGTTTAGGCTATTTTCTGGAATTGCTGTAATAAAATAAATTGATTTTGTATTTACTGCGTCATCACTAGGTCATGCTGACGCCAGGGGTTTGACCAGTCAACTAACAGGGCGGCCCATCTGTCATTGTCTCTAGGGTTAAATCCCTTTTAGTTAACTTAACAGGGGATCATTAGGGCGCTGGGTCCAAATTAGTCAGTGAGAGAGAGAGGGATTAGGAGGGGGGCTTAGGCCTAACAGGCCGGCGGCTAAACGCCGGTGGCTTGGGCCACGCCGGCGCTCTGCTGGAGTGGAGATTTAGGCCACGGGGGAGGGAGCTGGGGGCACGGGCGTGATGCCCGCGACGTCGCGCGTCGGCTGCGGCTATTGGGGGTTCAAGGAGTCGCTCGGGGCCACGGCTACGACGACGGGAAGCGGCGGCCGGAGACCCTGGTCATGGCAGCCGGTGACAGGGGGCACGGGAAGAAGCACAGATGGTGGGGAAAAGGAGCTGGGAGCTCACCAGAGACGATGCAGAGGACGAAGGGGGCGGGCGCAGCAGTACGGCGGCGAATTTCGCTTGGAGGTCGTCGGCGGACGGTGGCAACTCGAAGACACGGGCGACGCCTGGGGAGCTCCTCGGGTTCGATTCGACTTGCAGCTCGAAGGAGTCGAGGACGCTGGACCTTCTGGACAAGGTGGCGGGGAAGGGGAAGGCTGGTGGCCGCGTCGGAGCACGGCGGCGCTCTGGCTAGGTCTCGGTTGTGCGCGCGAAACAAACGAGAGAGAGAGGGAGACGAACTGGGAGAGGGTAAGAAGGGCCTGGAGTCTCCAGGGCGTCGTCCAGCGCGAAGGAGAAGAGGGGGGAAGAGCAGGAGGTGGCGAGGCGGCCGGCGCATGCTCGCCACCGAGCAGCATCGGGGCCAGGGGACGAAGACGACAGGGGAGGCCCCCTGGTGGGTTGGGCCGGCTAGGCTGGAAGGGCCAGGTAAGGTGGGCTCTGCCGTTTTTCTTTTGTTTTCTTTTTATTTCTTTCTGTTATTTGTTTTGCCCTTTAAAAATAAATAGCTAGGGCATTTATAAAAATCCCCAATCATTTTTATAAAACCTAGGTGACTCTATAGAAGTCAATCCCAAGTTTTGGGAATTTTTGAAATTCAATTTATTTGAATTTCAATTCAAATAGGCAATTTTTTTAACTTCCAAGCCACTATTTGGATTATTGAAAAATCTATGAGCATGGGATTAATCCCAAATCACTTTTAAAATGATCACACTCATTTTTAGGATTTTTCAACACATCCAAAAGAATTTTGGAAAAAGATTTATTTCTGGCCTTTTATTTAAAATGCTTTGGGGCTTTTCTTTTCCCCAATTCCTTTTTCTTTTGCAAAATTTTTTCAAGATGCAAAAATGCAAGTTTAGAAAAGCACAAACCTAATTAGGGTTCTGACAACTCGCCCCCACTCAAAAGAATCTCGTCCCGAGATTCAGAAATCGTCGGGAAGAGGGTGGGGTATTCAGCTTGTAGACGATCCTCTCGTTCCCATGTGGCTTCTTTCTCTGAATGATGTGACCACTGCACTTTGAAGAACCTTATCTTCTGACGTCTGGTGCTACGCTCGGCTTCATCAAGAATACGAACAGGGTACTCTCGATATGAAAGGTTATCTTGGAGATCAAGCGTTTCGTGGTCTACTTCGCGGATGGGGTCCTTGAAGCAACGCCTCAGTTGAGAGACGTGGAAGACATCATGAACCTGGGAGAGGTGAGGGGGTAGTTCCAATTGGTAGGCAACTTCTCCACGTTTAGCGAGAATGCGAAAGGGACCGATATAACGTGCGGCCAACTTGCCTTTGATACCGAAGCGATGGGTACCCTTCAGAGGAGTAACCCGAAGGTAAGCCTTCTCATCCATATTATAGCTTTCTTCCCTATGATGACGATCATAATAGCTTTTCTGACGAGACTATGCTGTTTTCAACTTCTCACGAACAATGCGAACCTGCTCTTCTGCATCCTGAATCAAATCCGGTCCAAAGAATTGTCTTTCACCGGTTTCCGACCAGTTTAGGGGTGTTCGACATTTCCGTCCATAGAGAAATTCAAAAGGAGCCATGCCCAAACTAGATTGGTGTCGGGACCCGGGGTTAGCGTATGCAAGTATAGTTCAGACATAGTCATATGGAGAGCCGAGAACCGCACCCACTTGTCTAAGCAGACAAGGCCAAGCACTGAACATTCTCGGAAAGCATCGTACGTGAGGGGCATCCCATCCAGGCCGGATGATCAACTGTGATGGGTCCTCATCGTCCGCACACAAGTCTAATGATATGGGTGGTGAACTCCCATATTCAAAGACAAGTCGCCTCAACCATACTATCGACTATCTCAAAACTCTTACATAGACTTACTCCAGCCCGATCACTTAGTCAGGGTCTAGGACGGGCTCGATCATACCACAAAGTGTGCACGAGACGGAGTCTCGAGCAATCGCATCGCGATGCCCCAGTCTGCGCACATCTAAGGGCCACTTGGTGTATGAAAGACCGCCAGCCAGAACACAACTAAGGTCTCGAAAACCCATACAAAGACATGCATGTTATAACCATACACACAGCACACATGCCTTGTATGAACAGTAGGTACCATTGCAATTCTCTACAAAGTGTACATTTTATTTATAACTCGTATAGAGTACACACAGAGATCACATACATGTGATCCAACATTACAACATAAAGCGGAAGCAAATTATGTCTGAGTACAGACAAGTTTAACAAATTGGCTTAAGAAGCCTTATTCAACATAAAGCCCTCCACGAGGGAACCAGTCTGCTGACTGGGACTAGACTAGCTTAACTTCAGTCGTCCAGCTCGATGAAGAAGCCACCTTCGGGGTCAGTGGCGTCATCTAAAACATATATTAAGCAAACGTGAGTACAAAGACGTACTCAGCAAGACTTACATAGGAGCTATACTACTCATGCACAGGTGTCAATGTAAAAGGAGGTGGGGTTCACTTGCAGAAATGCCAGCTTTGACTTGGCTAATCCTGAACTACGAGTACCAGACTTGAGGTAAGAAGCGTACACGAGTCCACTACTTTCTCCAACCAATACACCACTATGGTGCTTTCCTCGACTTCCCCACGAGAAAGCACGCCATAGCACTCACACTTATCTTGGTGTGTTTTAGAAGTATCCGGTTCAAGTTATCTAATAATCAAGCTAAGCTTTCCAAGTAGTCCATAACCGCGGACGCGGCTATTCGAATAGTTTTGAAACCTTGCAAGGGTGTACCGCTACACACACATGACCATCATTTACCGCCTTTGATCTCGACACCATTCAAGGGGTGCCAGCGAGGATGCTCACCACAACTGTTACCTCATAGCCTATCTAGTCCAAGAAAGCCGCCTACTTGGGTTGGTTACCACAATCGTGAACCCGGCCGGTTTACCGAAGTGGACCCAAGCGATGTGTGCATGGTGCATAATCCGGTCTCGGATGAGCCGTTCTCTCACTTAGCATCCAGGCCACAAGCCTACCAGAACTCCGAACTACTGCGACATCTGGACATCGAAAGAGATGAGTTAATAGGTTGAGAGGGGTCAGTGAGCCCAATGTGTGGTTGTACTCTTCATCTTGGATCACCACACAAGAACTCGGACTTAGGGCGGTGTTCAACGAGACAACCCACCGTGTACTCCTACACAGCCTCTCATCGTTCACCTTGTATTAGGTCGATTCACCAACACTTTTCTACCATCATCCACATGATCACTACCATCCCGACTCACATCACAGTAACAACATGGTATCATACTAAGCATGCAATAAGCAGTAACATTGCAGGGGCCACATGATATCATTCAACTCCTACATTTGCTAGGATTGTGGTTTGCTTACTACTGTGACAAAAGATAGGTCATGCAAAGGAATGGGTTCATCTATGCGGTAGAATCGTAACATGGTGATCATCCTATACAATGCATAAGCGAGACATGAGAGGGAAGTGGGATTTTATCGACATGATCAATGGGGTTTTGCTTGCCTTGCTGACGAGGTTCGGGTTCTGGATCTTCAGTGAAGGGGGTGACCTCTTGCTCCGGTTCCACCTCTACTCGACAAACAAAGCACGAAGTAGCAATCAATATGAATGCAATGCTCAAGCACATGATTGAATGTCAATGCTTGAAGTACAAGTTTTGATGTGTGAGGAAATTCCATTTAAGTGGAATATATTGCATTTAAAATGCAATTTCAAACTCCACATTTGAATTCAACATTAACCAAGTTATATGTGATATAGTTTGATCATTTTAAATTATCTTGAAATGTGTATGATATGCCTCTAATGTGTAAGTGAAATGTAGCATGTTGCCATGGTTCAAGTTCCCAAAATATTTGAATTGAAATTGATTTAATTTCATTTAAATCAAATAGCAAATGCTACTGATCACATTTTAAATTCAACTCAAACAGAGTTGAAAGTTGCATATTTGGAAAGATAATTTTCTCCTGATCATTTTTCATATATTATTTGTCCAATTTGGAGTTAATATGAATTTTCTATGAATTTCCAAAGTTTGGGGTATTTTCTGGATTTTCTGGAATTTTTTTAATTCAAATAATCTCTGGAAATTCATTTAAATGATTTACTGCGTCAGGCTGACGTCAAGCTGGCGTCAGGGGGGGGGGGCTGACATGTGGGGCCACCCTGTCAGTGGCTGGGTTAACTTAACCCGTGGGTTAAATTAATCTAGTGGCTTAATTAAGCCACTGGGCCCACTGGTCAGTGACCCAGGGGTCACTTAATTGGTGAAAACAGGGGGGGGGGTTTAGCACTGACTCGCCGGCGGCTAAACGCCGGCGGCCTGGCCACGGCGGCGCAGCACGGGAACACGATTCCGGCCACGGGAGGGGAAACGGAGGGCACCGGCTTGCTCCTGGAGGTCGTCCGCGTCTTCTGGAGGCATCGGGGGTTCACGGGGAGGTCGGGAGCGACGACAGCGACGACTCCGGCGGCAGCAGAACCACGGCGAAGTCGCAGTTGACGCTACCGTGCACGGATCGGTCTGATTTCACTCGCGTTCGAAAGCTATCATGCTCAGGAGCCAAACGCACGCGTTGGCTGAGTCGAAGGGGCACAGGGGCGACCTCGAGCTCATCCATGGCGGCGAAGTGCCTCGGCATCCATGGCGGATCCAGCTAGAGCGAGTAAAGGAGGGGGAAAAGTGAGGGTTTTCGTTCGCAAGCTCACCCTGAAACTGTCTGGAGTGGTGGCTTGCTCGGGGAGGCGCTGGAGTTGCCGGAATTCGAACTCGATCCACGGCGGCCGGCGATGAAGACGATGAAGCTAGCGAGCTCGGGGAGGCGTCCGGCTCCGATTCCTTCTGCAGTTCGATGAAGACGACGACGGCGAAGCGATTGGACACCTTGGCTTGACTCCTTCACGTCGATGGCCACGAGTTCTTGCGACGGCGAGCGGCGGCGCTCTCGGGTGGAGGAAGAAATCGGCGAAGGAGGAGGAAGGAGTCGCGCTGGAGGGAAGGAATGGATCAGGACGGGAGAGAGGCGTCTCCAGGCCCGAGAAGGGGCCACGGGGAGGCCTGGAAGCTCTCGGCGGCGGCGTGGCGTCCACGGCTGGCTCGGTGGCATTCCACCGAGCAGCTTGGAGGCGCGGGGTGGGGAAGAAGACTCCCCTGCCCCTGGTGGGCCGGCTGGGCTGGGTGGGCCGTCTTCGCCTGGGCGCCAGGTAAGGTTTTTCCCTTTTTCTTTCTGTTTAATCTTTCCTTTATTTTTCTGTAATTTGTTTTGGCTCTGATAAAATATCAAACCATTTTATTAAATGCTGAAAACTTTTATGTGGCCTCATAATAATATAGACTAGCCACTCATAAACTTTCAACATTTTTAAAATTCAAATGATTTGAATTTTAAATCAAAAAGGGGTATTTCTTTAATTCCAAGGTACTGTTTGAATATTTGAAAAATCTATGAGCATGGGGTGGGTCCCACATCACTTGATATGTGATCACACTCATTTATAAGACTTTTCAAAACTCTAACATGAAATTTTGGAAAATATTTTTATCTAGCCTTTTGAATTAATTCATCTGGGGGTGTTCCTTCTCCCATTTTGATTTTGAATTTGATTTCCAAGATTTCTTTTTGAAATTTTGACATGATGCAAAGGTACTAGCTAACCCTAGCACATACCTAACAGAGGGATCTGACAACTCGCCCCCACTCAAAAGAATCTCGTCTCGAGATTCAGAAGTCTGTGGGAGGAAGGAGGGGTACTCGGCAATGAGACGGTCTTCTCTTTCCCACATGGCTTCTCTTTCAGAGTGGTGTGACCATTGCACTTTCAGAAACCTAATCTTCTGACAACGAGTGACACGCTCTGCGGAATCAAGAATACGAACGGGGTATTCTCGATAAGAAAGGTCATCTTGGAGATCAAGCGTTTCATGGTCGACTTCGCGGATGGGGTCCATGAAGCAACGCCTGAGTTGGGATACATGGAATACATCGTGTACTCGGGAAAGGTGCGGAGGTAGTTCAAGTTGGTAGGCAACTTCTCCACGTTTAGCAATAATGCGGAAAGGTCCGATGTAACATGGGGCCAACTTGCCTTTGATACCGAAACGTTGGGTTCCCTTCAGAGGAGTAACCCGAAGGTAAGCCTTCTCATCCAGATTGTAGCTCTCTTGCCTATGATGACGATCATAGTAGCTTTTCTGACGAGACTGGGCTGCTTTCAATTGATCACGAACAATGCGAACTTGATCTTCTGCTTCCTTGATCATATCCGGTCCAAAGGATTGTCTTTCACCGGTTTCAGACCAGTTTAGTGGTGTTCGACATCGTCGGCCATACAGGAGTTCAAAAGGAGCCATGTTCAGACTAGATTGAAAACTATTGTTATAAGCAAATTCGGCATATGGAAGAGAATTCTCCCAATTCTTTCCGAATGAGATAACACAAGCTCTGAGCTTGTCTTCAAGAATTTGGTTAACCCTTTCGACTTGACCGCTAGACTGAGGATGGAAAGCCGTACTAAAGGAAAGATGAGTTCCCATAGCACGTTGGAAGCTTCCCCAAAATCTAGAGGTGAAAAGGCTACCACGATCAGAATTGATTTCCAAAGGAACACCGAGAAGTGATACAATTCTGCAGATGTACAAGTCCGCTAACTGACTAGCAGTTATAGACTCGCGAACCGGAAGGAAGTGAGCAACTTTGGAAAGCCTATCTATGACAACGAAGATGGCATTGTTTCCTTTCTGGGTTCTTGGAAAGCCGGTGATGAAGTCCATACCGACTTTGTCCCATTTCCACTCAAGAATGGACAAAGGTTGAAGTGTACCAGCAGGTCTTTGATGTTCTGCCTTAATGCGACGACAAACATCACATTCGGCAACATACTGAGAAATTTTTTGCTTCATCCTAGTCCACCAAAATCTCTGGCGTAGATCTCGGTACATTTTCGTGCTACCGGGATGAATTGAGAGGGGTGTGTCATGGGCTTCCTTGAGGATGAGTTGCCTTAGTTCCCTATTCTTAGGTACTACTAAACGATTTTCAAAGAATACCGTTCCTTTGCTATCTGTGGAGAAACATTTAGCAACTCCGCTAGCAATGTTCTCCTTGATCCGGCGAACACCTCGTGCACGCCTTTGGGCAACTATAATTTGATCCTCAAGGGTTGGTTTCGCTACCAAGGTTGAAAGATAGCCATGAGGAACAATCTCAAGATTGAGCTTGCGAAAGTTCTCATGAAGAAGTGGTTGATACTGCTGTAACATGAGGTTGTTACAGTACGACTTACGACTTAGTGCATCAGCCATGACATTGGCCTTGCCTGGGGTGTAAGAAATTCCTACGTCGTAATCTTTTATCAACTCAATCCAGCGTCTTTGCCTGAGATTAAGATCTGGCTGGGTGAAAATATATTTGAGGCTTTGGTGGTCGGAATAAATCTCACAACGATTACCAAGGAGGTAATGTCGCCAAGTTGTTAGAGCATGAACTACGGCAGCGAGTTCAAGGTCATGGGTAGGATAATTCTCTTCATGTGGCCGCAACTGGCGTGAAGCATAAGCTACCACATGTCGATCTTGCAGAAGTATGCATCCTAACCCTTGCCGTGATGCATCACAATAGATCTCGAAATCCCTTTTTGTGTCTGGAGGTGCAAGTACGGGTGCGGAAGTCAATCTTCTTTTTAGCTCCTGAAAGCTTTCCTCGCACTTGGAAGTCCATAAGAATTTCTTATCTTTCTTGAGGAGTTCAGTTAGAGGCTTTGCAACTTTAGAAAAGTTGTCGACGAAGCGACGGCAATAGCTGCCTAGGCCAAGAAAACTTCTAACTTGCTTAACCGATTCAGGTGGAGTCCAGTCAAGGACGGCCTGAACTCTCTCGGGATTCACAGCAATGCCTTTTGCAGAAATCACGTGGCCTAAGTAGGTCACTTCTGGTAGCCAGAATTCACACTTGGAGAATTTAGCGTACAGGCGATGCTCTCTAAGTTTCATCAATACCAGCCTTAAGTGTTCGGCATGATCTCCTTCGTTCTTCGAGTAGATGAGAATATCATCAAGATAAACTACAACAAATTTATCTAGGTACTCCATGAAGATCGAATTCATCAGGCGTGAGAATGTGGCGGGGGCATTGGTTAAACCAAAGGACATGACGATGTACTCGTAAAGACCATAATGAGTAGTAAAAGCCGTTTTGGGAATGTCCTCGTTTCGGATTCAGATCTGATGATAACCTAATCTCAAATCCATCTTGGAGAAGACGGAGGATCCTGGAAGTTGATCATAAAGATCATTGATCCTGGGCAGTGGGTATTTGTTCTTTATCGTCGTTAAATTTAGAGGGTGATAATCTACGCACATCCTTTCTGTTCCATCTTTCTTCTTTACGAACAGAACGGGGCAACCCCATGGCGATGAGCTAGGGCGGATGAAGCCTTTTTCCAATAAAGCATCAAGTTGGGTTTTTAGCTCAGCTAACTCATGTGGGGCCATTTTATAAGGGCGTTTGGAAATTGGTGCGGTTCCTGGAACAAGATCCACTATAAATTCTACACACCTGTCGGGTGGCATGCCCGGCAGCTCTTCAGGAAAGACATCCGGGAAGTCACGAACCACCGGAATATCTTCAAGTTCGGGAAGGGGAAGTACATTCAAGGAATGCACTTGATTTCTTGTTCTGGGTGAGGTATAGTTGACGGTTGTGCCTGAAGGGTGGGTGAGTTTCATGGATTTGCCTTTGCAATCCAGATAGGCATTCTGTCTTGATAGCCAATCCATGCCAAGGATGACATCAATGTCTGAAGACTTGAGGGCTATGAGTGAAGCAAGGAATACTAAACCCTCAATTGCTATTTGATTACCATGGCTCACTCTATTAGTTTGCCATCTTGACCCTGGAGTTTGAATAACCATCGGGGTGGACAATTCAACAAAGGGTAACTCATGACGAAGTGCATAACTTTCCGACATGAATGAATGAGATGCTCCTGGGTCGAAAAGAACGGAAGTAGGAACAAAATTGACTGGGAGCGTACCAAGAATGACGTCAGTGGTGTCGTCAGTCTCTTCAGCGGCAACCTGGTTCAGACGTCCACGAGTGGCGGAAGGAGCGGGTTTGGCGGTGAAGACCTTCAGGGGTGGCTTTCCACGACCATTGTTGTTGTTTTTGCTGCCTCCGGCACGTCGTGGAGCATTCTGGTGCTGGATCTGGTTCTGGGGGCACTCGCGAGAGTAGTGGCCTGCCTGACCACACTTGTAGCAAGCTCCGAAAACAGTGCGTGGAGCTGGATGGTTTGGTGGAGCTGGGTGGAATTGGGTGGTTGGACGAGGCGCCACATAGGATGGCCTCGGTGGGTTGTTCTGGCGGAACATACTATTTGGAATCCAGATCTTGCGCTTCTGGGAGCCAGAACTGGATGATCCGTCATCTCTAGGATGTTTGCGAAAATCATTGGGGGTGTTCATGTCCTCTGCCTTGATGGCCTTGTTGACAAGGACCTGGAATGTGGCAAAATCATGAAGGTTGAGCTCGCGACGGAGTCCGGAGTTGAGGCCACGACGGAACCTCTCTTGTTTCTTGGAGTCGGTGGAGACTTCTTCAGTTGCATAACGAGCAAGTCGGTTGAACTCCCGACTAAACTCGTCAACTGTCCTTCTGCCTTGAGTGAGGTTACAGAATTCCTCATGCTTGCGGTCCATGAGACCCTTGGGAATGTGGTGCTCGCGGAAAGAAGTACAGAATTCCTCCCAAGATGCAGGTGGTCCAACGGGACGCATATTCAGAAAATTCTCTCACCAAGAACTTGCTGCACCTTGAAGGTGATAGGTGGCATAGTTGACCTTGTCGCCATCTGCAACATGGCCGGCTTGGAGCTTCCTCTCGATGCTGCGGAGCCAGTCATCGGCGTCAAGGGGCTCGGTGGAGTAACTGAAAACCGGGGGATGAAGCCGGATGAAGTCGTTCAGGGACACCAGCTCATTGCGCTGTTGAGTGGTGTTGCGTGCGATGACTTCCAGCAGGTGGTGAGAGTCACGGCGGTTCCTCTCGACCTCCATCAGAACTTGGGCCATCGTGGGTGGGGGTGGAAGGTTGTCTTCCTCCTGGTTGTTCCCACGACCTTGGTTACGACCAACCTGGCCACGAGTTCCTTGAGACATCCTGAGGTGGAAAAACCAAAGTCAAACAGAGTTGATTGAAGAGTCTAATCAAGGTATTGAAGTACTGGAAGGATTACAGAGCAAAGGAAGTAATCATCTTGACAACATGGTGATAAAAGCATACAAGCCATATATTCACAAGCTGTCATACAAACCATACATCATTTTAGTACAAGCACTAAGCTAATACAAACGTGATGAAGATGATACATCCTTTAGAGGCACTCTGACTCCCTATACATTATTTATCTAAGCCTCTGGAACTTAGACGCCTTGCATACAATATACTAGGATACTACTACATCCTCACTAAGTAAGACCACAGGCGGTCTCACTCATCTCCATCTCCATAGTAATCCTCGTAAAAGTTACCCGCATATCCCGGTAGCTGGAGGTGACCATTGGAAAACACGGAGGCTTGTGGACCCTGATATCCAATTTGGGCAAGGGTGGGGCCTAGGTCCAGTGTAGGGTGGAAGCAAAGGACCACGGGGTGGAAAAATTCCTCCAATCTCGGGCCAAGCAACTCGAGAAGGCATCTGGGTCCTCTTTGGATAGATCGCATCGTACTCCACTGATCCCACGCTCACAAAGGGTGCCAAGAGCGTCAGTGCTCGATACAGACGAACACGAGTAGCGTGGAGCTCAAAACGGAGAGCGCGTGCATCACGATCTCTGTCACTAGCAAACCTAGAAGTCACCTGGAGTGCTGGATCCTCTGCAGAGTGATATGAGTAGAGTCCGGTGTAATATCCCTCCTCTCCTGGAAGTGCAGCAGGGATATAGCAGAAAGAAGTCTCTCTCAGTAGGGTGTGCTCCTCTCTCAGCAGTGTAATACATGAATATGCAGCATCCTGCACAGCCATGTTCTCGGTAACGCCGATGCCATGTCCAAAGTGGATAGGCTGGGTGACTCCAACGTGGTGCGGGTAGATCCGGACAATGCAGTGGAACTGCGACTGGTTGAAGTCGTGGAACTGCTCCTCGATGGTGTACTCAGGGTACCATCGATATCCCACATAGGACATCATCTCGATCAACGTGGCGGGATGGCCACGCACACCGAGGCACCTGGTCAAACGAACAATCTGCCGAGGGGGAAGATCTACCATCTGAAACAGAAAGGAGTTTGCAAATGCATCAGATTATGAGATAAACCTGGAATGACTCGGACAGCTTAACGGCTGTAATTGTAAGAAATGACAATTTCTTTCAATCATGAAAAACAGCACTTACATAATACGATGTAAGAAATCAGCATTATAACAATGCTAGGAAAACCTGACACAACTTTCCTACGGCTATAGGGAAGCAAACAACGAGATGTGCTAAACAGACAGAGGAGAGCCTAGTCCTATCTTCCCGTAGAATAAGATAAGGGTGACCCAGAACTCAGAACGAAGGGGGTAAGGAGAAAAAAAAAAGAAACCTTACGTTGTTCCCTTATATACCCAGAGTAACTATATAACTATAGCAAGCTAGAATTAACTTCGGCCAAGGCTACTAGTCCTACAGTCAGTCCTGCTCTGATACCAAGTCTGTCGGGACCCGGGGTTAGCGTATGCAAGTACAGTTAAGACATAGTCATATGGAGAGCCGAGAACCGCACCCACTTGTCTAAGCAGACAAGGCCAAGCACTGAACATTCTCGGAAAGCATCGTACGTGAGGGGCATCCCATCCAGGCCGGATGATCAACTGTGATGGGTCCTCATCGTCCGCACACAAGTCTAATGATATGGGTGGTGAACTCCCATATTCAAAGACAAGTCGCCTCAACCATACTATCGACTATCTCAAAACTCTTACATAGACTTACTCCAGCCCGATCACTTAGTCGGGGTCTAGGGCGGGCTCGATCATACCACAAAGTGTGCACGAGACGGAGTCTCGAGCAATCGCATCGCGATGACCCAGGCTGCGCACATCTAAGGGCCACTTGGTGTATGAAAGACCGCCAGCCAGAACACAACTAAGGTCTCGAAAACCCATACAAAGACATGCATGTTATAACCATACACACAGCACACATGCCTCGTATGAACAGTAGGTACCATTGCAATTCTCTACAAAGTGTACATTTTATTTATAACTCGTATAGAGTACACACAGAGATCACATACATGTGATCCAACATTACAACATAAAGCGGAAGCAAATTATGTCTGAGTACAGACAAGTTTAACAAATTGGCTTAAGAAGCCTTATTCAACATAAAGCCCTCCACGAGGGAACCAGTCTGCTGACTGGGACTAGACTAGCTTAACTTCAGTCGTCCAGCTCGATGAAGAAGCCACCTTCGGGGTCAGTGGCGTCATCTAAAACATATATTAAGCAAACGTGAGTACAAAGACGTACTCAGCAAGACTTACATAGGAGCTATACTACTCATGCACAGGTGTCAAGGTAAAAGGAGGTGGGGTTCACTTGCAGAAATGCCAGCTTTGACTTGGCTAATCCTGAACTACGAGTACCAGACTTGAGGTAAGAAGCGTACACGAGTCCACTACTTTCTCCAACCAATACACCACTATGGTTCCTTCCTCGACTTCCCCACGAGAAAGCACTCCATAGCACTCACACTTATCTTGGTGTGTTTTAGAAGTATCCGGTTCAAGTTATCTAATAATCAAGCTAAGCTTTCCAAGTAGTCCATAACCGCGGACGCGGCTATTCGAATAGTTTTGAAACCTTGCAAGGGTGTACCGCTACACACACATGACCATCATTTACCGCCTTTGATCTCGACACCATTCAAGGGGTGCCAGCGAGGATGCTCACCACAACATTTACCTCATAGCCTATCTAGTCCAAGAAAGCCGCCTACTTGGGTTGGTTACCACAATCGTGAACCCGGCCGGTTTACCGAAGTGGACCCAAGCGATGTGTGCGTGGTGCATAAGCCGGTCTCGGATGAGCCGTTCTCTCACTTAGCATCCAGGCCACAAGCCTACCAGAACTCCGAACTACTGCGACATCTGGACATCGAAAGGGATGAGTTAATAGGTTGAGAGGGGTCAGTGAGCCCAATGTGTGGTTGTACTCTTCATCTTGGATCACCACACAAGAACTCGGACTTAGGGCGGTGTTCAACGAGACAACCCACCGTGTACTCCTACACAGCCTCTCATCGTTCACCTTGTATTAGGTCGATTCACCAACACTTCTCTACCATCATCCACATGATCACTACCATCCCGACTCACATCACAGTAACAACATGATATCATACTAAGCATGCAATAAGCAGTAACATTGCAGGGGCCACATGATATCATTCAACTCCTACATTTGCTAGGATTGTGGTTTGCTTACTACTGTGACAAAAGATAGGTCATGCAAAGGAATGGGTTCATCTATGCGGTAGAATCGTAACATGGTGATCATCCTATACAATGCATAAGCGAGACATGAGAGGGAAGTGGGATTTTATCGACATGATCAATGGGGTTTTGCTTGCCTTGCTGACGAGGTTCGGGTTCTGGATCTTCAGTGAAGGGGGTGACCTCTTGCTCCGGTTCCACCTCTACTCGACAAACAAAGCACGAAGTAGCAATCAATATGAATGCAATGCTCAAGCACATGATTGAATGTCAATGCTTGAAGTACAAGTTTTGATGTGTGAGGCAATTCCATTTAAGTGGAATATATTGCATTTAAAATGCAATTTCAAACTCCACATTTGAATTCAACATTAACCAAGTTATATGTGATATAGTTTGATCATTTTAAATTATCTTCAAATGTGTATGATATGCCTCTGATGTGTAAGTGAAATGTAGCATGTTGCCATGGTTCAAGTTGCCAAAATATTTGAATTGAAATTGATTTAATTTCATTTAAATCAAATAGCAAATGCTACTGATCACATTTTCAATTCAACTCAAACAGAGTTGAAAGTTGCATATTTGGAAAGATAATTTTCTCCTGATCATTTTTCATATATTATTTGTCCAATTTGGAGTTAATATGAATTTTCTATGAATTTCCAAAGTTTGGGGTATTTTCTGGATTTTCTGGAATTCTTGTAATTCAAATAATCTCTGGAAATTCATTTAAATGATTTACTGCGTCAGGCTGACGTCAAGCTGGCGTCAGGGGGGGCTGACATGTGGGGCCACCCTGTCAGTGGCTGGGTTAACTTAACCCGTGGGTTAAATTAATCCAGTGGCTTAATTAAGCCACTGGGCCCACTGGTCAGTGACCCAGGGGTCACTTAATTGGTGAAAACAGGGGGGGTTTAGCACTGACTCGCCGGCGGCTAAACGCCGGCGGCCTGGCCACGGCGGCGCAGCACGGGAACACGATTCCGGCCATGGGAGGGGAAACGGAGGTCACCGGCTTGCTCCTGGAGGTCGTCCGCGTCTTCTGGAGGCATCGGGGGTTCACGGGGAGGTCGGGAGCGACGACGGCGACGACTCCGGCGGTAGCAGAACCACGGCGAAGTCGCAGTTGACGCTACCGTGCACGGATCGGTCTGATTTCACTCGCGTTCGAAAGCTATCATGCTCAGGAGCCAAACGCACGCGTTGGCTGAGTCGAAGGGGCACAGGGGCGACCTCGAGCTCATCCATGGCGGCGAAGTGCCTCGGCATCCATGGCGGATCCAGCTAGAGCGAGTAAAGGAGGGGGAAAAAGTGAGGGTTTTCGTTCGCAAGCTCACCCTGAAACTGTCTGGAGTGGTGGCTTGCTCGGGGAGGCGCTGGAGTTGCCGGAATTCGAACTCGATCCACGGCGGCCGGCGATGAAGACGATGAAGCTAGCGAGCTCGGGGAGGCGTCCGGCTCCGATTCCTTCTGTAGTTCGATGAAGACGACGACGGCAAAGCGATTGGACACCTTGGCTTGACTCCTTCACGTCGATGGCCACGAGTTCTTGCGACGGCGAGCGGCGGCGCTCTCGGGTGGAGGAAGAAATCGGCGAAGGAGGACGAAGGAGTCGCGCTGGAGGGAAGGAATGGATCAGGACGGGAGAGAGGCGTCTCCAGGCCCGAGAAGGGGCCACGGGGAGGCCTGGAAGCTCTCGGCGGCGGCGTGGCGTCCACGTCTGGCTCGGTGGCATTCCACCGAGCAGCTTGGAGGCGCGGGGTGGGGAAGAAGACTCCCCTGCCCCTGGTGGGCCGGCTGGGCTGGGTGGGCCGTCTTCGCCTGGGCGCCAGGTAAGGTTTTTCCCTTTTTCTTTCTGTTTAATCTTTCCTTTATTTTTCTGTAATTTGTTTTGGCTCTGATAAAATATCAAACCATTTTATTAAATGCTGAAAACTTTTATGTGGCCTCATAATAATATAGACTAGCCACTCATAAACTTTCAACATTTTTAAAATTCAAATGATTTGAATTTTAAATCAAAAAGGGGTATTTCTTTAATTCCAAGGTACTGTTTGAATATTTGAAAAATCTATGAGCATGGGGTGGGTCCCACATCACTTGATATGTGATCACACTCATTTATAAGACTTTTCAAAACTCTAACATGAAATTTTGGAAAATATTTTTATCTGGCCTTTTGAATTAATTCATTTGGGGGTGTTCCTTCTCCCATTTTGATTTTGAATTTGATTTCCAAGATTTCTTTTTGAAATTTTGACATGATGCAATGGTACTAGCTAACCCTAGCACATACCTAACAGAGGGATCTGACAATTGGAAACTATTGTTATACGCAAATTCGGCAAAAGGAAGAGAATTCTCCCATTTCTTTCCGAAAGAGATAACACAAGCTCTGAGCATGTCTTCGAGAATTTGATTGACCCTTTCTACTTGACCACTTGACTGCGGGTGATAAGCGGTGCTAAAGGAGAGGTGGGTTCCCATAGCATTCTGGAAACTTTCCCAAAATCGAGAAGTGAAAAGACTACCACGGTCTGAATTGATTTCCAAAGGAACACCATGAAGTGACACGATTCGGGAGACATACAAGTCCGCTAACTGGCTAGCAGTTATAGACTCGCGAACTGGAAGGAAGTAGCAACTTTGGAAAGTCTATCAATGACAACGAAGATGGCATCATTTCCTTTCTGGGTTTTTGGAAAGCCAGTGATGAAGTCCATACTGATTTTATCCCACTTCCACTCGGGGATAGGCAAGGGTCTAAGAGTACCAGCAGGTCTTTGATGTTCTGCCTTAATGTGACGACAAACATCACATTCAGCAATGAACTGAGCAATTTCTCTCTTCATCCTAGTCCACCAAAATCTCTGGCGTAGATCTCGGTACATTTTTGTGCTACCGGGATGAATCGAGAGGGGTGTGTCATGGGCTTCTTTGAGGATGAGTTGCCTTAGTTCCCTATTCTTAGGTACTACCAAAAGATTTTCAAAGAATACCGTTCCTTTGCTATCTGTGGAGAAACATTTAGCAACTCCGCTAGCAATGTTCTCCTTGATCCGGCGAACACCTCGTGCACGCCTTTGGAAAACTATGATTTGATCCTCAAGGGTTGGTTTCGCCACCAAGTTGAAAAGAGATCCACGAGGAACAATCTCGAGATTAAGCTTTCGAAATTCCTCATGAAGAAGTGGTTGATACTGTTGTAACATGAGGTTGTTACAATACGACTTATGACTTAGTGCATCAGCCATGACATTGGCTTTGCCTGGGTGTAAGAAATTCCTAAGTCATAATCTTTTATCAACTCAATCCAGCGTCTTTGCCTGAGATTAAGATCTGGCTGGGTGAATATATATTTGAGGCTTTGGTGGTCGGAATAGATCTCACAACGATTACCAAGGAGGTAATGTCGCCAAGTTGTTAGGGCATGAACTACGGCAGCGAGTTCAAGATCATGGGTAGGATAGTTCTCTTCATGTGGACGCAACTGGCGTCAAGCATAAGCTACCACATGTCGATCTTGCATAAGTATGCATCCTAACCCTTGCCGTGAGGCATCACAAAAGATCTCGAAATCCTTTTTGGTGTCTCGAGGCGCAAGTACGGGTGCAGAAGTCAATCTTCTTTTTAGCTCTTGAAAGCTTTCCTCGCACTTGGGAGTCCATTCGAATTTCTTCTCTTTCTTGAGGAGTTCAGTTAGAGGCTTTGCACCTTTAGAAAAGTTCTCGACGAAGCGGCGACAATAGCTTGCTAAGCCAAGAAAACTCCTAACTTGCTTAACCGATTCAGGTGGAGCCCAGTCAAGGACGGCCTGAACTCTCTCGGGATTGACAGCAATGCCTTTTGCAGAAATCACGTGGCCTAAGTAGGTCACTTCTGGTAGCCAGAATTCACACTTTGAGAATTTGGCATAAAGGCGATGCTCTCTAAGTTTCATCAATACCAGCCTAAGATGTTCTGCGTGATCTTCTTCGTTCTTCGAGTAGATGAGAATGTCATCAAGATAAACTACAACAAATTTATCTAAGTACTCCATGAAGATCGAATTCATCAAGCGCGAGAATGTGGCGGGGGCATTGGTTAAACCGAAGGACATGACGGTGTACTCGTAAAGACCATAACGAGTAGTAAAAGCCGTTTTGGGAATGTCCTCGTTTCTGATTTTGATTTGATGATAGCCTAATCTCAAATCCATTTTGGAGAAGACAGAGGATCCAGCAAGTTGATCATAAAGATCATTGATCCTGGGCAGTGGGTACTTGTTATTTATCGTCGCTAGATTTAGCAGGCAATAGTCTACGCACATCCTTTCTATTCCATCTTTCTTCGTTACGAACAGAACGGGGCAACCCCATGGCGATGAGCTAGGGCGGATGAAGCCTTTTGCGAACGAAGCTTCAAGTTGGATTTTGAGCTCAGCTAACTCACGTGGGTCCATTCTATATGGGCGTCTGGATATTGGGGCGGTTCCTGGGATAAGATCTACCACAAACTCTACAGATCTGTCAGGTGGTATTCCTGGCAGCTCTTCTGGAAAGACATGCGGGAAGTCACGAACCACCGGAATATCTTCAAGGTATGGAAGAGGAAGCACATTCAAAGAATGCACCTGGGTTTTAGAAATTGGTGAGGTGTACTTGATTGTCTGGCCTGATGGATGGGTTAATTTCACTGACTTGGCTTTACAATCAAGGAAAACATTCTGTCTTGATAACCAATCCATACCTAAGATCACATCAATGTCTGAAGACTTGAGGGCTATAAGTGAGGCAATGAATACTAAACTCTCAATTGCAATTTCATTCTCATGACTCACCATGGTGGTGTGCCATCTGGATCCAGGGGCTTGCACAACTAAGGGGGTGGATAACATCGAAAAAGAGATGTCATGTGGTAGTGCAAAGTCCTGGGATATGAATGAGTGAGATGCTCCTGGGTCAAACAGAACCGAAGCTGGGGTGGAATTGACAGGAAGGGTTCCGAGTACAACATCGGTTGACTTGTGGGAATCTAGAATGGATACATGATTCACATAACCATGTTCATAAACAGGAGGCTTGACATTGGAAGTCTTGGGTGGTGGCTTACCACGACGAAAAGCTTGCTTTGGATTAGGTGTGGTAGCTACATGATTTTGGGGACACTCTCGAACATTGTGGCCGGATTGTCCACATTGGAAACAAACACCACGTGGAATGAAAGGAACTTGAGCACTTGATTGTCCAACAAAATTCCAAGGAGGAAGATTGGGTTGAGGTGGACGATATATGGTGGTGGGTGGTCTAGAAGCACTTACAGCACGACTGACGTCACTGAAGGGAATCCATACACATCGTTTCCGAGAAACTGGGCCAGAAGATTGTGCAAACTCACGATCACGCTTGCGAGACTCTTCATACAACTCATTTCCATACTCGGCCTTGAAGGATTTGTCGACCAAGTCCCTGAAGTTGATGAAATCGTGAAGATTCAGGTCATGACGAAGAACGGGGCTAAGTCCCTTGCGGAACCTTGCTTCTTTCTTGGTGTCGGTGGATACTTCTTCTTGGGCATAACGTGCTAGACGAGTGAACTCAGTCCTATACTCCTGAACAGTCATCTTTCCTTGGGTCAGTGTCAGGACCCGGGGTTAGCGTATGTAATTCCGGTCACAATACAATCACATGGAGAGCCGAGAGTCGTACCCACTTGTCTAAGAAGACAAGGCCAAGCACAGATCACTCTCGGTAAGCATAGAACGTGAGGGGCATCCCATCCAGGCCGGATGATCAACTGAGATGGGTCCTCATTGTCCGCTCACAAGTCTAAATGCTTATGGGTGGTGAATCCCATAATCATAGACAAGTCGCCTCAACCATGTTATCGATTGAATCATAACCCTTACATAAACTTACTCCAGCCCGATCACTTAGTCGGGATCTCGGGCGGGCTCGATCATACAACAAAGTGTGCCACGTGACAGAGTCACGAGCAATCGCATCGCGATGCCCCAAGCTGCGCACATCTAAGGGCCACTTGGTGTATAAAAGACCGCCGGCAAGAACACAACTAAGCTATCGAACCCCACACTAAGACATGCATGTTATAAACATACACGCAGCATACATGTCCAGTGTAAACAGCAGGTAATCACAACATGAACTCTACAAACTCATAGTCTTTATAAATTCTGCTAAACAGAGCAGACATAGTAGTTGTATTACAAGCAGAGATCACATGGATGTGATCCAACATTACATCAAACATCAACGGAAGCAAATTATGTCTTAGTAAAGACAAGTTTAACAAATGGCATAAGAAGCCTGAAAGAAAATACAACGACCCTCCAAAGGGCACAGGCTGCTGCCTGGAACTATACGACATTGGTCCACGTCGAGCTCGAGGTAGAGGCCACCATCAGGTCAGTGGTCTCGTCTCTAAAACATAGAATAAGCAAACGTGAGTACAAAGTCGTACTCAGCAAGACTTACATAGGAACTATACTACTCATGCACATGTATCAAGGCAAAGGGAGGTGGGGTTTCACTTGCAGAAGTGCCAGCTTTGACTTGGCTAATCCTGAACTACGAGTACCAGAGAGAGGTAAGAACGTACACGAGTCCAAGTAACAGTCTCCAACCAATACTCCACTATGGTACCTTCCTCGACTTCCCCACGAGGAAGCACGCCATAGCACTCACACTTATTTTGGTGTGTTTTAGAAGTATCCAGTTCAAGTTATCTATGATCAAGTAAAGGTCTCCAAGTAGTCCATAACCGCGGACACGGCTATTCGAATAATTCATTAACCCTGCAGGGGTGTACTGCTACACACACGCCTCATCAGTTACCGCCTAGGGATGGACCCTTCAAGTGAGTACCGGCGAGGATGCTGCCACGACACTTCACTCACGGCACCATCTCTAGTCCGAGGGAGTCGCCTATTTGAGTTGGGACCACCATCGGAATCCGGCCTATTTTTCTGATGCGGACTCAAACGTTGTGTGACCGCCATCAAGCTCAACTCGATCATGATCACTTGATTCAACGTGCCCACAACCTACGCCAACCACTTATCTTGATTCCACCTGCTTGAGATCGTTAAAGGGCGAACTACTTGCGACTCCTGGACTGGTCCGGGGTGAGGTACTTGGCCGAGAGGGGTCAATGAGCCCAATGTGTGGTCGTACTCTTGGTCTTGGATAACAACACAAGAACTCGGGCCTAAGGCAGTGTTCAACGAGACAACCCACTGTGTACTCCTACACAGCCTCTCATCGTTCACCTTTGTTTAGGGTAGATTCACCAACACGTTACCACCATCATTCACATGATCACTACCATCCCGACTCACATCAAAGTAGCCTCAGGTAACAACTCTAAGCATGCAATAAGCTGTAACAGTTGCAGGGGCCACATGATATCAACCAACTCCTACATCTGCTAAGATTGTGGTTTGCTTACTACTGTGACAAAATGATAGGTCATGCAAAGGAATGGGTTCAACTAGCGGTAGAACGTATCATGGTGACATCCTAAACATGCATTTGCGAGAATGAGAGGGAACTGGGATTTTATAGACATGATCAAAGAGGGGGCTGCTTGCCTTGCTGACGATCACGAGGTATCACTCTTCTGACGTGAGGTTGAACTCGTCTCCGAGATCAACTCTACCGAGAAGATGCAATCACCGAAGCACTGGAAGTAAAACACAATCAAGATAATACAATGCACAATCAATATGTAAAACAAAGCATGACAATGTGCTGATGTGACTTATGTTTGAATTGCAACATGTTAATTGAAGTTGATTTGAAAGTGAATTCAAATTCAAACTCCAAATGTTATTCAAATTTGGTCAACTTGCATTTGCTAATGTTTGTTCATTGGAAACCAAATGGTCATGTGTGTGAAAAGCTTCTGAAGTACAAGTGATGTGTGGTGCATTTCAAAGTTTGAATTTGGAATAGTAATTGAATTCATTTTGAATTAAATCCAATTAAATCAAATAGCAAAAGCTACTGATCCCTTTTTAATATCAACTCCAACATAGCTGAAAGTTGAAAATTTGGATAGAGGATTTTCTCCTGATCATTTTTCATATATTATATGTTAAATTTGGAGTTAAAATGAATTTTCTATGATTTTTCAAAGTTTCAGCCATTTTCTGGAATTTACTGAATAAATTAAATGATTTAAGATTTACTGCATCATCACTAGGTCATGCTGACGCCAGGGTTTGACCAGTCAACTGACAGGGCGGCCCCACCTGTCAGCCTCACTGGGGTTAATTAAGTCTGTTTAATTTTAACACAGATTAATTAGGGCCCTGGGCCCAGTGTCAGTGAGAGAGAGAGAGAGAGATTAGGGGGGGCTTAAGGCCTAATGGCCGGCGGCTAAACGCCGGTGGCTTGGGCCATGGCGGCGCTCTGCCGGGGTGGAGATTTAGGCCACGGGGGAGGGGGCTGGGGCACGGAAGCGAAGCTCGTGCTCGCGCGCTTCTCCTGGAGCATGACGGGGACCTCAAGGAGGCCCTGGGCCACGGCTACGTCGACGGAAGGCGGCGGCCGGAGCTCCTGGTCATGGCGGACGACGACAGAGGGCACGGGGGTGGAGGGCAAGGGCACCAGCGGTTAGCCCGCGGTCTCCTGCAGCTGTTGGCGCACACGGGGCACCCAGGGGGGGCCGTGGCCACGCCGGCGAGCAGGCCCGCGGCGACGAGCTCACGGCCATGGCGGGGAAATGGTGATTGGGAGCACGGGGAGGAGACCCAGACGGGGCATTCTGAAGAGGACCTCACCGGGAAGACGAAGGTGAGCTCGGGGAGGTCCCGGAGGCACTGGCGGCGACGAATTTCCGACGAGGAGCACGGCGGCCGTGGCGGAGGAAGTCGATGCGGGCGGCGACTAGGAGGCGGCTTGGCTCAAATTGGCGGCGCGGCTTGACGAAGTCGACGTCGAGGAACCACATGGACACGTTGGTGCGGCGACCTGTCTCCGTTGGCCACGCAGGCGCACGGGCTCGTTCCGGCGAGCTCTCGGGGCGGCTCGGAAAATGGAGGCAGAGGAGAGGAGAGAGGTCGCGAGGGGAGGGGAAAGTGGAAGGAAGCCCTCAGGCGTGCGGTGGCGAGGAGATAGGGGCAAGGGAGGGCCAGGCAGGGAGGTGGCGTGGCGGCCATGGCCACCGCATGCGCTCCAGCGAGCAGCATCGGGGCCAGGGGAGGAAGACGACAGGGGAGGGCCCCCTGGTGGGCTGGGCCGGCTAGGCTGGAAGGCCAGGTAAGGTGGGCTCTGCCCTTTTTCTTCTGTTTTTCTTATTTTTCTTTTCTGTTATTTGTGTTGCCCTTTAAAATAAATAGCTAGGGCATTTGTAAAAACTCCCAATTCTTTTTATATAACCTAGGTGACTATAAAGAAGTCAACCCCAAGTTTTGGGAATTTTTGAAATTCAATTTATTTGAATTTCAATTCAAATAAGCAATTTATTTAATTTCCAAGCCACTATTTGAATTATTGAAAAATCTATGAGCATGGGATTAATCCCAAATCACTTTTAAAATGATCACACTCATTTTTAGGATTTTTTAACACATCCAAAAGAATTTTGGAAAAAGATTTATTTCTGGCCTTTTTATTTAACTCCTTTAGGGCTTTTCTTTTCCCGAATTCCTTTTCTTTTGCAATTTTTTTCAAGATGAAAAAATGCAAGCTTGGAAAAGCACAAACCTAAATTTGGGTTTCTGATAGTCTGATTGCAAAACTCTTCTTTCTTGCGCTCCATCAGCTGATCCGGAAGATGATATCCTCGGAAGTCATCACAGAACTCTTGCCAAGTCACCACGTGACCAACTGGTTGCATTGCTACAAAATTCTCCCACCATTGAAGAGCAGCACCTTCCAGAAAATATGCCGCAAAAAGCACACGATCACCTGGAGCAACATGGGCTGTCTCAAGCTTACGCTCGAGGGAACGAAGCCAATCATCGGCATCAAGGGGCTCGAAAGGACATCTGAAAACTGGCGGGTTGAGGAGAATGAAGTCTTGGATGGTGACAACACTATGATGCTGACAAGAAGTGTTCTGTTCAATACGCTCGAGAAGACGTATCTGATCACGACGATTCTTCTCAGCCTCCATCATGATTTCTGCCGTTGAGGGTGGTGGTGGAGGTCCTTCACCGTCTATGTAACCACAACTGGGATCAACACCTTGATTTGCACCTGACATTCTGTGTGATAAGAATCAACAATAAGAATAGGATTTAGGACACAATTCTATGCTAAGATAGAAGACTAAAATGCAATAGCATCAAAGCCACAAACGGACAGCATAACGGTTGTACCGGGATGGAAATTGAGACAACCTACAGAATAACGGACATCACTTCCACAGAAACACTATGGAATGATGGCTCAGAAAGACCACAACACTCCTACAGCTACAAAGAAGCAATCAACGAGATGTCCTAGTAAAGACATAGATGAGCCTAGTCCTATCTTCCCGTAGAATAAGATGAGGTTGACTCAGAACTCAGATCGATGAGGATAAGGAGAAAAAAGAAGTCTTACATTGTTCCCTTATACCCAAAGTAACTATATAACTATAGAATGCTAGACTCGACAACGGCCAATGGTTTGATAATCCTACAGGCAGTCCTGCTTTGATACCAAGTCTGTCGGGACCCGGGGTTAGCGTATGTAATTCCGGTCACAATGCAATCACATGGAGAGCCGAGAGCCGTACCCACTTGTCTAAGCAGACAAGGCCAAGCACAGATCACTCTAGGTAAGCATCGAACGTGAGGGGCATCCCATCCAGGCCGGATGATCAACTGAGATGGGTCCTCATCGTCCGCTCACAAGTCTAAATGCTTATGGGTGGTGAATCCCATACTCATAGACAAGTCGCCTCAACCATGTTATCGATTGAATCATAATCCTTACATAGACTTACTCCAGCCCGATCACTTAGTCGGGATCTTGGGCGGGCTCAATCATACAACAAAGTGTGCCACGTGACAGAGTCACGAGCAATCGCATCGCGATGCCCTAAGCTGCGCACATCTAAGGGCCACTTGGTATATAAAAGACCGCCGGCAAGAACACAACTAAGCTATCGAACCCCACACTAAGACATGCATGTTATAATCATACACACAGCATACATGTCCAGTGTAAACAGCAGGTAATCACAACATGAACTCTACAAACTCAGTCTTTATAACTTCTGCTAAACAGAGCAGACATAGTAGTTGTATTACAAGCAGAGATCACATGACTGTGATCCAACATTACATCAAACATCAACGGAAGCAAATTATGTCTTAGTAAAGGCAAGTTTAACAAATGGCTTAAGAAGCCTGAAATAAAATACAACGACCCTCCAGAGGGCACAGGCTGCTGCCTGGAACTATACGACTTGGTCCACGTCGAGCTCGAGGTAGAGGCCACCATCAGGGTCAATGGTCTCGTCTCTAAAAGATAGAATAAGCAAACGTGAGTACAAAGTCGTACTAAGCAAGACTTACATAGGTCATGCTGACGCCAGGGGTTTGACCAGTCAACTGACAGGGCGCCCCATCTGTCATTGTCTCTGGGGTTAAATCCCTTTTAGTTAACTTAACTTGGGATCATTAGGGCACTGGGTCCAAAGCAGTCAGTGAGAGAGAGAGGGATTAGGAGGGGGGGTTTAGGCCTAACAGGACGGCGGCGCTCTGCCGGAGTGGCGATTTAGGCCACGGGGGAGGGAGCTGGGGGCACGGGCGTGATGCCCGCGACGTCGCGCGTCGGCTGCGGCTACTGGGGGTTCAAGGAGGCACTCGGGGCCACGGCTACGACGACGGGAAGCGGCGGCCGGAGACCCTGGTCATGGCAACCGGTGACAGGGGGCACGGGAAGAAGCGCAGATGGGGAGGAAAAGGAGATGGGAGCTCACCAGAGACGATGCAGAGGACGAAGGGGGCGGGGGAAGCAGTACGGCGGCGAATTTGGCTTGGAGGTCGTCGGCGGCCGGCGGCAACTCGAAGACACGGGCGACGCCTGGGGAGCTCCTCGGGTTCGATTCGACTTGCAGCTCGAAGGAGTCGAGGGCGCTGGACCTTCTGGACAAGGTGGCGGGGAAGGGGAAGGCCGGTGGCCGCGTCGGAGCACGACGGCGCTCTGGCTAGGTCTTGGTTGTGCGTGCGAAACAAACAAGAGAGAGAGGGAGACGAACTGGGAGAGGGGAAGAAGGGCCTGGAGTCTCTAGGGCGTCGTCCAACGCGAAGGAGAAGAGGGGGGAAGAGCAGGAGGTGGCGAGGCGGCTGGCGCATGCTCGCCACCGAGCAGCATCGGGGCCAGGGGAGGAAGACGACAGGGGAGGCCCCCTGGTGGGTTGGGCCGGCTAGGCTGGAAGGGCCAGGTAAGGTGGGCTCTGCCCTTTTTCTTTTGTTTTCTTTTTATTTCTTTCTGTTATTTGTTTTTCCCTTTAAAAATAAATAACTAGGGCATTTATAAAAATCCCCAATCATTTTTATAAAACCTAGGTGACTCTATCGAATTCAATCCCAAGTTTTGGGAATTTTTGAAATTCAATTTATTTGAATTTCAATTCAAATAGGCATTTTTTTAACTTCCAAGCCACTATTTGGATTATTGAAAAATCTATGAGCATGGGATTAATCCCAAATCACTTTTAAAATGATCACACTCATTTTTAGGATTTTTCAACACATCCAAAAGAATTTTGGAAAAAGATTTATTTCTGGCCTTTTTATTTAAAATGCTTTGGGGCTTTTCTTTTCCCCAATTCCTTTTTCTTTTGCAATTTTTTTTTCAAGATGCAAAAATGCAAGTTTAGAAAAGCACAAACCTAATTAGGGTTCTGACAAGGTGTTCCCCAGATGACATCTCGGGTAGTGACCTTCTGTTTCGGATCCAGCAAGTCACTAAATGCACGAGCACTGGTGTTGAGAGTTCCATACTTCCATACTCTGCTGATTTCCCTTTTCCTATGGTATTTGCTCGAGTCTTTTTTGGATCATGTAACTTGTTTACTATCTTGTGCTTGTTGATGATGCTTTTGCTCGTAGGACCATATTTCCTTGCTGAACAACCCGCCTCAACCTGAGGATGCCGAAATACTGGATGAGCCTGATGTGGTCATGGTGGATCCCGCGCCCACGGGTGGTGGTGGTGCTTCGCATGCTGATCTTGGCGATTCCGCGGGTGCGAGTCGTGGTGGTCGGTCGTCAGCTACAGAAGGTGATGAATACTTGGAGCCACTTCGCATCAAACACAGTCGTTCCTTGACTGCTATTGAGCAGACTATAGAGGGTGGCGGTGGTGGAATGCCGCCAGTCGCACAATTGCTACGCCTTGCCCTCCTCAGTCTGATCCGAAAAAGCGAAAGCTTGGGGTGCTGCTTCTTGTGGGTGTCGCACCAGTTGGGTGTGTATTTCCTCTTTTCTGGATGATTGCGCTACTGTTTTTGAGTTCTTGTTCGGATGACATGTGATTTACAGCATTGCTCCAGTTCCGGCTGCTTCTTCGACGAGTACCGCTACTGTTGATCTCCAGTCGACTGACTCCGGTGCGGCGGCTGGTCAGTCGGCTCCTTCCGCGACTCCTGTGGCTTCTGGTGCGGGTACGATCCTCGCGACTGCTGCGTCTGGGGGGTCTGCTGCTGGTACTGAAGGCGAATCTACTTCAGACTCGAAACCCGTGTTTCCTGAGGGGTACATTTTGGAGAAAAAGTATCCCCTATTGAAGAGAAGGCCAAGTTTTTTGATCACATGGCTGAGCAGGTGCGTAATCTTCCTTTCGTCTGACTTATATTGGGAGCGTGGCAGCGCTCCCGATGGGAGTAGCCCCCGAGGCTGCGAGCAATCACTTGTGATTGGTCGCAGTCTTACGCTTGATTTGCTCTGACTTTTCGTGAACTTCTGCATATCATTGGGGGCGTGGCGGCGCTCCCTATGGGATTTGCCCCCGAGGCTGCGGGCAACCACTTGTGGTTGGTCGTAGTCCTTGTTTGTCCTTTTCTTGGTTCTGATCTCTACATGCCTTTCTGTCACAGTCGTTGTTCCGTATGTGTGAGCGAGTGCTGACCGACGCTGATCATGCCCGGAGTGATCATGATGCGGCACAGGGGAGCCTAACCACTATGAGGCGTGATTTGCTTTTTTTTCTTTCGATTGTGGTACCCTTGCTGGTTTGATGCTTGAGTGACCCTTTTGATGTAGGTCATAAGAACGATGCTGAAAAGAGGGCTGCTGGCGCAGAGAAGAAACTTGCCCCGCTTCGAGACTCTTTGGAGTCGAAGGAGAAGGATCTACAGATGCAGCGTGGCGAGCTCGAACGACTGCGGCGAGTTGAGGAGCAGTTTCAGCAGGTGGAAACGGTTGAGGGTGGTCGTCTGCGTGACCTAGAGAGTGCTTTGGCAGGTGACGAGATTGCTCTAGTGCTTCTTCTTTCGCGGTGGTTCTTGGCTGAGGTTTTTGATCATTGTTGTTTCCCGGTGATGCAAGTGTCGTAAGTGTTGAGATAGCGGCGGCTGCTCCTGCGGATTCGGGAACTCTTCGTGGCGCTATGGATGCCGTGGCGAGGGTCGCTGGTGCCGTGAAGGATGTCTGTGTTCGTGCTTTGACTCTACTGAAGCTTCTTCATGAGCACATGTATCCGGAGGAGGAGAATCGGCCCGAGGGTATTAATCTGCAGTTTGCCGCGTTTGGGCCAGATGGTGATAGCTTGGAGGTCCTGGTCCGCGAGACAGTGGTGAGTGGGCTTGCCATGGTGGACAGCTTGCCCAGTTATACGACTGAGTAGAGTGCGCGGGCCACTCGTCTTGCTTGTCAGCTGCAATGGGTTTTGGAGGCTGATACCCACAAGCCTCAGGGCTCGGAGTAGGGAACTTTATTCGTCTGCGCGCTTGATGACCTTTTTGTAATAAGCCACTTTTGTAGTGGGATATGTGAAACCTTGAGTTAATGATGAAGCTTCCTTGTCCCTTTTCTGTCGTACTTTTTCTTTGACTGACACTTTTATATTTTTGCGGTAGGCCACCCCGGGCGTTTTTTGGGCTTGGAAATTGCTGAAGGAGGATGCTCGCGAGGGGGCCTACGAGTTCGTCTGTTTGAGGCTTAGGAATGCGGAGCGCGAGATTAGTCGTCTCAAGGGTGTTGTTGCAATCCATCGCTCAAAACGTGAACGTGCTGAGGCTACCTTGGATGGAGAAATTGTCTGATCTTCTGAAGGGTGAGTCTTCTTGTTTGGGCTGCACGATTGCACGAGTGATTTTTCTTGTGCTTCTAGCTGAATTTTGCTCTTCTTATAAAGTGTTGGTTGGTCAATCGCGCGAGGAGGAGGAGGCTGTGCAGTCGGAGTTGTCGCGTTTGGATGACTCGGTCGTGCAAGCTGAAAATCCCTTTTGGAGGGATAGAGCACGGGCGCTATTGTTTGTCGTGTTTCGATTGCGGGTTGGTCGGGTACCGCGAGCTCTTGAGTACTGCTGCAACGTGCTTAGTGGCATCTTCTCTGAGTTTTATCCCTTGGATCCTGTCCCGACCAGTTTTGAGAGGCTGTGTCGAGTGTTCTCTCAGCCTGCGAAGCTTCATCGTGTTGTGAATCATAAGATCCATGCTGGGGCTCGTTGTGCTTTTGCCTTTGTTCACAGTCATTGTCCTGGGGTAGATATTATGCTGGAGGCTGAAGGTCTTCCTGTTGCTCGAGATGAACTGATGGATGAGCATTACGCGGCGGCGGATGCCCATGAGGGTCTAGAGTTTTGAGCTTGGAGTCTAGAGTTGCCTGGTCCTTGTAAATTCTTCCTTGCGCGATGTATGTTTTGTGGTCGCGGATTGCGGCGAGTCATTTGGAGTCTTTGTGCAAGTCGCCATTGTGCGCGAGTCTCCGAGTGTCTTGCTTCGTGGGGTGGCTGCGGTGGTTGGAGTCCCGAGTGTCGACTGTGAAGTCGCGTAAGCAAATACCGCCTCGGAGGGTGGCTGCTGCGAGCGATCCCCTGAGTGCCAAGTATGGAGTCGCGTAAGAGAATAACGCCTCGGAGGGTGGCTGCTGCGAGCGAGCCCCTGAGTGCCAAGTATGAAGTCGCGTAAGAAAATAACGCCTCGGAGGGTGGCTGCTGCGAGCGAGCCCCCGAGTGCCAAGTAGGAATTCGCGTAAGCGAATAACGCCTCGGAGGGTGGATGCTGCGAGCAAGCCCCCGAGTGCCAGGTATGAAGTCGCGTAAGCGAATAACGCCTCGGAGGGTGGTTACTGTGAGCGAGCCCCCGAATGCCAAGTATGAAGTCGCGTAAGATAATAACGCCTCGGAGGGTGGCTACTGCGAGCGAGCCCCAGAGTGCCAAGTATGAAGTCGCGTAATCGAATAACGCCTCTGAGGGTGGTTGCTGCGAGCGAGCCCCCGAGTGCCAAGTATGAAGCCGCGTAAGCGAATAACGCCTCGGAAGGTGGCTGCTGCGCGCGAGCCCCCGAGTGCCAAGTATGAAGTTGCGTAATATAATTTTAGGAAAATATTTATAATCTTTCCCTGATGTTCTTACATGAGGGGGCTGTGAAAAAACAACCCTTTATTTGGACCGATGGCTGGACAGCCCTAGAAATGTTAAGTTGCTGCTAGGATAACTTGAAGTCTCATCATGAGGCACTAGTTCGTCGAATCTTCGGTTGGTGTCTTGGCTTCTATGGGAGTACTTCTTCTTTGTCGGCGATTCCTCGAGTGTGATGTGCCCCAAAGGTTTTTGATATCTTATGGAATTCTCTATCGCATCGATCTGATCTGACGAATCTGCCGTTGACTGTGATGACCCCCTTGGGCCTGGCATTTTTAGCTTGAGGTACGCGTACTGCGGCACTGCCATGAAGCGCGCGAAGGCTGGTCGGCCGAGGATGGAATGATACTGTGATTTCCAGTCGACCACTTCAAAATCTAGAGTCTCCCTGCAGAAGTTGCTCGCGTTGTCGAATACCACTTCCAAACTTATCTTTCCGAGGGGATAGACTGCTTTACCTGGAACAATTCCATGAAGGTCGTGCCTGAAGTTTTGAGTGCTGAATTTTGGATGAACATCTCTTCCAGAGTTTTGGTGAATATGATGTTGATTCCGCTGCCACCATCCATGAAGACTCGCGACATGTCATAGTTTCTGATTCTTGCTTCAAGCACCAGTGCAGTGTGCCCTGGGCGTGGGATAGCTGGCGGGTGATCCTCTCTGGAGAAGGTGATGTCAGCCTCGGACTCGCGGAGGTATTCTGGGATGGCCGGGTGAGAGGAGACTGCGAGGAAGACTTGTCTCGTGACTTGCTTCTGCTACCTGTTTGACGGCCTTCCTTCTTGGATCATGTAGATTCGACCGTGTGCCTCCGGGTAATCTTCTTTTCCATCAGGTGATGTGCGCCTCTGCTGGATGGCTGCTACCTATCTTGCTGGTGCGGCGGGCGGGATGGTGCATTGTGAGCGATGGGCCCGACTGCCACATTTGCTAGAGGTTGCGTTGCTAGTGCTGTAGACCGGCTCTTTTCTTCTAAGAGCTCAATGGAGCTCCTGCAATTTCTTAGGGTGTGCCCCGATCTGACTTATTTGTGTTTGTTCTTGAATCAATGAATTGTGCATTGGTTGTCTAGCTGCTCCTTAACCGAGCGAGGTGCTCGGGTATAGTCTCATGGCTGCCTTGATCTCCAGTCTTGTTTTGGAGCTTGTGGTGGGTCCTCTGGGTTGTCCCTTTGTTGCATTATGTCGTCGCGATGTCTGTCGTCTCTATCATCTGGGAAACCGGCTGCAACCATGTCGGGTCCTTTGTCATCATAAAAATTGCGCCTGGGCCGTTTTCTTTCTTCTGTCAAAGCCTCTGTCTCCAGCGTAATAGTCGTAGTCGTGATCTGATCGATCTGTCAGGACGTCCGATTCGTTGCATATGGAGTCCTCTCCGTCGGCCTGGTTGTTGGCGTGCTCCAGTAACTGCGCGAGTGTTCGGACTTTGAGTTGTCCGAGTGTTTCTTTGAAGTCTATGTGATGTAAACCTCTTCTAAATGCGTCGATTGCACTTTCCTCGATATTTCTTCGACTGAGTTTTTGAGTATGGTCCATCATTGGATGTATGCCCTTAGGGACTCTCTAGTTCCTTCCCTACAGTCTCTCAGTTCCTCGAGTGAGGCTAGCCGCTTGTAGGTTGACTTGAAGTTTTCGATGAAGGCGCTGCGAAATTGCTTCCAAGAGCTGATGGAGCCTCGTTGTAGGTTCTTCAGCCAGTGTCGCGCCGATCCCTCAAGCATGAGCTGCACATACTGCATTGACGTGGTATTGGTTCCCCGCTCGAATTTGACGGCTGTTAGGTAGTCGTCGGGCCATGCTTCTGGTTCTTCCAATCCGTCGTACTTGTGCGTCGTGGAGTTTAATTTGAAACCTTTGGGAATCTGTGTTTCCCGGATAGCTCGTGCGAAGCATAATGCGCCGCGGGGTTTGAGGTCTTCTTCGGATACTTGATCGTTGGAGTGCTCTTCACGAGTTGCGCGCCTGCGTCTCCCTCCATTGATTTTGTTCTGCGTGATGTCGTCCCGTGCATCTCGTCGTGGGTCATTGTTGCGTCGGTTGCCGCGGTTGTCCCTGTCTCAATCTCTGCTTTTGTCGAGGCGCTTGCGACGGTCGTCGTTGCTATCGTCGTTGTCTTCGGGTGAGCTGGGGTCCATATCTGGTGTCTGCTCGCAGAGTGCCCGTCTCGTGCTTTCCTTTTTGAGTGTCGAAGCAGCGATGTCCTCGCTCATCACCTTGAGCGTCCGCGCAGTGTTGCGATCTGCGTTGTCTTTTTAGCCGCTTTGGGCGAGGTGAAGATATGCTTGGGCGGTGATGAGGGCTTCTGATGGTGTGAGTTGTTCTTCTTCGAGTCTGAAGTCGTCGTCCAGTTTGCAGGAGAATTTCTTCTTGTCCAAGCGTTTGAGGTTGTTGAATCTGGACTTTTGTCGAGAGGTCGCTCCAGTGCTTGGGTGATGCTTTGCGAGCGGTTCTTGAGTTTTTAGAGGTTCTTCTTTGTTTCTCCAATTCGAGCCGATGTCGTCTTGTTTTCTTACTGATATCACTCGCCAGCTTATTGTATGCTCTGAGCTCGTCACGAGTTGCGTCCTCTGGTAGGAGCTTGCCGTGTTTTACTGCATCTTTTACTCTGGTGATTGCTTCTTTGGATAGATAGATTTTTTCGGTGGGTTGAGCCTGTCTTGTGGCTTCTGAGGCCTAGCGCCTGCTACTTTCAGTTGGGTCATCCTGTCTTCTGAATTCTTTTCTTGGTATGGTTCCTGGTTCACCAAGGGTGACTTTAAGTTGACCAGTGTTTTCAGGATCACTGCTTCTGTTGTTTGAGCGCGCTTCCCTGTGACTGTTCGGTTCATCTTCTCTGTCCCTGTCATCTGAAGTTGGCTCGTGGGTGTCTGCCATGAATACCTGGAACGCCATCCGGGTCGCCAAATTTGTCTTTTTCCACGCGAGTGTTGTGCTCGCGCAGTCGCGAGTGGTGCCATGGACCGGGCTGAGGTGGGTTACCCGGACTCGCGTAGTCATCGGGTGGGTGGGAGTTGCTTTTTTGGCTCACGTCGCCTTGGGTGTTGTAGACGTTCCGAGTGCTCGAGCGTCGTATGTGAGGCAAAGGTTGCCCAAGTGGTTGATGTGGATCTTGTGCCTCCCAAAAGTCAGATCTGAGCCTACGCGGAGATCAGAGAAAGCTGACCGAGAGACGTTAAGATGTGCGATGAAGCCGAGGGACTCGAAAAAATCTGATTCTGCTCGATTCGCAGAGGTGTCGAGTGCTGAAGCGGTCCACGAGCTGTCGATTGATGGTGAAGAGACCGCCGAGATCGTTGATCCGGCCTGCGTCTTCCACATGGTCGGCGCCAATTGACGAGGATTGACCTCGGCAAATCCCATGGTTAGGAACCCTGGGTTAGATCGTAGAGGAGATGTGCAGGTTGGCGATACTCGTCGGCTAACAGGAGACAGGAATTTACCCAGGTTCACATCCCTCGATCGGTGAAACCCCTACTTCCTGCTGGATTGTATTATGATGGAGGCGATTACAGTGGAGGTCTAGGCGAGTTCGCTCGGGACCGGAGGTGTTGCTTGGATATTTGATGCCCTAGACGTCCCCTCTCCCAGCCTTTATATACTAGGCTGGGTCACAAGGAGTTCATCTAGGTTTATAGAGATAGTTGCCTAATCTAGTCTTAGTCTTGGACGCCAAGTCGCAGCTTCCATAGTCGTCGAGGACTCCTACGTCGGTGCCTCGGGTGGGCCAGTCGTCGGCCAGTCAAGACTTCCAGTGGGCCTTCTGTCTCGATACCCTCATTTGTAGGAGTCGTGGGGTCACCCCCTCGTCACAGGGCAACAGCAAACAGGGAACTGAGAACGGCGACAACATCACACAAGACGAGAAGAGCAACAACTTTGGAAGCATGGGGCACTGAAAGGAGGCCGAAGGCATGGCCTTGGGACTCGAGGGAACCCTTGCGCTCGCTCTCTCGACGCGTACTGCACACGGGGTGCGCATCCGGGCGAGCACGCCGATGGCGAACAGATTATATGAAACACGGCGGCTACAGGGGACGAGCGGGATCTACTGCTATGCAGGGAGGAATAATAGGAAGGAATATAAGGAGGCGCAACTCATAGAGCGATGGGTCGCTGGAATCGAACAGGGCCCCGGGGAGGACGAAGCAGAGGATGAAAGCTCGGGGAAGCGACGGCTTGGAGACGAGGAAGAGGACGTCGCGGGCTCGGAGACGAGGCGGAAGACGATGGCCTCGACGTGGACGACGCCTGCAACCCTGGCGTCCACGGTCTGCTAGGCATGGCCATCAATTTTGGATCTCCCGGCCTCTTGATCATGGTAGGAAAAACATGGGAGGGAGGAGAAGAATAAAGGAGAGGAGATGGCGGGGCGGCTTGGGGCAAAGGTCTAGGGTTCTGGGGGCGAGAGGGGGATTAAAAATGGGAGGGGAGGCACAGGTGGGTGGCCACGGCGATGGCCAGCTCCTCTGCTTTTCCATGGACGTGAGAGAGGGAGAGAGGGGACCCTCCACGTGAGGTGGAAGGGAGGGTGTTGTCTCGATTGGGCGGGGGCTAGGGAGATGGTTAGGTGGGCTGGAAGAAGAATTGGGACCAAGGTTAGGGGAAGAGGAATCGACCCAATCGGCATAAGTGCTTCTCTGCATTTATTCTTTTAACAAAAAGACACCAGAACAATGCAAGAAAAAAAAGAAATAGAAAATAATCCTTTTAAATAACATGAAAAATGCCCTAGCATTTTCTGTCACATGGACTATTGCAAAGGACAATTGTGCAAATTCTCATCCCCAATGGGAAAAATAAAATTGTATTTTTTTTGGAATTTGTCAGTTTTGGCTGTTACAACTCTCCAGCACCAACAGAGGATCTCGTCCTGAGATCCGACATACCCCGGGGGAAGAGCCCAAGAAGATGCAAGAAGGAAGATCCTACGAGAGGTGAAACTTCCCAACATCACCAACATAGGTTCTGTTCATCGTAACAATGATGTTACTTCCCTCAGGATACAACCTGACTCGAGATTGCCGATATCGAAGAAGAAACTTCTGAAGGTGCGGGAAACTGATCGAGAGCAAGCTCAGATTGCACGAGGGGATTTCACAACAAAACTGAATCCACTTGAGAAAAGAAACTCGAAGTTTCTGGAATAAGATTACCTAGGTGCTACTGGAAGCCACGAAAATGAGAATCCGAATCGAATCAATACCATACCAGCATTTCTACAATAACATCACTCAGGAAGGTGCGAAAACCTGAACAACGAGACGAGACAGAGGAGGGATCGACACACAGTGCCGACTCAAGAGGACAAAGGGGGACAGACAAAGTGGGAGGTTCAGAATCCATTAGTTGGATAATAACCAAGTAACCCGGTTCAACTGTTTCACGCGGGTCGCGCATTTGACGATATAGAGCGACAAGACCATGAGCCATGCTCAGCCAGTTCGAAGTACGCCGACCAACCCGCTGCTGATAAGGTATTGGTCCGACTAAAATCTCCTAAAAGAGAACCTAGATTTGGTTTTGAAGAGGATAAGTTGAAGAAGAAAACATTATGTCACACTTCCTTACCAGAGGGAGGGGATAAGGAGTAAAAGGAATCCTACTCTTAAATAACTATCTAAGTAACTACAAAATAGTTTTTTTCTAGACTCGACTTCGACCAGTAAAGGGATCCTATGATCGGTAAGGCTCTGATACCAAGTTGTAAGACCCGATATGCGGTATTGTTTCACATCTGGACGTTTCCATCCAAACCCGAGGACGAAGCATATATCGGACCCACCGGGACATATGACGAAGTCATATGTCTCGGATTTCAACATGGTATCACAACATTACGGCTACAAGGATACATCATCTGATACAATCGGTATACAAATGCCTTAATACAATACATCAAGGGAAGATATATGTCTGAGTACAGACTACAATCAAATGCCTAGTGGCAAAGAGAAAATCACTGATCCCAAAACCACACGGGTCCAGGCTCTTCGTCGGGATCCGCCTAACTAGTCGTCGTAGAGTCTCCACGTGAAACATCGATCATCATACAGGTTGTCGATCAAGAACCCTGAAAAGAGTTTGGGGTGGTATCATGAGTACAGAAGTACTCAGCATCCAACTGTAGTGATCAACTGACCCAGCAAGGACCTCATCACTCGTCATTCTAGGATAACTAGTAGTTTACGGTAAGGATGGGGTAAGTGCTGAGGTTTCTGCCGCACTAGCATATATAATGTGGCTAACGAACTAAAGAGTAAGATGAGAAGCCAAGCATTCGATGAGGAATCGCCTCCAACAAGTCTGCTATCAGCTACTTACGCAAGGATAAAACCTATCCAATCCCTGTCCTCCCCTTCGCATCCCGACGAAGAAGAAGTAGTCAAGGCACACACACACGTTGATCAAATTTTAGTTATGATTTAGTTGATGTTATCTATGAACAAGGAGTAGGTCTCAAATCATCCATAACCGCGGACACAGCTTCTCGAAAAGATTTAACCCTGCAGGGGTGTACCAACTGCCCGTTATAAGCTCCTAATGTACGCCGGCTCTCTCAGTCGGGCTAGTTAAAGACACTCATTGAAGAGTCGTTCCGAGAGATCCGGACGACATAATCCCTCTAACTAACAACGCACAATTCCGGGTGGCCCCCGGTGAGTCGACATCTAGTTCAGGAGCCGTCTGCGCTCTCGATCTGGTCTCTACCGTCTGTCTCGGGTTTGGATTATCCGTATCTCCTCATCTGAGGCCGGGTCCTCAGCCGAAAAGGTTGGACAATTGTGAAGCACTGCCCCCACTGGCCCGGGTTTTTTGAAATCTGTTGGCCGCAGACCAGTCACACACACGGTTTCAAATGGTAAATCAGCTTGGGCCACCACTAGAACTGTTTGTAGCTAGGTAGGTAAGAAGAGGGGACCCCATAGCATCCCATACGCGGTTAGGCGCGCTCGTCAAGAGACACAATACCAGGAACTCGGGTCCTAGGTGACTCAAATGGAACAAAGCATCGAGGCGGGATGGCCTAGACCTTCCACCCTTCATCGAATATAGTCAACATCATAATAATCACATCATCCACAAAAATATAATAGTGTGATAACCCAATCCAAGGAGTAACATGGTAACATTCGTAGCATCCTAAGCATGGATACTAAGCATGAGCTGACCAACGAGCAATAGTAACATAGCAGTACATGGTTTGCTGGGAGGGGACATGGAGGTATCGGTTTAAGAGAGGCTGTAAACATGTGGTAGGATCAAACATCGAACCTAACCTAGACTAGCATGCAAACCGCTGGTTATAATAGAATGGATCATAAGTAATGTATAGTCCTTGCCTGTTGATAAGTTGGGTTCCGAAGGTGTAGACGAGCGCAAACTCGTAACGTCTCTGAAAGTATTCGCGGGAGCACACAAGAATAAAACGCTGAAAAGTCATTCAACAAACATGCATCTATTACTATGGAGCAACACGAGCACACAATAAACAAAGAAGCACGATCAAGTATGATGCGTGTAATTTTAATAGCATGGCATGAACATAAGGATAGGCAAGTTTAAATGAAGCATCAGGAAGCAAGGGTGCAATACCACCGACAAACTTCATATGCATTAGGTAGGTGATTAATGAATCTGGAGGATTCTTATGATATAGTTGTTATAATGCATGATCATGCCATATGGAAAAGACTAGAACATAATATGAACAAGAATTGCCCACACATGAGAATAAACCTCGAGGTAGGATTTCTCAAGTTAAATAGATGTAGATGACATGGCATAATATGATGCACCTAATGTAATATGTTGCAAGCAAAGAAATAAATAGAGAGACAACGCTACCGGCAAGCTACGGTTACGAAAGATCTACGTGCTCCGAAGAAGGAAAAATATTGGACGAACTGCACCACGCGCAACACACGAGGAGTTCATGTGCAAAAGTACACCATCACCTAAATGAGCATGCCCATATAGCAAAATGAACAGCACCATGACGTTCCTCATGTTTTTCTACCTCAAATTCATGTATGATATGAACTATTTGGAGCAAGGATGCACAAGATACAAGCAATGCAAAAAGGGAGAAGATTTGGATCAAACCAAAAGGATTTGAGTTGATCTGCAAAATGAAAAGGAGGGAAACCCCTTCTGGGCTCCCCACATCCACAATTCGGCCCGAATGGTGAGAAGCCTACTTCTAAGCTACACCCACAGGTGAGAAAATGACCTGGCCCGAGCCCATTAGCTAACACAGTGGGAAAAGGGCACAATAATGAGGGATGTTCATTGCTCCACGGGGAGCTCGAACCCGATACCTCTTGGTTGCAAACCAAGCACCCACGCCACTGCACCAATCGTGACAACAGGGAGGATCCACGGAACCTAAGCTATACGAGCGAGATAACTGAATCTCGGACTAAAGAAATTGCAGGAAGTCATTCCTGACGAAACTGAAGATCTTCAGTTAACTGAAGACAATGGGCGCATGGGTTCAGAGAGGAACGGGCCGCGACAGGGTCGAGAAGCTGCGCGGGTGAGTACGCCAAGTGCACTAGGCGTGCACCGACTGCGGTTGCAGGAATAGGACGGCCAAGGGCGCGCCCTTGACGCGCGCTGGTCGTGCACAAGCAGCACGGCTGCGCCGGTGAAGGACACCTACAGAGACACACGGCCACGGTGAACAGGGAACTGACAGCGGCGACAACATCACACGGGACGAGCAGAGCAGCAACTTGGGAAGCATGCGGGCGCTGAAAGGAGACCGAAGGCATGGCCTTGGGGCTCGAGGGAACCCTTGCGCTTGCGCTCTCGACGCATACTGCACACGGGGGTGCGCAGCAGGGCGAGCACGGCGACGACGAATAGGCTACATGAAACACGATGGCTACAGGGGACGAGCGGGATCTACTTCTACACGGCGAGGAACAAGAGGAACGAAGAGAAGGGAGGCGCAGCTCACAGAGGGATGGGTCGCTGGAGTCGAACAGGGCCCCAGGGAGGATGAAGCAGACGACGACGGCTCGGGGAAGTGACGTCTTGATGACAAGGAAGAGGACGTCGTGGGATCGGAGACGAGGAGGAAGACGATGGCCTCAACATGGACGACGCCTGCAACCCTGGCTTCGACGATCGTCTAGGCATGGCCATCAATTTTGGAGCTCCCGGCCTCCTGATCATGGTGGGAAAAACATGGGAGGGAGGAGAAGAAGAAAGGAGAGGAGATGGCGGCGGCGTCTTGGGGGAGAGGGCTAGGGTTCTGGGGGCGAGAGGGGGCTTAAAAGGGGGAGGGGAAGCGCAGGTGGTTGGCCACGGCGACGGCCAGCTCCTCTGCTTTTCCATGGACGTGAGAGAGGGAAAGAGGGGACCCTCCACGTGAGGTGGAAATGAGGGTGTTGTCTCGTTTGGGCTGGGGCTAGGAAGATGGTTAGGTGGGCTGGAAGAAGAATTGGGCCCAAGGCTAGGGGAAGAGGAATCGACCCAATCAGCACAAGTGCTTCTCTGCATTTATTCTTTTAACAAAAAGACAGCAAAAGAATGCAACAAAAGGAAGAAATAGAAAATAATCTTTTTACCTAACATGAAAACTATCACATGGACTATTGCAAAGGACAATTGTGAAAATTCTCATCCCCAATGGGAAAAATAAAATGCAATTTTTTTTGGAATTTGTCGATTTTGGGCTATTACAACCGGCTACACAGTGGTTAGTTCACGACCCTCTTATCCTTCGGCACTACACCATTGCCTTCTCCCTACTAACAACGGTGTGTTTATTTATTAGGATCACCCCAAGGATGTTGAGTTCCTAAACACGTCTATCCAGAACTACACCAAGATCAAGCACATCTTCTCCTTCGTCTTGGCAACCGACAAGCATGCCATGGACTCCGATGAGCCTCTCGGTACACCGAAGTGTCGAGAGACCCGGGAGTCAGAGACCATCAACCTTGATGGTGCTGACAAGGTATTCAAGCACGTGCCTTCACTTGATAATAAGAGGACCACCTTCATGGAGGAGGATCTCAGCGTCTTCACCAGCATGACCGAGGTTGTGAAGGAGGTGGGAACCGCCATCAGGGAGATCAAGGCCGCGACAGGTGACGTGGTCGATGTTGGAGGTCGCCACGTGGGTTGGTGCCATGATCAGTAAGAATTCGACGTTGATCTTGGTAGATTTTGGTGTCATGGTTGATGTCGATCTTGGCCTTGCGGGTGGTGATCGGGATCAATCCATGAGACAGAGAGTGCCCCGTCGATTGACGTAGGTCCGGAAACCCCTGAAAAACGGATCCGTGCCTGTGTGCCGATCTAAGGAGATCGGATGCATGACTAGAAGGTGCGCGGTGAAGTCGTGGGACCCAAACAGATCGATTTTTTCCTGAGTCACCAACATGTCAAGTGTTGATGACGGAGTCGCCGAGTTGCCGGTTGCCGGTGATGGAGCCGCTGAGATCGTAAATCCAACCCGCGTCTTTCCCACAAACGGCGCCAATGGACGAGGGTGGACATCGGCAAATCCCATGGTTTGGTACCCTAGATTGATTGAAGTGAAGGAGTGTGTAGTTGGTGATCTCGTCGGCTAACAGGAACACGGGAATTACCCAAGTTCGGGGCCCTCGAGTGGTAAACCCCCTACTCCTTCTCGATTTACTATATGGAAAAGGTGTTTACATCGGTGGAATCGGCGAGATTGCTCAAGCCGTGAGGTGTTGTGAGATGTAATCGCGATGTCCCTAGACGTCTCCCCTCCCAACTTTTATATACGAGGCTAGGTCTCAAGGAGTCCGTCTAGGGTTACAGGAGGATTCATATATTACTTGTCTTGTACGCCATGCTATGGACTCCATGCCAGTTCACTCGCCGATGCCTCGGGTGGGAGCACCAAGCTGATGTTGGGCCTTTGCGAGGCTTCCAGTGGACCACCAGCCCGCACACGCACTAGGTACCCTCACGGAGGGGAGTGGTGGGGGTATTCCCTCGTCAGTTGTAGAACAGTAAAGTATATTAGTAGCTTTGATTTTTCCATTCTAATGCATGTATATAAATTTGTTTCCACCACAAAATCTGAACTTCTTCTGTTTTCAGTGGTTTTCAAACAGTTCACCAAGGATTACCTCTCAAACTATGCAATTCAAAGCAAAGCAATGAATTTTAAAGTATTTCGCAAAGACCGTGATGAACTTGATGTTGTCCTCAAGATTGTGAAGGATGACCGGGAAGTCATCACAAAGGGTTGGACCAAGGTTGTTAAGTCCTTGCACATGAAGGAGGACTCAATATTGGCATTTCGCTTCTCCAACTTCGACAACAACCCGAAGAAATTTCGCCTCTCTCTTTACCGCCTCTAAATATGTTCTGCTGTCAACTGTTAGCATGCACTTCTATGTTGTTGTATACTAGCTAAATGTCAGTGCGTTGCTATGGAATAACAAAAAATATTATGAACACACTGATGTAAAAGACAAGCGACAACCTAGTTGTGGTATGATCAGAGGCTGGCGCAAAATTATGGTGGCCACTTGAATGAAAATCGAACCCGTCTTCATGATGTCCTGCTTGACTACTTACAACAAGTTAATCTGGACTATATCCTTTAGATATTGAAGATGGAGAAACTAGATTGGAATCCACACCTCCGATGACGCCACCCCCTCTAACTTTAGATTTTTTTTTGAGACAACACTAAGAGCATCTCCAACAGACGCGTCCAAGCACCACGCGCTAAAAAAATTACAGCGCCAAAATAGAGTATTAGCGCGTCGGACAGGTATATTGCTTTAGCAGACGCCCAAATATTTAACGCTCATAGTAGCATCTCCAACAGGCGCTCTAAAAAATAACGATGCGCTCGCGCCCAGCCGCGGCCGCTCTCGTCTTCCCGTGCACAGCTCGCGCCCAGCTTGTGATGGTACGAGAGATGATAATGGCTTCTCGCCCTTCGCTGGTTACCCCAACTGGACGGTTGAGATGTATATAGCAGAAAATTTACCTTACACGAGGACGGTAAGGTTTATCGAATCCAGGAGGACTCCAAGGATCGACAAGTAGGTGTCAATGGCGCCAGATAAATTGACGTGGACCTGCACACACAACAAGTAACTTTTCTCCCAACGAAGTACAGAGGGGTTGTCAATCCCTTAGGCCTTGTCGTTTACAAAGGATCAAATGCAAAAGATAGATAGTAGTGATAATTGCAACTGAAAGTAAAAGCAGTAAATAAATTATAGGTGTAAACAGTGGTGGAAATATGGACAGGGGTCCCATGATGTTCAATAGTGATGTCTCTCTCCCAAAAGACGATAAAAAGGCTAAGCTGCTGAACAAATTACAGTTGGGAAATTGACAGAATTATAAACAGACCGCAATGGTAATTATGCTTGTTATCAACTTGTTATCATGTCACCACAGAATTTTCTTATATGGTTGGTATCATGTCACCATAGACATTATGCAGTTATCATTTACCTACTCGAGGACGAGCAGGAATTAAGCTTGGGGATGTTGATACGTCCCAAACGTATCTATAATTTCTGCTTGCTCCATGCATGTTTTGGGTGATATTGGTATGCTATTGATACACTTCCATACACTTTTGATCATATTTGGACTAACCTATTAACTCAGTGCACCTCAGTGACAGTTTTTGTTTTCTGCTGTTTTTGTATTTCAGGTTTTTCCATTACATAAAGTGCCAGAAAAATTCCGGGAAAAAATATATATATAATCTGCGATGCGGAAGCTTCCAGACGCCCGAATGGGGGCCAGAGGGGCCCCACCTGCAGTCCAGGCGGCCTAGGGTGGGGTCGCGCCGGGAGGCCGCCTGCATTCCCTGGTGGCCCCTGGCTGCCCCGTTCTCCTATATATTTCTCTTTTCCCGAAACCCCCGAGGACAGAACCCTTTTTCGCGATCTCGCCTTTGTTCCGCCGCCGCCGCGCTTCCAAGATCGGGAGCACCAAAAGACCTCTTCCCGGCACCCTGTCGGAGGGAGGATTGACCTCCGGGAGCTTATCCACCACCATGGATGCTTCCCGGATGAGCCGTGAGTAGTCCACCTTGGACCATGGGTCCATGATCAGTAGCTATGTGATGTCCTCTCCCCCTCTTTGTTCATCATTGATTAGACCTTGTGAGCTACCCTACATGATCAAGACACATATGTAATTCTTTCTGTTGTTGCTATGTTGAGTTTTCTAGGATCTGATAGATTATGAGATTATGTTCAGATTGTGATGAGTAATATATTTGTTTCTTCTCCTTTTCTATTTATGTTATTGAGTAATTCTTGCATGTTCTCCGTTGCTATTTATTACTTTGGCCAAGTGGTCGATTGCAACTCCAAGAGGGAGCGTTATGCATGATTGTGGGTTCATGCGCCCTGATGACTAACTTGAGTGACAAAAACATGAGTCTAGGGGATGTGTTGTTGCTACAAGGGGGAAAACAACGGTGCTTGTAACCGTGGTTGCAAGGATTGTTTACTTTACGCAAAATTCTTTTAATGCAGTTGTCTGTTGCTTTGGGTTTACACTTTTGGTGGGGCTCGCAACTTAATACCAGAGAGATGTTCTGGATAGATATCTCAAGGTGGATGATTAGTGAGTAGATGAATATGGATTTCGATCTACTTGTCTTGGCGTACTGCCCATGCTTTTGAGCCTCTTCCTTTCTTTTGTAGCATACTTAGCATTGTGGTGCCTTTTTAATCCCGTCAATTTCCCAGCTATAATTTGTTCACATTGCATAGTTGTGTATCGTCTTTTGGGAGAGAGACATCACTAGTGAACTTCATGGGACCCCGGTCCATATTTCCACCATTGTTTACACCCTCAATTTACTTCCTGTTTTACTTTCTTTGCATTTATCACTACTATCTACCCTTGTGTTTGACCCTTTGTAAATAACAAGGCCGGAGAGATTGACAACCTCTCTGTACTCGTTGGGAGAAAAGTTATCTGTTGTTGTATGCAGGTCCACGTAAATTCTCGCGCTATCAAGTTTCTAGCGCCGTTGTCACCTACTTGTCATTGTCGGAGTCCTACTGGTTCGATAACCTCGGTATCTTCACTGAGGGAAATTTTCCGCTACGCTAAATCTCACCTTCCACTTGGGGTAACCAACGAAGGGCGAGAGCTATTATCTCCTCACTATCATCAACGTATCACGAGCAGACGCCCTAAATACACAACGCGGAGGCCAGCGCGTTGGGCTGTTTTTACAACGCGCCGGTTTATCGCTTTTGCTGGAGCACTCGATTTTGCCCCGCGCGCGCTATATTGCCGTTTTTAGCGCAGGGGCCCGTATAGCGGGCCTGTTGGAGATGCTCTAACTCTGGATACATTAGCTTCAGCGAAAAAGGCAGAGCACAACCTGTTGTACTCGCAGCCCATATCCGAGCCGCTTATCGCAATACATGGATCCGAGACAGAAGTCCCAGCTTCAGCTTCACCTAGCTAAGAGCAACCCAAAACGCCTCTGCAAGAAAACCAAATCATGATACTACCTTCGATCCATATTAATGGGCACACACTTAATACGACTTTGTATTAGAGTTGTACTAAGTATGTGGCCATTAATATGGGTCGGAAGGAGTATTAAAAAACTATCAATTCGAGAGAAGCAAGAGAGCAATGGATTTCCGCCTATGAACTGCAGAAGCATTGGCATAATAGTTTGGAGGAGCCCGTCCCCATGAGAAGATAATAGAAGTTGGAGAGAAGATCAGTGACGGTGGCATGAGATTTACATGTCTGTCACCTCAACTTCAAAAGGGCATGGCCACAAGCCTGTTCTCATTGCACGGGGTCACCACACGCATTTTGTGCGGACAACAACGACTGAGCCAAGGTCATAGAATTAGTGATGGCTGTTGCACCCTCTGCACATCACGAACCATACACCGCGGCATTGTGCAGACTGCCTTTGCTCATGCGATCCCGCCTCGACGCGCGACGTATGTACCGTCCACAGACAGCCGCGGTGATAGACACCTATGGTGGAGCAATCCTCGAACATCATATGTGTTGAGTATATGGATTATACTAGGAAACATAGATAGCGTAGGAATCTTCTACCTGACTTGTACTTCAAGTAGATCATTGTACTCCTATATATATGGCTCCAAGGCTCAAGCAATAAACATCGATTCCACCAAACTCCTCTCTATCCTTCTACATGGTATCAGCCTCAACACGATCCAAACCCTAGCGCTGTCGTCGCTTCCGCCCGCGCCGCTCCCGGGGCCGATCCATGGTCGCCGGCGCCGGGGGCCGCGCCGCCCGTACCTAGGGTTCGTCCGCCGGTTCTTTGGACCGGCTGCCCTAGAGAGTCTTTTTCCCAATCTCTTGATCCGGGTTTCTCTCATCCGCCGGTCGTCTTCATCGGCGTCTTTTTTGGTTTTCTGATCTAAGATCGGTTTGCGTCGCCCACCGTCGCCGTCGATCCTCACGCGCCTCTACTCCGACACCGGCGTGACTACCGGCTTCATCACCGGCAAGGCGGCTTCGCACGACGTGGAGACCCGTGGTCGCCTTCCTCGTGTCAGTCTGCCCGTCGCCCTCGCCGAACGCCGCCGCCTTCGCTTCAGATCGGGAGTCCTCCGCCACCATCATCGCCCCCGTACCACGCCGGCTGGAGTCGCGTCGGCTGGCCCCGCGCCGGCTGACTCACGTCGACTCACCCGCGCCGAGCCCGCGCCGTCCGATTCTGCTCGGTCCCCATCGCCATCATCACGCCTAGCAGCGCCCCTCCACCTCGCGGGCGATCGCATTGATCACCCGCCCGCCCGTGATCGGCCCCATCCGCGCCGCGCAGACGATCCGTACAGTCGTCCGCGTGCGCCTCCACGGAATCCCGTGAAGAACGTCTCCGAGTACAAGCGCCTATCCACCGATGGAGCATCGGGCGGCCGTCGCGCCGCCCCCGTGGTTCTCCCGGTGGCTGCCCCGACTTCTTTGCCGCCGCTGCGTCGCCCCCACGGGCCGCAGCGCCGCGGCGCGCAGTCCAAGCCGCCGCACCGAGGCCGTCCCCGCGGTTGCACCAACCCGCGCGCTGCCGCTGCGTCGCCCCTTCGGGTCGTAGTGCCGCAGCCCGCGGTCACCGCCGCCCCGAGGCCGTCCGTTCCAGGTCGTCCCCGAGGCTGCACCGATCCTCGCGTTGCCGTTGCGTCGCCCCGTCGGGCCGTAACGAGAGTACCACGCGGTCCCTGCAACCGCCCCGAGGTCTTCCCCGCCGTCGCCCCCTACACGCGCGCCGCCGCTGCGTCGCCCCTTCGGGCCGTAGCGCCGCGGCACGCGGTCCGCTTGATACGTCCCAAACGTATCTATAATTTCGGCTTGCTCCATGCATGTTTTGTGTGACTTTGCCATGATTTGATTGAAATTTCATACACTTTTGAGCATATTTGGACTAATCTATTAACCCGGTGCACCCAGCTGCCAGTTGATGTTTTCTGCTATTTTTTTATTTCAGGTTTTCCGACCATTAAAAGTGCTCCAAAAAATTCGGAAAAATCAGATAAAAAATCAGCGACCCGGAAGCTTCCGGAATCACCAAGGTAGCGGAGGGGGGCCACCACCAGGAGACCAGGAGGGTCCCTGGCGCGACCCCACTCTATGCCGCGCCAGGAGGCCTCCTGGCTTCCTGGTGGGTCCCCTCGACACCCCCCCCCCTCCGCCTATATTTAGCCCTCGGGGTGCAAACCCCTAATAGAGATCTCTTTTCCGCGAACTTGCCTCTGTACCGCCGCCGCCGTTTCTAGATCGGGGCTGCCTGAAGAAGCAGCCCCGGCACCCTGCCGGGAGGAGGAACCCCCTCCGGGAGACCATCCATAGCCATGGACGCCTCCCGGATGTACCGTGAGTAGTTCCCCTTGGACCATGGGTCCGTGATCAGTAGCTATGTGATGTACCTCTCCCCTCTTTGTGCTTCCACTTTCGAGACCTCGTGAGCTGCCTCACATGATCGAGGCACTTTTGTAATTTCTGCCGTTGCTATGCTGAGTTTGCTGGGATCTGATAGATTATGAGACTATGTTCAGATTGTGATGAGTAATATATTTGGTTCTTCTCTTTTATATTTTGTTCTTGAGTAAATTCTTGCATGTTCTCCGTTGCAGTATTTTGCTTTGGCCAAGTAATTTGTTGCAACTCCAAGAGGGAGCGTTATGCTGTATTATGGGTTCAGCCCCTTGATGTCTAGCTTGAGTGACAGAAACATGAGACTAGGGGATGTGTTGTTGCCACCAAAGATAAAACAACGGTGCTTGTACCCGCGGGTGCAAGGATTGTGTACTTTACGCAAAGTTCTTTTAATGCAGTTGTCTGTTGCTTTGAGTTTACACTTTGGGTGGGATTCGCAACTTAATACCAGCGAGATGTTCTGGATAGATATTTCAAGGTGGATGATTCGTAGTAGATGCAGTTGGATTTCGGTCTACTTACCTTGGCGTACTGCCCATTGCTTTTGAGCCCTTCCTTTCTTTGCAGCATAGTTAGCATTGCGGTGCCTTCATAATTCTGTCAATTGCCCAGCTGTGATTTGTTTACCTCGCTAGCACTTTTTATCGTCTTTTGGGAGAGAGACATCACTAGTGAAAATCACGGGACCCCGGTCATCTCCACATCACTGTTTACACCCTTAGTTTACTTTCAGTCTTTACTTTCAGTTGCCACTATTATTATCTCTTGCGTTGATCCTTTGTAAACAGCAAGGCCGGAGAAATTGACAACTCCTCTGTACTCGTTGGGAGCAAAGTTATTTGTTGTTGTGTGCAGGTCCTGTCAACTCCCTAGTCAGAAGCTAATTTCTGGCGCCGTTGGCACCTTCTTGTATTTCTGCGAGTCCTACTGGAGACAAACCTTGGTATCTTCACCGAGGGAAATTTGCTGCTACGCTACATCTCACCTTCCACTTAGGGTAACCAACGGGGAGTGAGAGAACTATCCTCACCGTATCAAGACAATTTCTGGCGCCGTTGCCGGGGACTCAAGGAGCTACAAAAGACTAGTCCCGTCAACTGCCCAATTTCTGGCGCTGTTGCCGGGGACTCAAGGAGCTACAAAATACTGGTCCCGTCAACTGCCCAATTTCTGGCGCCGTTGCCGGGGACTCCGGTCTACAAGATAGGGGAGTTGCACACTATCTTTTATCTTTGCTTTTTAGTCTTGTTAGTTTACCTTTCAGTTTTTACTTTTGTGTCCCTTATCAAAAATACCAAAAATACCTGCTGCTACTATGGGTTCCAATGAAAACACCAAGTTGTGTGACTTCACTAGTCACAACAACAGTGACTTTATCTGCACTCCTATTGCTCCACCTGCCACTTCAGCACCTTCTTATGAAATTAAACCTGCTCTGCTTAATCTTGTTATGAAAGATCAATTCTCAGGTGCTGGAGAGGACGCTGCCTTGCACTTAAACAATTTTATCGAGCTCTGTGATATGCAAAAGTACAAGGAAGTGGATGGAGACGTCGTCAAGCTGAAGCTTTTTTCCTTTCTCTCTGAGAGGAAGAGCCAAGGAGTGGCTGCAATCCTTACCCAAGAATAGTATCGATTCTTGGAGCAAATGCAAAGATGCTTTTATAGGGAAGTATTATCCCCTTGCTAAAATTATTCAACTGAGGAGTAACATTATGAATTTCAGGCAATTGGATAATGAACACGTTGCCCAGGCTTGGGAACGTATGAAGACGCTTTTCAAGAACTGCCCCACACATGGACTGACTACCTGGATGGTTATCCAGACTTTTTATGCAGGCTTGAACTTTACCTCGCGGAACTTGTTAGATTCGGCCGCGGGAGGAACTTTTATGTCAACCACACTTGGTGCTGCCACAAAGCTACTTGATGAGATGATGCTGAACAACTCTCAGTGGCACACCGAAAGATCTCCAACTGGTAAGAAGGTAAATTCTGTCGAGGAGATCTCCTCTCTAAATGAAAAGGTTGACCTTATCATGTCTCTACTTACCAAGCAAGCTCCTATTGATCCTCAGGATGTTCCTTTAAATTCTTTGGTTGCTCAAGAACAAGTAGATGTGAACTTTATCTCTAGAAACAACTTCAACAATAATGCTTATAGGAGTAATTTTGGTAGCAACAATCCTAGGCCTTTCCCATCCAACAACTATGGGAACAACAACACTTATCCTAGCACCAAAAACTCCAATTCGAATTAGAGAGTATGCTTAAAGACTTTATCACTACCCAAAAAGCCTTCAACAAGAGTGTAGAGGAAAAACTAGACAAATTAGATAACCTCTCATCGAAGGTAGATAATTTAGCCCATGAAATAGAATTGCTTAAAATTAGAACTTCTTCCCTTGAGGAGAGGAAGGTCACTCCTATGAATACTATCCAAGTGCAAATTAATGAAAACATTAGGATGTTGGGAAAACTTAAAGAGAGATGGGCCAGAGAAAAGGAGGAAGAAGAAAGAATTAAGAGCCTTCCTACCTACCACACAGTATCCACTATCCAAGTAGTTGAGGATGTCCAAACTGTTAGCACCCATCACACCCCTAGTCCCACTGGACCTATCAATGGTGATGCTACCACCTCAACCATAGATGAAGAAACCTCTATGAACATAGAGTATTTCAAACAAGTGAGCCTAAATGATATCACTACTTCCTTGATAGATAGTAGTGACCTAGACTTTGATAACTGCACTTTACCTGAACTTATTGGTTTCCTACACAAGATGTCTAGAGACCCCCACACTAGCACACTTAATCTTGCCTTCACAGAGCATATCACCAATGCTCTAATCAAAGTTAGGGAGGAGAAGCTTAGAATAGAAGCCTCCATACCTGGGAAGCTAGAACATGGTTGGGATCCTATGATAAAAATCAAATTGAATAACTTCTCTTGTTATGCTCTTTGTGATGTTGGAGGAAGTACCTCTGTTATGCCCAAAAGAATGTATGATATGCTTGAATTGAAACCTTTTGATCCCTGTTCTTTTGGTGTTCGTCTTGTTGATTATTCCGTAAAGAAACCTTTGGGGAAGATCGATGATGTTCTTATCATTGTCAATGACAATTATGTTCCCGTTGATTTCACTATTATGGACATTGAGTGTGAGCCCTCTTGTCCAATTATTTTGGGACGTCCTTTTCTTCGCACAGTTGGTGCTGTTATTGACATGAAAGAGGGGATTATAAAATTCCAATTCCCTCTCAACAAAGGGATGGAACACTTCCCTAGGAAAAAGATTAAGTTACCTTTTGAGTCTGTCACACGGGCTAGTTATTTTCTTGAAAAGACTTAATCTATTTGCATTAAGCCTAGCTAATGGCTTTAAAGAAGCGCTTTCGGGAGGCATCCCGCAACGAATTTAGGTTTTACTTTTTGTTTTTCTTATGTTTTTAGTGGTCTTGATGATTGTTACTACTGTAGCAACATCATTGTATCTTTACTTTTCAAGCTTTGTGCCTTTTATAGCCTCATACGACAAGGGAAGTGAAAGTTGTGACATGCTGTCCAGAAAACAGATTATGTCCTCGTGACTAGAAAAATCAAAGAAAAATCCCAGTTAATCTTTTTGAGCTGAATTTTTTAAACAGAGTGCTATATACAATTACGAAACTTTCGTATGTTCTGAGTTTTTTGATTTGAGTTGCAGAAGTACCCCTAAAAAATTCGTTTTTACCTCCTGGTCTGTTTTTCACATATTCTGTCCTGTTTTGCCTTTTCTTCGTTTTGCAAACCTTAAGCTTGCTTTTTCTTTTCAAAAACTTGTTGGAAATCTTGAGAAACAGTAGCTCTTCAAGGTTATCTTTATTTCCAGTAGAGAAAAAAACTTATTTTAGTTGGGTACTAACCTCTCTAATCAGTCTACAATGAGTTATGTATGAAGGGAGTTTTCAAGTGCGCGATGGAAGATGATGAAAGAAGATCTTGGAGTTTCAAACGCTCAAGCTTGGGGATGCCCATGTGCACCCCCAATAAATATTCAAGGAGACTCAAGCGTCTAAGCTTGGGGATGCCCCCATGCATCCCCTTCTTCATCAACAATTATCAGGTCGTCCCTCGTTGCACTATATTTTATCACTTCATGCGTTATGTGCTATGCTTGGAGCGTCTCGCTCTTTACTTTTCTTAGGCTTGTTTTTTCTTTGTTTGCTGTTCATAACAAGTTAGACCCCATCTTACTCTTTTGTGTGGGAGAGTTACACGCTCCGCTTGAACTAGAACTCCTCATAGTATTTGCATGCTTATTCTTTTAGCTGTGAGTTGTTCTTTTTCTTTTCTTAGCTGTTGTTCTGTTTAGTTGTAGTGCTTTAGTTTTTCTAGAGTTTTTCTTTTGTTTTAGGTTAAACTTTCTATAGCTCCCTGCTGCTGGACGTTGCTTGTCGTCGTCGAATCGCCTGAGGAACAGCTGGATCAGCGTGATTACAGTCTACAGTGGGTACTACAGAGGACTGATGGGATCAAAATCTACTACTACTAGAGTACGGGCTCCTCATGGGCGTCATCGGAAACGGCATCGTGTTGGTAAGATGGTTATACACCGGTGAGTTGCCCGCCATCGTGTTGGTAATCAATCAATGCTTCTCGTGATTTAGAAAATCCGTTTAATTTAATAAAGTAGAAATTATTCCATACAAATTTCTACTCACCATATGCATCAAGGACAAAAGAGTATTTCCATGCTTCTTTTGTGAACAAAATGCACTAGAGTGTCATATATGGGAAAAAATAATACTAGATGTCATATAGAGAGGAAAAAACTTTTCGGTGTCAACTCTTAAATGCGTCTTAGATTTAAGCCAGTGTCAAATAAGGAATTCTCTCCACAGGTAATGCGTTGAAAATGTGAGTCTTAGATTTAACAAAGCACACGATTCCTGGAAAGCAATCGGATGCGATCAACTATTACTGCATACGGTCGTGAAATAGACATCATTTCAGATTTGTACCTCAATGCACAAAGTTGTGCTTAAAACATTGTATGGGGTGAATCTCTCATCTGACACGTTCTTTCTTACAAAGTCGTGTGGGATGTGTACCTTTTTAGCACACGTTTCTTTCCGGAAGGATGTCAGGGAAGCAACCACTCATCGCAAACAGTTTTCATATCGTGTGTAATGGACCCCCTCATTGCACACCCACGCAAGCACACGGTTCCGAAAATCATATGTGAAGGGGTAAAAAATTGTGTGCATAGCTTCGCTCGGTACTAGTGACCGATGAAGTTTGTGGCAAATAGTCATACATACAACCATGGCTACTATCTTGCGGATGGCATCTACTCAAGGTGGCAAACATTTGTGAAGCCGTTGAAGGCACCGCAAGGTAAGAAAAATCTTGATTTCCACAACGCTCAAACGGTGGCTTGGAAAGATGTGGAGAGAGCATTTGGGATTTTGAAAGCCCAATTTGCTATTGTGAGAGGACATGCTAGATTTGGGGATCAAAAGATTCTTTGGTACATCCTGAACGCTTGTGTGATCATGCATAACATGATCATCGAGAATGAGCGTGGGCAAGATTTAGACTATTCTTAGTATGAGTTGATGGGACATCCCATGCGAGTGCGGAGGAGGGCTACGAGAATGGCCCGCTTCATTGCCTCCTATCATGTCATTCGACGTGCCGAAACTCATGATGAACTTCGAAATGATCTAGTCGAGGAGTAGTGGTCATGGAATGGGCAACAAAACTTGTTGTATCGTTGATGAACTATTTGTTATATTGTTGATGAATTATTTGTTCTATTTTATTCATGAAATATTTTTTTCATTTTTAATAATAATTAAACTATTCATTATTGATTTTGTGTGTGCTCGATTTCTTGGTTGTATGTTTGAGTGTGAAATGTTGTTTGTGCTAGGCACGCGCCGGTGTTTTAGCGCGCCCGCTAAAGCGCTACCTGCGGCGCGCAATATATAGGGCTTCTGCTAAAGCAAAACAGCAACCGCCACGCGCGCTAAAATGTTATTTTGGCGCTGCATAAAAGAATTAGCATGCCGCACTACCTCGCCCCTGTTGGGGATGTTCTTAGGACTCTCCCAATGCATTGTTTCTTAGCACAATATCATAAGAGCAATAAAAATTTAAGATACAACCCCTACAATACATTGTTTATTAGAGGTTGTATCTAATTTAATTATTTTAGCTTCATGCATACATGTGATTGGTTTAACCATGCTTTTTGCATATGGCCACGCGCAAAGATTATATTTTAGCTAAGATACAACCTTCCTTTTTTCATCTATTATATAATTAAGACAAGAGACAAATAAGCCACCATATTTGTCCACATAGATTAATTTATCTTGACCATAGATATTTTATATTAATGGCTGAGATTTATGAAAGTAGCGTTACATACAAACAATATCACTCTATTATTATGTAATGAAGACAAGAGATAAATAAGCCATCATATTTGTCCACACAAATTAAATTATCTTGACCATAGATATTTTAAATTAATGGCCGGGATTTAAGAAAGTAGCGTTACATATAAACAATGTCACGTGCATAGAGTTTGACATGTTACATGTCACGTACTGAGGACTACCCACGACTGGAGTTACAAGTTTTTTCTTTTTGAGGAACAAGTTTTTTATTTTGAAGCAGATTGGAGTTACAAGCAAATACATGAACAGGAAAAAATAAAAATGTTCGATAGCCCGCTACAAAAGAGTCCAGTTCAGAAGAAAGAGCCCAATTCTAAGAAAAGAAAGAGTGGAAAACCCTACCACACAAAGGAAGGATCCTAGCTAAATACGTGGGCTAATTTCCTACCAAAAAGAACGTACTGATGTCATGATTGAAATAAAGTAATCAGTTTGGATTTCTCCTTCTGCACTAAATAAAACAATCCATAATCAGTTTAGGGCTCCACGCTTAGTGTAAGCATCTTTCTCTATCCAGCTTGACAAATAATATGTGTGTACGTATATACTGTACATATCAAAGAGAGTGAGGAAAGAGATTTAAAAAATACTGTGTTTGATAATAAAATATACCTACACTTTATTGTATTCAATCATGGATGAATAACTGAGACGTGAAACCTGAACATGTAAGTGTCAACATTAAATATTCAATTCTCTAAAAAAAAGCGGGTGAATCATGGAGTATAAATCAATGGAAAGAAACAATGCGTGCCAATGCTTTACTTTAAATTCCCCGGAAAAATGGTTCAGTTTAAATTAAGTAATCATCTTGAATAAATCATCATGACAAGCATCTGTCGTGAATATACATATGAAGATGACCCCATCTGTTAAAAACCTTTGACCACAAATACATGCAAAAGTATTTGGGCAGGACATTTAAGAATAACTAACAATGTCGTATTGACGGCAAGATAATTATTTTTCTCATATATTAATGTACAATAATATTATCTATTATAATTAAAATTGTACCAAAAATGTGAATTAGATCATATAAATAATCAAGTATATATAGATTTTGAAACATGTGCAACATAGTATAATCATATTAGAAGGAAACACACAACCATCATGAAAATGCCTCTCAACTCTCCAAGAACCTAAGAATGTCCCAATCAGGTTTTTTGTACGAGTTCAATGCACAGTTATGTTGTCTTGAAGGAGACTACTGGGGCGATGAGCAAACAATCGAGACAATTTTATTTCTGCAAGAAACAAAGAAGGTGAGAGAGTGACATTTACAACTATCAGGGAAAAAATGCACAACTCTAAAGTATATGTGATTGAGAAATCATCCAAGTTGGGTTCTATTTACTGGAATAAATGGAGGAGATGAGAGAACACAAGATGGATGAGTAAAAACAAGTCAATATAATTATTTAAATGTGTTAGAGAGAAATACGTCTACATTCACATCTACATGCTAAATGCATAAGAAAAATACAAACTGTATCGCAAAAAAGACAATGGTTTCACATTCTTGGTTTATAGAGAATAAAAGTTGATTTACCAATGAGTCGCAATATGCTATGGTTCTTCCATATGATTTCTGGATTTTTTAGAAGTAATTCATCGAGATCATGCAACCTTTTATTATTTATTGAAAAAAATAAAAACTATATATGGAAATTCTTTGAGAGGTTTTCCCTTACTTTATCTATGTCAACCATTTTTTTGAAATAACTCAAATATTTTAGAACAGGTCCAGTCAAATTGCAATGATTTGAAGCACTTCTTTTTCCAGAGATGCCGCCAAAAAATCTGATCGAAAATCTAGAAAAAATAAGTATTTATCCATGTTTTCTTATGAAAAGCCCCTTTCTTTTATATGATGTGGATTCTGAGTGGATACTTATATGATGTATCATATTAAGGATATAGCGGATCGTTAATCGGGGGATGATGGAAAATAATGCAAAAATACTAGCCATCACATTTTTCTACATGGGCTAAATGTATAATAAAAGTAGATCAAGAAGAATGTGTTATGCTGAAATATAAAATTATCGTCCAATATATCTAGGGGAAATAGAATATATTTATCAATGATTTACTTTCCATACTAACCGTTTATTAAGCCTATTCATATGAAACAGTGATCAAACTTTTGATCTAGAGATCCAATCAAAATAAAAAAAGCATGTGTAGATATATGCCAAAATCTAGCCGCGCAAATGCGCAAGTCACCCTACTAGTTTAATACTATGCCACATAAGCAAAATATCTATGATTACGTGCTAAGAAACTAGCATTGGGAGTACCCTTACAGTCTATTAATGTCATGTTGATCCTGAAGTGCTCGAGCTCATGCTTGCTGTGACGCCTTTTCATTGGCTGCTGATCTATGTTTGCGAAGAATCGGAGTGGCAACTAACTGCATGGCAACTGTTCAACACCTGAAAGAGTGATGTCTTTGTCCCTCAAGTATGATCATCAGGAAGATCAAGAGGATGATGTCCTTGGAGGCGGCTAAAGTTGTCCATGAAGGGAGAGGCTCAGAGGCTAATTTTGAAGCTTACAATCTTGCAAACGCAGCGACATCACTAGCTGCTGGAAGGCATGTTTGGCTAACCACCACACCAGATAGCATCCATGTATTTGACGTTATTGAGCTCTAAATAAAGTGTGGTGGATCTAATAAAAGGGACTTCTGAACAAACAAACAAAACAGTTGGCGGGCACATCATCAGTCCACTTCGAGACTACAAGAAGTAGCGGTGAGCTTCAGCGAGCTTATGATTTTTCTAACAATAACATACTAGGTAAATACTGTAATACACCTGACACGCTTAATACATAACAACATGCCCCACTTGGTAGGGAGAACATAACGGAGAAACAACACCTTAAGCAGTCAGCACCTAATCTCACAATGTCATCATAAAGCCAACATCACACAATATGCAAAGGAGTTCAACATCAAAAGCCAGGAGCAAAAATATATTTTAATACTAGTATTGTTTGTCCGTATAGCAGCTTGAACTGCACCTACATCTCAACCCTCCAAGTGCCAGCCCAGACAGATCAGGCTCTGGAGTTGGTTGCAGTTGTTGTGCAATCTACAAGACATTTCTGCAAACAAACAAAGTTACATTGAGCCAGGCATCATGTTCCATACTGCGGTGCTCACACATAAATAATTCTGCTGGAACGTGCAAAATTTCTAACTTGTAAACAATCAGTTACATCTTTAATGAGTTTGTCTTTCTCATATGCAGTCTAATAACATGGCAGTTAATAACAAA